>CM045455.1:7817263-8417263 GCA_024666655.1 Dascyllus trimaculatus | reverse complement strand
ATGGGGAGATTTGCTGATATCCTCCAACACGCTGCCTGGCTCACGAAGGCTGCAGATTATTGTCGTTTGTGCGTTATTATGCTTCGAGTGCCCTCACATAGAGAGAAAAAATGAACCACAATCAGCGGTTAATGAATGCATGAAAACAAAAACAAATGATAAGTGCAGGCTAGATATCAAAACAAACATCACACTCAGACATTTAATTAACCCTTTTCTCTAGTCAATTAACATTCAGCATGTCTGCACTGGCACGGCCGTGGATGTAAAATGAGTTTAAAAAAAAGATCATAAACAGGGGAATGCACTAGGCTGGATATATATTTTTATATTTCTCCATCTGTAACATCTTGTGCTGCCAGTGTTTGTGATGTAAATCTCTCTTGTAGGATTAGATGGTTTTTCTGTCATTATTCTGGCATTAATGAGTCAAAATTCTTAACATAGCAGCTTTGATCTCATAATATTTGTCACGTTGGAGGAGATTTCTCCTTAGTGTTCCCTTTTCCCATTGATACTCCTGTAGCTCCTCTGTAAATAATGAAACCCTCACAGCTCAGGAGGCGGTTTTACATGAACACACACACACACACACACAGAGCCAAAACAAACTAAACCCATTAAAACCAAATATGTCCTCAAAAGCTCCACGTCTCTTTCCTCTCTCATTCCCCGTCTTTCTCCCTCTTGCGGCCTGCTTATCTCTTGCCCAGCGGAGACAGAGAAGATGAGATCAATTTTCGGATCAGACCTTGATTAAATATCGACAAGGCCCGGCTCCCCCTCAGAAAGCAACGCTTTGATCACGAGATGAAAAGCTTTCAAAGTGCCCATCATTGTCTCAGAACTCAAACTTATTAAAGTTCCGCCTGCATACCGCCGAGCCCCAAAGCTCACAAAACTCCCAAATTATACCCCTTTATAATGTAATTGTAGGCATTCAATACATTCTCAGTGTTTTCAGAGTCTGCGGAGCAAACCGTGATTGCAGATAGTAAAAAGAAAATGCATCTCTCTATTATCTGGCTATTCAAGTTTGTTTTATTTTAGCTTGATACTGACGCTTGAAATTAGATTGCAATTTTTTGCTGTCTCTGACTAAACATCTTTCAAAGCCTCTTAAAAAAGATTTATAAAACTCTTACATTTCGTTAACTGTTCGGAGCGGACCCAGTGTAGATGAAAGAAAGCAAAGGGATATTTTAGAAAAATATTCATAATGAAGATGAAGGCTTTTTCCAGCTCAATACTTCTCATCGTCACAGTTTCTCACATTGCTGATCACTAATGCTGCTGCTAATGCTGCTATAGTGGAGTATATGATAGAAGGTTACGCACGCTGCATGCCATTCCTTCCTTCTGTTCTGGGGACAGTATTAAAACTGTTTGGCACTGATGCGCTCGTGCTTGTAGGAATGCCCGGCAAGATGTGAGACTTGGGAGCTGCAGCAACCACATGGAGGTTTGTAACTCGACCAAGCAGGACCAGAAGGTATCGGCATGTTCAGGCCAAGTTGGGCACAATTTTCCAGTGTATGCTGCAGGTTCAGCACTAAAATATAAATATTGCCATGGAACCTTAAATCCTGTCCTCCGATGACTCTCATTAAAGCAAAAAATATGGGTTCCAGGCTTCAGGCCCATGCAGAACTCTAGAGCAACTGTTTTATTGCAAAAATCAGCCAAGGGTGCGTTTTCCTTTCAGTGATGTCCATGTGTGCTATGTGGCAGTTTTTCAGGTTTTTCACCAACATGCTGTTCTGAGACACAAAAACATGGCTCTGGATTAACGTTTTACATTGGTTGTGCTGGTGCATTTAACTTTTTCATTTTGGTGCACCTGAAACTTTTCAGTGCAACTTTTGGTGCAGATTAAGTTGTTTACCTTTTCTTAACACATTATGTAAATGGTTACAAAAAGGAATAAAGGTGATCTCTTTTGGATATTATCAGACTCCCGAACACTTGCTAACTTGCAAAAATACATTTATTATTAATGATTACACCTAACTACCATCAAAACATTGCGCTAGTAATGGATTTTTGCAAGTTAGACGGTGTGCAGGAGTCTTATTGAAAGTTTTGTTCCTCTGCGTCATGAAACAGATGTATGAAGAGTTTCATGGTTGGATGTTGTCAATCCAATAAATGGCCACTCTCATTGCTGACATCTCAGTTGGGACCTCATCCACCTTCCAGTAGTCTCAGTAGACCATTTTAGACTCCATTTAATGTAGCTCCGTTTTCACCTCAATTACTGACAGAAGAGTTGCGATTTTGAACTTATGAAGAGGAGCAAAACCTTGCCTTTGGAAACAGAAGGGGTTGGTTTGAGTCCCATTTCTGTTGTATCTTTTGATTCTTTTGACTTTCACTTGCTGCTTTTCAGTTTGTGTTTGGTCAAGTTCAGGAAACAAAACTAATGGTTCAGTTTAGAGAAGGATCGTGGCTTGGCTTAAAATCCCCTGTCGCTACGATGACCACATTTTACATAGCCCCTCTGGAGATTTTACAAGCTCTTATTCAAAGGACTGCCAGGGGTCTTCTGTTTGTCAATGATCAGAATGGATGTAACACCTCCACTGAGTCCACTACAAGGTGGAGGAGGTTCTACTGGCCCATATCTATGGGAATTATCAGCGATGATAATGGTCATTTAATGAGCTGATAGCGTCTGAATTGGATGTGGCTCACTGCTGTCTGATGCTCAAATGTTGCTTACACTCCTGTCACGCCGCAGCACAAGTATCCTGGAACTGTTTTAGTCAGAACATTGATGCTCTGACGTAAAGGCACTGTTTGAAGCCATGGCTTGGCTGCACTCTTTGCAATAAATGGAGTAGATAACTACTGTTTCATTATAAACCACTGTTTCCCACAGGTTGAACATGTACTAGGTGGGTGGTATAGCATGACTGATATACATGCAGAGACTCATACAGTTTGAAGGGAGAGAATGCAACTGGGGTTGTTTTTAGAGGCTACAATTCACAGATGTCCCACAACGACTTACATGCAGATTAGTGGTAGACGCAACAAGTTAGGGATGTTCCCTCCATGTCTCACATGCATCAGCAGACCCCACGAGGAAGCTGTACATCGAGAAGTCTTAAATTGCCTCACCGTTCTTGCATTGCATGCACCTCAGACAGGTGTGTGGAAAAAAAATGTTTTAAAAGATTGAAATAAGGTGCTCTAATGTCAGATTAACCAAAGCTGAGACTAAGTGATTTTATCTATGTGGGTTTGCCAGAGACACACACAAGCAGACCTGTTAAATAGTGGGTGGATTAGCACAACCAATAAAAATGTTTAATGGACAGATTTTTGATGCTGGAGTCCTTCATCAATGCAATGATTTTGGGGAAACAACTATCATGCCACAACAATCACTATCCACTTTTTACATGTTCAATACCTATTTTGAAAATGGTCCTTGCTCAGAACTGCAGCACCCTGATAAAAATAGAAAATAAAAGTGAAGATTGTTCACTGTGATGGATTACACATCTCAGACGAATTTCAAGTATCTACAAGTTGAGTTTCATAGTGTTCAGACATAAACTGAAACTAGTGTCTGGCTGTAAGGCAGATCATCAATCTAAAAATTGATGGTTTGCTGTGGGTCAGCAGTAATGTAAATGACACACAATTTGAAGTTAATGGGCCAAAACCTGCAAAATCACATGATGGTCCATTAAATGTCCTTAAGCAAGGCACTAACACTTCCAGATCCAGCCGGCTCTAGTGTTGACTTTTAACCTCTCTGCGGAGTTGTTTCATAAAAAGAGACTCTTTCCTACAAAAAAAAACATATTTCAGAAAAAAATCTATTTAAAACTTTGCTTCCATAGCAACCAACTGCTATCTAAAAAAACATGTGCAGCTTCGAAACACTTACATACTCGACTAAACAGACAAGTTCCTGCACTTACTGTCTCATTACTCATAACGTCACCATGTTCTGTCTGTTGGCTGTTTTTGTTGTCAGCTGCACTGACTCATACAGAAACTGTAAATGTCAAGTGAGCCCTTGTAGCACCCTTCACTTTTCTAAGCTTTGGCAAAGTGCTTCACTCTCCTTGTGAAGACAGCGGGTGAAACACTTCTCTCAAAGTGGCCTATTGCTGTGAAACTACTGCTCGGAAATAGCTGCTTTAAAAGCAAAGTAAGTAAAAAAAAGTACGTAAAAATTTTAAGATAAAGTGTAAATTGACAAAAGCTGAGAAATTTCAACTTCCGACAATTTCACCCACTTCACACTTTGGGTGAGTCGGATTCGACCTTCTCTCTCAAGCTATATATTTTTTTCGCATTTTCTGCATTTACACAAATACAACTGTCACCCATTTTGTGTGCAACCAAGTGCAACATTACAGATGCCTTCAGGTAGAGTTCACAAAAGTAGATTATTCACATTTACACGACTGTGTCTCACTCTCCCCTTCATTGTCTTCATCTTTGTTTCTGCCAGTGGCAACAAAGAAATCCTGTGTGGTCCAGTAATCTCTATCAACATCATAGGAATAAACGGTTAATTGCTCCTTTAGCTATGAAGTGTAATCTTTGAGGATTTCATATTTAAACCGTTCTAAGTGCAGAAAAGCTAAGTTTATGTGTGTTATGTTGTGATATGTCATTCCATAGAGATGTCAAGTCTATTGCAACCATGTCTTTTTCTTCAAGAGAATCTGGATAAGCTTAAAATGAAAAGACTGCAGCATAATAGCAGAACACACCATCTATTCTAACAATACAAGAATCTATCCAGTGCATCTTCCTCTGCTCAACAGAGATGGTGCCCATCAACACTCAGGCTAACAAACATGTTATTCAGATTTTTAGCTACGAACAAACCATTTATTTTGTGCTGTAGCTACTGGCATTCAAGGGCAGTGAAATATAAATGTCTAAATGAAAATGCCAAATGGAATATTACTCCGCTAAATGTCTTTAAGATAGCATATATTTTTATCTTCAAATGTTTTAATGTCAAGCAAAACAGTTTGTAGCAGCACAGAAGCTTCAGAGGATCTAGTGCACCCTGGTGAGAGCAAATGTTCCAAATTCTCAAAGTAAAAATAAAAGCCAGCTAAACTACTTCCAGCTCCAAGTCACCACCGGCAAGTGTGCACACAAGCAACACGCACCACACAATACACACACACACACACACACACACACACACACGCACACACACACACATACATACAGAGAGAGCCAGAGCAAAAGGGAGCAGAGGGGCCCAGGGAGACAGATTGTCTTTTAATTGGTTGAAAACTGCAGAGCTTTGAGAAGGGCTGAAGGGGAGGACACACACACACACACTCACACACACATTCATGCACAGACACGCATAGCAAACACACACACACACACACACCACACACTCATGCACAGACACGCATAGCAAACACACACACACACACACAAGCGCACACACAGACACACACACACACAATGTCCTCTGTGATAGTAAGGAGACGTAGCCAGTCCCTGCTGACTGACTGGTATAATGAGCTGAACTCGGGCCAGAACCTGGAGGGGTGTGTGTGTGTGTGTGTGTGTGTGTGTCTGTGTGTATTTGTTTGCGCTGAATTCGTGTGTGGCATCTCGCTGATATTATCGAACTGAAAGACAGAACAATGGTTCAAAGATTGAGGGTCAGAGGAGTGTAAATGTGTGTTTATGAAGGTTTATTTCTGCCGTACTATCACTGGATCTGTGCTGTAAGTTTTGGCAGTTGAACGTTTGTTTGTTCATCAGCCAACATTTAAAGTAGTTTTAACCCTTAAAAACTTATCTCAAAGCTACGAATGTAGAAGGTTTTTCCTTGAAAATAAGCCCTTTCTGCCTTAAAATGGCCTAGATGTAATTCTGCGCTGTTGCTTCCTTTACAATTTGGGCGGCTGTGGCTCAGGTGGTAGAGTGGGTTGTCCACTGATCGCAAGGTTGGTGGTTCGATCCCCGGCCCCTTCGCATGCCGAAGTGTCCTTGGGCAAGACACTGAACCCAAACTTGCTCCCAATGGCAGGCAGGCACCTTGCATGGCATCTCTGTCACCATTGTTGTGTGTGAATGACTAAATGTGAAACACACTGTAAAGCGCTTTGAGTACCACTAAGGTAGAAAGGCGCTATATAAGTACAGACCATTTACCATTTACAATCTGTGGTTCTACAAAGTCCCTACCTCTCTCCACCCATACAGCTCGAGCACACCAGTTCACCCATGACTCTGCTCAAACACTGTAAACTACCCAAAGCTAAACAATGGCAACTTGTAATGCTGGAGTTTGTCTGAAGTCGGTAAACTGCAGTTTTAAGATGAAAATACTCTGCCATGGTGTCAACTGCTTAATTTACTCAAGATATGTCTTCCAGTATATAAAAGACCCCACATGCATAATGAGGTAAAAGCAAAAAAAGGTTGATTTTCAGAAGGGGTCTTCATAGCTAGACCAATACAAGTTGCTAAAGTTTTATACTCCTTGAGATCAATGAAAAACGAAAAGTCAACAACCTGCCAGACTTCAGTTTAACTGAAAACAATGAAAACCTGCTATTACATGTCCCAATCAGGTGATCAAACATCTGATTAACCCAAATAAAAATAAATATATAATGAATACGTCTTTGATACCTCTTGATGGTGCGCAGCAGGGTGGATCTGGCCTCGTTGTGGAAGGTGATGATGATGGAGGTTGGAGGAAGATCAGAGTCGTAGTGAAGAGTGGTGCACCTACAGAGAGAGAGAGAGAGCATTATTGAACATCTGATCCACAGAACCATGCGGTGAAATTCATGTCTCATGTAAGGAATAATACTGAAAGACAAATAAAGAACAATAACAACTGGTTTAGAAATTTGCAGAGTCTATCATGTTAAATGTGAATGTATTAACGCTGGTTACAGTGATACCACACAAAACATGTTATCAGCAGTATGATCTGTAACATTCTCGTTTCATAAAACACGGCAAATCACACCTGAACACCTTAAAAATTTTAACAATGCTTAAATATTCTGGTAAAATTAAAGAATGGGAGTCCAGCTGTTATTATCATTAATCATTAGTCTTATAAAGTGACAAGAATGATTTTTTTTCTCTGTTTAAGTGGGACAACTTTACTTTATGAGATACCCACTATCTCATACAACACACAGACACACACACACACACACACACGCACACACACACAGTAACAGAGTGGTCAGAGCAGACCTGTTGAAAATGAATTATAGATGACCACCAAGAGGCTCATTAAAATACACCACATAACAGCATTTGTGTCTGTGCTGCCTTCGCCAGGTCAGCAGTCTTTTCTTCTAAAAGAACAGAGACACACACACACACACACACACACACACATACCACATACACACACGCACGAGCACACACACACACACACACACACACACACACACATGCACACGGTATAATGAGATGCCTGGCCTTTACCTATCAGACTGATGGATTGGTGACATTTTCAAACAGAAACAGTCTGCGTGGTCGGTTCTGGCCTTCATTTTTAAAAAGCTCACCTTTTTAAAATACGTGTGTGTCTGTGTAAAACTTAACACACCGCACCATTACCCAGCTTAACGTGTGGTTCTCTGCTGCTTATCTAATCGAATTCTATAATGTGTTTCATTATTATTTTTTTACATTTCTTCTTTTACTGGAGGCGTAAAGGATACTCAGTTAAAAATATTGTACATAAGGAAGAAAGATTGGAAGACAGCTGCCGGTGTTATACTCAGTGTTGGGGATGAACACGCTAAAAGAGCACTTGTGCATGAGCAGCGTGTTTATGTTTATCGTGAACGCTGAATGGGAAAGTATAAGTTTCCACTCAAGCAAACACTTGGCAACTCAGTGCAGGTTCTGATGCTGATGAAGTACTTTCAAGAAATAATCAACTTCCCACGGAATAAAGATCTCAGTTTATGGAAATTGTGAGTCTGTAATGGCAAGTCTATAACTAAACTAAAACAACACGTCCAGCTGAACCATCCAAGCAGATTTGGGAAATATCTGCAAATATATTTACATAAAATCATTCAGAAACAGACCAACAGATGCAAAGTTTGCCAATTCAAATTAAACTCATAGTCATTTTTCAAAAGACTGGTTACAAGATCTTTCTTCTGGATTTGTACCAGACTACAATGGAGGACATCTCCCACCTTCGAGCCAGGTCACTAAAATAGTAACTGGTTTGCGGCCATCCAGGCGTGTCCCTCACGAAGGCAGGTACAGACATTGTTGAACAAGGCACTGGAGAAAATAATTTGTGACCTTAAGGCTGAACTTTCCAAAGCTGGTGCTGTATCCACAACAAAAGATTGCTGGTGTGCTGTGAGCAAGCAGTTTATGGACATCACGATTCACTGGCTCAACAAAAATGATGTGTCTCAGAGAAGCTTTGCATAATAAAGCAGCACACACTGTGTTGGCAAAAGAATCCCCAGATGTGAAAAAAGAATTCACAAACCAAACCAAGACTGTCTGCATGCCGATGGACAACACTGAAAATTTTGTTAAACCGTTCAACTACTTTGGGGAGAATGTTGCTGTTGATGATCAGGTTGGTAACAATGATTAGGAAACTGAAGAACATGATAAATTAGGTTCTACTTCGCCTGGGGGCTCAGATGAAGATGATGAAACAGAAGCTGAGCCCCTCTCAGCTTTGGAACATCCCTGTCCTCCCCCTCACAGAAGGTGTGTGGCTCACACCTTAAATCTATTGACCAAAGACATGTGAAAGGTAACTGAAAGACAATACAGAAGACTGTGAAGGGCTGTTTTTGCAAAGGTGTCTGCTCTGTGGAACGGAGTTAAACAAAGGCCAACAGCTTCTGATTATGTGGAAGAAAAGCTTGGTATTGGCTTTGTATTACCACATGTCACATGATAGAACTCTGTGTTTTTTTGCTATGCTGCCATTGTCTAGTATGGAAAACTTAACTCCCAAGGCAGATACTAATGAGGCTGCCGATGCTGCCATCCCTGCATATGACAAACATACCCTGCACACTGTCTGTGATGAGTTTGGCTCGCATCGATTGTCTCCGGAGGAAATTGACTTCATACATAACTTTGTGGGCGTAATGAACCCCCTAGCAGTTGCAGTGAACACCCTTTCAGGGGTAGAAGAACATCTTCAAAGGGTGTTTGGTTCCAACCATTGTCAAACTGCACAGTGATCTGAATGGCATGCTGGAGTGCACCATGCCTACTGCTATACAGGGTCAGAATATGTGACATACCCTCATGTAAAACATCACGCAGTCACTTAGAACAAGACTGGAAGGCTTGTTTGAGCCATGCTGGTGCCAACATTCAAGCTCTGCTGGAAGATGAGGAGAAACGCCTGCAGTACTGAGCGATGTCGGAACAAGAATTTCAAACTGGTAACTCTGATGACTCAGAATCAAGAAGCTCTCAGTCCAAATGTGACATTAACAAGGGAGGCAATGCAACAGCAATTTTATGATTTAACCAAAGCACACTGAACACCAGACAAAGTGAAGTAGACACTTATTTGGATGCATCAACCACAAATGGGTTTAATGCTGCTCAGTCCCAAACTGCTGTTCATAAAGTTCAACACTGCACCTTAAAGCCCCCCAGTGGAGAGGCTTTCATCACTGGTGGTCAGATACTTAGACCCAGGAGAAACCAGTGTGGTGATGCCAACTTTAAGAAGCAACTGCTCTTGAAAACCAAAAGATTTGAACTGTTCTTACTGGTGAACTAATACTATCTGTTGCTGTGAGGCTTTACAAGAACTTGACTGGCAGTTGTATTACAACAAACTATGAATGCATGTATATATGCATGTATTGGTGTACGGAGAATGACTTATTTGTCATGTTTGTAGAGTCGACTTTAACTCTTTTCTTCTTGAAGGATTTTAAGATAAGTGGGCTGAATATGATGCTTTAGCTAAAGCCTCTGACAACCAAAATACAAAGAGAAAATTTGCTTGGAAAATGTTGAAAGGTTTACGTGTTAAAAGCTACATGCCATGTTCGAGTTTTCAGAGCTGTATTTTTTTTTCATTTGGAAGGGTAGAAAATCAAACTGAATGAGAATGGCTTATTCATTGTTTATTTCACTTTTAGTTCTGTTTTTTTGGTAGAATGTCAAAATATGTTGGCTAAATACTGCACTTAGAGCACAGTTTACACTTCCACAGCCTGCTGTATTTTATTCTCTTTTACAGTTTGCGCCTGTGTTGGTACTACGGATCTGGTTGGTTCTTGGCATCTTCTGAGCTCTGGTGTTCACTGTAACTGCAGCACAGAATTTTCTCCTGAAGGTTTTAAGATGCAGCGCCTGGTCTTTTATCCCATATTTGTTGTCTCTAAATTGTTTGCTCTGCAGAACTGAAATCCTAACACATCTTTCAGCTAGCGGCTGTAATGAATGAGTCATGGATCCTTTACCAATGATCTTGGAAGCATATGAATGCATTTTGTGTTTTTGAACTGCTGTATAATATGGTTCATGCAGACTAAATTAAATTTCCCATGCATCTACTGTACACCTTCACTGCACCTCTTTTTTCACTTCTTGGATAATAAAATGTATACAGAGCTGAATTACATTTGAAAAACCAGTCTGTTTGTGGAAGTCGTTCTACTTGAGAAATAGTTTTAAGTGGCAAAACACATTGTCTAGTCACCCTGGTTTTTCTTAGCTTTAAAAAATCTATGTTTTAGATTCTATGGATAGTACACAGTGATTTATTTGGGTTGGGAAATAGCAGTTGGGGACTGGGGTTTGATGGGTAGGAGGAGGTTCTACTGAATAAGAATAGCTCGGAGCAGCTCTTCTCTGCCTTATATGTGAACTTGATAAATACAAAATGTAAAATGTAGAGCCAGATACATGAACAAACATTATATATAAGAACATGAAGGAGACACTTCCAAATTCTGACATTCAAATTCATCAATCACTAGATAATACAGCAATTTCGAACGTGTTTGTATCATGAACGACACATGTTTTGGCGTCCACAATGAAAGCCATGTAATGTTAAGAGATTAAAATCTTAGCAGAACTTCAATGTTATTGATTTGCTGTTTGCAGGTCTTGTTTGCTTGTAAGAAGCATCAGAATGTTTGGTAATTCTATATCTTTGGGGGCAGAATGCTACGCTGTATAAACTGTTAATTCAAAGTCAGTAAACCAACTGATGTAAATATAACAGTGGACTAAAATCACAGGTGTTTAGACTCAAACGTCCTCTGAAGCACAGTGGTCTTTTGCTGCAGTTCCTATGATTCACGACAATATGAAAACATTTTATCACAGTGCACCAAAAACTAACAGCACATTTTCTTGTAACGGAAGTACAAACCCATATTTATCA
The DNA here is from genome assembly GCA_024666655.1 of Dascyllus trimaculatus. NCBI lineage: Eukaryota > Metazoa > Chordata > Actinopteri > Pomacentridae > Dascyllus > Dascyllus trimaculatus. The sequence goes on along the minus strand of CM045455.1, from coordinate 8,405,874 downwards.
GAACCCCCGACACATTCCTCAGCAAGAAAGGTTGAGAAGCTCCCCTCTGCTGCTGGCCAACTTTGTAGTTTGAAAAAGATAAGATGTATATTTTTCACAGAAAAATCTAAGCTGGTGCAGCTCAGAAGCAGGAAGACTTATCTACTTTACAAGCATCTGACATATAACAGCACCAAAAACATGTTGACTGGGTGTGATCAGGCAGGAGTTTTTCATATCAGAGGACACCAACGTTTATTAATCAAAGTCCAGAGTCTCTGTGAAGTTTGGCCCGTACAGCTAACCTGTAGATAGATCAGATTTTTACGGATTTATCCATTAAACATGAACATGACCTTCACCACCCTCATGTTCTTTGTCTTTAAAGATATCAGAGACATCATGTAAAGCATTCAGCAGCTACTAAAAAGTAAATACGCTGACTTTGTGCACTAGCAGACCTTATAGCACCATGCAAAAGTGTTTGCCCCCCATAATTTTCTAATTTGGCATATTTCTCACATTTAGATGTTCCAGATCATCAAACTAATTTTTAGATTTATTGAATATTATACAGAGATAACCCACAAAACACAAATTGCTGTTTTCAAATTAAGGTTTATTGAATTATTAAAAACCTGTATCACCCCTGTGAAAAAGTAATTGCCCTTGAACCTAATAACTGGTTGGGCCACCATTGGCAGCAACAACTGCAGTCAAATGTCTACAGATCTTGTGATCAGTCTTTTACGTCACTATGGAGGAATTCTGGCCCTCTCTTCTCTGTAGAATAGCTTTAATTCGGTAACATTAGATGGTTTTGAGCATGAACTGACCTTTTACGGTCTTGCCACGGCATCTCAATTAGATTCAAGTCCGGACTTTGATTCGGCCTTTTGTTCTTCTTGAGCCACTCAGAGGTGGACTTGCTTGTGTACTTTGGGTCATTGTCTTGCTGTATAAACCATTTGTGTTGAGCTTTAGGTCATGAACTGATGGGTGGATATTCTCCAGGAGGATTTTCTGATAGAGAGCAGAATTCATGGCTCCATTGATTATGACAAGTCATCCAGGACTTGTGGAAGCAAAGCAGTGTTACGAACGGTGCAGAGACTCAGGCGCAGGCAAAGAAACACGGCACACAGATATATAAAATAACAATGTTTATTACAACAACGGAAACAGAAAATCACTGCACAGCAGGAAACCAAACCAATAAACCAAAACCGAAACTAAAAGCGAGCGAGTGCTGAAAACGAACTAAAAGTAACAACAGAAAGCGAGCTGCAAAAGGCGAGCTGAAAAAACGAACAGGTAACAGAAAGCGAGCTACGAAAACCAACGAGCTGATACAAACAAAAAGCGAGCTACGAAAACCTATGAGCTGATAGCAACCAAGACACTGGGAAACTGAGCCAGACGGGCTAACGCTAATGCTAATGCTAATGCTACTGAACCTGAACGGAGAGGGGGGCACGACGGAGCAGGTGAGCGGAGCAGGTGGGAGCGAAGGCAGGCAGGCAGGCAGGCAGGCTGGGTGGTGAGCTGAGGTCCGGGAGTGGGGGTGGCGATCCACGACTGGAATCCTGGCGGTGGCTGGGTTACTGGCGGAGTGGAGGCAGTGGTTGAGCTGAACCGGAGGAGGCACACGTGGACGGCAGACGGGGGACCAACTGGAAGCGGAGAGGGAATAGCGTTAGCAATAGCGAGGGTGCAGAGCAAACGGAGCAGACAGAACGAGAGCAGAGGTTGGCAACTGACTGAGGCAAAACGACGGTCTGGCATCGAGGAGCATGTGGAGCGTGGTTATAACCGGGAGAGTGAGAGCTGATCATCCAATCACACGCGTGCCTCCTCCGCTGATTACAAGTGGCTGCACCTGCCGTGCTCCTCGCTGCCCACACCTTGCTCACGCCCACCTGCAAGAGAGAGAGGGAAAGGGGAAGAGGGAAAAGAAGGGGAAAGGAGACTGCCACTCAGGCAGCAGAGGTGGAGGGCGTGACAGTACCCCCCCCTCTACGTGCACCTCCAGGTGCACGAATCCTCCGGTCAGGTCTCCTCTGGTTGAACTCCCGGATCAGGGCAGGGTCCAGGATCTGGCGTCTGGGTACCCAGGAGCGTTCCTCTGGACCGTATCCCTCCCAGTCCACAAGGTATTGGAGACCACGTCCCCGACGACGAACATCCAGCAGGCGGCGCACGGTGTACGCTGGGGCATTGTCCACCATCCTGGGTGGTGGAGGGGGACGGACAGGGGGGCCAGAGCGCTCTCATTCACTGGTTTAATTTGGGAGACATGAAACGTGGGGTGGATCCTCATCGAGGAGGGCAACTTCAGGCGGACCGCACTGGGATTAATGATGCGCTCAACAACAAAAGGCCCCACGAACCGGGGCGCCATCTTCTTAGACTCCACCCGGAGAGGTAAGTCCTTAGCCCGGAGCCAAACCCTTTGGCCCGGGGAGTAGACAGGGGCAGGAGAACGGTGACGGTTGGCTTGCCCCTCCATTCTCCGCGAAGCCCTTATCAGAGAGGCCCTCGAGCGCCTCCAGACCCGTTCACACCTCCTGAGAAAGGTCTGGAGAGACGGGGTGGAGATCTCCCGTTCTTGGGAGGGGAACATGGGCGGCTGGTATCCCAAGGAACACTGAAACGGAGACAGCCCGGTAGAAGCATTAGACAAGGAGTTGTGCGCATACTCGACCCATGGGAGGAGGCTGCTCCAGGCGGAAGGGTTCTCCGAGGTCATACATCGCAGGAAGGTCTCCAGTGATTGGTTGGTCCGCTCCGTCTGACCATTGGACTGCGGGTGGAAACCAGAGGTTAAACTGACTGTGGCCCCCAACGCAGAGCAGAAATTTCTCCAAACCTCCGACGTGAATTGTGGTCCCCGGTCGGACACTATGTCGGCAGGTATCCCATGGAGTCGGAAAACGTGGTTCACCAGATGATCGGCCGTCTCCCTGGCAGAGGGCAATTTTTCTAAGGGGACAAAATGGGCGGCTTTGGAGAACCGGTCGACAATGGTTAGGATGGCAGTTTTACCTTGGGATGGGGGAAGCCCAGTGACAAAATCCACTGCGATGTGGGACCAGGGTCGATGAGGAATAGGCAGCGGTTGAAGGAGCCCCGAACTCGGCCGATTGGAGGTCTTGCTGGTGGCACAGATGGAACATGCGGCCACGAACTCCTTAGCATCCCTCTCCAGCGTGGGCCACCAGAACTTCTGCCGCAGGACCTCCACGGTGCGTGCAGTCCCAGGATGGCAGGTCAACCGTGAAGAGTGCGCCCAGCTCAGGACCTGAGAGCGAACTGGATCAGGAACAAACAAGCGGTTAGTAGGACCGTTACCTGGGTCGGGGTGCTGTTCTTGGGCCCGGCGAACCACGGACTCGATCTCCCAAGTGAGAGAAGCCACCACACAAGTTCCAGGCAGAATGGGTTCAGGTTCGCCGGGGGTCTCCTGGGAGGAAAACTGGCGGGACAATGCGTCTGGCTTGACGTTCCTGGACCCAGGCCGATACGTGATGGTGAAGTTGAAGCGGCCGAAGAAAAGCGTCCAGCGGGCCTGTCGGGCGTTCAGTCGTTTAGCCGATCGGATGTACTCCAGGTTCCGGTGGTCGGTCCAAACGATGAACGGCTGCTCCGCCCCCTCCAGCCAGTGACGCCATTCCTCCAGAGCTAGCTTCACCGCTAGCAGCTCTCGATTGCCTACGTCATAATTCCTCTCGGCAGGGGACAGCCGCCGAGAGAAAAAGGCACAGGGGTGCATCTTGTTGTCGGCGGGGGAACGTTGAGACAGCACCGCCCCTGCCCCAATGTCCGAAGCATCCACCTCCACCACGAACTGCAAGTGGGGATCAGGCTGCGTCAGGATGGGTGCGGAGGTGAAGCGTTGCTTCAGGGAGTGAAAGGCCTGGTCTGCCTCAGGAGTCCAGGAGAAGGTCCGCTTAACCGAAGTGAGGGAGGTGAGCGGGGCTGCCACTTTGCTGTAGTCCCGGATGAAGCGACGGTAGAAGTTGGCGAAGCCCAGGAAACGCTGCAGCTGCTTCCGATTCTCCGGAATGGGCCAGTCCCTAACAGCGGACAGCTTCAGAGGGTCCATTCTCACCTCCCCCGCCGAGATTATGTACCCCAAGAAGGAAACGGTAGGTACTCCGAACTCACATTTCTCGGCCTTCACGAAGAGTCGGTTCTGCAGCAGCCTCTCGAGGACCTGGCGGACATGGCGGGTGTGTTCCTGGGCGTCTCTCGAGTAGATGAGGATGTCATCTAGGTAGACGAATACGAATCGGTTGATCATGTCCCGGAGCACATCGTTGATCAGGTTCTGGAAGACGGCGGGTGCATTCGTGAGTCCAAAGGGCATGACCAGGTATTCGAAGTGCCCCAGCGGCGTGTTGAATGCCGTCTTCCACTCGTCCCCTTCGCGGATGCGAATGAGGTGGTAGGCGTTGCGGAGGTCCAGCTTGGTGAACACGGATGCCCCGTGCAGGGAGGTGAAGGCGGAGTTGATGAGTGGCAGGGGGTAGGTGTTCTTAATGGTGATGTCGTTGAGACCACGGAAGTCGATGCACGGCCGAAGGGTCTTGTCCTTCTTGTCCACGAAGAAGAATCCTGCCCCCACAGGCGACGAAGACGGGCGGATGATGCCAGCAGCGAGGGAGTCCCGGATGTAGGTCTCCATGGCCCCTTGTTCCGGTTTGGAGAGGTTATACAACCGACTGGTGGGTAAAGTGGCTCCGGGAACGAGCTCAATAGCACAGTCGTAGGGACGATGAGGGGGCAAAGACAAGGCTTTCTCCTTGCTGAACACCGGAGCGAGGTCATGGTACTCGGGAGGGACGGAGTCCAACTTTACCGGGGCGTCCGGAACAGGGCTGGTGGCGTCAGCAGGGGTCAGAGCTGAGTGCAGACAGGTCTCATGGCACCGGGGATCCCAGGATATCACTTCCTCTTTCCTCCAGTCGATGTGGGGGTTGTGCGCCCGAAGCCAGGAATAACCCAGGACCATGGGGGGACTGGAGTGATCTATAACGAAAAAGGTCGTCTTCTCCCGATGATTGCCGGCCAAAAACAACGTGACAGGAACAGTTTTCTGCTGTACCTTGGCTAGGTGGAGCCCATTCAAGGCTCGGACCTCCAGGGGGGGCTCCAGGGACTCCAAAGGAATGCCCATCTGACGGGCGAGCTGAAGGTCCAGGAAGTTCTCCTCGGCACCAGAGTCGATGAAGGCTTGTACAGGTACAGACTGGGATTGCCAGCAGAGGGAGGCGGCGAGCTGCAGCCGATTTGGGGAAGACGACGATAGATGGCTCACCTGTATCTCCCCAGCTACTGGTGAGCCCGTGCTTTTACTGTACGCTGGGGACAGGCAGCGAGGTAGTGACCAGTCTTCCCACAGTATAAGCAGGTGTCGGCGTCCCGCCTGCGTTGCCTCTCTTGTGCGGACAGCTGGTTGCGTCCCAGCTGCATGGGCTCAGGGTCAGGAACGATTCGGGAAGAAGGTGGAGGGCTCTGGCAGGTAGACGGAAGGGCCCGTGGAGACTCCGAGCGGAGGGTCCTTTCCCTCCGCCGCTCGCGGACCCGGTTGTCGATCCGGATGGCCAGGTCAATGAGCTGATCCAGACTGCGCACGTCATCTCGGGTAGCCAGCTCATCCTTGAGGCCGTCCTGCAGAGCTGCGTAGAATGCTCCTTGCAGAGCTGCATCGTTCCATCCGCTCCCCGCCGCTGTAGTGCGAAACTCGATGGAAAAGTCCGCCACACTCCGGTTCCCCTGACGCATGGACAGAAGACGGTGACTGGCATCTCTTCCCTGCACCGGATGGTTGAACACTTTCTTCATCTCGGCGGTGAAAGCGGCATAGGAGCCGCAGATCGCCTCCTGGCGTTCCCACACCGCAGTACCCCACTCTCTCGCTCGGCCTGACAAGAGGCTAACCAGGAAAGCTACTCTGGCCCTATCTGCGGCGTAAGAGTGAGGCTGTAAGTCAAAGACTAACGAAACCTGAGTCAAAAAAGACTGGCAGGAACCAATGTCGCCGTCATAGCGTTCAGGAACGGGCACATGCGGTTCACGAGTTGAACCGCTGGCCGTGAAACTAGCATTAGCTGGATCACTGCTAACGGGTGCGGCCATAGACGTAACGGCAGCAGGAGCCGAATGGGCAGCTAGCGTGCTAATCCTCCCCGTGAGCTGGGAGACCTGATTTATCAGCGCGCGGTTACTCTCCACAAGACTCTGTAGCAAAGAGTCATGCTGCCCTATCACTACGCCCTGGTGAGCTATGGCTTGCTGCAGGTCTATCTCACTAAGGGCAGGACTAGTGCCGGTCTCGTTGCCTGCTGAGCTCATGTTGGCCAGACCGTACTGTTACGAACGGTGCAGAGACTCAGGCGCAGGCAAAGAAACACGGCACACAGATATATAAAATAACAATGTTTATTACAACAACGGAAACAGAAAATCACTGCACAGCAGGAAACCAAACCAATAAACCAAAACCGAAACTAAAAGCGAGCGAGTGCTGAAAACGAACTAAAAGTAACAACAGAAAGCGAGCTGCAAAAGGCGAGCTGAAAAAACGAACAGGTAACAGAAAGCGAGCTACGAAAACCAACGAGCTGATACAAACAAAAAGCGAGCTACGAAAACCTATGAGCTGATAGCAACCAAGACACTGGGAAACTGAGCCAGACGGGCTAACGCTAATGCTAATGCTAATGCTACTGAACCTGAACGGAGAGGGGGGCACGACGGAGCAGGTGAGCGGAGCAGGTGGGAGCGAAGGCAGGCAGGCAGGCAGGCAGGCTGGGTGGTGAGCTGAGGTCCGGGAGTGGGGGTGGCGATCCACGACTGGAATCCTGGCGGTGGCTGGGTTACTGGCGGAGTGGAGGCAGTGGTTGAGCTGAACCGGAGGAGGCACACGTGGACGGCAGACGGGGGACCAACTGGAAGCGGAGAGGGAATAGCGTTAGCAATAGCGAGGGTGCAGAGCAAACGGAGCAGACAGAACGAGAGCAGAGGTTGGCAACTGACTGAGGCAAAACGACGGTCTGGCATCGAGGAGCATGTGGAGCGTGGTTATAACCGGGAGAGTGAGAGCTGATCATCCAATCACACGCGTGCCTCCTCCGCTGATTACAAGTGGCTGCACCTGCCGTGCTCCTCGCTGCCCACACCTTGCTCACGCCCACCTGCAAGAGAGAGAGGGAAAGGGGAAGAGGGAAAAGAAGGGGAAAGGAGACTGCCACTCAGGCAGCAGAGGTGGAGGGCGTGACAAGCAGCCCCAAACCATCACACTACCACCACCATGTTTCTCTGTTGGTCTGATGTTCTTCTTGTGGAATGCAGTATTAGCTTTACTCCAGATGTAATGGAACCATGTCTTCTGAAAAGTTCCACCTTTGACTCATCAGTCCACAGGATGTTATCCCAAAAGTCTTGGAGCTCATCCACATATTGTTTTGTAAATGCCAGATGAACCTTTTTGTTCTTTTTGGTCAGTGGTGGTTTGCGTCTTGCAGCTCTCCCATGGATGCCATTTTCACCCAGTGTCTTCCTTATTGTGGAATCATGTAGACAGATCTTAACTGAGACCTACAGATCTCTGGATGTTGATCTTGATTTTTTTGTGAGTCCTGCATTAGATATCGACGCACTCTTGGAGAAATGTTGGTAGGCCAGTCACTCCTGGGAAGGTTCACTCCTGCTCCATGTTTTCTTCAATTGTGGATAATAGCTCTCGCTGTGGTTCTCTTGAGTCCCAGAGTCTCAGCAATGGCTTGGTAAACCTTTCCAGACTGATAGATGTCAATGACTTTGTTTTGCATCGGTTTTTAAATCTCTTTAGAACGTGGCATCATGTGCTGCTTTTTCAGACCCTTTAGCTACTTCACAACACCAGACAGGTTGTATTTAGTGATGTTTTGATTCAACAAGCCTGGCAGTGATCATACGTTTAGTGTGTTTAAGTTGGTCATTTCTTTTAGAATGGTAGCTAAGGGGACAATTACTTTTTCACATAAGGCAATGTGGGCTGGACAGCATTTTTCTTTCAATAAATTAAATCATCATTTAGAAGCTGTATTTTGTGTTTTCTTGGGTTTTCTTTGTCTGACATTAAATTTAGTCTGATGATCTGAAACATTCAAGTGTGACATATTTGCAAAAATAGAAGAATTCTGTAGGGGGGCAAATACTTTTTCAAGGCACTGTATGTGCCACATTTCCAGTATTTTGTGAGTTTAGCTGACTGTGTCTTCCCAAGTGTCCTTGAGTCAAACATTTAACCTCCTCTTGAGATCTGCTGTGGGTTAGAACACAAGCTAAACTCCTAATTTGTTGTATTAACAGGTCGGCACGCAGCATCACTCAGTGCACACGAGCACTCAGCTGTGAAATAATACTATCAGCACCTCATTAACGCACTTTTTTTTTTTAGTTTGGAGGCACAATGATTAAGTAGGGAAACAATATCACCAAAGCAGATTACAGTATGTAAAACTTTCAGAAACAAGCATATGATCTGTGTTTTTATTGCTATAATGTGTACAGGTGGTGTAGATACAATTAGAGCATTCATCTATTTAACTGTCTTTTCCACCTCCTTTAGTCTTGCTTGTCCTTCTTATTCTTTCTCTTCTTTTATTCTTTTAGCCACTTTACTCTGCATATAGTCTTTTATTCCCCTGTTATATCTTTTTCCGTTTTCAAGTAGCATTTTCGATCAGCAAAGCACACAATAAAGGAAACATGTTAGTAAAGAATTAAAGCTTTGATGGTCCTTTTTTCAAAACTCTTCACACAATTAATGCAACAGACGTCAATGTGGACTGAACCGCGATCACTTCATTGTTTGGACACAAAATGCATTCGGGGACCACGTTTGTCAAAATGTGTTTTTCAAAAAAACTCAAACTTAACCATAAAGTTTATATACAGTTGGAAAAAAACACAAAATGTATTTTCAAAACCTAACACAACACAAAGTTAATGTACATTAGGCTGCAATTTGCCCCATGTGTCTATATTTACATCCTAAAATAAATGTAGAAACGTCATAAGCAGGCAAAAGGGAAAGAATCCAAAGCATTCAGTAATTATTTGGAATAATGTAGTGTTTTACTTCCAGTCACAGAAGGGACTACAGCCCACCCGACATAGCGGCTTCCCTCTACTTTACTCTCCACTCCTCAGCCAGATAGAGGAGTTCTTTCCCTCATGAAGCATGAAGGTGGAAAATTTATGACCACCAGCCACATGATCGCATGTCTCTCTTCGACGTGATGAATGCTGGATGACGAGACGAATGTGCAGATGATCGCCAGGGACAGACCAGCCATGCAAACAGACCCCATTCCAGGAGCATTGCAAGAGAGGACATAAGGTGTGATGCTGACGAGGACTTGTGACTGAGCCCATCATAAGACACGTACACATCATGAATATGTGTTGTTTTGTTTTGCAATATTGGAATTTCTCTTGCTTTCTTTTCACAAGCACTTGGAGTACAGTTTTGACAAATGTTGTCATTATTGTGTCTAAAATCTTAATGTGAGTCTTGGTTGCATTTAAGCATTTTGGATGTTAGATTCATTTTTATCCTCAGCCGACTGTGAACACTTTTAAGAAAGTGAACTCAGTATAAAGAAATATGTGTATAAAGACTGTAAACTCAATGTGAAGACAGATGCGTGGAAAAATGTACACTCTCCTTTAATTGTAGCAAACACAGACAGTTTAGAAAGAAAAAAAAAACAAACTCAAGGCCAGAAGAGGCTGCGAGCTGACTGTTGTCACTTTGCATTCACATTTCTTTCTGTCTTTCTGTGCCTTCTCCGTTTTCCCTTTACTCTTCTCTCCCACATTGTCTCGCTTTCTCCGGGTGAGAATGGGAATATGCACAATATACATACACCTATTTATTTATTTATTTATTTATTTATTTATTTGTCATATCATATCCCATCATGCCCCTCTCTGCCTCCTCCATCCCTCTATCTCCCTGTCTCCATCTCTGCTTTTTCCTCCAGTTGATTTATTCAGCAGCTCTACCAGAGAGGAACGATAAGAAGATAAAGACGAGCTGCTTCTGTGTGAGTGTGTGTGTGTGTGTGTGTGTGTGTGTGTGTGTGTGTGTGTGTGTGTGACGAAGAGAGAGAGAGACGAATGAGGCGGAGAGACACAGTGACAGACAGGCAGAGAGAGAGACCGACAGAGATGTACAGATAAAAGTTGTGCTGACAGATGACTGATGTTGGAGCTGATATGAACAAGCCTCCATACTCCCAAAGCGTGTGTATATGTGTGTGTGTGGTTGTGTGTGTGCACATGCATGTGTGTGTGTTAAGTTGCTGATGCGTCAAAGCTCAAGAGAACACACACACACACACTCACAGGGTTGGAAATAGGAGGAAGTGCTGGACGAAACTCCATGAAGAGGAGACGGATGGAGAGAACTGGAGAACAGGAATAAAGGATGGTAGCGGAGGGAAGGAGAAGGTGGGAGGAGACAGATGACAAAAACAGGTGAGAGGGAGGAAGGGGGAGGATTAAACGGGTGAGGGAGAAGAGAGGAGAAGGAGGAAAGAAAGCACACCAGCTGCATGAAGGAGAGAGAAAAAGTAGAGGATGCTAAAGGAGATAAGTGGAAGTGAGGAGGAGACACACGAGACAATAAAGCGAAAAAGACAAAAAGGACAAACAACAAGTTATAGAGCAAAACAAGCAATGGAGGAGACAAGGACAGGGCAGAGAATGTAGTGAGGATGAGAGGGCAATACAGGGATGGAGATATGAAGGAGGAGGGTGAAAGGAGGAACACAAAAGGAGGAGAGAGAAACACGGAAAGAAATACAGATGAAAGAGTAGAGCGTGTAGAAAATGGGGATATCATGAGAACCGAGAGGTTGGTACCAAATCGATACCAGAATTCTAAAAATGCTACTGTGCACTATTGTCTATGGCAGTGGTTTTTAACTGGTCCAGCCTCAGGACCCACTATGTCTCTATTAATAACAGTCGCGACCCAAATTGTTGAAGTTTGCTGTTCCTGTTAACAAATTAAGGTTTATTCGGGTGTAGTCTCAACGCATTTTGATACAACTTAGGAAAATTTTGGCTTATATTTTTTTGCTAATTTTGGTATATTTGGACGCTTTTGTCAAGTTTTGGGCATATCTTGATCCATTTTGACAGATTCTGAGCACATTTTGGTTCATTTTTGGGACGTTTTAGCATAAATTTCTCCAATATGCTGGCAGAGCCAAATCTACAGATTAACAGTGGGCTACTACTAGTGTCACCACCACTAAATATCCTGCTATTGAAAGCAAACTGTGTCATAAGAAACACATTCTTTCAAATAAAAGACTTAATACCACTGCTTATTTTGGGGTTGGGCATGCTTCTGCGACCCTCTAAAAATGGCTTTGCGACCCACCAGTTGGGAACCACTGGTCTATGGTACCAAAGTTCGTAGATAATCTGCAGGAGATTGTTATTGCTGCAGAAAACCACTGAGAACTACAGGTGGAGCAACAGGTCAGCTGCCATTTGTCTCTTCAAAGTTCGGGGATATTTGATGTCTGAGCAAAGTACCTAAACACACAAAAAGCTCCATACCAAGTTTTTCAAATAAGGGCCGATGTTGAAATATAATCATTGCATTGCCTTCTCTGGCTGTGGTATCAAAACCGCTATCAAGAATCGTAGATTTAGAACTTGTAGTAGTAGAAAAAGAGACCAAAGAGGAGTAAGATCAGAGATGGAAAGAAGATGATTAAGAGAAGATGGTGAGGAGAGTAAACAAGAAAATAGACTAGTGAATGCACAAACTTAGAAGTGGTGAAATTCCTCATTGAACCTCTCTGGTACATTACAGCCATAAATCACAGAGAAATCTATTCCATCCACTAAAATGAAACAGAAACAGAAATGCCAAAAGGCTGAAATACTTTGATTGCCACTCAGAAGCACTGCACTAGACATCTCCCACTGAACACGAAACTCCTTTTAAAGTCGGTTTTAAAGCTACGTGTCTTCATTCGGTCTACAGTTTGAGAGCAGGCGATGGAAAAGCAGCGGAGACAGAAACAAATCAGACAAAGCAAAAAGCACAGGGAGAAGAAACGGTGAAAGGGAAGTGAGGGAAAAGAGGAAACTAGGAGAAATACTGAGGTTAAACACGGTGCGGGAGGTAAAAGGAGGGCATGAAAAGAAAGAACAGGAGACGAGAAAGAAGAAAAATCGAACAGGGAACAGGGACAGGAAGAGTGTTTACAGTAGATCTCTGTCCAAATAGTGGGAAAATCATTCATATTTGATGAGCAGAGTCACTTGAGGAGGAGACGGTGCTTCTGTGTTTGTGTGAGCGTGTACGTCGGCTCATCAAAGTTCATCCTGAGGTGAGATAAACACATGAAAGGAGAGGTCAAAAGCAGAAACACACACACACTCACATACACACAGTTGGTCTCTGCGGGCGGTGGCAGCGACCTGTCAAACTGTGTGTTCGTGCTGCAAAATACTAATGGCCACTGATGTAGCCCTGAGATACTGTCGGACCTGCTCTCACACACACACACACACCACACCACACACACACACAGATTAACACCTCCAACACTCCTCTTCCTCTCTGTCCTTCACTTGCTCTGCCTCTCAGCCTTTTTCTATTCTCTTTCGCCCACTTTTCCCTCCCCCTCGGTGCCCTTCCTCCCTCTCCCTCTGTCTCTCAGTCTCCTCTTGTTTTCTCTGTCCAGCTCTATCTCAGCCCTGGCCCAGAAGTCGCCAACATAAAGGCCGACTGCAATTGAGTAATGATCTACAGCATTGTTTTGGGACCGAATGCTGCCATAATAGAGCCAAATGCTTCGCCTGTCCATAAAACGCCCGCAAGGTCCGGCACGCTTGTCATTTAGCCGAGTCTGCCAACGTAAACAGAACAGTTTATTTGCATTTGCTTCCCAAAATCTCTCATAAGAATGCGAGACGTTTCACTGCCTTCCAAAGCGCATACGACTGAGACAGAATACGACAGCAGAGGGAATTGAAACTACTTGGGTAATGCCATCTTGGGAGTTAAAAAGTTGAAAGATATCCACGGTTCTACCTTGTTTTTCAGTCCCTTCCCCCTGTTAAGCTTCGGCTATTTTCCAGTGCCTTGCAGTAACATTAGCAGCTGCAGAAAATTCAATCACACCTTAAATTATAACTCAAAAAAACCCACAACAGTCTTTTCTCAAAGGTACTGTGATCTCATCTGCTGTCCCTCCAGCCAGTACAGGTAGACACTGTGTTAGCCATTGTGGGTGAAAATAGCAGCTACTTTTTCTTCTCTACTGGCACAGTCACTTTCTCCACCTGTCTGACGTGTGAAACAATCTATTTAGTCGGGACCATGTTCTGAAGCTGAAGGGAACAGAACAGGGACTTTTAACAACAAAATGTGGAGATAAAGGCGAAGGCTGGTGAAGAACAGGAGGTCCGACTAAGACACACCTGATGATTGAAGTGGAAATGCAGGCAGCAAGATACTAACTTGAGTCAGTGAGGGAGAAGAAGAAGCTGCTTCTTTCAATCACAGTGGCTAACACCGTGCTAGTGCTGCAAAGTTAATCAGACATTTATCATGATAACTATTTGGGCTTCCCACAACTGAATGAACATAATCGACTGTGATATTGACGTTTACAAACACACTGCATATAAAAAACAATGTAGATAAATCACTTGGTTCCAACTGGGGTCAATCTGACATTAGAAAACCTTGCTTCAGTCTTGCAAAGTTATGTTTGGTCACATATTTGTCTGAATTGCATGCTCTGTGGTAACTAGGGAGACTAGAGGTTCCTCTGTGCGCAGTAGCTAGTGTCTACCTTAGCCTGCGCATGAGACGTTTAGGGAACATTGGTAAATTGCAGTGTCTATCAATAAGTAGATTTGCAGCAAGTGAGGAGTTTTGTTTGTGCCCAGTTTGTAGGAGTGATATCTGTCAGCCTCATCAAGGTTGATTAACACCATGCTGTAACCCCATCAGTCTCCCATGCAACCAGCTGAGACAGTGGGAAAGTTAGTCTGGAGCCCTGATGAGCCACAAAAATCCAGTCTTGACACTTGTGTCCTTGAATATTTGACTTTTCTTGAGACTTCAGGTGACGACTGCAGACCTTACTAATGATCTGACCTCAAACATAAAAACAAAAACATGTGTATCCCTTGAAACTTAACTTCTGTTTGCCCCCAAATACTCGGCTAAGAGGTTTTATTTTCTTTGTTTTTAATATTCTTAACTTTCTGGGCTGCTATGTGTGTATTTGTGAACAATACAGGACTGGTAAACTTCACATGAAACAGGGGGGACTGGAAAAGTGCTACAACACCCTGAAGAGTTATTTTGTGTTCTAAAAATATGACTTAGCTAAGTATCAAATGCATTTTTTTTGAATGTGCTATGAATAAATGTGCAAGGGGAGGTATAATATCATTTTGTTTTTACTTGGGCAGCATGATATGGAACAATGTCAGTTTAATCTGAGCAAAGTAGCAGCACGCCTGCTGGAGTAAGATATTTTGGTAAGCTTTTCACCTCTGGCCTTTCTTTTTTTCTCTCCCCACTATCTCTGTTTTGCTTCTATTCAGGTGTTCACAGAGGAGAGGATGGCCTAGTTTTGGCTGGTTAGGCAACGGCCATTTACATATTTATACACAGACAGACTCGCACACAGTGCAGGCGAATGAGGGAGCAAGGGATTTCTCTTCTCCTGAACGAGAAAGAGAAGAAAAGAACGGAGAAACAGCTAGGGACAGTTGATAATGCCTCATTTCTTCTTTTACTGGAAAATTCCATTAGGAAAATTTCCGAGTCAATGACTCCAATGAATGAATAGCTCAAATGAATAGTTTCTGTGGATTCAACTATTTTAATTGAAGCAAGTTCAATCCCTGAAAGGCGTTAATGGTTGGATGTACTTTGCAAGAGAAAAAACTTGCCAGGTACTAGTCTGGTTTCCATTCATTTCTGCTGCCAAATTAGAGATTTCTCACACACACAGTAAAACGAAGCTTTCATGTTGTGTTGTGTGCTGACTAATTACTTCAGCTTGTGTATTGATGAAATATGATGTAACTTTGAAAAGAGAAGTTTTGCTGCAGCCCTAATTAGTCTGGTATGACCACAATTAATGATATCTCTTGTGGAATATATATATTATTGTGTAGCTGACAGCACTTAGTTCCTGTCTTTTGTCTTTTCACAACTTGAGCTAATTAACCTTTTAACTTTACTACACAATTGTCACATATGTATAAAATTGTGTAGTAAAACACAAATTACAGTTCAACCAAACTATGCTCATGTTTTCTTAATAACTCAGCTCTTTGCCATTGATGTCTCCACATTAAATGCTAAAGACGGCACTAATGTTAATTGTGACCAAGAGTTTTCCCCAATCTTAACTATTTTAAGTTGCCTAAATAAAACCTAACCACAAAGGCACTGACGAAGAAACAGATCCTTGGCCCCTACAATGCCATTTCCTGGATCCACTTGTCCCCCAGAGAGAAGGGTCACTGCAAGTCAATACAAAGCTGTTCAGAGTAATCACCTTTATCATTTACAGTATCCAGTAAAACCCTGTCTGTGATGCATTTCAAGGGATGGGGAGTCATTTCATGTAAATCAGAGGCATCCAGTTGCAACTCGACCCCTCTGGAAACTCACAAAAAACTTTTAAACTAACCACTGTGGGTCCAACATGAAGACAGATTTAACAACTTCATAACTAATTTCTTGCATCATGGTGAAGTGTTTTCGACCAGGTGGAGCCACCATTGGTAGTGTCTACTTGTTTCCTGTTAGATCCTGTTGTATGCCCATCAAATGCCCAATGCAGGAAAACGGTGCAACCCCTCAACTTTTAAAAATGCCGCTGTGGACACATACAATGAGACAGCAGCAGAACTTTCACCCAGGAGACGAAGGTTCACGTTCCATGTTGGGCCATTACACTTATACTTAAGTTTCATTTTCATCATGCTTTGGTTGACATTTTTAGATTAATAACTACACGTTAGAAGCTTCCTTGAGTTCTACAACTTTTTCACAGCATGTTTGAAGCTTGTCTGTGAAGATTTTCTGTCATTCAGGTCGTGGTTATCCTCATAGTTTCAATCGTAGCATCTGGACTTGTCAGATGCTACGACTGATACTACGAGGACATGTTTGAAGCTTCTTCCTCCATTTCCTTGGTTTAACATGGTGATGAGTCACACTCCATCGATTGTAAAACTGCTTCGCTGAAAATAAGTTAGATGATATATGGTAAATGGTCTGCACTTATATAGCGCTTTTCTCTACCTTAGTGGTATCCAAAGTGCTTTACAATGTGTTTCTCATTCACACATTCACACTCCAGTGGTGACAGAGCTGCCATGCAAGGTGCTAATCTACCATTGGGAGCAACTTGGGGTTCAGTGTCTTGCCCAGGGACACCTCGGCATGCGGAGGGGCCGGGGATCGAACCGCCAACCCTGCGATCAGTGGACAACCCGCTCCACCACCCGAGCCACAGCCGCCCCAGTTAGCAATAAAATAAATGGCAAAGATATATGTTGATTTAAAACAGATTTGTGATATGTCAACAACAGAATCAACAGAACTGACAGTGCCCTCAAAAGATCATTGAAAGATCATTGAAAATGCAGTTTTTGTTGTATAGGAATGTGATTTTTGAGGGCCAGGACTATAAAAGTGATGAAAATCATGTTTCACAAGAATTCCCGCAACTAGCAACTTATAGGAGATTCTGGTCCGACATCTTAGACAGTGATCCAAGGAGGGGATGCACTTCAGAGGAATGGTGTTTAATTCCTTCAGTAGAGTATCAGAGACTTGGAGAATCAATGCCAAGGAGCATTGAAGCTTACCGAGACACTTTAAATTGGTTCTTCTTCTAATTTGTCACGCGTCTGTACATCTAACAAACAAATAAGATCTGAAATAGAACCTGCAGATAGCGTGATATGAAAATATCCACACACATATGGAATATATGCAGTGTGAAATTACTGGAAACATGTCAGAATGTTTGTGTATCATATATGAAGTACATAAATACCAAATGAGATGAATGGAAGAGTAAAAGGAAAAAAAACACAGAGGAAAGAGGAAGAAGAGGAAACCATACCCAGGCAGCGTGCCATAACTTTTATTACTCTTCACGGTGGATGTGCTGTATGTAAATAATTTGAGGATGCAATAACCCTGTTGAATATTACATATGAGGCAACATCTATTGCATTCAAATATGCTGACATCTACTTTATGCAAAAACGACTGCATGAAATTAAACATCTCTAAGGTACATGTCTGTGTTTAAGAGGCAGGCGGCTTGTTTGCTGAAATAGCTGTTGTACTGCTTTTATAGGACACGCTGACAGACAACGCTGCTGTCAGTTAAACATACAGTTCTTCCGTGTGATCCTTTGCTGCATTTCCACAGAAAATCAATTCCACTCAACACCTGATGTGGGTTTTTGTCCCTGCTGCGGGCTGAGCACAGGTCTAAGGCGTAGACCTGACTGACTGCTAACCAGCACTGACTGAGGGCAGAGGAACATGACGTGATTCCTAGCGAATGTCTGGACAAACTGCGAGATAGAAGCGATCACTTCTCCACTAGAAATACAAAGGGGTGTCAGTAGAAGCATATACTGTACATGGACCTTCGAGAGGGTTACCGGGTGAGTTCCTGCGCTGTCGCTCTGTCGATATATAACCGCAAATCTGCATTTACAGGCAGATGTTCAAGCTGTCAGAGTCGTCAAGAGGTCCGCATTTTTAAAAATAAGAATATCTCACTTCATTATCATCACTCTGCAACTGTCCTGCTATATTATCAGAGCAGTATAATATTCCTTCTGATCTGAACTAAACTGGGCCAAGTAAACAGATTTGACTGCACACTCAACTGATCCATTTATAAGGATTTCACTGGTTCTGTTTCTATGGACGTGTTACCATTTTATGTGCTTTAAATAATGATAAATGAAGGAAAGTATTAAAGTATTACTTCAGTTGTGCTTTTTAAACTTCTTGCTTTGTTTTGAAAGTACGCCACACAACGACTAAATTTAGGGGAGGAGGGGGCGAGGCAGTCACACATACTGCAAATCCTGGCGAGGATTAACACGGGAGAGCATCTTCCAAACTAACTCCAACACCTACATTACAAGGCGAACGCTGTCAACCAAGAAGGCTCGGTCTGGTCTCTACGGTAGGCTAAATGGAGAAACGGCACAATCCCTGCAGCACAAAAAGGGCTAAAGACAAAAGAGCACACGCACAATGGAATCAGAGTCGAGCAAAACTTGAGGACAAGTTGTTATTGGGGGATCTGGGGAAGTGAAAGAGTGTGTCAGAGATGAACAAAGGCAGAGATGTTCAAAAATGACAAAAGAAGAGGATGCTTTTTTTTTTTTTAACGAAAAAAAATATTACTATTTTAACAACTGCCTGGGCTCCTCTGGTTCCTTGTTAGAAGCTGCTGCGATCCCCCGGCGGAGCGCACAGACTCGTGTTTTCCAGAGTTTTCTGACTGTTTGAAAAACATGAGGCTGGAACTGCTGGGAGAGAAGCTTCACCCCCGTGCTGCTTATATATTCATGCTTTACAGTTCCACAACTCTGACTGTGTGCAGCAGTCTGTGTTTATGCGTAGGTATTTGTACTTGGGTGGAAACATTTTGCATGAATCCGTGTACATCCTCATGTATATAAACATATTCTATGTGTTGCCTGAGTTTTAATAGGCGTACAATGTATACATGTGTGCTTTGGGATGTGTATGTGCAGGTGTTAGTGTAATGGAATTAGTTTAATTGTTGAATTTTGGAGATAAACATGGGATCTTTTAATTAAATGACCGATTCTGTCACATATTAATACATACTGTATAAAGCAGGCATTATTTTAAGCCATTTAATTGGTTGTAGATGCTACGACATTAAACTGGTCTCTCAGTGATCTGTTATTTTCTCTTCCACCTCTTGTGGGAAGCAGGGATCTAGTTAGCCGTCTTTCTTCGCTTCTGCTTCATATTGTTATGTAAGTAAACCTCTTTGAAGAAACTTTGCAGACAGACAGCACACATGAGTGGGCATCTGTGTCGAGAGTCAGAAACCCCACGAGGATTTTCTTCACTTCACTTTCATCGTTCAAGTATTCTGATGAGCATACAGGGGGGGCTCTGGCAACAAGGTAGAGTCTCTCTATGCATGGCTGGAACAAATTTAATTGGAAATGCTCATCGCACACAATCCCGTTTCTCATAATATCATTGAGGCGGGATTGGTTACTGCGTTTGTTTTGTGTTACACATTTGAGGGGAATCAATAAAAACACAGACACGGTAGAGGAGGCTGACAGAGAGAGGAGGTGACTGTGAGTGCATACACAATACTAACACCACATCCTCATTCACATCCAACTTGTTCTTTTCTCTGTTTCTTTCTTTTTAATCCTTCCCTCTCTCCGTCACTACACCTCCCCTCTGCCTCTACATTTGTCTGTCAGTCCGTCGCTTTCCTTTAGTCCTGTCACGTCAGAGCAGAGAGAAATCAGGATCTGAACTCAAGACAAGGCTTTGAACAACAAAGCAGATGAAAGATCTGTCACTGGGAACGACAGGGAGAGGGAGGGAGAGATGAAGTCTGTTTCTATTCTCCGTCTGTTTCGCACCCTTGTCTCTATTTCTGTCTATCAGCTGAATCGACTTCAGAGAGAGCGAGCGAGAGATTTAGCGTCGGACAGGGAGAGAGGATGAGGAGGTGAGAGTGGGCGAAGGCAGAGGAAGAGTGAGGATGACAGCGAGAGGGAGATGAGAAAATGAGGAAGAGGGAAAGAGGAGAAGAGGAGGAGAAGGGCATTAGGGCAGGAGAAGGGGAAGAAAAGAGAAACGAGACAGGACGGCATCAGACAAGGAAACAAAAAGGACAACGAGAGCTGTTTATGATGTTATTGTGTGATCATAGCTGTTACATATCTCTGCAGGACAAGAGATAATTGCTGGATGCTGGGTTTGTGTTTGTCATCTCGAAGCATAGTTCAGTGTAAAACATAATCTCTGATCTATCAAATAATGCACGCACTGTTTACTAAGTATGCCAACATCAAGAGGCAAATAAAGCGCAGAAATATTTATCAGTGTTGTTCTCAAACATCTGAAAGCTTTGGTATAATTATGCCGGGAGCAATTTCAATAATTATATGCCTAAGAGAATAAACTATTTCTCAAGTTGGATTTTAGTGGCTTCAGCTCCCTTATACTTTACGCCTCCTATACAGCTGTCAAAATCCCAAACTTCTGCACTGCTCTCATTAGACAGCATTACAATGTTCACTTGCTTGTCTCACAAATGCATTTCTGGGCCAGTAAAGTAACACAGCTGTGGCTCAGGTCACAAGACATCTCTGCCGTCTACCTTCTTTTGCAAAAACAAATGTGAAAGGTGACAGTTTTCCGGGCGATTTCAACATGCCAGACAGAGCCTGACGTGGAGCAGCAGCCTGCCATTTCTGTTGCCTGTGCACTCTTTTGTGCAGAGGAGAGAGAAAAAAAGTGCCAGAAACTGAATTTGGAGAAGGGAGCTGGGGAGAGTCGGGCATTATAGGCGGTGTGTATCTGCAGAGGAAGCAGGAGGAAAACTGTAAACCTGAAAAAATGAAGGGGAAAAGAAATGTACAAAAAAAAAAGCCAAACCTGGTAAGTGCAGGGAAGCTGTTTATTGTTTATACTGCAAAAGATAATACATGCGCACCTCTGCAGCAGACTCAAAGTCACATCTGTCAACGGGTTGCCTCGCTCTTCCTCCTTGTTAGTGCTGAGGCGAGCACATTAAAGAGTAAACATGCATTAGGATTCAGTCACACCGAGACGCCAGCTAAACTCACTCCCTGCTTTATATGTCGAGGAGGAGAGGTGTTGCTCCATATTTAGATCTGGTAATAAAAACTAAAAGACAAAGAGGCAATGAGTTGTAACAAAAATAACCTGAAGTGTCATGTACAGTGTGACAGCTCAGATTCATCAGAAGGGGGAACTTTCAGGTTCCTCGTCCTGACCTTTATTGACAACTTTTGACACCTTTTGCTGGTTTAACTGTGTCAACATGAGGTTCAGCTACGATTCTGACATGATGTCTCACTAAATTTGGTATTAGAATCTGGAAATACAACCAATTCCAAGTAGATACATGTTACATATTCTGCAGTTTGATTCTTGAAAGTCACTTTTTATGTTTGCTTCACAGTTTTGGACCTTTTGCTACCCAATAGGTAAATACAGATGACAAATATAAAGAAAAACCAACATGTAGTGTCTTAGTATGGTCCATTTGTGTCGCCAGAAGAGCTTCAGTTTGTCTCGGCATTGATTCTCCAAGTTTCTGGAACTTTACTGGAAGAATTAAACACAATTCTTTCCAATAAGAAGAACTAAGTTGGGTTGAGATGTGGTTACTGATAATCATCAAACCATTCAGAGACCCCTCGTGCCCTATAGATGGGAGCAGTGTCATCCTGGAGGAGACCACCGCCATCAGGACAGAAACATTTCATCACAGGATAAAGGTACTCACTCAGAACAGTTTTGTTTTAATTTGCAGGGACTCTTTCCTTTAAGGGGACAAAAGGACCCCAAACATGGCAGCGAAATGCCCCCCACAGCGTAACAGAGTCACCACATCCCCTCACTGTGGGAATCCTTTCATTTGTCACCCGCGTCTAGTTTAATGCTGTTGAAAGGTCAAGTGGATTAACTCCATCATCATTCTATTGTGTTTCTTTTTTTTAATTTTCTATCATTTTGTCATGTAACAGCAACTGCTTCCTTTAGATTCTGATACAGCTGTTTTACCACACTGGCCAAAAATGTGTCAAAAAATGTTTTCTTTTAGATTACATTAAAAAAAAGTACTATTATCCTCAAGGACGAACAATTCAGTCCCAGCATAGTTGTGTAAGCTTGGGATGGTTGCAACTTCACTATTCCTAGGCTTTCCTGAGGTTTGAGTTTTAGAATTAGTTAGCTCTGACAGTGTTTGACGGTCCAGTTTACCCTCTGGGAGTTTCTCATAGCTTGTGTAATGTGTTTTTTTTTTTTTACCATAGAAGAAGCAAATTCCTGACAAATGAAAACAAGTCAATGTGGCTCTTTCCTGCACCAACAGACTGGGGACCGAATCGTCTGTTAATCAGGCGTGATTTGCCGCTGGAATGTCATGATAAGGAGATTAAAAAGACAATCTAAAAAATGTGAAATGGAGCAGAATATCATGCCAACTGCTCCCAAGAGCTTGACACAAGAGGGTGTGAATATTTGACTGATAAGCTGAATGAAGAATTGGCTGCACTTTAAAACATACCTAGACACACTTCGCCAATGTGGGATTTTCATTTCTAATTCAAGTATTTAACATTTCACATTTAAGGGAGAAAGGTATGTCTACATGAAGGACTATCTCATTGCAAAGACTGATAGGATATAAGGGAAAGTTCCCCAATAGGGTCAGTCTGACACAGTTCTTATCTTAAATGAAAAGCCATTATATTTGGGCCAATACAGTAGTTTTAAAAATATGATATGATGTTCATGAAATTTTACAGTTTAGTATAGTAGAATATACAACCTATTTAGCTCAGAGGACAGACTGAAACTGTCAGCAAGATGCTTCAAAATGTTTAAAAAAAGATAATAAAAGAAATGCTCGATGAGAAAACCCATCTGAGCCGCGTAAGCTAGAGGAGCAGAGGCTGGGCTCAATATGTCATTTTTAGTGTTTTTATAAATGGATTAATAAAAACCACCGGATATTTCAGACTCTCCCCCAGCAGGTGATGATGTCATGGCGACCACCTTCCAGAGCAGACGGTACAACAGAACAACACTCATCTACACTCCTGCTCACATTACAGTTTGTGGGGTGTATGTTTGTCAGTCTTGACATAGCTGCAACTCCCCAGTCAGTTTGCTCCACACAGGCAGGAAACCATCACTCACTCTGTAGCCCCAGGTCAGACACGCACACACACACACACACACACACACACAAACATAGATACAGACACACACACACAGACGTAGACACACACAGAGTGTAGTAGATGAATGTTCGGAGGCAGGCAGAAGGAGAGGTTTTCCACATGGAGGATTCGGTACAATGGATCTGTGGTCATTCTCCATCACACCCACACACTGTACACACATGAAATGCATGAGGAGGCACACACCCAGTATATCGACCAAAAAAGTACACACACACACATACACACACACACACAGTGATGACAGTGTGTGTGGGTTCAGCTGGGTGATGAATGAAGCAATATTTCAGTCTAAACCAGCATCCCACCACAGATGGTGGTATAGAGAAATGCTTATACATTACACACACACACACACACACACACACACACACACACACTTACTTATTCCCTCTCTCTGTCACACGCAGAAACACACTATCCTGTGAAAACCCCATCTGTCAGAGTGCGACAGGGTCTGCAGCACAGAAGAATCACCTGTCTTGTTACACACACATCCAAGTATATGCAAACACATGTAAATGCACATCTTTATGCAAACAGACACACACACACACACACACACACACATATATAGAAAACACACAGATGTGCACACACACACAGAGACAGTCACACTCATTAAACTCTGCAGAGAGAGTTGTGTGTTGTTTCATTGTGTTAGGCAAAAGCCCAGAGGGCAAGAAGCTCAGTGCCAGGCAAGCATTACCAGCACCTCACAGACACACACGCACGCACACACACGCACACACACACAGACATAGAAAGACACACAATAATGCTGATAAATGCAGCCATACAAGCTAAGACACAGAGGCGAACAGGATCAGACACACAACCTTACATTTACATCCACACACTCACAAACGTATATGGAGACAATAACTGACACTGACACCAACAAGCACATTCAAACACACACACACACACTCACACACACACAGTTGGGTTTAGCAGTTTCTGTGATGCCAGGTTGCCTGCAGGTCTGGTAGCAAGGGCCTCTGCTGTCCTAGTTGTTTTCCATCCAAACCTCTTTTTCACACACACAAACAGAAAAGTGTGTGGAAAGGCGAGCAGCAGCAGGAGCGTCAGCAGCTACTTTAAATATCAGGATGTTTCATTAATAAGTTGTGTAAATAGATCACTCCATGATAAATTTTTGATAAGGCACACTGAGCAGCAGTACCAAAAAAAAAACACTGTCAACTCTACTGAAATATCACTGATAAGGACACTGAATCCTTATTCATAAACCCTGAACTTTAACCTTTCTGCAGAAGGAGACGAGATGTAGTAGTTTAAAGCTGCACAAGGCAGGAGATGTATCTCTCCAATTAAGCAACTATTTATTTGTCCAAAGAAGATTCAGCCAAGTTCAAGTCTTGTATCAAATTTGTAGAGCAACAGTTTTTCTTGGCGCACTGAAAATGTCGAATCAAACCCTTCCAGCAATCTGCAAAGAGCAGCTCAGTTTCAAATAAATTTGACTCACCAAAGACGGCTCATCGTCTGCAAGAAGTGGAGCGATAAATTTTGTACGCGGGCATCATGTTAAAAGGGTTTGCTGCAGCTGTAGTCTTTGTTAGTTTTGCCTGTCAGTTACACATATGTAGTAATATCACTGCACGCTGGATGATAAGTGTTGAGGTGTAGGAAGACTACAGCAGTACCACCTAAAAGAAGTCTGGTTCATGAGGAAACGCAGTCAGTCAGATCAGAACATTGGAAACAAAACCTCCAGGTTAACCAGACTTATTAGGAAGAGAACAAAGAAGACAGATGTTGAATTTATGACCCAAACTCACTTAATAAATATCCATCACTGTGGACAGACAAACTAATAGATATTTTTCTACAAAAATTAGTATCATAGATGACAGACTGGTACTGTAGTTCAAAACAGTCATTGTGTGAATTTATATACTGCTTTTTGGGGCATTTTCTTCCAGTCCTTTAACATGGGGTCTGTGGCCACGTGAAAAACACCTGTTCAAAGAGCTCTTATAATGCCTTTCATGGTTTTCCTTTTCCTTTTGTGTGTTACATAGGTTTTATTGCATGTAAAAGGCCTACAAAATTACAAAGGGAATTATTCTTTGCCATAGAAAACACTGCTTCTAACCTGAAATGCCTCGTTTGAAGACCAGGCTTTTCTTTCGTTAATTATTTACGTCACCATGTAACACACCTGCCTAGCAGCTAGTCTAACAAGCCGCTGCCTTTCTTCACTAAAACCACTTCTGCTAGGGCTACGTTCCCATATTCAGAGATCTGGGGTTGCGGTACGTAACCAGTGTAGACCAAGAGGGATGGGAATCGAAAGCTGGTTCTTGTTGAGAACGGTTCCCAGTGTTTTAATTTCTTGGAATCATTTGCCAATTTTGCAGATGATTCCCTTATTGATTCCAGTGGACGCGAATGACGTCACCACGCACGCAAGCTACACAACATGCATGGAGACGTCATTCACCAGTGCAGCCAGCAGGAAACACGGCGCCAAAGTTGAACATATGCTCGAAAGTTTGGTTACATTTCACGAGACAGGATGACAACAGGGCAACGTGCAATACTTGCAAACTGGATATTTCATCAAAGGGAGGAAGTACTACCAATGTGCAGAAACATTTGCACACACAGCGTTAGATAACTGTGAATGAATGTCACGTTTTCGATCCACTTCAGAGTGAATCTCAACCCAGCAGCAGCGGCTACGTTAGCCTCTCAATGAGAATCGATAAGAGAATCGATAAAGAACCAAACCGTTAAGCAGAATCAAAAATGGAATCGTTAAAATTTTATCAATTCCCAGTCCTATATATCAATCAGAGCAGACTGGGCTTTTGAGCAGGTGGTCTAAAAAAAGACAGGAGCTAAAACAGAGCATTTTAGACAGAGTAAGAAAAGATGTTACAGCAATGCACAGTATCAGAAAAATAATGCGCTTTTTGCATAGTGAAGCATCTCAACATATAGTAGACTCAAAAAGTAGAATGATGATCCTGTAAATGTGCATAATATGGGCTCTTTAAAACCTGTCTGATCATGTGACCTGTGGTATGTCTTGACATTACAAAATCTGTTGGAATACTGTTACTGTGTTCGCAGATTTCAGCAATTATTTCAGTAGGTACGATGCTATAATAACCAGAAATAAATGAGTTAATGATACAAAAAGAAGACCCAGGCTGTCCCAAATCAGGACTTTCCATTAAAGCAACATTATGCGACTCTAACAGCTTCAAAATTATTCGTTGGCAGACTGACTTGTAATAAGGATAATGGCTCCTCTTTCCCTCCGTGCACTTGGCTGACGTTTGGCTGGTTTCTGCTATATATTAACCTGCACTGAAGGGTTACTTTGGTGTGAGGGAATGACATTTTTCTTTCATTGCTGCTCGTTGCAGTGATTCAAAATGCTAAAGTTAGGAGGTCGGATGGTACAAAGTGAAGTGAAGTGAAATTAACGACTGACAATCTTAATTCAGCTGAAGCACATCACACTATGCTGCCTGTTACAGCGGATGGTAAAGTAACTAGTTTGCAGTGAGATGATGATTTTGTGTTTGTGTCTACAGCAACTGATTGGCTGTGCTCCAGTACAGCCTCCCTTTGCTGGTCAAACTTAGAGCCCAGCAAAATTTAATCCAGCAGAACCCTGTAATTACCACCTGTGGCCATAGAAGCCGCTGAAGCCGCTGCTCTGCGAAACTTAAACAAAGCTGCTTTAAAACCAGAGTGGAAGACCTTCACATAAATGGACATCTGTTACATTACAGCTCTTGTCAAGCAAGTTTAAACAGTGATGAATAAGCCGATCAGCAACCTTCAAATGACTCTGTATTTTAAAGGATATATATGGAAGTTTCAAATCTGGTTTCTGTGGTGACATTCCTGAGCTGGCCCTGGATGGATTGTACGTTAACCAGCAATGGTCGGTTTGCCAGAGCTGAAGTGGAAAAGAACCACAGCGACGGAGACACAGCAGACTACAACCAACAACCAAGGAACGTATAAGAAGAGTTTATGATGCTCCAGATGAAAACAAAACTTGGCAGGACGGATATGATGATGTGATTGATGGTGACGCTTAGTTGCAAACATGCATAAACAGTGTTTGTCTAATTATTCCCACTGCTAGAGAAGGGAAGCAAAAGTTCTGCACTGCAGGTTCAAAGATTTCCTAAATATATTCTTCAGACCTTTCATGCTTTTACCAAAATGAGTAATTGCCTCGTACACCCATAAATTACGGCAAGTAAAGCATAATAAGGACCCTATTTTACAAACATTATGTGGCTTTCCAGTGCTGTTTTAATTGCAATCATTTCAGTAGCGTATCTTACACCCTCATGTAATCGTTGTTGTACCAATTTCCTCCTAGATAAGCTTTTATTTCATTTGCGTCTGTTTTTCATTGTGATCTCTTGCGGCAGTGTGCTTTTTAAAAAACCCCTGGAGAGGCTTTTTGTTTCATCTGCGTTGTTTGCTCCTGATATTATTTCAGATGCATGTTATAATCCATGTTTTATAGAAAACAAATGTCGGCGACTGGTGTACAAACAAGTTTAAGAGACCTCAGAAAAAGTAAACACAGAAACATTTTGATGTAGGAAGTGAGTTCCAGTTGCCAGCTGTGTCGGAACAAATCGCAGCAGATCGTATTTGATCTTTGAACCTTATGGATCCCCACCCATGGATCGACTAGAGAGGGCCTTGGAGAGTGCAGTTCTTCAGAGCCTTATATCACAGTTTTAAAGGAAGTGATCCACATCTGCATGAAAATTTAATTGGCCATTCCCCAGCTGTTTTTGTGTAATCCTCATGACAGACAAACAAACTGACAGAAACAAACCAAACTAAAATAATACCAGCATTAGTGAGTGATCATTCCCGAAATATTGATTTAGGGAGTTACAGTGACATGATACAAAGCAGTGGTGTGTTCACTTGTTAAAAGCAGCTGACATCGATGATCATGGCAGCAAAATCCCCAAAATGATCCAATATGTGATTTAAAAGCTGTGACGCCATCTGGACTATGCCTTTTGTCATCTGTTGCACCCCTAAAATCCATAGCCATATACAATTTCTGAAAGGGGCTGCTGAATGATCATAAATATTAGCCAGCATAATCAGTCTAAAATGAAGCTCTCTGTCCTGGTAACAAGCTACGTACAGACTGATCTGAAAGCAGCACACTATTTGGGCCTAAGGAGCGTATATATTTCTGCACCACTGGTCCTTCTCCAGATATTTAGCCTTGATCTCCCCACAGTCTTTCATTTCCACTCTGTCCTTCCCAGTACATCAGCCTTCAAATAAGCAGTGCTACAGCAGCTGCAGGGAGTGCCTTGCTCAAGGACACCTTTGTTACCTTACAACATTTTCCCACTTTCTATCTAGAATACTTCAAATTGAAAATTCAGCTGAAGCTGAAGGTTGGATTCGGGCAAGGAAATTCAAAATGACAACTCACAGGGTAGTTTATGACCTCCAGGTTTAGTTTTTGAAGTCTTTTGAGTCATTTGAGTCTTGAGGTTGTCAAACTGGTTCAGCTGGTTGGTGTAACCTTATTTACTGTACTAAAAACAACTTCCAAACAAAGCCAGTTCACTGTTTTTTCAAAGATTAAAGGAATCCTATTTAAGCCCTATATAAGCATTTTAAAAGGTCTTCCTATTAAGTGTCACATAATTATTGTTTTGCCTTGATTTGGCCACTAAACACCGAATGAACTTGAAGCTCCTATCAGCATTTCACTGCTTGACATTCACACAGTTTTGCACATTTAACCTCAGGAGTAAAACCAGTACATTAATGATGCTGGTTGAGTGCCTTGCTCAAGGTTATTGCAGGAGAGAACGGCGGCTGCTGTTCACTTTCCCCTTCCTGCATGTCATATCCAATAAAGCAGGAGGTGCCTTAAAAAAAGACTCCGCCAAAATAAAAATGACAGGGCCGGCAAGTTATTTTTCAGGAGCGATGGAGGAAATGAGCTACCTGAGTGCCACTGCAGATGATACATTTAGAAAAAAAAATTCACAAGTTAATGTATGTTTGAAGTCAGACTGGGTTTCATCTCCCCGGACACACAAGTTAATCTGACCCAGTTCGCTTGAAACATGCCAGTGAGTGATGATACCTTGTGAAAACCAATTAAAAAACATGAAATAAACCCAATTTACACTTCAAATGCTCATGAGTGGCACAATGTAACAATTTAGAAATAATATTTAGCTTTAATTTGCTCAGGGAACATCCACTGAGCCGTAGCCTTTATCAGACAATCTGCAATTCATTTTTCACTCAGTTACTCACTTTTACTCCTGAGAGCTGCTACTGATGGCATTAATATCTCCAACTAAGCTGAGGTTCACAGTGCTCAGGGCACTTCTGCAGTAGCTGTTGAAAGGAAAAAGAAGATGCAGGGAGGAAAAAAAATCCTTTCAATACAGGAGTGATTTCTGAAGTTACAGTAAACAGCTGGTAAGTGGGCCCGTGAGTTAAGATTCTTTGTCAGAGACTGAATTTTCGCCCCAAACTGGAGGTTTTACTCTCTTCTCTGCAGGGATTGGTAATCTAGGAACCGATCTGCTTGTCTCTATGTTAATGGTACCATCACTGAGATTTCTACCAGGTCTGAGAAGTAACATCTGGTCTGGAAAAATGCTTCAAAATAAAACAAATAAATACATATTTTGCTTTTTTTTCTAAAGAAAATGAGTCCATTATTTTCTCTGTGATGAACATCGTAATGAACAGAACAATTAAAAATGAAACCTAAAGGGATCTTTAGTTAAATTAATTAACACCCCCACCCCTGATTTAAACACTATTGCAGGGAAATAAAAAAATAAATGAAACTTGAGCAGTGCTTTAGAAGAGTGGGTCCTTCACAATCAATATGCACACTGTCACACATGCACGGTGCAGTGTAAAGCAGCGCTTTCTAATATTTCTTGGATCTCCCATCTGTGATTCAGGTCTCGTCTTGTGATGCCTTGAGGCTGAATGTTGCAGGAAGTGATGCTGAAAAGAGTTGTGTTTCTCCCTCTGGCCATCTCCTCCTTTCATCTGTTTTCTACACACACACACACACACACTAACCTGTACTGCTATATTTATGAGGACACTGTAAGTACACTTCTGTAGCCAGCAGGTGAGTCCTCACAAGTGATATGCATACGCAAATACACAGAAATGCACCTAATGTGTCATACAGTTAATTTAAGTCTACTGCATTTAGAAATTTCCATAAAATGAATAATTCCACATAATAAACACCATTTAAATTCATGTAAGAATAGAAAATTGCACATACACTGGTTGGGATGCATGCAGAGGCACACACAGTTAGCTGAGAGTGGAGGTGGTGTGTTTTGATGAGGGTCACAGCGCGACCAGGCTGCGGAGCTAAAAGTGGAACATTGCTGACACTGATCTATGCCTGCCTCTCTGACTCGCTCTAAAAAACGCGGTCTAATAAAAGTTAATGCTATCTGGAGCCTTTAAACTGGTGGGTTTTTTTTACTTTTCCTGATACCTCTAGAAGTGACTTTTGTTTTGTTTGGCTTTAGAGCAGCGTCTGACGCTAGAGCTTGAATTCATACATTACACTGATGTCTTGTTACATTCGTTCCTACAATAAAGCAAATGTTTTCTGAAGAACAATTTGAGGCTCAGGAGCTGTTTTCATGAAGTATCACAAAAAAGCTAATCCATATGGCAAAATTTAAATTTGTTTCCCTAAATAGACCAAAAACTTTTCATGCTTATTTGAGTTGGTGTCTGACTTTTTTAAAAATTTAATGCACTTCTTGAGAGCTGGAAACACCTGTTCCTCAGTTCTGATGTAGAAAACATTTAACTCACATGAATGATGAATGATCTTTCGTTGCCTTCATCTGTAGTGGGCTGAAACACTGCCGATACCAGTTGACATTAAAGAATAATTACATCTTTCCCCACTAAAAACAAGGCCTGAAGACTTCTTTGCATTGTCGTCTCTTAGATGTGCAAAGTTTTGTTTGTTTCTTCTTTTTCTTTAAGGGTTTTAACAGTTGGCAAACAACTGGTTTGTTTCCATCTTCATCTGTTCTGTTTAAGGTCTCCTACACCACTATCTTCTGACAACACTATCCAGTCCAGTTTATTCATCTAATTCAGCCTAATTTGCATTTGTTTTGCAAAATTTATGAAGTTTGCATCAAATTCACTTGACAATTATAATGAAGTACGACTAGTGTTTACTCAGAGCACTACAATACCACAAATGGCTGATCCACATTACCACCTGGACTACACCTTTTTAAATATTAATAACAAAAGGCAAAACATGTCCCCCATCAGAATCAATAAAATCTCATCTTACATAATGCCTCTGTCATTGTTAAGGGTGTATTTTATTATTATGAAAAGCTCAACGACTACTCAGCCAGCTGCAGTGATTTCTGGCTATCAACATTCATTTTCTGCCTCATACGTTCATGTTAGCGCGGCCCAGCTGCACTTTGAGCATGATAGCTTACATACCATGTGCACATGGTATGTTGGGCTTGAGTATAAAGCACAGCTGAGGCCGACTAAACAATTCAACCCGAAGAGGGCGGAGTTTTACTTGTGGTCTTGGCTCAGTTACATGTTTTTATTTTATTTTAAAATGTAGTTAATGTGAGATGAGCTCAGTTGTTAGGACGGTCTGGTCTGGTCTGTGTGCTGCACACCAGAGTGCGACCACTTTGTGAAGTGCAGTCACTTGTGCTCTTAAAAGAGGAGCACTACTTTCAGCTGATCCCTGCATGTTTTGTGAAGCATTTTCACAACAATTGACCCAATCGGTTGAATGGAGAGGACACTTTGAACTCACACTTCTGGTAATGATGGTTTGTGTGTGTGTCCACTTGTTCGCTTGAGTACACATTAGTGTGTGTGTGTGTGTGTCTGCTCATGCACATGTCTTGTTTGTGCAGGTATTTAAGTGAATACGTGTGTGTTATCTTGCATCCATCATTGCTGTGGTTACAGTTTTTCTTCATGCAGCACACACACACACACATACATGCATGTGCGCGCACACACACACACACACCACACACACACACACACACACACATACACACACTGGTCTTCAGTTCTCTTGCAGCCAGCAGGCAGATGACCTTCTCTTCAAAGTGCTGATGTCCTGTTTCCTCCAAAGCCCTCAACACTTAGCCAGCAGAGCTCTGCAGAGGAGCCTCTGCCACTCCTGCTGTTGCTATGAAACAAATGGAAATCTGTCAGGGGAACAGTCACTGCTCTTTCCCTGTCTGGAAATGGTGGTGTGTTGTAAAATAAAGCATCATGACAGAAAGTCTTAGAAAGCATATACAGAGAAAGAATTAAGGTACATTAAACTAAAACTGGTTGGTCTTTACATTGTTAAGATTATTTGTTTACTTTATTGATTATTTCACATGATTATTTTCTATCTTATTGTCAAATACAAATCAAGTCGACCTTGTAGTGCTGACACAGAGAGACAAACTGTGGATAGACAAAGCATTATTGGAATTTCTTTAATGGAAACAAAATGGTGTTGCATGGGTCTGGAAAACGCCCTTCACTGTCCAGTAGTGTAGAACTTATTTCTCTTTGGAAACTGGAGATGTGGGCTGGTAACTTAAAATCTGTGCCTAAAGTCATCAGTTGAGCAAACTCTGAGCTGACTTTTCTCCAATGGACGCAATCTATTTTTAGCTGCATGACTGTGGGAACAACAGCATGGCAGACTGTAAAGTCTTGCCTGACAATTACCTCAACACCAAACTAACACTGATTAGTTGGTTGCCAGTACATCCTCCTCTACTGCTGTCCAGTGTGACGAGTGTTTGGCTGACAGCACAGTCGGCAGCCCGGCTGGAGAGATGCTCCATAGTGTGTTAGGATTATACAACTAAACTATAACCACAACAAACACTTCTACTTTCTCTGACTCTCCCAGCAGCACATAGGATGCTTTCACTTCATATATGATGAACAAAGACATTAAGACTTGTGCTAATAAAGAAAACAAGGTTAGGGGCAGCTGCTTTACAACTGCACTAAACTAAGACTAACTGGATGGAGGAGCGAATATAATAATTCTTATAATTGCAAGTAAGTTGTATTTAATAGAATAGACATCTGCTGAATGTTTAAAAAAAATTATAAGCTTTTTAGATAAAGCAAAACCAGTACACCATATGCACACGACAAATTAATACTGCAAAGATATTTAAGGCAGGGCTGGACACTGTAGCTGAAAAACTATGAAAATAAAATATTTCATTTCATTTGACAAAGATAACTATGGGATAAAGGGAAAATCTGACCCTGATACACAATAAATAAAGAAAACCCGGAGGCACACGGAGGGTGATCAGGGCAACACCACGTTGAGCTTAAGGTTCTCAGTAGCTGTCCTGGGCCGGATATCACCTTACATCAACCACACGAGCCTCCATGTGCATCCCAACGTCAAGTCTGTCAGGCTGCCAGGAGTGCATCGCTTAGGTGGAAGGTGCCAGCTGCAGCCTCCACCAGGCAGTGGATGGAGATGACGAGATGCTTATGTGGGTATACATGGCCGTAGACTAGCAGGCCCTGGGAGACCTGCATGGGAGCCTCAGGGAGAGTGACGGTGGATGAAGGGGCTTTATTATTAAGGGACGTGATGGGCTGTTTAGGGAGGCAACACATATGGAGTGTGTTTCTGCAACCAAACTTGCATTTACATCAGGGGTTACCATGGTGGTTTACATCTAATACATTTAAGTGAAACTATAAAACATTCTCTTGAACAGTTTTCTTATAGCTATTAATGAAGAGTCTATAACTGCATATATCATATACACATAATTCTATTTCATGTGCTAGAGCAGTGGTTCTCAACTGGTTCAGCCTCAGGACCCACTTTGTCTCTATTAATAACAGTCGCGACCCAAATTTTTGAAGTTTGCTGTTCCTGTTAACAAATTAAGATTTATTTGGGTGTAGTCTTAACGCATTTTGATACAACACAGGAAAATTTTAGCTTATTTTTTGCTCATTTTGGTATATTTGGACGTTTTTACTAAGTTTTTGGGTCTATTTTGGCCAATTTTGACAGATTCAGAACATATTTTGGTTTATTTTTGACACGTTTTTAGCATAATTTCTCCAATAAGCTGGCAGAGCCAAATCTAGAGGTTAATCGTGGGCAACTACTGGTGTCACCACCACTAAATATCCTGCTATTGAAAGCAAAGTGTGTCATAAGAAACACGTCCTTTAAAATAAAAGACTTTATACCACTACTTTTTTGGGGGGACATGCTTCTGGGACCCTCTAAAAATGGCTTCGCGACCCAATTTTGGGTCCCGACCCACCAGTTGGGAACCACTGTGCTAGAGGAGTTACATTTATAACAATGGGGACATTATTCACAGCTGGTCGTTCCATCCCGACTCCCCTTGTCCACATGTTGAAGCCTCCTTGAGCAAACCCTTAATTCACTCAAACACACCACCTCCACTGTTATATAAATGTAGTCTATTTACCAATGCTTTATGCCTATTTTAAAACTGAACTGTTGCTTTTGCATACTAAATTTTAATCTGCAAAGTGACTTATAATGTAAAAAAAAATCACATTGTGTTCATTTTATTGTGTTCATTGTGCAATGTAGTCAGCAGCAGTTCAGACTGAGCTGAGTTGAACACCTCATACACTGAATGTAGACTGTA
Organism: Dascyllus trimaculatus; assembly: GCA_024666655.1. Classification (NCBI taxonomy): domain Eukaryota; kingdom Metazoa; phylum Chordata; class Actinopteri; family Pomacentridae; genus Dascyllus; species Dascyllus trimaculatus. Next base: position 8,371,048 of record CM045455.1, on the reverse strand, counting down.
ACAATACATCTTGCTCAGGGGTACCTGGGCAAAGCAAAAAGGGCCACTGAACCTGTCACCTTCAAGGTTCAGGACAATTTGAGCGAGCACATGGCCATCTGGCTGCCATTTTATACAGCAGTATGAAGCTATTAGGCCAAACACACACACACTCCCACATACACACAGTTGGTTAGCTAGCCAGTCAGGCAGTGGGACAGTGCTCTCTGTTTATTCCTTAATTGGGCACTGTCACATTTCTGCTCGAATCACATATACACAAATAAAGTCCTTCAGATTACATTACACATTAAATTCCTGCTGACTTATCCTGACCTCAAACCAAGCCTTCATACTGATTCGACCTGCTTTTTGTCCCCAAAAGCGAGGCAAATGTGACTGAGTAAACAGATGTATGTCCCCACAACATGAGTAATACAACTACACACACACACTCGCTCTTTCATCAACCTCATGCTCACACGACTCCACCTCAGTGTCATCCAAATATCGCTTAATCGAATCTGATGGGGAGAGAAAGTGAGTGACAGTGTGTGAGGGAGTGTTAATGTGTGTGAGTGTGTGTGGCCCTCCAAATTTAGTGGGAGCTATCTGAGGTAAACAGCTGGTGATTGGACGGGGGTACGTCCTATTTTGGAGAGCTTCCCAGACTCTAACTCTTTCTCTCTCTCACACACACACACATGCAAAGAGAGTGACAGCGGGGACACAAAAAACAATCCTTGCTCTAATATACTACATGGCTCATCACTTCGCTAAACACACAGATGCACACTAAATCACACATTGAACTGTTGACACACACTTCAGCAAAAGCACATGATTAACAAGGACCAACACACAGAAAACCACAGTAACAGGCCACCAGAGTCCACTGTGCCTGTACACAGACGCCCTCCGCCTTCACAAAAGACTGTCATGTTACCAGAAACAATATTTATCCATCAAGGCTTTCAGTGAGCCTCACAATAACTGTCATATAACATAAAAACATGTCAAAACAGAATATAATGCTGTTTCTAGGCTGATAACAAAAGTGCCATTTAGAAGCTGCGCAAATGTTTTCTCCTCTTTCACTTTGAGACTTAAAGTCATACTTCACTCAAGTGCATAAAAGTAGCAACAGAATGCTGTATATATATATATATACAGGGTGTATTGTGCTGCTCAGCCACTGTATAAGTAGAATGCTAAAACGTTAAAGTACATTCTTATGCAGCTCAATAGAACAGCAGTTCCCAACCTGGGGCTGCAAATGATTTATTGAACTAAAAAAATATATATTTATAATATGCAAATGTCTCACCATGTTGTTAATCTTGGTGATAAATGCCCTTTTCCTGTGAAATAATAAATGCCTGCAGCCTCTGGGCTTCCTGCTTTTATTATTTGGGTGGAAAAAAAAAGGCTTCAGTGTTTGGTCTCAAAGTTTTGTGCAGCCGCTCAGTTAAATAACCAGCCTGTTAGTCATTAAATTAGTCATTAAACCACTCAGGCTCCTTTCAAAATTGATCACAAAACAGGAAATAAAACGCAGCTTCAACATCGTCGATCGTTTCTACTGTGTTGCTGCATGAAAACAAGACAAAGGCATCACCGTAAATCCATCATCTGATCAATTTGATTAAAATGCAGTGGAAACTGGAGCCTGGAGCAAAAAATAATTGGCTAAATAGTTAAAACACCCTTTTTTAAAAAATGACTTGTGGAAATGGTGAGTAAAATAGAGAGGGGATGTGACATGCAACCAATCAGGCATGTTACTATTTTAGTACAGGGACTGCATCTTAACTCAGAGGCCAGCAGGATGCCTCACAGCCCCCTGCCTTCTTTTAATGTCAGGGTCAGACTACGCAACAAACTACATACAAGTTCCATTTTTCAGATGGCCACTAAGTTGGCTTATGTGAGTACTGCCTTGCTGTGTGATTGCTAACATGGAAGGCTTCATGTTTACCTCGGATCATTTAAAGACTGCAGTCTGCCACGACATTCATGACACGCAAAGGTTACCGAGCAGCTGGGATCAAGACTGTAAGCAGCCACGACGCCCGAATTACAATGAAGCAAATAGTTGACATTCTAAAACTAGGTGATTAAAGAAAACCTGTAGATTTGTTTTCCTATAGCCCTTACTTAGATCATCTAAATGTAGGAACAACCAGTCAGTGAGTAAGGCAGCCATTAAATCGGTTAGTCCACCAGCCAGTGAATCAGTTCATTACACAGTCAGTCTGCAGATTCACTGTCACACTAGAAATGGTTGTTCTGTTGTTAAGGAGCATGCTCGTTAGGCAATACACTCACACACACACACACGCACATAAACACACAATCTCACAAAAACAAGCTGCAGTCCCTGTGGACCTATTAGTGCATCTCTGTGTCATCTATCTGAGCTTAAGTTCTCTATTGTTTGTGACACACCAGATATGCGCACTTAGAGATGCTGAGATACAACTACGCAGCAAACCTCTCCAAATACACACACACACACACACGCACATGTATAGAAAACAATGCAGCACCTGCCAGTGCCTCCAGGGAGCTATATTGGTGTTTAGGAGCTGCCGTTACAGAAGCATACAGGCTAATTAAAGCACAGTCCTTCCTCAACAGGCTCCACATACACACAGACATACTCATGCCAACACACTAAAATCAATGTCTGAGAGGGAGAGGCGGAAGCTGGAGAAAGTGAAGGAAGCACAAAAGAGAAAGACTGACACTGCTTGCAGAGGTGTGTGTGTGTGTGTGTGTGTGTGTGTGTGTGTGTTTGAGAGAGAGAGAAAGGTAAACCAAGAGAGACAGCAGTAGGTAGCTGAGGGCCACGCCAGGTGGTGGATGTGCCTGTTTGCTTAAATCACAACATGTTGATGCGTGTGTGAGCGTGCGAGTGTGTGTGTGTGTTTGCGTGGGCATGTGTGCACCGCAGATGGTGTGTGACGACTGTATTGCTCCCAGCAGCACAGCTGTCCGAGGCAATACAGCCTGGACACACACCTCTTCATCAAGTTAAATAACGACCACACATGCACACATACACACAGAGACACACAAAGTAAACACACGTCAGCTTTCCAACGATTTGATTTTTAGAGGTTTCCATCCAAAATTATGGATACTTCCAGCCACATTTTATATTTGCAGTAATCATTCGTGTCATTTTTGTGATCTCTGCAGTGCTCGTTACAGTAACATTTAAGACCAAAATCAGTTCTTTTCAAAGAAACTGCTGTGATCAGAGGAAGGGAAATTTGCACAGATCTTTCAGGCAGAATTCAAATTTGTTAACTTTAACACAATCTGCATTATTGCCTGAAGGCATTCTCTGAGGGAAGGAAAATATAGAGGGCCTAAAACGGGTGAAACTTACATAAGTGCAATGTCACACCTTTTAGTTTTATATACCCCATAGCATGTCGGCTAAATAGTTTTGTACAATATATAAAGATTGAGGAACCTTTTCTGACATCAACTATTGGTTTCCTGAAGAACTATAAATGTTTGTCGCCATCTTGGCAGTCCCTGACTACACCTAACTCCTGTTTAATCCAAAAATGAGCAAAGAGTTGAAGCAGTAGTGTAGCTGAGGGTGGCCACGTAAACGTTTCTGCACCACAGACTCTCCTGTGATGGTGCCGACCCGTGACTAAAAGCGCACACTCCAAATTATATAAAACTGTAATGATAATGAAAATAAATTCCCAGCACATTTGTCATGAACATGGAATTTAACTACTGAGACCAAAACTGCTCTTTGCACATGTTTATTTCTGGTGTAAAGTTGGACGTTTTAACATGGGGCTCTGTGGGGATTAGCAGACCTTACCGATCAGCCTGAAGTGGCCAACTGAGCAACTACATCCTTGCATCCTTCACCTTTAACACAGCGCAGCTTGCATGTATAGCAACCTCAGAGGTGAAACCCAGAGCGAGAAGAGTCAGATAAACAGTCACCGCTCCTTTCAGTGCTTCTCATTAAGCTCATTGCTGTGACTGCAATAACTGACAGTGTCTCAGAAGAGTGAATCAACTTTTTCATAACCCAGATCTTCTCCCATCTGGGACAAGATTTGGGTGAGCAAGTAAGAAAACAATGTTCAGAAAGATTTATTTTGGAACTATAGAAATGAGGAGCACAAAAATAGGATTCTGAGAAGTGAGAACATGACCCCTGCTTACATCCACAAGGGACATTACATGCTTGATTGCTTCGTGCAGGAGTTTTGTGGCTGCGTAAACCCACACTGGGATATAAATCAGAAGCGTGGCTGACAGTTACACAGATACAGCAGCCGACAGTGACTGAATTAATCTGATGAAGTGAGAGGCATACGGTGCTAACACTATTAAGTGGGATTATTTACTTGCAGTTTGAATCTCGGTGATTCGCTGAACAGGCAAGAGAGAGGAAATGCACACATTAAACACTTCACACCGACACATGGAAAATAAACACATCAGAAGATATGAAACAATCCAACAACCCTGCTGCCACACAGAGGAGGGAGGAAGGATGAGCCAGCTGGCATCGCTGCATTGATTATAATAGTAAGGTGAGGTGATATAAACTGAATGGATATAAAGAAAATTGTAGATAATGAAATTAAAAACAAATGAATGACTGAAAATGTGCACAATACTGGATTAGCTAGTTCAGACATCTCTGACATGGCTACACAGTAAGACAGATCTGATTTCACAAAGATGCATTTACTATTATTGTTGTATCACATGTACCTACTGAATGTTTTAGTCCAGGCCTTACAAAACCTGATGTACCACTACAGACACAGAAAGCTGTGCAGTGCAGCTTGAGGTATTCTTCCATATATTCCCTCATTAACACAGTGAGTCGAGTCTTCTGCTCGGAGTTAAACAAGACACCAGAGCGTTTATTTCAACATGCAGCAAACAGACTTAAACTGATGCAATTAGCAGGAGCAGAAGAGAACAAGTGGAAACAGCAAGTGTTGCTGAACCGGGGTGAAATATTGTTGTAATGCACCTCCCGTTGTGAAAATTTAATTTCCATTTAGACATGAATAGAGTCAAAACTAATCTAATTTAATGTGCCCTCTCCTCTATTTCCACCACTGTCTCGTCTCCTTGCTTCTGCTGTCTCCTCTGCTCCTCTTCACCTTTACACATCCTCCTCTCCTCTACTTTTATCTCCTCTCAACTCCTCACCTCCCCCCTCTGCTTTCATCCCCCTCCCCTCTTTCCTAGTTCTTCACCTTCTACCCCGCTCCTTTCCTCTCTTCTTTGCCATCCTTCCCTCTACTATTTTTACCTCAACTGGGGTTTATTAATGAAGTAGACGTTTTATATAGAGTGAGAGAGAGAGAGAGAGGGAAGCAGGGAGATGGATAAAAACAGCGAGAAAGATAAGAGTGAGATGAAGAATGAGACAGGGAGGGTGAGAGAGGTAGGAAATGAGTGAGGCAGATAGAGAGAGAGAGGACGAGGTGGCCGTTGGGTTTTTATAATTGGCTGTCTGTGACTCAGAGGGTGAGTACAGTATCCCTCTGCCTCTACACACACACTCACACTCCCCCCCCTCTCTCTCAAAGAGATCACATTTCCTCCTCTCGCCTCCCCTAACATGACATGAAACCAGCTTCTGAAGCCTCGGGGCTCTGAACATTTAAATTATCTTCTATCTCCTCGGCTCACTGTGGGCTAAAGATCACAGATTCAGCTTCACAGCAGCAGCACTGACTGTCATTTCCTTCTGATTCGCCTAATTAGCATCGCTAACGACTTCTTCGTACAATGTCCCTATTTTAACCTGTGTATTAACCCATACAACGATTTTATGAGCGGCTGTTACTCTTAGTGATGGAGGAGTGTGATCGCTGTTGGCTGTGAGCAGCACATCTGCAGTGTTTTCAACTGTGTATATTTATCTGTGCATGACATATTTAGACTCTGCTGTGAGAAGTGTAGTGAAAGTCCTTATAGGCAAGTCCTGCCACCTGGCAGCCATCTTGGTAACACCCCCTAGCAGCTATTTCAGGCTAACAAGACCAGGCCTCTATCTGAATGAATCGAGAGAGCCATAACGACAATTCAATGGTACAGAATCACCAATCAAATCTTGTTAAAACCGCTTAAAAAGGTTAGTGACACTGCCCCAAAATAAGGTTTAAATTGTATTTGCCCCACAATTTATATTTCTACTACACATCCACACAGCTTCACAGCGTCACACTTGCAACAACACGGTTGGTTGGATATTTCTCTCTGGATATGGAGCTCCACGTCCCTGATCTGCAGCTGCTGTCCTGCCATCCACACCCCAACCTCTCCTGCTATCCCTCCCTCTTCATCCCCACTCCCAACTCAACCGGTCGAGGCAGATGTCCGCCTTCCCTGAGCCTGGTTCTGCTGGAGGTTTGTTTTGTCCTCCCCCCTATCCTAGGGTTCTTTTTGGTTCCTTCCCACCGTCACTGACTGCTTGCTCATAGGGGATCAAAAAGCAACTTTGGATTGTTGGGTTTTCTGTTCTTCTGTACTATGAGATGACATCTGCTGTAAATATGTGCCATATAAATAAACTTGAACTGAATTGAATATTTCCTGGTACTACTCTTATAAAGCAGGTTTTTGAGGTGAGGGTGGGATACGAGTAAATCAACCACCATCTTTAGTGTTATAGAATTTTCCCTTAAATTTCTATTCAGCGGTAAATCTCTACCTTATAACAACTCTGTCAGATTGGGAAAATGCTCACTAATGCAGTCATTTCATACACAATTTGCAATCTACAAAGATCATTAAGTATGCACAAAGACAGACTAATGCAGATATATGCCTGATTCTGTTTTATGAATCATCTTCATCACAGTAATAACTCAGTCATCATTATTAAACTTTGGAAGGATGAAACTGACTTCACAAAGTGCTTGGCAACAAATGATCAATCCAAAAGATCATCAACAGTGGCATGATTACTCAAATAAGATTGATGAAACTACACCCTGGAACTCCCCTCATGCTAACATGTCAAGCACCATTGAATCTCCTAAACTGCATCAAAATAGCTTCAACTTGAATTTGTTGAATTTTTTGGGGATGAGGAGGAAGAAGCAGGGAGCCAAATCCGGCGAGTACACCAGGTGAGGTGTGACAATTGTGTTGTTGTGGCCAAAAAATGTGTGAGCAATCAACACACTGTCAGTGCCAAAAGTCAAACAGGACGTTACTGTTGAAACTGAAAGTCCAACCTGGTGGGAATATTTTCCAGTGCACATCAACATGAATATTTAAAAAAAAAACTGTGTGCTCTTTCACTTTGAAAACTGCTGTTTCTTCTCTCGGTTGTAGCTGCAGATCCACCTCTCTCTCTACCAGCGATGATCCTCTACATGAAGATTAGATCCTCCTGTTTGCTGCCTGACACAGAATTTGCTCTCTGCTCCAGTCTGTTGTAAAAGGAAAAACTGAAAATGTCTACCTACTAGTGGTCATAAAAACATGTGCAACCCAAGTCCTGCTGGTAACAACACATTGTCACATGTTCTCCTGAATCATGACAGTTACTGCTGTTGCCCATGTGTGACTGTGACGCACTCAAAGCATGCACACCGCAAAAACCTTTTGATCGCACCACGGACTCGACCAAAAGATAAGCGTCTCAAAACGTTTCTTTTAGCCCTGAATTTAGCTGCGATCTATCATTAAAAAATTGTTTAGAATTCTTCAATGCTGTTGTGTCAGTCAGAGTTAATGATGTACAAAAAAATCGGGCTACACCTGCTGGTCTAGAGGGAGAAAAATAGAATGAGACGGATTTGTTGAAAGTGAGCAGCAGAAAAAGTTGTGCTCCTCTCTAATGGAACATCCTGCATACCTCAGACTCGGTCTGCTAGGTAGCTGCTCCTTAATATTCCCAAGGTTTTCACAGATGTAAGTAAAACTGGCTTTTCTAATAGCAAAGGAAGGAAGCACCTACAAGCCCTAATTAAACAAGACACACTACCTTCTGTTCAGGACTTAAAGAACCATTTTAAAGGCACTTCTGCTGGAAGTTTGAGTAATTGTTTCTGATCCTAAGTGACGACATGTTTGCTTCCTTTTGTATGTTCAGTGAGATTGTTATTGACAACACTGCAGTCCTCATTTGTCTGTCTTGGAATAAAACTCCGGTGACTCCCAGGACTTACCGGTAAAATAAAGGTTAAATAAAAGAAACTGATAAAACAGGGAGAAACAAAACAAACAAAACAGCCTTAAACTCACCAGGCAGTAAGAAGGAAGATGCATATTACCAAGCAGGACGTACAGCTTGGTTTTGTTAGGGTGGAACTACTGTAGCTCTGGGGTTGTACAGAAATGCAGAGATACTGTATAGACACGTGGCCTGGCTGTTTCTGTGGGTGGAGTGCTTACTGTGGTCGATGTGATCTATAATAAAACTGACCTACCCAACCAGCCTGCTGCTTCTGGACAATCCAATCTGCAACTCTCACATTTGTTAAAAATATTGATTAGGATAAAGATGACTGCACTGAAATATAATTATTTCTGGTAAATAAATGGTGCATATCAAAAACAACAATGTATTGCCTATTAGTTGTGATACCGCATATTCAAAATAAAAACAAAAGTCTGTGTTTTACCCTCAATCCCGACAGTTATCTGCACTTAGGACTGAAATGTAATGACTCACCATGCTGTGAAGCTAGATGAGCCTTCCGAGCTCTCATTAATAATTTACACTGCAGCCTCCATAATTCTTGACCCCAGGGAGGAAGAAAAAGAAACTAAACAGATGTTAAGACTGATTCACATGAGACGTACTGTACACTATGAGAAGACTGCTCTGCTTGGGGAAATATGATCCTTAATTTGTGGTGGAATTTTTAATTTTCAGATTAAGGCCACGGCAAATTTACATGCTACTGAAAACATAAACAACTACTGCAGTTCTTGGAAATCATTAGAGGACTATAGGAATGAGAACTGGGTACATGTGAAAAGGGTTTCATTTAAGAGATGGATCACTTAGGAAGCAGTTCAATGATCATAGGTGAAAAGGAACGACGAGCATCCCAAGCAGCTCGTCTGACATCTGCACAAAATCGGGCAATCCTTGACACCATAACTGCATCTCAACCTTTGTTAGAGCTCCTGCTGCACAGCTCCCCAGCATCAAGTCACCAAAACTGGAAGGTGAAAAAAGGCTCTGCATCCAATGAAATGCCATTTGACAGAGTCACACTTCTCAATGTGCAACATCACAACATCAGAGCCCTTTTTTTTTTCTTTTGGCACTTTCAGTTTTTCTCACCCCACTAACCCTTGGTAAATTCATTTCTTTCGTGAATTGTTGACAAGGAGATGCTATAAACGGATTGCAGAGGAGCCGGTTCTGTCCTGCGCGGATGTTTTTGGTGGATTGATTTTCGGATTCAGTAGCAGCACCTCATGGTTCACCAGGTGACCTGAGCTTTTCTGGAAACTGAAGACTGATGAAAAACTCAGAGTCAGAAAAACACTGTGGAAGAAAACTGCATGTTCTGGGGATTTTGTTGTGTGTGTTGCAGCATGCCATATTATATTTGCTGTGCTAAAGTCACAGTAAGTATATGTTGAGTCTTAGTGTTGGAGATTGTGCTGCTGTGTTATGTATTTGGACAGGGATGTGTCCAGTGGTCGGTCATCCTACATTCTTATCTAGTGTTGTACATTATGCTGACACTAGAAAGGTATCACTATATCCTACCATTAAAATGATCCTGTTGCCCATTTTATTAGTATCAAGACTTAAAGAAAGACAGTGCTCAGTAGAAGCTGTATTCCTGTCAATTGTCTTGAAGTGTGACAGCTGGGCAGTGTGTGTGTGTGGAGCGCTGTGCTTCCACTCTCTGCAGGCTTAGTGGGCATGCCAACCGCTTTTTTTTCCTCGCTTTTAAGCAAACTACAGCTTTCATGGTGACAAAACAAGGCATGGCTGCAAAAACAAGTGCTACGGCTGACCATGGGCGAACCCACTGACACCACAAAGCCATCCATAAAAGATGCTTTAAACGTACACAGATCGAGGGAGACGACATGTCCGAAGTATGCCTTTGACAGACTGACAGGCTGAATTGTTCTAAGGATCCAAAAAGCAACGAGTTAGCAAACATGTAGGCAACTTAAGTATCATGCTGTCAAATGTAAGTCAATCAACTGTGATTTATTTTGTCAGATGAAAAACTGTATTTATAAATGATTAACTGAATTCATATAGAAAGAATGAAAGTGGGTGATTGTGAAATTGTGAAATGTGCACTTAGGTTCTACTCCTACTTTAATCTTAACCTCTTATGTGTAACAAACATTTAATAAGGAGTTAATCCATTAAAATGTATGAACACAATATGGTACAATAATTGACTCCTGTTGTTTAATGGCTTCTCTTAACATTGTTCTTTTCAGAATAAAACAGCAACAAAGTTCCAAAGTCTGTCATTTATTATCGCATTTCTTCTCCTGAGGTTTTAGGTTTTTGCTGTTGTTTTAGTGTTGGTATCGACATCTTTAGGCAGATATTGTATCACAGTCAGAATTTTGGCATTGTGACAACACTATCCTTATCACAAACAGTGTGGTACAGAATACTCTAATAAATTTTAATATCACTCTTTGCCCTCTATGTTACAAAGCCTGCTAACAGAGATAAACATGAGTACTGCAGCTACATCAAGACCACCTTCACTCCTGCTGCTCCAGCAACAGGCCACTGTACACAAAGCTGTTAGATCAAACTTGACTTTTTTGAGTTCCTGGTTGAAGCACCTGTTCACTGTTATATCAAACTTCCAGGCCCGTCTCTCTTCCTCTGTGTGGTCTGGCATGTTTACACCTTATCTACACTGGCGGAGTATCAGAACCAGCACAACAGCAGTAGCTGTATTCTTACATCAGTGTCCTCACTTGATTTGTTCAGCCAAAGTACACAATCAGTGTAATGAAACACAGAACTCACAGCAAGAAAAACAGAAAACTTTGCCATGTGTCAGCTGACTGTCTGTGTTTCAGTGTGTTATTCTCTCTTCATCTAGCAGCTCTGTGTCTGCCTACAGCTGAGACAAAACTCTGGCCGACGGCGATTACTGTAATTGATCCCCACACCGGAATAAATGGCACACATCACACATTGTATTCATCCCTGCAGCATTCAGCATGCCCCCCAGCATGAGGCATAATGTGATCACACACACACATACACATAATAAAACACACCGAGCCGAGAAATAATATCTTCCTGTCCTGAGGACGAGATATTGATTGTGGCGCGCCGAGCACAGAGTTTCGATTTACACATTTAGAGTTTGACGGCAGCCATGTCAGCCATTTGGCTGTCGTTAGTGGCAAAATGCTCATAACTTACAACATAAATGGCTCAACAGGAAATAAAAACTCTGTGCTTAGTATAACAGAGAGAACAGGGAGATGTGTCTGTCTGCTAGAGTGCAGATTTATTCAATTAAAACATGTTTACATCACTGAGAAACACTGTCATGAGCGGAAATTTTTGCTCACACTCACAGTAGTTTGGAAGCAGCAGAATACAATATGCTAGTGGGAGACAGGGGTCATTTGTACTAGTGTGGGCTGTTTGTTTTTCCCTGTGCAGTTGTTGCAGGTGAGCATATGTGGGAGCTGGTGTGTTGTGTTTTTATTTATGATTGCATTCTGTTATTGTGAGATGTCTTCTTAAAGACCATCAAAAATCTCTCCCTCACTGATGCACTTTTTGTGCCTGAGAGTTGAGTAACAAAAAATTAAGTAATGAATTCTCAAGACGATTGCCTTAATGACATTCATCAAGCCCGAATTCATTAGAAGGTTCTATTTAAATGGTTCTCAATCACACACACACACGCAGAGAAAGAGAGAGACACACACACACGCTCATAAGTCAGACACACAGAACAGAAGAAGGCAGTTAATAGTAAAGTAATGAAGAGTTACAGCATAAACTCTTTATAAGCCTCTCATCGCTCATAAATCACTTAGAAACCAATTTCATACCAAAGCAAGGAAGAAGAGAAAGGAGGTCTGGATTGAAGAAAAGAATTAGCAAAGACGAGAGGAGAAGGAATGAAGGAAGGAATCATGAATCAATGCAGAGAGGTCAGGAAGGAGGAGAGAATGGCTTGGTGTGCTTAAAAAGAAAGGTTGAGAAAGAAAAACGAGAGAGTAGAAGAGGAAGGGTTGGGTATAAAAACAGGGGAAACAGAACTGTTAGGGGGACATAACAAAGAAGGAAGATTAGATTAGGGATGAGAATGAGGGAAAACTGGATGAAAGGCAAGGAGTGAGTCAGGGATTATGGAAGTGATGCAGGGACAAAGGAACAGGAAGGAAAGAAGGTGAGTCGCTAGAATTAACCACTGAAGGGATGAAAGAAATGGAGAAAGGGGAAAGAGAGCGCAGAGAGGTGAAGGCAGCTCCACAAACTGGGAAGTAAAAGTGTCCTTGAGCAAGGCACTCCCAGTCAGAGTAGTTTTACTGCCACAGTGAAGATTACAGAACGCTTTACTGTTTCTTACTGTTCTATCATAAAATATATCACTTGTCATTTCTTTTACCACCTCCCCCAGAGGTTACTCATAGCGACGGAAGTAAACCTAGAGGGAAATCAGACACATCTGCCACCTGTGAGCGACTCAGAAACTTAAAAATGAAACTACATAAAGAAAATGAGGATGATGGCATAGGCACTTGTCCCGACAGTTCTAGATAAGTAATCTCACAAGGTCAAAATTTCATTACTCTGCTCTCGTAGCTCCATAACAGTTGGGAGAAAGAACAGTAATTGAATGGATGCATGAAATGACACATGCATGTCAGGAATTATGTTAAGAGTTGTATCTTATTTTGAAAACTAACTAGTCTGTGGTCAGCTGCACTGGCTAAACAAGTGTTTTCTAGTTGCTCAGGCGTATGTTGAGGTGGGAGTTGGGATTACGACTGAGAGAGAAGTGCAGAACGAAATGTTTAATTCATGGTTGGACGTGGTCAGTTGCAGTTGGAAAATCTACCAGTTACTTCCAGGTGGGAGGATGTGCAGCCAGTATGATGCTTGTTTGAGTTTTGTTTTGCAGCTTGGTGTATGAGTGCAGGCCATATTTTCACATGTGGTTAAAGGGGGTTTTGTGCAGCCTCAATACTGCAGAAAAAACAACAGTATATAAAACATTGAAGAGTATGCATTTTAATAACCTACACACAGCTTTTGCACCGTAAAGCAATGTTTTCTTCGAGCACCAGATTGGCTGCAGTCGGCTTGTGTACAGTTGTAAACATCAATATATGACTATCTATGAAAGAACCATTCAGGCAGGTAAACAATTAGAGCCTGACGGACTCACAAGGTGTAGCACATATCAAATGAAACCACATGACCTGACCTTTCCAACAATACTAGTTTCTTGTCTGTGCAGCAAAGTCGAGAAAAAAATCATTTTGACTTCAGGTCAAAGTAATAACCTCCATGCGGCTTGCTCGTCTCTATATCTGTTGTTCTTGTTTGAATTTCTCATGAATAAACTCGTCATTGTACAGATATGTTAATATCTACGCAATGATGTGTAAATATCAGATAAAAAAAAAGCCAAACTGGAGTTTTGTAATTATGTTTGTTACATGTTGAAGTGATAACATTGAGACAACAGATCAAACTTCTGCAGAGTAATATCTTTCATACTCCTGCTTCTCAACTGAATAAGTCATTGAGTCCCTATCGCTTCATAACATAGGCCTCCTGCACATCAAAATAGAGAGCAGAACTTATCCTTTCTAATGATACTCGTTGTTGAGTCACCCAGTTTTAAAATCATTTCTGCAGAGCCTCCAATATAGAGCAGACAGTGAAAAGAAGTGGCCATTATGGGACCCTTATTTTGGAGGAGGTTTGTCTGGTTTGCCACCTCTGTACATAGGCTACTCTCTATGTGAACATTTCAGTCAATAAAACGATGACAGCTATATCTGTTAGTCGTACAGTATCCCACCATCATGGTTCTACTTCCACATTCCAGACAATCCCCCCCAACACAAATATAACAAGACATCTCTACTTATAGAGAATTTTGTTTTCCTTGATACAAAGGCTATATCTAAAAGCCTACAATTATTATCATATTAAGTGATGGAAGTGCCTAGAGTGTTACTGAAGATGCAGCATGTGTGGCTGACCCTTATAAAGACCAAGATAGGAGCTTAAAAATCAAGGCCATGAGATTATTCTAAAAAAAAAAAAGCCTCAGGGTCACAGGGTTAAAAATCATTTGCACATCATAAATAAAACAATGTTGTACCAAAAGTATATCTATTTCACGTCACACTCAGCTATGGCCTGTTGTTGTTGGTGTTTATTGTGTTGAACTCTGATGCTAGTGATATGCTGAAGCAATATACTCCGGGACCTTGCTAAAAATGCAAGTGTGCATGTATTGTAATATTCAGTGTTATGTTTCTTTTCTAATGACATGCAAATAACCCCAACCGCCACAGTGACAGTATTTATACTAGCAATTCTCCAAAGTCTGCACTTGGCATTGCTCCACTGATGTCGACTGCACGCACACAATCAACCGTTCTTGGTCGGGTTTTCTGGTTAATTCAGGGTTAAAAATATAACAAAGAAAGAGGGAGATATAGCTGAGCAGGCCAAAAGAAAATTTCACTCACACTTACACACACAGACACAGAATCACAGACTGGAAACAGCTTGGAATAGACCTTATATTAATCTGCAGGCAGAGCCAATGGAGGAGCTCCTGGGAGGCTATTAGCTTCAGGACTATTCAGCGCTCCATTTGGATTAGGCTGCACTGGGACGGGGATTAAACAAACTCTGCTGCCACATTACAATAGATCCAGCAACCCTCGCTGTACCAGGGGGTCACCTTTGCTACCACTGTCTTTTGAAGACGGCACAAAGACACTCAGATACAAAAGATATCCCAGTTTTTCATAATGGTAAGTTTTTTTTCAGTGCTTCAAATTTGTTGTGCAGTCAGTGTTTGTGTTTATTGACCAGTTTTATGTGCATGTACCTGTTAATCACCTGTGTTACACTTAAATTGGACTTGGTATGTTCTAGTTATAGTTTAAAAATGGAACTGTACATTCATAAATGCATTTATGGAGACATGTGTTTGTGAGCTTGAAAGGAAAATATAGCTCTTCACACACTTGAAGACATGGTAGAAACAGCCACAGCTAATATTCAGAAATATTAAACAAAAAAAAGTCACACCAGCTGCAGGATTATAACACTGTTAACAATAACGAGCAGCATTTACTCTAAGAAAACTCATAGCAGGCACAGTAAAAACCACTGTGCTGAGGTCCTAACCCCACAGTGAAGGACAGTCCAGTAATGTGGCTGGTCTGCAGCACCAAACCCCCCATAATCACAGTAAAGGACATCCTGAGGAGTATTAAGACTTTTTTATTCAGAAGTCACCGATGCATGTGTGCTGACTGAACCATTTTCTTTAAAGCAGTGCGCATACATTACGGTGGGGACATTCAGACCTGCTCACACCCGAGAAGGTTATTTATTCAAGAAGTACAGTAGAGTAGAGCCTCGGATGGACATTTACATTTAGAGTATTTCAAGGTCCACATGAGTTTGTTTGTCTTACCTAAAAATGTTGCAGCATATAACCTTAAGTACAAGTGTGGTGTTTGATGCTGCGAGGAAGGAGGACAGCATTAAAAATGAGTTTTAGATTGAGAGATAAGGGGGGAAAAAAACCTGAAAGTTCAGTTTTCCAGCATCAAACTGTCTCTTTTATCTCAGCTTCACTAGTCACTTTGCCTATCAGGCCATCTGCCCAGCAGTCAACACCAGCTCTCTTCATTTACATCCCTTTATCTGCTCACAAGGAGTGCCAGAGAGAAAGAGGGAACACAACATGAAAAGTAAAAGGGGCGAATGTGGGAGAAAAACAATAAAGGGAATGAGAGAGCAGCGAGGATGAAAAGCAAATGTCGCTTGGAATCAAAGCGAACAATCAGAGGGCTGCTCCTCATTTCCTGTAGCAGCTTCAGAAGGCTGAGTCAGATCGAGGAAGTGAGCATCGTTAACATGGAAAGTCCCATTTCCTCCGCTGCGACAGCCATGCGGGGGTCCCGCCTCGCTTCACTTCGTGTCATCTGCACTTTTAAGAAAACACCACGCTTCAGCCTGAAGGCATCAGGCACCAAGAAATGGGTCATTATTATGCTTCATGGCAGTGAGAAGGAGGGGCCTGGTGGCAGGAAAGGTAAGTGGGACTGTAACCAAAACCATCTCAACGAACAAATAAGAGCCGGTCCTTCATGTTGTATTTAAACACGTCCAGTCATCAAAGTGTGGTCAACAAAACCTTTATTACTCCAATTAACCCATGCCAATTCAAATTACAGGTTACAGAATTGATTTGTCACCAAAATGGTATCAGGCAGGATTTACTGGAAGCAAAGGAAAAAGTGGAGAACATTTGTCTCCATTATTTCAGATGTCGTTAGCAGAAGTACCTGATTGTAAACTATATAAAAAAAGTTCTTTTAACTGTTATTAGCTGTAATGTGATAGTTGTTTTACATATTTTCCATGTTTAGGTAGTGAGATTACAGGAAATGGTATTAATTTACAAGCTGACTGTAAAAAAAAAAGGCCAAAACTCTAAATAACATCCACATTAATCATCTACTACACTGTTTAACTGCACTTAAATCTGCTTGAAATATCATTATTCTACTGCGTTTTCACAGCTTTTGAACGCTACAGACATGTTTCATTTCAGTGTTCAAAACTGTGCATCTTAGGCAGCACTTTACACACACTGCTGTCAGTTGTCTGTTTTTCTTTCTTTCATTGATCTGACAAAAAAAAACACAATTAGTCATCTTCTAAATTCTTAAAACACACTCCCCAGTCACATTCATCCACCAGTGAAACTAAATGTTTGAAAACCGTAGAAATAATTCACATCCCTCCAGCCAAATTTGCAGCTGTTTGTATACTCAAATGATATTTTTGAACACAAGTTGAACACAATTACATGACTACAGAGATGTGAATTATACAGCGAATGGGTGTAAAAGCATCAGTGGTGTCTAATTATAAATAGATGCTACAAAAGCATGTGAAAATTTAAAAATGATGTGTCAAAGCACATCTATTATACATCTATGGCATCTTTAGTATCTTGTATTGTCAAATTAGCGGATTCTAAAAGCTGCTTCTGAAGATTTCACAGCATGTCAGGTTTGGATACGACGCAGGTTTTACATGATAGGGATGTTTCGCACAAATGCTTGGATTCCACCAACAGTTTCTGCTCTCTGTGGATTGAGAACAAATTTAAACCTACAGGGGCAGCTGGAAACATTTGGTTTGAAAACATTTATAGTCCAAAAACAGCGTGTAAAAGGCTGAAGATACAAGGAGTCTTACTCCAACTACAGCAATAAGCAGATGCTGCAACTGTTAGATAACATCCAACTCTGCTCAGTTCTGTTTCTGTTCTACTCCGTGATTCATTGTCGTTCTCAGTCACACCCACTTTATTACAGTAGTGAACTTGATTAGAGGGAATTAGTGATCTGCAGCCCTCAGCTAGCGGAGGTTGAAGCCTCTGTCACTGGAGGGCAGATCGATGCGCTGTTAGCTACTGTCAACGCACCCTGTTAAGTCCTCTGCACTGCTACACAGAGGTGTGCTGCCCTGTGCTGTTGTGTAATCTACAGGCCAAAGACCACGGCCGGGGATTATTCAGCACCAGAAGCAAAAATATAATTAAAACTGTTGATAAATCATGAGCTTCTGAGGTCTTCTGACAGTAATGAACATAAATATGTTAAACAGCTAATCCTTTAGCACAATAAAAGGTCAGGAGGAACATTTATTGTATTGACCACAAAATAATACTGAATGATGTGATGGTGAGTCTGTTTACTGAGTACACGACCAAGCATTAATGGAAAATGTATCTGGTAAGGCTTTTCCAGTGGTCAGCTATACACAAACATGTCATGAATGATTTGACAGAGCTAAATGAATGTGTAAAATGTGACACTGAACACCTGCTGAATCCTCAGTGCAGCTGTCAGTCAGTCTGCCAGCGTCCTGCATGGACCTGCAGTCCACTACAGTCTACGGCTGTCTGGATCCAGCAGGCTGACAGCTATTTTGGGATGCATCATGTTTTCTGTAGTGTGTGTGTAGGTGCGTGTGCGTGTGTGTTGGATCTATACTGGGGGTGTGACAGCATGTCTTGTGGTAAGATGAGAGGCTGTTTCTCTGCCAGAAGAACGTGACCCAGTCTGCGTTTCTATGTAACTGCAAGCTCTCTCTTTCTCATCTTCCATTTCTTTTAATTGTAACACTTGGTTGGCACAAGGCAATTTGTGGAAACATATGTTCAACAACCGAAAAATATCACCATTTCCCTCATCTTTGCTAAAAATTGACTTAATTTGAAGTAGATGTTATTCACCTCAATGCCAATTTATTATACTGAATTTTAAACTTTGACAAAAATGCATACACAGGCAGCAACTACTAGTGAAGTAAACTCGTGTGCTGACTTTTAACTAAGCTGCACTATGCCTAAAAATAATAAGATCCCAAGCTGAGGGGCCCACACACCAGAGGTCAGAAAAAGGGGAAATTTTGTAATCACTGAGGCCCTGCCAGAAGATCTCAAACAGCAATCAGGCCCATAGGGATTTAGCAGACCACAGATACAAGCAGAAGTCTGACCATTTGACGCTCTAAAAACATGCAGTAAAATCTCCCCGGTTATTTATTAGATGCTGAAAAATTCATCTCTGTGTATCGAAGTTAAATATTTAGAAGCTTTTTTTCCATCAACAGAATCTCATCCTGACTTAAAATGGCTGAGATGTAACTCTGCGCTGTGGCTTCCTCTAGAATGTGCGGATCTATGACGTCCCTGCCTCTCTGCAACCCCCTGCTGCAGCTCTAGCACACCAGCTCACCAACAACTCTGCTCAATTACTGCAAAACTACTCTGTACAACGGCAAGATGTAATATCGGAGTAATTCAGCAATACATGTTCGAGGTTTGTTACATTTAATCCTTAGAAGTCTCAGTACACTGTAGTTTCAAGGCGGAAATGCTCAGCCATAAGGTCGACTGCTTATTTTGCTCAGACTGTGTCTTGTAGCATCTAAAAACAGCATCATATGGAAATGAACTGTAAATAATGTGGTGTAAAAAGCATTTTTTTTCACTGGAGGGGGTCTTTAAATCAATTACAAACCTCACAGGCGATCAGTGTGAAGCAGCAACGATCAGTATCATGTGTTCACTTCTTCTACAGCATGTTTAAAACCTGGCAGCAGCATTTTGTATCAGTTGTTCTCGTTCATTTATATTCTGCCTGCTGGTTGTAAATGATGCTGCACTGCTTTAGTCAGCTGACTGTCAAAAGACAATCCCTTAGTCCAGTGGTTCTCAACTGGTGGGTCTGGACCCAAAAGTGGGTCACGAAGCCATTTTTAGAGGGTCGCAGAAGCATGAACCCCAAAAAAGTAGTGGTACAAAGTCTTTTATTTTGAAGGACGTGTTTCTTATGACACAGTTTGCTTTCAGTAGCAGGATATTTAGTGATGGTGACACCAGTAGCAGCCCACTAGATCTGTCTCTGCCAGCTTATTGGAGAAATTTATGCTAAAACGTCCCAGAGATGAACCAAAATGTGCTCAGAATCTGTCAAAATGGGGCAAAATATGCCTAGAACTTGGCAAAAGAGTCCAAATATACTAAAATGAGCAAAAAATATGCCAAATTAAGTTGAGACCACACCCAAATACACCTTAATTTGTTAACAGGAACAGCAAACTTCAACAATTTGGGTCGCGACCGTTATTAATGGAGACATAGGGGGTCCTGAGGCTGGACCAGTTGAGAACCACTGCCTTAGTCAACAGCACCACCAAGGTTACTGTCCTCTTTGTTTTTTCTTTGGCATTATTATATGAAAAATACAGGCCAGACGTGAAATTACTAATACTTTTAATTCTGACGCCAGGAAGTGTAACTATAATTACTTCTGAATTGGAGTTATTGGACCGCAAGAAGGTTTTGGACACCTGCTTTATAATTTCAGCAGGACATAATAAATGACACATACAGCTGCACACTCTCCTCATAGTAATGAAAATCAATATTATGCCTATGCATGATTTGCCCCAGGGGTTGCAGGTAAACGGTAAATAGAAGGAGACCTAGAAGAGGAGAGGAGGAGGCGTCTACAAGCATTACAGAAAGGGGCCTGTTGGACAGATATGAGATGAACCAAGAATAAGCAAAAGCAGCAGTGTGGCTACAGTTTTAAACTGCTGCTGAACCAGAATGTCAGCAATGCTAATTATGATCCTGAACTGACATTTCAATTACAAATTGCATCTCAGAATGGAATAAACCTGCTATAAGTATCTGGATATATGTGGTTCCTATGATATGAAGGAGGTTGCACAGGGTGTACAAGTTCAATAGCTGTGTTTCTTTCTTTGCTAACAGTGTATGGCAGCATAAATCTGTCAGCGATAAAGGTAACTTTTGCTTTCACAAACTTTTGTTTCTTTACGAACTGAAAATAACTGTAAAGCCACATTAACTACATACACAGCTTAGAATAATGAGCTAATCTGATTTGATGTTTGAATGAAATTTAGGTCTGACTAGAGTGGATAGGATTAAATCACTGAAAAGCCTCATCCCCCTCTCTACCTCAACCCACCCCCCCCACACAGCCTCCTATCCCAAATGACTTCATGCAAATATGAAGAACGAACTGTAAACGAGACCGAGAGTCTACAGCCATGCTAGCAGCTCTGTGAGGCTGTGCTTCAGCACTTTGCTTTGAACTAAATGATAGAAATCATAATTTTCACCACATTTACCATCGTAGTTAAGCGTGCTAGCATGCTAACGTTTGCTAATTAGCAGTGAATACAAACTAAAGCTGAGAATGTCATTATTTTGCAGGTATGAGGTCATGAATCAGAATCATTTTTGACTCATTTATGATGCAAGATGAAAAGTAGGGATTTTGAAATACAGAATGTGTGGACCATATAAAGGTCTGCACCACGCCTCATGTCAATCCATTCAATAGTTGTTAAAATATTTCGACCCAAAAACCCATCCTCTAGTTGACATTTCACTCTGAACCAAAAAAATGTTGACCTGCTGGTGATGCTCCATGTAAAGTCAAAATTTAGCTGGAGCGTTCCCTGACTACAGTACATAGACGACCTGCTAGTAGGGCTGCACAATACTGGAAAAACTAAACTAGCAATATTTCATTTTTCTGCAATATGTAGTATATTGTGATATGAAAAAACAGCTTAGTAAATATAGCTCCTCGATAATTTACCAGCTGCAAGATGCAGTCTGTGGACAAACTCTGCAGTCTGGTCCACTTGTTCAGAGCAGCAGCTTTCATCATGTTCACTGCATGTCTTGTTTGTCTGTTCTTATACAGACCTGACGTCTCCTATCGAGGGTCCAAGCAGCCAACGCTTCTCTCATCTTCACTGTGATGATCACTTGTATGATAATCAGCGAAAAATGCCTTTTGCAAACAGTGACTTTTTGTTTGTTTATTTTTTGTTTGAGTTATTAGTCCTCGAGTTGTTATTCAGACTCATGTCCGTTGTCCAGCTAGACAACGAGTCCACTGTAGCAGCATAATATTTCAGCTACAGTGGAGTCGTTTCAACTTGATGGATTTTTTAAACAGCTCTGTAATGGCAGCTTGAGAAAAACAGTATCCCATACTGCATGTCATGCGACTGGATCATGTTTTAAAAACCCTCTTTGGGAACTGTGTTAATTGGTGCCACATCTTTCGGAGTGAAAAGTTATCACATCAGTGATTTCTCTCTGCTGTTTAGAGCCTTTCTCATATGGTGCAACACTGGCAAAGGCATCCAAAGTGTAATTTTGCTTTAGAAGTGCAGTCGGATCTGGCCTTGCACTCAGCATACAGAGCTCTGTGGTGCTGATTGCAATTGTTGTACAAATCAGTCGTATTGCTTTGTCAGGCAAAAATTCCACAAAAACAAACACTGCCAACAAACAACTCTGTTTATCCAAGAATTCCTATTTCTGGGCTTAATATGTTCTAACAGACAGATATCTGGTGTAGATTTATGATGGAAAATGAAAACTGTACTTCCTTGCGCATATCAATATGTCAGTGCTGAAAAGATATATTGTGCAACCCTACCTGTTGGTGGTGCTGGAATAAAAGTCAGATGAACACTAAAGTTAACAGATTACATCCTCTAAAAATCATAAATGTCTGTCCAAAATTAAATGGCAATCAGTTGGATTGTTCATAAGATGTTTTTTTTAGCAATCAGGACAGACCAACCAACCATCCCTTGGGCAATTCAAGATTTTTTTGTGTAAATAATCTTAATTTATTTTTTTAATCTTCGCTTTATGGATTGTGGGTTTCACCACAATTCAACTGAGATATTTTTCTGTGCGTATCATTTGCACTTCTTAAACCACAACAGATCAGGCTTGCATTTTTAAGTTGATTTCTGTCTTGATGACTGCCAGTATGAGGGATATTTTTGCTTTTTATTTCCTTGAACAGCCGTTGCTGACTCTGTAATCTGTGACACCAAGTGATAAATATACTTGTAATAACCGCAAGTAGCATCAAGAGAATGTTTTCTTCTTGACAATAAATCCAACCTGATGTGAAGGCAGCAGCAGTGCAACACGCCTGCTGCTGGGAGGAGCTGAAGGGAGGCCTGGTGTAATCTCTCCTCCACCCCTCCTCTCCTCTCTCCTGTCCTTCGCTCTATTAACCCGAGCTATTTGCATGGACTGTTCTATTAGTTGGCTGGACAGCAGAGCAGATGAGACCAGAGAGAGAGAGAAAGAGAAGAGGACGACAGACAGCAGCGCGGAGCCTTGCAGGATAATGATAAAACAGCTGAAGATCCAGACAGAACAATTTCCTCTCTCCCTTTGTCTTCTTGCTACCTCGCTCTCTCTCCCTCACGCACATCTGATGAGACTGTCATGTTGGGAGATCGGCTGATCCATCTCTCTCTTCCTGTCTTTCTCTGCTTCGTTTTGTCCGTCTTTCTCCGTCTCTCCGCCCTCCATTAAACTTTTATTACTCCTTCTCCCTCTTTCTCCCAGCCACCCCGATCCCTTTCAGTCTAATTCTGAAAATTACAATCCATGAATTCATAGAGCAATGCAATGTGGAAGGAATGGTATTATCACCTCCGGCCAGTGATCCCAGCCAGTGGCTCGCATTTTTTTTCTTCTTTTAATCCTCCTCTGAATGATGAGCACCGATCCTCAACATACTCAGATAACGATTATTTAAAGCAGAAAAAGAAGATGAAAATTGGAAAAAGGGGGCTGATCAAGGATAATCACGCATTAAAGAGACAAATCTAATCCATCAAAGGTCCAAGGTCACAATGATTTATAATCAGACTTCATTACCTTCGTTTAAAACATATTTGCGTTTTCTCTCTGGATCACAAAAACATTGAGAGTTTTGCGATTTCATTTTGCACATAAATAATCTGTATTTAGTCAATGTTAAAAAAAATCGGCAAGGAGCATAGTCATTTAGAGATAAATAGTATCTTTCATTTACTGGTTATATTTAATTGAGCTGCTGTACTGTACTGAGAGCAAATCAAATCAACACTAATCTGATCTGATTTAATCGAAGCTAAACAGTGATGCAGCTCTACCCTACCACTGAATTTTTCCATCTTGTAATCCAGACGGACTTCAGTAATTGTGTTAATCACCATGTCGAACCAAATGGGATTAAATGACGCTATAGTTCTGTCGGGATGGGATTAGTGTTACGTAAAAACATTACTAAAGTAATTGTGCACGTAGCACATCAGTCACTGTAATGAGAAATACCAATCTCATTCATGTGTTATCGTTCCTAAATATTCCTGCAGGGGTCAATTGTTCCTGATGTATTCTCGAATGTGTAAGTCGGTGTGCTTAACAATTCAGCTTAGTTCATTTACATACAGATGCTGTTCTGAGGTGCAGTAATCAAAGTACTGTATGATGATTGACAACTCTGTGGCTAAAACCTGCATCCTGATCTCGGAGCATCTGAATGGATCAGATTGGAGGCGGACGCACACGTGCCAGAGATGGTTGGAGCCAGCTCTCCTCTCCGCCTGCCAAACTGTCCCGACCTGTCTGCCTCTGACTGAAAATGATCAGGGCCTGATTGGGTGTAGTTGTCATCTGAAAGGCCCTCAGAGCTGATTTAGAGTAAAGGCTCAGGCCTCAAATTTCAGCCTGTATTACACTTGGTCCAATTTGCTCCAGTCCCAGTCCAATGAAAAACAACGCTTTTGAGTATAAATCTGATACAGAGACAACAATACAAAATGATCACTATACAACTCTGACAGCCGGTTCCATTTTGGATCTGGGAGAATACTCCAGTCCTCTTATCACACCTTTTATATCCCATGGCTCTGTTTTAATATAAAAAACAATTCCGGTACAGTCTTTCTTATTTTTCACTTGTGTTGAATTTCAAAAAGACAAATGCTACCAGAAACAGAGAATATAGCAGCAGGCAATTAAAATAAATTGTGCAAGAAGCTAACCAATTCCTAAAGCAAGTCAATGCCCGTTTAATCTCTGCAGCTAATTTTCCATTTAATTAAAACTGTCTTAAGGGGGAATTTTTTATATAACTCACCTGTTTGAGTTGTGCAATATCAAGGGCGCAGTCACACTGAGTGACAGGTGGGTAGGGTCTGTCTAGGTCAGTTCATGGCCGACACATGTTTGCATGGTCCACTTAGCTTAGCTCCACTCACACTCCACCTCTTTACTCATCTTTGGATTAAGTGGAAGTTAATAGGAGTCAGACACTGTCTAGATGGTCAGGGTCAAAGCCACCACACTGAGCTTCGAAACCTAGTGAGGGTTAGTCCATCTTTATGTACAGTCAAGAGAACAGCCTGTCTTTGAGCTGCTTATAAAGTCTGAGGTTTTTCCTCTTGCCATTCAAATTGCTCTGTGACACTGTTTGCATACTGGCTTTCGGTTGTCTGTCACTTGTCCATCATAATCTGACTCAAAATATGCATTTTTTAAAATTTTGCCCACATGTAGTATCAGACTTGTTATTCTACCTCCACTCGCTCCCACCATATGTTGTTGTTATTACTGTAATACTTGCAGCATCCTCGACCGAAGCATCTATGCTCAAAGAAATTTCAAGCTGTTCTCTCTGCAAGAGAAGACATCCCACTGTAACGCCACTCTGCAACAGTGAGTGGAAGGATTTTGTAGTTCAGCAAAACCAACTGAATGGACAGAGTTAAGTAGTTTTGCTTCTTGATGTCCAGTACTTGGAGCAATTATGAGAGCCTGTCGTGCTGCTGGTTTTACAGACAACGCAGATGATAGATAAAGGATGCTACATTTCAACAAAGATTTTTATTAACAATTCTAATCCAAAAGGCAGATTTGATACTGGGTTTTGAGTTCTTGGCTCTTCTGTTAATGTCACTAAAGGGAGGTTAAGGTTTAATACAAAGTTTAATAAGTAAGTCTACTTTCTGATTTCTGTGACCTCTGGCTCAGAAGCATCTTACTTTCAGTTTTTTTCTGCTGTCACACTACAAAAAAAAAAGGCACCATCTAAACGCTTTAAGTTCAAAAAGTAACAAAACAACTGGGAGCCCCACTGCATTCGTTTCAACATCCCTGTGTGGGTGTTAACTCGTGTTTGACAAAGTCTTCACGCCCGAGCGAGCCACTTAAAAGCCAGTCAGCTAAATGTAATGTAATGTGAGGCGATGTTTCACTCGACTAGAACATCTATATATTTCACCACGCTCGATTTGAGCTGATGAACGGTCGACCTCCGACGTTAGCGGCCGCGATGATCCATCTGCATTCTGGGTGTTTCTCGGCTGTCATTATTGATCACTTCAAACAAGGAAAACACTTCCGGTCCCTCTCTGTACTTTCTGCTTCTTTGTGTCTGTGTGTTTGTTCATTCAAGCACAGAATAGTGTGGGTTTGTTTCTGCCCTGTTTCATACACTTTATGTCTGTGTCTCTGTGTGCTTGCTTACATGACTGTGGTATGTATAAGCAATGCGCACACATATGATTTGTTAGTGAGCATCAGTACATAGAGTATATATTTAGACATAGAAACTCTGAGGTTTAAGTGAAGGTGGTGATTTCTTGTGGCCTTGTGTTGCCAGGGGCTCAATGTGAGATGAAAATGTGAACTCTGTTTTGGGTTTTGCTTATCATGTTTTTGTCATAATTTGACTGACAGTATGTGGAAGGGTGCTCGTTTTGTCTTCTTAGTTCATTCCCCTACAAAGCTGTCTCATATGTGCACTTGTGTGGATAAGCAATGTGCATATATATGGATGTGATTTGTTTGTGTACTTGCATCAGTAGGAATGTTTCTGAGGTTGTCGCTCCTCTCACTGCCCTAGTTAGTCTGCTAAGGAGTTTTGTGTGGACCCCCGCTTGTCAGGCTGCTTTTCAGTCAGCCAAAGCTCTGCCGTGTAGCTCGCCCGTTCTTGCTGCGCCCGACGTTGCCCGTCCTTTGAAACTGAAAGTGGATGCTAGTGTGTGGGAGGCAGGATGCTGTTCTCCTGCAGGAAGACAAGCAGGCAATTGACCATCCCATTTGCTACTTTTCTAAGAAGTTCAATAAACACCAGGTGAACTATAGCACCAGAGAAAAGGCAGAGAACTCTGAGGTTTACTTAGGTTCTAGCTTTCAGTCTGTACAGGTTTTTACTGACCATAATCCCTTGGTGTTTCTCTCCCAAATGAGAAATTAGAACATAACCGTCATAAGAAAGGTACTGAAAATGTACTGGCTGATGCCTTGTCTTGGTCCTCTTTAAATTAAACACTATCGGGGAGTGTTTAATTCTTAAGGGAGAGGGTGTTATAACTGCAGTCGTATGTGGATATATTTTGTGCTGTATTCTGTGTGTATCTCTTTCCGTGTATGTAGGTGACTGCTGTATAAGGGTGCACTGTATTGCGTACAGGATTGACTGCCGGGGTAACGCCAGCATGGGATTGGTCGCACTGCCGGCGAAACCGGCACATAAGGCGGAAGGATGACGTCGCCGAGAGAACAGACGGGCAGGGGGGCGTGCCATCCTTCATCTGAATCCAACTAGCACTTTGAGCACAGGTTGAGAACCATGTAGATCAGATTTGTTGGTAATGTTTGGTAGGAGTGAGCTGCCACTTTTGTAAACCGTGTTTTCTCCTGTTTGAGTTAAGTGAAGGAGGTGAGACCCTGTTTTTGTTTTCCCAAGTTTGCTTTGTTAGGTGAGTTTACTCTGAAGTATAGCTTGGGTTTAGTTTGTTATTTTGGCCTTGGGCTCACTCCAAAGTTACTCAACACATTACCACTGTTTTGCTTTCAGTCACATCTTTTGTTTGTCACGTTGTAAATCAATTAATAATTTCCTGTTCAAAAAGGATTGTGTGGCTGCTTGGGACAAGTGAAGGATGGAACTTCATGTCATGTCTGAGTAACCCCTAAGCCGGGTGTAACAATACTGTATATATATTTAGACCTTTGTAAGAAAAAAAAAGTGTGCTAAACAAGGACACTTTATGAAAAGTGTCCGTTAGATTCATACCATTATGAGACCAGAAGGTAAATATTTCAGGGACATATATTAGTGCTAAAACTAATATAAAGAGCAGGAACAACACATTTTAGATACAACAAATTTTAGGATTTAAACCAAAACTGGAACTGTGGCAAATACATACATTGACCAAATATTGGAGCAGCTACAACATTTGTGATTATAGCAAAACAATAATAACAGATCAACTAAAATGTGGGTATTTAGAAGAGCTAAAACAAAACTTTGATTACAAAATGGGTCGATTACAACTATTTTAGGCGTCCTTTAAGAAAAGATGTTCTCTACAAGAGTATTAAGTATGCTAAATACATTTCGGGGCACTACAGAAATGTTGGAAATTTATTAGGTTATTTAACAGTAATACTGCTTAGGGCACACCAAAAAACTGGGGTGTGTGAGTGTGACTGTGTGTGGGTGTAAGCCAGGATCTGTATGAGTCTGTTCAGGCTTCTCTTTGTGCACTTCATCATGCTGAGCTGGAACATATTGCAGTTGTTCGACAAAAGCCAGAAGGAGGAAACAAATTCAGGCTGAAACTCTTTAATCGTTACAGACTAGCCAACTGAAACAGCCTGGGAGCGCTTTGGGATGTGTGTGTGTGCGTGCATGTCTGTGTGTGTTAATTCTGCATGCGTGTTCCACTATGCGTTTGAGAGTGTGAACTTTGCTGTATGTATGAGGGCCCAAATAACATGTCTACACAACAGCATATCCTTCTGTTGGTATGTATCTGTGCGGATTAAACACTAACAGAAGGATGAAAATGTCTTGTGTAAGAAGCTCTTTCAGCATTCGGGATCTGAAAAGCTTCTCAGCTCAGTGCCCTTGGCTTTAAGAGGACGGCCTGACTGTTTCCAGGCATAGTGACACACACGGAGGTCATGTGAGGTGTGTTTCAGTCGAGGTCGGGATCCAAAGACTGCTGGTTTGGACCTTGAGACTGATGGAAAATAGAGACTACAATTCCCTTTATCATTAACTTTGTAAAAGGGGCTGCACAGTGGCTCAGTTGTTAGCACTGTCGCCTCACACCTGGAAGATCCCCGGTTCACGTCCCGGTTAGGAAGCCTGGGATCTTTCTGTGTGGAGTTTGCATGTTCTCCCTGTGCAGCATGGGTTTTCACCAGCTTCCTCCCACAATCCAAAAACATGCTGAGGTTAACTGATGATTCTAAATTGTCCATAGGTGTGAATGAGAGTGTGTTTGGTTGTCTGTCTCTATGTGTAGCCCTGTGATAGACTGGTGACCTGTCCAGGGTGTCCCTTGCCTTTGTCCAAGTCGGCTGGGATAGACTCCAGCCCCTCCTCCCGTGACCCTACAGAGGATCAAGTGATGTATAGATAATGGATGGATGGATTAACTTTGTAAAAGGTGCACTAAACAAGGTGACTTTATGAAAAATTGGAGGAAAGGATATGAAGTGATAAAGCAGAAGAGAAATTACTGAAATTTCTCAAATAAATTCATGATGTCTGTGTAGCCACTTCTTTCGAGGGATGAAACAAACTTCACCAATACAAAATGAAAGAAGTACTTTTTCACCTTTTCTGCTCAACAATGTCAAACTTTTATAGATTGTTTTCCCAGGGCCATGAATCAACACGCTAAGCTCCAACAGAGTTACAAAGTGGGAGCACTCTTCGGTCCTGAAGTTAAAGTCCGATTCATTTTTCTCGTAGACAGTGTTACATGATTCACACGGCGTGGGTCAGCATGAAATTCTCTGGTTGAATCATCAGTCCATAAGATTGACAACTGTGTTAATCTGGTTCTTCAACAAATCGTTGAAGGTACAAGCCTGTGGACATTATTGAATTGGCTACAAGTAAGTAAGTAAGTAAGTTTTATGTATAAAGCGCTTTTCGCAGACAAAAGGTCACAAAGTGTTTTACAACAGCGATATAAAAATACAAGAAAACACAAAAACGATAAAAAGACTACTTGAGCTACGAAGTTAAAAGTACAAGACTGCACAGTACATAATTAAAAGCACAGTAAACAGCAAAAACAAATAAATAAATAAAGTAAGTAAGTAAGTAAGTATAGGGTTGGAGCATACAAATTGCCCAAATGCTTGACTAAACAGGAGTGTCTTTAGCTGGCTTTTAAAAGACACCAGAGACTCAGCAGACCATAAAGGTGCTGGCAGAGCATTCCAATATTTAGGTGCTATGGCCACAAAAGCTCGATCACCTAGTGTCTTGAGGCGAGTCCGAGGGACAGACAACAAATTTAACATGCTTGACCTGAGAGCGCGAGCGGACCACAACTCTTATTCATGCCTCTAACTGACTTCTTCTCCATGGCAACAAGGGCCAGGGCTCACAGACACTGCAGTATTTAAAGCAGTTCCACATGCTAAATGATGGACAAAATACAAAGTCTCATAAAATTTAATGTGGTGCAACATAAACCTGTAGAAGTGATGCTTTATTCAAGACGGTCCTGTGTTTCTATGTTAACTAACAAAGATTCTTAAACAATGGGGAAAGTACTTCCCTCTAATTTCCACTTCTGTATGCTTAGCTTATTGCTGAATCCCCAAAACAAGTCATAATTAGATGACCAATGATCAGTTAAATGATTTAATTCACAAATGATCAAATCACCCATTAAAATAGGCCTGGTGTTGTGCTCATTGCCGGCCGGTTCCTCTTCTATGGGGGCATTATTGTAGCAAAATTATTTGTCATTTCGAATGGAGAGTTGTCTATCTGTATTTCAATCCGTGTGTCCGAAGAGAGATTTGTCAATGTGTAAAAGAATTTGTCTATGCGAACTGAGATTTGTCTGTCTGTAATTAGGTTTTCAAATGTGTAAAAAAAATGCTAATCTGTATTAAAAGTTGTACATGTAATAAGATTTGTCCATACGTACAAAGAGTTGTCAATGCGTACAAAGATATTCGTAGCTGAAAAGTTTCTATTCGGCTTCACATCTGCAGGAAATACAGACAAATCCCCAGTTACGAGTCGTTCGGCTTCACAATTGGCTCTCATTTTTACACGTGATTTTTGCTACACTTCTGCCGTGAGAGAGATTCGTATCTGAAAAACATCAGGGTTTCGGCTCCCTGACCTCAGGCTCACAGGCTCACAGGCTCGTTCATGCTGGCTGCGTTCGGCTATGCTGCCCTGTACCCAGCAGTTCCCGTCATCTGCAGGCCATCAGGGGGCCGCGATCCGCCAGAGTCTTGGAGCGTTCGTGACATTGTGAGGCAGGGTGTGGACAACATGGAGCCCCGATCGCAGACGGTGAGTACATGTTAATGTTTTGAGAGGCACCTGGCTGCAGACCTCCACTGTGAGGACACCTCCACTGTCAGGACGGGACGTAACGGGTAAAAAACAGAAAAGTACATTTAAGGCGTCCAGTCCGGTAGGTGGCGGTGACGCATGTGAAGTTGGTTTGGTAACCGCTAATTAAATCAAAAGAAGAAGCAGCCATTTAACGCCAGTGTTTGTGACTGTTTCTCAATATACGCACTTGTCCACGGTACTACCTTGACTGTGACACAAAATGTAGTTTTAAGATTATTTCAGGCAATAAAGTGGTTGTATAAACATCAAATCTGTGGTCAATTTATCAGGATAAATTCTGCTTAAAAATTTGCATGGGATGCATTTCAAAATAAAATCGCGTAGTAAACAACGTATAATCTA
Organism: Dascyllus trimaculatus; assembly: GCA_024666655.1. Taxonomy (NCBI): domain Eukaryota; kingdom Metazoa; phylum Chordata; class Actinopteri; family Pomacentridae; genus Dascyllus; species Dascyllus trimaculatus. The sequence continues at coordinate 8,339,668 of CM045455.1, read as the reverse complement.
CTCGACCAATGTCTATAGTATATATAGTTTTAATTTATATATTAAACTTGTGATTATTCTGATAATGAGCCCCATTGTGAGTTTTTATGCCTGCTAAAAGAATAATCCTTAAATGTTATTTTTAATGCACAGTTACAGTCATAAGAATAGAACAAAGACGTACTACAGGTGATGAAGACAACACAATAATTACTAATATAATGACAAAGTCGGCGACCGGGGACATTAAATAACAAAAGTGTAACCGTTAGATTCCCGTAAAAGTACTGATATCCCGTTACAGAACCGTCAGAGCCAGCGGCAGATTTCAGAAAGTCTAGCCGAGCTAAGGCTGCTGTCAGCGGGGAGCTGTGAGCGCTGACCGCCCGGTAGTAGCTGTCAAATGGGGAGACTCACATCTCCGACATCGTTGGAGTAAATTTTTAAGCAGAATTTATCCTGATAAATTGACCACAGATTTGATGTTTATACAACCAATTTATTGCCTGAAATAATCTTAAAACTACATTTTGTGTCACAGTCAAGGTAGTACCGTGGACAAGTGCGTATATTGAGAAACAGTCACAAACACTGGCGTTAAATGGCTGCTTCTTCTTTTGATTTAATTAGCGGTTACCAAACCAACTTCACATGCGTCACCGCCACCTACCGGACTGGACGCCTTAAATGTACTTTTCTGTTTTTTACCCGTTACGTCCTGTCCTGACAGTGGAGGTGTCCTCACCTGCAGCCAGGTGCCTCTCAAAACATTAACATGTACTCACCGTCTGCGATCGGGGCTCCATGTTGTCCACACCCTGCCTCACAATGTCACGAACGCTCCAAGACTCAGGGGGATCGCGGCCCCCTGATGGCCTGCAGATGACGGGAACTGCTGGGTACAGGGCAGCATAGCCGAACGCAGCCAGCATGAACGAGCCTGTGAGCCTGTGAGCCTGAGGTCAGGGAGCCGAAACCCTGATGTTTTTCAGATACGAATCTCTCTCACGGCAGAAGTGTAGCAAAAATCACGTGTAAAAATGAGAGCCAATTGTGAAGCCGAACGACTCGTAACTGGGGATTTGTCTGTATTTCCTGCAGATGTGAAGCCGAATATCTTTGTACGCATTGACAACTCTTTGTACGCATGGACAAATCTTATTACATGTACAACTTTTAATACAGATTAGCATTTTTTTTACACATTTGAAAACCTAATTACAGACAGACAAATCTCAGTTCGCATAGACAAATTTTTTTACACATTGACAAATCTCTCTTCGGACACATGGATTGAAATACAGATAGACAACTCTCCATTCGAATTGACAAATAATTTTGCTACAATAATGCCCCCATACTCTTCTTTCCCCATGATTTCAGACAAAATCCAAAAAAACATCTCAGCTTTTTTTTCATTAAAGTCAATGACAGCTAAAAGGCTCTGAAACTCACGACGCTGTCTGTGACACTGAGATCATCTCTTTAATGCTTCCAGAATCAAATTCGTTTGTTGTTTCGTGCACTCAGCCAAACGACAACTGGATGGTCTTTTACCATGGATGATCTTAATATGCCATATGATTCGCTTTTCAGAGAAACTGTGCTGATCGTGTCATTAGAAAGGCGTAGTTGCACTTTTCAAACAACCAAAAACCATGATTGGATGTGACATAATTAGGACCATGCTCACCAGACGGACTACGCATCCTGGAGGTGTAACTTATTATATAAAACAGAAGACGGCACAAAGGAGAAAGGACAGCAGCGAGTTCAATAACATCCTGAAAGAAGCATTGTTGGTAATTCTTCTTATCAGACACTGCGTAGACTTTTACTGTTTATGCTAATTGTGTAAGTTAATTACGTGAGGTCTGTCTTCGGTGTTGGTGACTGTGCAGAAGTCAGAGATAAAGTACGTTTCCTCCGCCATATTCAACCTATTTTTCTGTTTAATAGTGTTTAAGATGTTTTCACTTTCTACGCTGATAGATTTGATAACTACTTCAGCTTGATGTACAGTAAAGTGCAGTTTATGCTGTCACGCTTGCAAAGGCTGTCATTGTTGCAGTATGTGGGGTTCGTCGAGGCTCCATTTGAAAGTAGTAATTTACTTTACCGTCTGGCGTGACATTGTCAGAGTTATTATATGTATTCATAAATGCTGCAACTTAAGAGGAGGCGATGCTCATGTTTTCTGTGTGGATGTCTGAATGTCAGAAACTACCATTACTGTGTATCTGTGCAGCAAACAGCCATCTGGACTCATCCCCTTTCTCCTGAGTAAAGACGCTGAACTTATTTGCTGATTCTGTGCTCTCTATAGGAGCTCTGTAATGGTTAATACTGATTATCCAGCTGGTCTTATAGGATGGAGATACAGCAGGATGTGAGGAATGTCAATGTCAATGTGAGGAAGATGCAAACCAAAAAGCACCAATCACCATGTCTGGTAAGAACCTTTAGAGTGAAATCACAGCTTAAACAGGATGTAAAGATTTGTGACGTGAGGTTTCAGCCTTGAGTTGAGGTGACGGGCTTTGTATGCAGCCACAACTAACTGAGTGATCGCATTAGTTCAGCTAAATCTGCAGGAAGACTTGTGATTCGACAGCACAACACCGTGATGTGATCTTTTTTGCCAGGTTTCCTACCCCTACTCTGCCGTCACCTGTGTTCCTTTCCTCTGTTGTTTACTTCCTCGCTCTCGTGCTCATTTGTTAATCATTCATCCGATCTTGTTAATCAGTTCATTTAATTATTTACTTATTCGATTTCTAACTCATTTGGCAGTTTATCTGTGTTTATAATGCATCTGTTTAATCCGTTGATCAGCCTCTGCATTTCTTTACTTTCGCTCCTCTCAAAGTTATTAGCGAGCTCGGCATGCTGCTTAGAGAACAGAAGCCAAGCAGCTCCAAACTGCTATAAAACTCCCTCGCAAGTCATGTGTGTTGGGAGTGTGTGTGTGTGTGTGTGTGTGTGTGTAGGTGGTGCGTTTACTGCAGTGTTTTACTTGTAATTATCAACAGCTCAGCAGGGGAGACGGATGGTGCTTTTGTGTGCGCCTGTGTGCAAGTTTCGGATTGTGTGTGTGTCTGTGTGAGCCTGTGCACGAGGGAGATGTTGGAGGGCTCCAGCATGAAGTAACATCCAGCTGTTTGCAGGATCATCAGCACTAACCCTGCACTGCACGAGTCCAGGCGAGCAGAACGTGTGTCCTTTTCAACTGGCAAAACTTTACAGCCATGCTGAGACAAGACGTGTCATAATTCTAATAATAACAACGCTGATAATAATAAACCTGTGTCAGACAGTGACATGTGAAGAGGAAAACGTGTCCTCCTTCACAATAATATAGATTTATTCTGCTGAATTATAGCCAACACAGTCATATACTTCAATAGAAAACTGATAATTATTGCAAGAAATTATTAACTTTAATCAGTGAGCAAGATGCCACGGTGCTCTTCTCTCAAAATCTGGATATTACGGAGCTCTCCACAAAATTTAGGAGTTATTAAAACACTAATCTTGGGAAGATACTGCAACAAATTTTAGGAATGAAAGAGGTATGAGGTATTAGTTTGCATAAAAACCAGCAAATTATGGTTAACTGTTCCGAATTTCAGAATTTGGGGCTAATTTATCATTCAAAGCTCTTAATACAGTTAAAAATGCTTGCTTTTGCTCAATAAAGGCAGTATATAAAGAATAACATGGGCTACTAGTACAGAACAGACTAGGCCTAAAGACCTCATGGCAAAATTCTCTTGTGTGTTGGGATGAGATGCAACTAGCCTTCACGTTCTTATGGAGTTGTCTGTTAAATAAATTAGGGATGCACTGATTCAGTTCTAATCAGCATCACGGCCTTCAGTGACATTAGCTGAACAGACGATCAACTGGGCGTGATGGTTTTACAGCCAGTATCATCATTAAAGTCTGTGTTTCTGCTATCAGTTACATTCCAGTCATGGCGTTTACAGATTTCAAATTTGGCGTAAAGAAAATCCATAAAAAACCTGTAATAATAAATAATAAAGTAGGATTAGTATCCTTCAAAGAGCAACTTGCAGGTTGAATTTTTCACTACATTCATACCTAATGTGTCTTGCGAATGATCATTTGAAAAGCTAATGCAAAAATCTAGATGTTTTCCGAGACACAACAGCAGAAATTCATTCAGTGCATATGAATATACACGTTGAGCCTCCTCAGTGTCTAAACCTTTCCATTTTTTCTTATTGTTAAAACACACATAGGCTTTCTTTCTTACATATTAATTCATTGTGATGTCAAACTACAAGTTGCTCTTAAAATAAAAGAAATGTTATAGTTTCATATATTAGATTTTAAAAAATTGAATGAATCAGAAATTAGATTACAGTAGTCCCTCGCCATATCGCGGTTCACTTTTCACGGTCTCACTGTATCGCCGATTTTTACATTGTATATAAAATACGTGGCGTACAGCAGATGAGTAGACGCACGTATGGAAAACGCAGCTACGGCCGCTTCCGCTTGAGCTAGTCGGTCGCTGATTGATCGGCAGCGATGGAAGCCAGTGTTTATAAGAGTGTGGGAAAAGTTAATAACAGTGTGGGGAGGGTTTATGAAGCATTAAAATGTATATAAATAATAAAGTAAATATAAGGTCACTACTTCGCGGATTTTGTCTATTGCGGAGGGCTTCTGGAACCTAACCTCCGCAATAGACGAGGGATCACTGTATTCAAAATTAGGAGTGGGACAAAATATCGATACAGCAATGTATCATCGTCCCTAGTCGTGCGATATGAGTATCGATACACTGGCACCAAATATCGATACTTTAATTAATATAATAAGGCACTCTAAACCCTGCCACATTCCCCATCATCACTACTTAATGACTCCACACGGTGGCATTTATCACATGAATGAGGGAGACTTGAGCGGAAATGAATCGGCCCAACAAGAGTTTGTACAGGTATAATGGCGGACAGCAACGCTACCGTAAGAGACGCCCCATCCACGTTTAAGTGCAAAGTGTGGACCCATTTTGGCTTTCATAACACTGAGTGAACAAGCAAGCTGGGCGAAGACTACGCCATATGCAAGAACTGCCTCGCTAAAGGAAAGCACAGAGGCAACACCAAAAACAAGCAAACCCATGTGCAACGCCACCATCCTGAACTCCTCGCCGAGAAAGCGGCTGATGCAGCTAACGTTTCAAGTCAGCCTGCAGCTGTTAACACAATGTTTAAAGCAAAGATGGCCGCCAGCATTACAACGTCCATCACTGGGTTAATTTGCAAGGACTTCCACCCGTACAGTGTGGTCGAAAATGACAGGTTTGGAAAAATGCTACACACACTAGAACCAAGGTATGAATATATCCAAGTTATAGATATGTTAATGTATCGTTATGTGATTGTCTTGCAATACATCGATTATCGCAGTATCGCTGTTTGTGATAGTATCGACATCATGAGCCATGTATTGCGAATCGTATCGTGAGGTACCCTGTAATTTCCACCCCTATTCAAAATAGCAGCATCCATTAAAGCAGCCTACTCTTGCTTCGTTTACTGTTCAACACAAACTAAACTGAAGTCTCACAGTCACAGTTTTAACAACTGAGATATACTTTCTCCTTTATGGTGTACAGAAGTCATAGATTACTTTATGAAAACGAAACGATATTTGTAATACCGACTCATTTGGATTAGTGTTGAACTGTCAGTCTCTCTCTTTCTCTTGTCCTCTTTTTTTCCCAACCCACCTCTTACTTTAATATTCTTTTAAATCCCAACACACACAGAACACACACCTGCAGGGATCAGGCAGTATTGACTACTCTCTGGGTTCAGCTCAATTTAAATATGGCCTGAAGCAGAAATGAGAGAAAATGGAGGAGAGAGGAAAAGAGGGACAGAAGATGGAGGAAAGAGAAGAGTAAAAGAGAGGATAACGGCATCAGGAAAAGAAGTAGATCAGTGCTGCTCAATAGACACACACTGAGAGCACAGGAGGACAAGAAGAAGTGGATGTAACAGCAATCTTTCATGTGAGGACTGGCGGTGACAGGATGGTTGACAGGCACTTACACCAGCCAATCGATGGAGGCCGATCAATATGTGACTGGACCGATCGATGGCTGCCACAACCTCTGTGTCACACACACGCATACACACCTGTGTATGGCCATTACACAGCCCTATTCAAAGCCACGTCAAGGTAGATAGCACAGACAATAAATTCCTCATATAAGTGTAAAACAATATGATAATTATCGCATTTCAAAGCATGTCACTGAATGAATTTACTGTTAACACTGATGCGCTACATCGCTGTAAAGGCCATGAGAGGCCATGCTGGATCGTACATGTATTGACATGTGACCCTGCAGTAAGTCAGTTGTGCTTAACAATGTGGTGCTTTTATTTTCAGTTCTACATATTTAACAGGCCTCAGTTTGTGCTCCTGAATTCTAAACAGGAGTCACAAATACATTCTATGACTTGTTTTCATCAGTCTGAAATAACACAGTTACTGTACATACTGTATGTGAACTTTGGAAAGTGCATTTCCCCCCAGGGTGGCCTCCGTGTTCTTGTATACAGACACTCTCTCACAGAAGTTTTGCTTTAATTAGCAACAGATTTAAGGGACTAGAAAAAGAAAGTAGAGATGATACCTCCATCACAACTTTATGCTCTACGTTAAACTTACTTACATTGTTTTCCTATGTCATGTCCAGTTTGCACTAAAATACATTTTATGATGGACAATCAGGTAATACAAGTAGCAGGCTTTTTACACTTAGGTAAGCAGCAACAGCATTATTAGTACGTATAATTTTAGGGTGTGTTTCTTGACACTGAATGCTTTGAAAACCACAAATTACGATTTTAAAATCCCCACTCCCTACTCCCAACCCAACCGGTCAAGGCAGATGGCTGCCTTCCCTGAGCCTGGTTCTGTCGGAGGTTTTTTGTCCCTCCCTACCAATCCTAGGGTTTTTTTTTGGTTTCTTCCCACCATCGCTGACTGCTTGCTCATAGGGAATCCAAAGGCAAATTTGGATTGTTGGGTTTTCTGTTCTTCCTTACTGTGTTAAGCACGATGAGATGAAATATGTTGTGAATGTGCGCTATATAAATAAAACTAAACTGAATCTAAAATACCAAATCTTAACATTACCCCCACTAATTCTTAAAAGGCATCTCTGCGTTGACCTCTGGGATCCGAGCCACTCTGCCACCTCACCTGTGCGTGACAGCAGCAGAACCTCTAACTTGTCATTTCGGCAGCCATGATAACAGGATAACGGAGCCAAACAGCCTTTGTGACACATACATCTGAGGCATGACTCAAGCCTCACCGCAGTGGCATGTCATCCAGAGTTTCGGCATCGAGCCTATTTTTCATTCATGGCGCATGAGACTCTCAAAAAGACAGAAATACAGTCGAATGATCTGTTGAAAGACTTCATACAAGCAGCATTATATAACCGACACCCTTGGTTTCAACATCGAGGACATATTTGAATATGTCACAGGCGTGAAAAAATATAAATACTTTAGTATGTTTTTTCAACTATTTAAGCATGTAACACTCTGAACCCCCAAACTCGGTGGTGGGTTTGAAAGGCATGTAATCTTTAAGAGGTTATCATCATGTATCACAGGCAGAAACGGTGAAAACAGAAAGAATTGTTGGATTTTTCGGGCAGTCCTTGAACGACACATCTGTGGCATTTTGTTCCGTCTGACAACTTAACCAAATCCAAGATTAAAATTTATGAATATGATATTTTATTCAGATCGCTGTATTATATGGGTTTCAAATGCCAGTAGTAAAATATCTATAGTATGGAGAGCCACCATGTTCTTTCCAGTATCAGTGACATCTGTGGGCATTTGAGAAAATGAAGTACAAGTTCATTCCATTTTTTCCCCAATTTAGGTAAAATAATTATTCAAAGTAATTAAAAAATTTGTCTTTTATGATTTATGGCTTTATAGCTTTGTTTTATTGTACAAAACACAAGGTTCTTCTTGAATTCCCTTTACTCTGAGTCATGGTTGTGCTGTTTCCACAGAGGTGCAGGACTTTATATCACAGTGAAAAATGAGTCCACAGTGAGGAAGAATGTGACAGGAGCAAAAAAACACCCAGAAACTTCTTGGGGTTCAGAGGGTTCAAGGAAAAAGTGGAAGCTATCTGAAAGCTGTAAACGTAATGTAGGCTATAATAATATTATGCCAATATGTTAGGTGAAGTGCAGTCTTGTTCCAGTGTGCTTTCTGTCTGTCTTGCTCTGAAGGAAGGCAAACCAAACTAAACATAAATTAAATTTATAATGAAATGAAATTAAAAATTCTATTATTGATGACCGATGTGAAAGGCAAACTCAGTGTAGAACGATAGAGCTGGCAGTTGCAGCACCAACACTGGAGATGGAGAAACACATGGAAGCGCGGTGGTTTCAGGGTGTTGTCATCATGCAATGGCGAGGTGAGGCGGTGTGGCACAGGGATTGTAGTGATTGTAGCTCTGTTCGTATTCTGACCACATTCACGTAACAGTTGGGTGCATGGTAAAAACGATAACTTGGCATTTGTTATTCTCATTAGTGTTTTTAAGCTAGCATCAATCACAAATTAAGCATTGCCACTTGCAACCAGCAATAACAAGTCAGCACAGCCAACTTCTCACTGTCATTGCCTCTACTAGAGTTTTGATAAGACAATAACAAGAATTTATTTGTTGAAATTACTTGAGTTGCATTTCCCTGGATGGAAACCCCGTAAAAGAGCATGACGTCTGTGCACACACGCTCATTGAGGTTCCTCACTTACCTGGCTGGGCCGCATGTGGGTGGCCGGACATTTTTGGCAATTAAACAGGCAGGAGGTGGACTGGACCAAGGAAAGTTTTACTCGGAACAACATTCAGACCCAACACCTAGTTGGGCGCATGAGAAAATCCTCGTTGGCAGAACTTTTGCCAACTTGGACCTCTTAAGTTTTGACGACTTTGGGTTTTTTTTTACAGTGTGGGATTTGTTGCACTTGTCACGATACCAAACTGTAATACTGTAAACTGTAAAGATGCGGGAAGTGTTCTTAATGCAAGGTGACAGAGAAGACAGAACCAGGCTGCACGTTCATGTTTAATCATGTTCTTATTAGGCTTTACCATAGAGAAACCAACCATCACATTATGCAGAAAAACACAACACATGCACTTGCTTCCATAGAGGTCACACTGAGTCACTTAAATGGTTTATCTAGTACAAAAACCATATTGTATAGCCTCAGACAAATTAACTCCCTTAATTTCTGGACCTACCACAGTCCAATGACATCAGTTTGGGTTATGATCCCCCAAAACAAAGTCAGGTCTCCTGCATTACCTCATCCCAGGTCGCATATGAGTTAGGGCAGTTAAAACAAGTTTCATCTTGAATATAATTTCCTGTTAATCATCTACCAAACCTACAAAATTATGGTATGAAATCTGGACTGTGTAGGTTCACAAGATGTAATCAGAATGAGCCCTCACTGTTTCATTTTGTCATGAGCTTTACACACTATGTTTGTAGCTACCTCACTCTATTTCAGCCCTCTTTGTCTGTTTCTCCTGAGAGACATTAAACACAATGGACGCAGTAGAGTGCAAAACACAACCCCAATAGGTGCATGTTAAGGTGTTTCAGGCAGGACTGCTTCTTTAAGTTTCACTATCCATGCCTGAAATATACGAAGGCTTAAAAACGCTGCCTTTAATCTGCCTCCTCCTCTTCCTGAAAGTGGATTTAGGAGGTGAAATCAACGACACATCAGAGCTTCACTCGGATCCATCGTCTCAGGCTCTTTCAAGGAGCAGCTCTGCCTCATGTTTCAAACAGTGTGTGTGTTTTCTCATCATGTAATTCCCTGTAATTCTCTGCACTCACTAACAAAGCATATAACGCAGATGCAAAGTAAGAGAGCCGCTGCTGGGATGAAAAAAGGGCAGAATCCAAAAGCACTGATTGTAAAATAAGAATCAAACAAATCTAATCATGTATCAGGGCAGACAGAGTTGTAACGTCGTCTGCTCCAGGATTGCAGTCGTCTCAGAGCAGGCCGGTTAGCTGAGGCACTAGCTACGGCAAAGCCGCTTAGCGTCACTGTCACTCTACGCCGTTGTAGAGCACCGGGGTGCTTCGGAGCTCAGGTTCCACATCAGCAGATTACCCACAATACACCAAGGGGATTTCCTCGCCTCACAGAGAGCTCTCTGCCATGGCTTGTGCTGTTTGTTGATTCAGTGTAAACAGTGGTAAATGTAAGAGGAGTCATCGTGTTTCCGACTTCCGGGACCAGAGTTCAGGATTAGGTAGAGGACAGTAGAGGACATCACATTCTGTCTTAAAAGACTCCCATAAGATCAAATGTGGGTAGCCATTACACTGGGAAAATGTGACTCAATCTGTTCGACTGAAGCTGTTGTTTCTGAATATTCAAGCGTCTAAACCTTTTCATACAATGCTCTCAGTTTCTGACATATTTAAGTGAAAACATTACAGTTAGATCAAGCCCTGTTCGACTGTCGTGAAAAGGAATTTCCACAACAAAGTTAACATTTTTCTACAATGAACCAATCAGGACTGCAGATTACATTGTGCCACTTGAAAACTAATCGATAAAATCCTTTGTGTTGTAATTTTAAATGATGGAAAAAACAGTATTTCTAGTAATGAATAATTAATATCACTGACAGACTTCTATCAATATGGAATTAAAGTCTGCAACTTTCATCTTGGAATTAACCAAATCAAACAAGCCAGAAAGGGGAAGAAAAAAATCTAACTATTATGAGTAATTATTAAATTATTGGTAGAGTTGCCACGTTCTCTATTTAGCAAATTCAATCTCTGCAAAGAGGTTTCATTTCTATCTGTCAGTGAACAAAGCTCGCTGTATTGATCTTGTGATGATGTGCTCACTTTCCATTCACCTGATCTAGTTCCCACAAAGTGTCTTTAAGCTTCATGCACTGAGCTCTGAGAAACCTTCATTCTAGTCATGATTTGACACTGAGAAAGCTCCTCTCTGCTCAGAATAACAATCTGGCTTCTGACATTTTTTCACTTAGCTGTGATGTTTCCCAAAAAATGGTGGAAGCCTGAGGTAAAGCTATAATTGATGAGTCGATCAAATAAAGCTGAGTGTCATCTGGACGCTACTTTAAATGAAATTTGATTGCTGAACTTGAAATACCGCAAGATCTTAAATATGTTTCATTTTATATTACATCACATCTTGCAATTTTAACACCTCATTTCCACATAGGTCTGTGTAAGTACGTGGGAACATCTGTGGTCTCCAATATGTTTGTGAAACCCCTTTCTTTTGCCTCTTTTTTGGTCCAGAATTTGTACCGAAAGATTTCAACTTAGGCTTTTTTGGATTCCACACTGTGCCATGAAGTTGGAAAGACAAATATGAAACGTTGTTGCTTGACTATACTGACAGTCGAGTTGTGGAAATACCTACTTAAAAAGAAACGAGTTTAGCTAGTTAAGCACATGCTAGCTATGTAATGTACGGAGTATATCCATAGTGGTTCATAAGACTTAAAATATTTCACAACACTGGCTCCACACAGTTAACCTCCTCACTCATTTCTTGCCAGGCATGATTGGTTCTGTTTTCGCCACATGCTCTGTGCATACACCACAAAACTGGAGGGAAAAGCAATAACCTTTTAACCATGGCTGCAGTGTAGCTTCCTTCCATTTGTCAAGAAATGCATTTCCTTCCTATAGTATATGCAATGATGGCCACTAAACAAAGACATGTGGAAACAAGGTGTAAGTATTTCTAAATCCTCACTGAATCAAAGGGTACCTCACGATACGACACGACACGACACGATACGATACGTGATACATTGCTCACGATACCGATACTATCACGATACAGCGATACTGTGATAATCGATATATTGCGGGACAATCACATAACAATACATCACGATATCTATAACTGAAAAATACAAAATGCCTGTATAAAGGTTAAATTCCGTATTTATTTATTCACTACAATTTGGTGTCACGTTCTTTGGATTTTGACTCAAATTTGGATGAACCACTGAACAAAAACTATCTATAGTCTTGCCATAGGCCTCACACTGACTGTAACTTGTCAATGTCCACATGTGCCGTCACATTCCTTTATAAAAGGCAAATTAAAACTCATTCGTGGTGTTGCCCGTGCACTTTACTTTTGCAAAGCAGTTTTTGCACATGGCATAGTCTTTGTCCAGCTTGTTTGCTCACTCAATGTTGCCAAAGCCCAAATGGGTCCACACTTTGGGCTTAAACGTGGATGGGGCGTCTCTTAGGGTAGCGTTGCTGTTCTCCATTACACCTGTACAAACTCTTCTTCGGCCAGTTCATTTCTGCTCAAGTCTCCCTCATTTACGTGATAAACGCCACCGTGTGGAGTCATTAAGTAGTGACGCTGGGGAAATGGCAGCTGGCAGGGGAATCTGGCAGGGTTTAGAGCGACTTATTTTAATTAAAGTATCGATATTTGGTGCCAGTGTATCGATACGCATATCGCACGAGTAAGGACGATGATACATCGCGTTACTGATATTTTGCTCCACCCGTAACCCTCACATTCAATTGGTCACTGCTGTCTGTCTGTCTGTCTGTCTGTCTGTCCGTCTGTGGTTGGCTATGTTCCAACCATAACTCAATAACTATGACAGACAGGATAATCAAACTCAGCACAAATGTTCATCTTGACCTACCCTGGTCACCCATTAATTTTGGGGTCACAAGGTCAAAGGTCAAGGTCACAGGGCTACCTACCACGTTTAGGAAGGCATCCGACGTGGATCAACATCTCGATTGAGTGCATTCTAGTTATTGTTTGTGGAGTTATCTGAAGAAATCTCTCGATTTTGGAATTGCTATTTCTCTGACTCTTTTGGTCGAGCTCAACCTTGTCACTAATTTTGTGGCAGTCTTCTCTCATTATATTTCTGGAACTGGCACAGGACGATGTGTCCCTGTTTTTTTAATCCCACCAAAAAAGCTGAAATAGCCTTGTCTTTTATTTTCAGCCAGGGAAATGGTCATCAATGAGCATGCCACCAGACTTATTTGAATCAGTAAAAACACAAAAATCTAAGATGAGGCGTTTATTTGGAGGTCTGGAACCAGACTGATTGAAACAACAGTTATATGTAACATAGACATAGTGTTCAACCAAAGTTCTACTTAACCATTTCTAATCTAAATGTCTAGACATGTACTAAATTTACCAAATTCAGTACATGTCAACTCCATAACTTGGAGAAAACAAAGCAATGCAGTGGATGGTGTTTAAACTTTTTGGAGGTCAAATGTGTATTTCTCACTTCCCAGTCTATTTGAGGAACATCAGTTCACAGAAAATCTGAGCCTCAAGGTTATTTTGCATTCCCACCATCTGCTTTTGATAGCAGACTGTGATCATTCACCACTGGAGCACGTAATCAAGTAAATTAGCTTGACAAGGGAAAATAAAAATCACTCAGTGTCAGAGTTCAGAGGGTTGCTTCTTTGTGTTTTTTCGGGGCTTGTGATCTGAGAAGGATGAGAAGTGTTAGCGTGGGAGGCACCAAAGCTAATACAGTGATTAATGTTTAGCTGCATGTTGTGATTCATGGCAACATGACTAAGTGGTTGACTGAGTGTGAAAGGACACTGACGCCAGTGTGCATATGAAACACACAAAGTCACTTTGCAGACACGAATACTCACATACACAGAAGGGGTTACTGACTGAATGTATGATCTAATTATTGAGAGGTGGTAAAGGATCACTGGGTCAAGCTGTAATCAAATAATTAGTGACTGACTGAATGGATTGTTGAGTTTTTATTCCCTATAGAGCACCGTTTCTGTTGTCGATGGTTGCAAGAAAGATGACTCCATTTTGGAGCAGTGACAACAAAACGCTGGAGCGTTATCACATCTCCCACCCTGGCAAAACAAAGAAAATGACAAATGTGTGCAGGGCGGTGTGTTGTTCAGTTGTGCTTCAGAGGAGAGAAAGGGAGATAATTTTGCACCCTTTTAATGTCACAGTCTCAAAGTGGAGACATTTCTCTCATAACCAGAGGCCAATGGAATCCCTTCAAATCCAGACTTTTTCAAAAACCTCCTCTGGTATCTAGCTATGTCCATAATTATTTGTAGAGAGCTAAACAAAAGTACAAAAAGTTGATGCCAAACACCCCCAAAAAATGTATTTTCTTGTCCACAAATAAAGAATAACTTTTAGTAATGTGTAAGGATACTGGTAAATGGCATTTAAAAGGGCAGCAACGTGCACCTGTCTGTGCTGTATCTCACTGTACCCTGCCATCTGCACTGCTAAGCTGTTCTTGATCATCTATGGTAAACCACAGAATCTGTGAAAGAGCGCAAGCGTCTAAACGCATCACCAGTTCATTCGTGTAGAATAACAGTCACCACATTAATATGAGGTGATTCTTTTCCACCATTAGCCTGTCATATCTGTTATCATATCTGTTAATAATGGATCCCATTCACCGTCCGCTGCTCTCCCTATGGCTTTTGTGCAGGCTTTTTAAGGCACTCTAGCCCAGAGCCTCCTGGGCCTGTCAACACTCCATCACAACAGTAGAACTCCCCTGGCGGAGGATGTGTCCCCCACCACCCACAGCTAAGTGACTCCCAACTCTCACCCCCGGCCACCTGTTCCAAAGTTGACAGACTTAATGTCAGGAGGACAGAGGCCGGTGCAGGGTCCTTGTCCTGTGATACCCAGTCCAAGCCAACCACAGTGTAGTGCAGTGGCCTCATCATGTTTCATAGTCACCTTCTGTTTATTTGCTTTCTTTTTTGTAATGCTTATCAGATTGAGATCATTTCTTCATCTTTATTAATTCAGATTTATGTGCGCAAAGTTTTTTTATTTGTGTGTTTATTATTACCTATGCACCTTGATAAACAGGCTGAAGTAGTTCAATTCAAAGTATGGTGGATAAATTCATGATAAACCCATCCATCCATCAATTCATTATCTTCCGCTTATTTGGGGCCGGGTCGCGGGGGCAGCAGTCTAAGCAGAGAGGCCCAGACTTCCCTCGCCCCAGGGAGGGAAGTCTGGGTCTACCATAGATAAACGAATGCTCCCAGGATCATTTGGGCTTTGAGTGCCCGAATGATCCTGGGAGCTATGTTGTCGGGGGCTTAATGCCCCTGGTAGGGTCACCCAAGGCAAACAGGTCCTTGGTGATGGGTCAGACTAAAAGCAATTTGAAGACCTCTATGAAGAACAGCCAATCAAGGACCGTGACGTCACCCGGCATGGCACAGCCGGGGCCCCACCCTGGAGCCAGGCCTGAGGTTGGGGCTCGTATGGGAGCCCCTGGTGGCTGGGCCTTTGCCCATGGGGCTCAGCCCAAACGGACGACGTTGGCCCGACCTCCTGTGGACCCACCACCCGCAGAGGGAACCATAGGGGCTGGGTGATATGTGGATCGGGCGGCAGTTGAAGCCGGGGGCCTCGGCGACCCGATCCCTGGACACACCTTCATAATAAACCCAATATTTCCTAAAAATATATAAATAAAAACTATCAATAATCTGTCATTTATCTATATCAGCTGAAACAGAACATTTTACAGTGGTAGGTTGTCCAGCCTAATAAGCCAAATTGACAAATTTAAACAGCTAACATAAACTGCTGCTGAGGTAAGATGAGTAGCTACAAGCTAGCTGCAAACTTTTGGAGTATTTCTTTAAAATGTTTCATAGCACTTGTTTGCATACCATATATTCTAAATTTAAAGACAGTGGAACAATACACTCAAAAAAGATTCCAAGATATTTTTCTTGCAGTGGCACCTTCCCAAAAGTTCCATGGAACCACTTATCTCACCCTGCATTATATAAAACAGTTTTTGTTTTACCAGTTTGTCTTATATTGAATAATGCTTTTGCGCTGCTTTCTTTTGTCTTGTGTTGAAACATTTTTCTTACACGGTTCTTGTTGCCATATCAACTCATTGTGCGGTACCGTGGAACATGTTTCCTCCCTGTACTGTATTAGGCCATTGTCTTCATACTTGGATCTAATCCCTGCAGCAAAGCAGTTGTTGGGCTTATAGACTGTCTGTCGGAGAGCAGACGGAGGGAGGTTCCCCTGTTCACTGAGATAATAGCAGAGCACTGAAGTGGAGTGGTTTACACACACACACACGCATGCATGCACACACACACTCAGCCTCTAAAGCTCTGCATGTGGCAATTATCTCTCCTCTCAGCAGCTTGTGGCATCTCCCTCATCTCCTATCCTCTCCTCCTCTTCTCCTCCACCTCTCCTCTCCTTTTCCAAATCTCCTCTTGACTTTTCTTCCTCCTCTTTCTCTTACCACCTTCTCTCGTCTATCTCCCTATCATTCCCTAAGCCGTTTGCAGCTCTCCTCTCATCTCCTTCCTCACACACTCTGTGCTGTACCTCCTTCAAACTTGAGATAGCGACAGAGTCCTCCTCCCATGCACGGTAACAACCTGGACAATCTGCCTCCCCTCCCCAAAATAACAGAAAGAAAGAAAAGCTTTAAAAGAAAAGGCTTTCCACACCCACCCAAAACACCGCAGTTGTAAGTGACTGACTCTGCAACACACAGACACATGCAACAAGCCAAATACCTGAGTGAACAGACAGTTTGAATTGATCCTCAAAGGTAAGATATAGAAGCATGTCAACCAAACATTTGTGAGGGGACAAACTGTCGATCTTTCCCATCAGTTTCGGCTACAGTAAACATCAACACTCCTGCCAGTATTGAACAGCAAACGCTAATTGTTTTCTGTTTTTATATTAGATAGCAAACTTTAACGTACTGTGATTTAACACGCTAGCTAATGTTATCAAATGTCAGTCACTTGCCAAGACCCCTGTACTCCATTGGGAATAAAATCTAATAAATGTCTCACCGGCAAGCTCATAATTACCTCCGCCAAGGAGGTTATGTGATGGCCGGCATTGGTTTTTTTCGTTTCTTTGTTGGCTTGTGTGCAAAATAACTCGAAAAGTAATGGACAGATTTGGATGAAATTTTCAGAGAATGTGTGAAATGAGACAAGGAACAAATGATGAAATTTTGGGACTAATCCAGATCGCCATCTGGATCCAGGAATTTTTTTAATGTAATTGTGAACGGGTGGATAATTAAATGTGGTTTACTATAAAAGCCACCAGAGGGCACTCTTGTTTTTGGGGTAACCCCCTGTGACCACATGACATTTTGGGTCTCCACACGACAGACAGCGACAATGGCGGAGTTCTCTTTCCTTCCTGAGCGACATACGCACAGTTGGGCCGGCATTCTTATCTCCGGTTGTCTAAGAAGCTGGGAGGCTGTTAGGAGCTGCTGCGCTAGAGGCCGCGCCTGTTCATTAAGTCGGATGGGGTGAAGGCCGCATTGTCGGTAGGAAATTTGAACTGTATGTAATTACATTTGTATCTGTAACGTTCCATACAAAATATGTGAATTGGAAGATTGTGTTGGGGGTGGACTAAAGGCCCTTGGCGGAGGTATGAGCTCTCTGAGTGCTTTTCTAGTTACAAAGCTCCGGTCCATCATGAATAGATTGAGCCTTTTCAGTCTCAAAACTTCTCCACAAAACTTCACATCCACATTTGCTATTGTTAAACTAAACCTAGTTTGGCTGCTCCCCCTTTTGTAGTCTGGGGCCAAGTTATTAGAAGCAGGCATTTACACTATTCTAAATGTTATTGTAGTGCACATATAGACATATTTTTTTCAAAAAATCAAGTTTCTACTTCAGTTTCCTAGACAATAAAATGTCCCATATGCTGTAAGTCTATTTGTACTTTGCTTAGTGTGTCTTAAAAACTTGAGGGTGCTACAGAGGCAAGGCAGTCCTGAAGGGGGCGGAAACAGCAGCAGCTCAGGTGTATTCAAAATTAGAAACAACCCATTTAGAATAGGGCTAAATCAGGGGTTACACAATCAAGGTGAAATTAACCAGCTTTGTAGTATTTTGAGCTGAAAATTTTAGGAATCATTCTGGGGACATATGTGACTTTTATTAATTTGCTGAAAAGGGAAACAATATGGGATATTTAAATCCCAGGGATTACTAACCTGCAAGGTGCTAACGAGGTAATAAGTCCAGCCAATAATTGGTACTACTTTCTAAGCAAGTTTAGGTTCTTGCAGTTGAAAAAATGCAACAGGTTGCTAATCGAAAAGAAACTGCTTAATTCATTTTATTTAAAAATAGGACATAAATAAACTTCATTTTATTGAAATGGAAAACACGCCCACAAACACACAAAAAGTAGAAATTACACCAGCATTGCATTCATCCCTGTGGAGCCATCCAGTGCAGCCAGTGTCTTACTGTCAGGGGTTACAAGTCTTGCTAGATTTCCAGATTTCTTACAGCCTTCGGGGTATAGGGAGTCCAACCTAACATCTTCGGGTCAAAAACTTGCTTCTCTAATCTTTAGGTTATCATTGCCCCACTGGGAAAATAACAGACCTGGAGCCTCTTCTCTAAACCTGCTGTGTTTTCTCGACTGGTGCTTTCCTTGAGAGTGGTAATCCGAAGGTTTCTCTTGTTTTTGTGTCTTCATATTCAGCTTTTAAGGCTCTTTGCTGAGTTGCTTCTGCTCTGCTTTGCCAAGATACCACCTGTCAATCAAAAAGTGATTTCTGGTGGGGAAGTTTCTATAAGGGCTGCATGCTGGCTCAGTGGTTAGCAGCGTCGCCTCACAGCTAGAAGACCCCCAGTTCGCGTCCCAGTTAGGACGCCTCTTTCTGTTTGCATGTTCTCCCTGTACAGCGTGGGTTTTCACCGGGTTCTCCAGCTTCCTCCCACAGTCCAAAAACATGCTGAGGTTAACTGATTATTCTAAATTGTCCGTAGGTGTGAATGAGAGTGTGCTTGGTTGTCTGTCTCTATGTGTAGCCCTGTGATAGACTGGTGACATATCCAGGGTCGCCTGATGACTTCGCCCGAGTCGGCTGGGATAGACTCCAGCCCCCCCGCGACCCTACAGAGAATTAAGCGGTGTATAGATGATGGATGGATGGATGGATGAATGGATGGAAGTTTCTATAGATGGTGGTGACTACTATCACTAAACATGCAAATCCATCCATCCATCCATCCATTCCTGGATGAAAATTTTTAATGTTCTGCTTATTTGAAGTATATGTTTACATTCCTAAATGCGAATGTAATATGAAAAGTAATGTTTTAGAACTGAAATTGAAACTTTGGTGTTATACTGGCTTGGTATCAGCCCAAGTCATGACATGTTACACCTGTATTTATTCATGTGAAATGTCAGGGGGAGATGTCAAACTGTGGCCATCAGAGGTAAATATGAACGCTTGACTACAGCCCAATAACTTCCAACTGCAATGTTTCCTTGTCTTATAAAATTTCTTCCAACCAGTCCCTCAGCCCTTGCTTTCTCATACTTTTTGTGTTCTTCCTACAAATTTCTGTCACACTACCTTGAATTTAAGCCAAATGCTTTCTCTCGGGAGCCTCGCCAAACTGTGGGAGGCACCTCAGTGAGTTCGCAGTAGAAAAGGTGTTTCTAAGAACCTCAGTCAAGGATTTCATTGCAGTTTTTCTTTTTTTTTTCCAGTCCTAACAGAACATGGGGTGCTATCATTTCCCCCTGCCAAGTGCTCCTGAGATCTACAGCTACACGGTAACTGAGTTAACAGATAATCACATAACAGCAAACCCCCCTCATCCACACACACACACACACACACTTCATCGCTGTCTTGTACGAGATAAATGAGCACTATCAACCCCCTACCTCCCTGCTAACAGATTAATGTGTAAGAGTATCCCTGGTTTCCCCTCCTATACACCCTTCTCACTTTTCTCACGCACACACTCACTGACAAACACACAGATTTCTCAGTTGCCTTATGTTAGCTTGACAGTGAATTTCCCTCCTCCGGTAGCACAGCAGATGATGCAGGCGATCAACAATGCGCACTTACCCACATTAGCGCACACATATGGATGTGTAGAGGCACTCACACTTGTGCACACACGCACGCAGCGTTGGAAGCAGCAGACATGCTATGACTGACTCAGACTTCATACATCTCATCATCTGCGGGATACATGTCAAAACATTGTACACATCCACACACACAGTGATGTACGCGCCAGTTACACTAACAGATTTTCGCTTCCTACGTGAGTTGCGAAGCTGTAACCCGCTGTGCTCACCCCCACCAGCCGCAGCAGCAGCAACCATCCAGGGCTTAGTCATGTTCACAGTAACTGCCAGTCACCCAGTTAACACCCACACACAGCGTCCCATCGGAGAGCTGGGTGACCATGAGCTGAATGGTGACCTTCAATGGCACAGTGAACACACCGGCTCACAGCCAGGCGCCCAAATAAGAAAATGAATGTTCCAGCTGGATTTGTTTGCCTTAAGCATTAAGCTATCATTGCTGTAGTCTTGCAGCAAAATAAGAAAATATAAAATAAACATACCACAGTGGACTAAAAATGCAATGTCAATGCCACCGATTGACTAAAGCATGGTTATTTTAGGTAAAAGAATAAAATTAAAACTCTAGTAGCACCTAGAAACTCAGTAGATTGGCTTCTCTAAAGGATTACAACTTACTTAAACTGCCAAAACAGTCTCTTGTACTGACCAAGCCGAAGAATATGCTGATTTCCCATCACATCTCAGTCTCTCCTCGGCTGCAAGACCACTGGTTTCTACTCAGCTTTATATAACACATTAATGTCCAAAACACTAGGATCAACTCATTGTTGGTTTTGGACTCTTCATGAGATTTGCTGACAAGAAAAGTAAATAAATAAATATACTACACGAATCAACAATCATATCTAAACATGCTCAGTTGTAGCAATGTGGTGAAACTTTGCTCTCAAACTTTCTGGACATATAACTTCTGTAAAGTTGAATTTGAGAAGTACAGCACGGTAAACAAAACAGTCACAATACAAAAAGTGTAAGAAGAGATCAAAGTACTAGAGCGCTTTTATTGTTGCAAGCATAATGGAAACAGCGGCTCAGCAAAAAAAAATGGTGTGTTTGTGTTCCACATGATCTCAGCACGACTACACTGGACCTCTGTACGCTTTCCACAAGTGCCTGGAAGTTTTTATCTCCTGAAATATATAAGTAGGAGGCTGCTGTCAAAGCGGCAAGCTCCTTATCTTCCTGCTGAGCGTCTTTCCAACAGACGGGGACGGCGCTCCGCTAAGAGGATTTCTATTTTGGTTTAATTTAATTTCTTAGCGGACAGACGGTTTGTAATTTGGTGGTTTCTCTATGAAAACGTGTTCGGTTCCATAATCTAAATTTGTTTTAGTACAGATAGGGGATTCATTACGAGCTCCAGGAGCTTCTGCTGTGTTTAGCTCTCACTGTCTTTCTGTGTGTGTGTGTTTGTGTGTGTGTACATACCTGTAATACTGAGAGCTGATCTGTAGTGTTGTGTGTTTTTGATGTGTTTGTTTACACCTGCAGGCTACTGGAGTTTGGTTTGTGTGTGTACTGATAAGCTCCCTTTTTATTCAGTGCACTTTTGACAGATTCATACATCACACTGTGGAGTGTGTGTATAATAAACATATCCCTCCAGAGGTCAGGTTGAACCCAGCACACTGCTGTGTTACTCGGGTTATATTGATAAAGTTTGCCACACAGGATATGCATTTTCTTGACCTCATTTGACATGTTGCATACCACACAAGTGCTCAGTGTTGCATGAGATTTCTGTGTGTACACAGTGTGCGTTTTCTCTGTGTGTGGTGTCG
This sequence comes from Dascyllus trimaculatus, assembly GCA_024666655.1. Lineage (NCBI taxonomy): Eukaryota > Metazoa > Chordata > Actinopteri > Pomacentridae > Dascyllus > Dascyllus trimaculatus. The sequence goes on along the minus strand of CM045455.1, from coordinate 8,317,809 downwards.
TATGCTTCTGTGTGAGTTTCTGTATTTGTGTGCTGCGTTCTGTTTGTTGGCTATTTTATGATTCTTTCTCGGGAGTTATTTTTTGTTTCTTTGTACCTGTAGTGTCTCGTATCTCTCAGGGCTCGGTTGCTGGGGATGCGTTCGCTCTCTCTCTGGTTGAAAGCGTACAGGGTGTACGGGTCGTCGCCAGGCTTCCAGCGCCGAGCGCTCAGGTAACCCCGCTCATCAAAGCCCTCCAACATGTCCTCCCACTCTGCATCTGAAATCTGTAAATCAATCAGTCAGTCAATTAGGGCTGCAACTAATGATCAAGTTCATGATTAATTAATCTCTTGATATTTTATTTCACATTGCTGTTGTTGTCTGAATAACAATTTGCAATTTGCAATGATAATAACAATAAAAATAATAATAATAATAATAATAATAATAATGATAACATATAATGAAATATATAAGACAGCATGTCATTATCCCGAGAAGCCATAACAAAGAAGGTTTTGCAATTGTTTAATTAATTAATAAAAATGAAGTAATTAATTGATCAACTTGTTGTTGTGTCTCATATTCTCATATTCATTCATCTCAGCACCAGGTGTTTGTGTCACAGCCTATTTCAGAGACCATTTGTGTCATTCAGAAGAGTGAACCTGTGCTAAAACCAGCTTTAACATATAAGAAAAGCAAGTTTGTTGCTTGGTTTGCAGAAGTAGTGTTACTTTTTGTTGACTGACATTTTGTTTGTACCAGTCATCAGAATGGATGACAAAATGACAGTGAGATTTAGTCATAAATGCCACATTGTGAGTGTTCTGATTGTGTGTTTCCACTGAGGATATGTTTTCTGTGTGTGTCTGTACATTCTGCCGTCCACAATAAGGGGCTTTTTAAAAGCATCTGGAGAGTTTTTTAGAGGTCATTTTACTTAAAGAAGATTCAGACAGGTTTTTACTTCCAGCTCTTTGGTATTTAACAAGATGAATGTTGGACTTCAGTTTTTCAGCCTCTTTCCTCTCTCCTTGTTTTGTGACTAAATGCTGCACTTTGTCTCTCAGCTGCCCAGCGGTGTATTGCCTGGCAAATACGCTATAATTCAGTCTTGCAGTGTGCTATTGTGTGAAACTGAATCAAGTGACCCTCATTACCATGATGATTAAACAATTTATAGTCTATTAATTACAACAGTTTATGTATGTTTACTTTAAATACCATATCTCTTACTGCAAAGTGTTTTGTTCAAAGGAAAAGGTACATGATGCACTAGCTGTCATTTATCATGTCTGGAGTCCCTCTTTGGTTACTGATTCAATCCCTAAAACTTACCTGTGTGTATCAGTGAAATTAATCCCTTTATGCTTTGAAACTGATTTGATGTAACTCGACACTGTTGCTTCTTCTAGAATATGCAGTTCTGTGAAGTCCATGCCTCTCTTCTCCCTCTCCTCCACTATATGCTGCTGCTCGAGCACTTCAGCACAACTACGACCCCGCTTAAACGCTTTATGGTGTTACTCTACACTGCACAAAATGTGAAATCAATTCTGCAGAAACATAATGGTACAGAAAACCCTTCCCCACATGTTGAATGGACTGTTTCGCTGTCTGAATCTGCAGCTTAAAGGCAGAAATGCTCGGCCATGGTGCTGACCACTTATTTCCCTCAAGATGCGTCTTCCGCCTTATAAAAAACACCATGTGGATGATGTTAACAAGGTATAATTTAAAATTCCCACGATCTGAAAATAGTCTGCAGCCTAAACGAGCCCAGCCAAATGGCCAACACGCCTACAGTCCTTTTGAGCTTCACCAAACCAGGTGGGTTTGAAACACTGATATACAATTTTAGATTCACGTTTTTAATCTTCAAAACAGCCGAAAATCACATGCAGAGACTGAAAAAGCTGTTTGAGATACAGTAGGTGATACATCTCCCCTTTAGCTTTGTGTCACTCACTACTAAGCGGTAATGAACATACATTCAATACATTTTGACATCTGAGAATAGATGGCTGATTGCTGAACTGTGCAGCATTCATGATTTTTGCGGTATGGAAATCAATTCCAAAGGACATATAACGAACAAACGGAGGTCGTGAAAAGAATACAGAGAATGTGGTCATTGAAATGGTTGTTTTTTTTCAGATGACAGAACATCCTTGAACCCATTACTACAGAAGGCATTTAAAAGAGACTCTTCAGCTCCAACACCACAAAGAAGCTTTGATAGCATAATAAAGGTGACGAAACGTTCTGTGCAGTGACTTCATAAGCTCAGATAGTCTGAAGTCTCTGCAAGTTGGCTGCCTGAAGGGCTTGAAATCAACCTAAAAGCGTGCAATATGCCTTTAAAAATAGACACTAATAATGTAAAATTCATAATTGTGTAGTGCAAAAAGTGCAATTCATAATTAATATACTAAAGCATCGATTTGGGATTTTAATATGTGAAAAAAGAGTTAAGTCCTTATGTTAGCCACAGTAAAAGTCAGTATGCCCTCATGTTATTCCACAGAAGCACCAAAAAGGACTCGTTTCCAGCGTTGCACAGAAGAAACGACCAGCGCTGCAGAAACCCTTACTTCTCTAGAAAATACAAACATTATAAAATAAGATATAAAATGTTAATGTAGCACATAAATTCCGTTCAGCTCATAACAGCTGGTGGTGAAAAACACAAGGTGGCAACGACTTTTAAAAAAAAAAGAAAAACAGCTACAGCTGCACTTTCTGTCTGTCGGAGCTCTGTTTTGAGTGTGTGCGTAGTTTAAAAGAGAGTATATATCATTTATGAGACAGTACAGATGCCTGCCTGCATGCAGGAAGGAGTGTGCGTCTTGTTTTGAGAGACTGAGGGAGTAAATGTGTTTGTGTGCATCACTGAGCGTGTGTGCAAGGTATCGTATCAGAGGGTGGGGAGTGTGTGTTTCACTTGATAGAGAGGAAGTGTGTGTTTCGTCGTGTGTTTGTGTAATGCATAAGAGAGACGGCGAGAGAGGATGCTTCTTTGAGGGCGAGAGATATAAAGAATGTGCGATATTATTCTCTCTCTCTCTCTCCTTTGCCGCATCATAAACATAACACAGGAGCTTCGGCAAAACCCCCGGAGGCCATATTTCTCCCCAACGACCACAAGCGCCGGCACTTTGTGGAGATGAATGAACGCACGCACACGCAGACAAACACAAGCAGGGTCACAGCGTTGATGGTGTGTGTAACAGGACAACATTTATGGTGAAGCAGCTGTCTGGATGGAGGGATGCGGAAAACGCCCGACACTCCTCATCTTCTTCTTCTCTTGTCCTCCTCCTCCTCCTCCTCCTCCTTCTCTTCTCATTATTCAGCCATACAACTTGCTGATGCGACACATTGTCTAAATGGGGCCATTAGAGGGCTGGGAGTCAGACTCTTTGCGTGTGTGAATGTGTTAGACTGTGTTGGTAGTTCTTCCCCTGGTGGCTGTAACAACGAAGCATGAAGAACAAGAGGAAGAGAGGGGAGGATGGAGGGATGGAGGGATGGATGGATAGAGATAACAGGGGAAAAGAGGACAAAAGAAGAAGGAGAGAAAGAAGAGGTGAAGAAAGACACGAAAGAAGAGCGAGGGTAAGAGGATCTGAGAAGAGGAGGAGGAAAGAGGAAAGGTGAAAGAGAGATAAGGGAGAGCGAAAAAATAAAATAGAGGGGGAAAAGAAATTGAATTTAGAAAAATGGAGGGAATAATGGAATGAATGTAAAGAGGAAAAAGCAGGAAAACATCGCAGAGGGAGGGAGGAGTAGGAAGAAAGAAGGACAAACTGGAGAGAGAAGGAGGCTGAGGGAAAAAGGGGAAATATACATTGAGGGAGGTGTGGAGAAAAGGAATAAATAAAGAGATGAGAAGTGATGAAGTAGTGGAAATGGAGTGGATGCAGATAGGAAGGGGGTTAAGAAAGGAAAAGGAAGGAAAGCAGTCAATGGAAAATAATGGGAGGATGTGTGAAAAGAAAGACAGTGGGGGTGAAGGAATAAAAATTAAAGACAAAGGTAGAGGGACAGGACAAATAATGAGAAAGAAAGAGGAATGAGAAGAAATGATTTGCTGATCTCCGTCTCTCTTTGATAAAGCGTCTCTGTTACTGATTAGAACTGAGAAGAGAGTTGCATTGCACCTGTCAGGGTTACAGTCGGAGAGGGAAGGGAAGATGATTTAGGCAGACTGGAGAAATAGAGAAACTAAATAAGAGATAAGGAAATCGGTGGAAAGATGAAGCGAAAAGAAAAAGTGAAAATATTAATGTTTAATGGTTCTTCAGAAGTGCCATCACCAAATGAAGAATCTCAGTTTATAACTTAATGGGGCGGCTGTGGTTCAGGTGATAGAGCGGGTTGTCCACTGATCGCAAGGTTGCCGGTTCGATCCCCGGCCCCTCCACATGCCGAAGCGTCCTTGGGCAAGACACTGAACCCGAAGTTGCTCCTAATGGGAGATTAGCGCCTTACATGGCAGCTCTGTCACCATTGGTGTGTGAATGGGTGAATGAGAAACACATTGTAGAGCGCTTTGGAGACCACTAAGGTAGGATAAAAGCGCTATATAAGTGCAGACCATTTACCATTTTAATCTAGAGCAGTGGTTCTCAACTGGTCCAGCCTCAGGACCCACTATGTCTCTATTAATATCAGTCGCAACCCAAATTGTTGAAGTTTGCTGTTCCTGTTAACAAATTAAGGTTTATTTGGGTGTAGTCTCAACGCATTTTGATACAACAAAGGAAAATTTTGGCTTATTTGTTGCTCATTTTGGTATATTTGGACGTTTTTACTAAGTTTTTGGGTCTATTTTGGCCAATTTTGACAGATTCAGAACATATTTTGGTTTATTTTTGACACATTTTTAGCATAATTTCTCCAGTAAGCTGGCAGAACCAAATCAAGAGGTAATAGTGGGCAACTACTGGTGTCACCACCACTGAATATCCTGCTATTGAAAGCAAAGTGTGTCATAAGAAACACGTCCTTTAAAATAAAAGACTTTATACCACTGCTTATTTTGGGGTTGGGCATGCTTCTGCGACCCTCTAAAAATGGCTTTGCGACCCAATTTTGGGTCCCGACCCACCAGTTGAGAACCACTGATCTAGAGGATGGTTCTTCTTGTGCTTTATGGGGTTCTTTAAAGTACAAAACAGCTCTTGATTCTTATGGGAGTTATTTGGTTTGGTGGCTGTAATAGCATAAAAATAGGGCTGCAGTTAATGAATATTACTAATATCCTGCAGATTGTTTTCTTTCACTTGTGAGTGAGAAATGCCCACCCATCGTAGTTCCTAAAATCCCCAGCTGTCATCTTTTAACATGTTGTTCTGTCTGAACAATAGTCCAGAACCTAAAATAATAAATGTATTCTAATGGAACTCTTACATTGACTTTTTGAAATAACTTCAGCGATTCTGAAGTCCTATCTTGAAAAAGGTTGCTTACTAAAGTTCTTTGGAGCGCCATTCATGGAACCAAAAGGGAAACATTTCTGATGGTTCTTTGAGGCAACTTTGGGGTTCTTGAAAGACTCGTTTGAAGAAGTGGTTATTTGAAGATCCTCTTGCTTTAAGATTCTTTGTGGAAGTAAAAACTTCTAAGAGCGATTTTTGATCCCAGTTTGCGCCTTTATTTTTTAGAGTAAAAGGAATGTAAGGAAATGGTAAAGAACTGAGTAAAAAGGAGAAATAAGTGAAGTGAAGATAGATGAAGTTGAAGGAGAATATAAGAAGACACAGGTAAGAGAAATGAAGAGAAGAGGAGCAGACAACAAGAAGGGCGGGGTGCGATTAAGCCTCTCTGCACAAACACACACCTGCGGCCTTCTCGCCTCTGTAAGATTTGTTTTGTGTCTTGTCTCGCTAGGAGCTCAGAGGAGGCTGCGTTCAAGGTCCTCTGGATTCTATCCTATTTACAGTCACGCAGACGCTCACACACACACACACACTGCTTGTCTTCCTAATGCACCGTGGCATCCTCTCAATGCCTCTCACGGCCGCTTACATGAACACAGACATTCAATTAACAAACCTGAGGCACGAACCACTGGACAAACAGTGTGTGTGTGTGTGTGTGTGTGTGGGTGTGTGTGTGTGTGTGTGTGTGTGTGTGTTGAGCCAAGCCACCAAGGAACCTATTAATTCATCCAGATGAGACAGACTGATACATTTAGAATCATAATGAGAAAGCTGAAGCCTGCACACACACACACACACACCCCCGAGTGTCACGGTCATTGCGTACTTTCTGACAGAAAGACAGAGGAAGAAAAGAGAGAGCGAGGGAGACAGAGGAGGAGAGAAAGAGTAAGGATACAGAACACAAAGTAACTTGCGTATTAAAGTTGGGGTCTTGTAGCGGGAAGGTTGTTGTGTGAATCTCTCCTGGTGTTATCAGCAGCACTAAATAGGGGTGGGAATCATAGGGTACCTCACGATATGATATGATACGATACGATACGATACGATACGATACGATACGATACGATACGATACGATACGATACGATACGATACGATACGCGATGCATGGCTCATGATACCGATTCTATCATGATATTGGCGGGTGCGTACGAGTACTCGGATCTCAAAATTGTTATCTGGATGCCATCACAACGACCAAATATTCTGATATCTGGGTCCACACCGCCCTATAACTTGGATATATTCATACCTTGGTTCCAGTTTGTGTAGCATCTTTTGAAACCCTTCATTTTCGACCACACTGTACGGGCGGAGGTCCTTGCAAATGAACCAAGAGTTGGACGTTGAAATGCTGGCGGCCCTCGGGGACGAGAAAGGAAGCTTTTGCTTTAAACGTTGTATAAATGGCTGCAGGCTGACTTGAAATGTTAGCTGCATCAGCTGCTTTCTTGGCGAGGAGTTCTCTCCTACGGTGCCGTCTCTTACGGTAGCGTTGCTGTCCTCCATTATATCTGTACAAACTCTTCTTCGGCCAGTTCATTTCCGCTCAAGTCTCCCTCATTCATGTGATTAATGCCACCGTGTCTGCCACCAAATCTGGCAGGGTTTAGAGCGCCTTATTATATTATTAAAGTATCAATATTTGTCACCAGCGTATCGATACGCATATCGTACAAGGAGGGACGACGATATATCACTGCATCGATATTTTGTCCCAGCCCTAGCACTAAATACAAGGGAGGGCAGATCAAGGTATTTTTTACTGATCATTATCTGCACAACTCTAAGCCCTATTCAAGTGTAGGACGGCAGGACGCTAGGAAAGCAAATTTTGAGTAACTGTCTTAATAAATGCAGCATTCTTAATGAATAATTGATGAACTAATAAACATCAGTTAAGCACAGTGGATATTTATCTGGGGATGGTGTTGCTGTTTCAGTTAGCGGACACATGATATCCGTCAAAAAGGCAGCTCTGTTAGATAAGGCACTGGGATACAGAAACACTGTCCTAGTCGATCACGTTTGCCTCAAACACATGACCTCTGGCTGAAGGCTAACTAAACCCCTACAATGCTCTCTGCTTGACAACACAGACCTGTCCATAGTCTGCGTGACCTCCTCCTCTGGTCGTTATAGTGTTAAACAATTCGAAGCTCCACCTGGTGGTGCAACCAGGTGCTACAGATAATCTACAGAATCAGAATCCAAGTTTGTATTATCTAGGAAATTCAGACAGGATGGGAAGATACTAAATATTAAATGACTCAGACTGAATCAGGGGGATAAAAAACACTTGATCGGGACATCCTTCATATCTGGTAAATGTTCTACAATTGTAACTGAAATCAGAAAATATACAACTAAGAGAAAATAATGCAAGAAAAAGCATGAGCAAAAATAAGCAGTCAACACCATGGCTGAGCATTTTCACCTTAAAAGTGCAAAAACAAAAACGTCTCAAAAACACTGATTCGGACTTCCAGAGTTTCACAAACCTAAAGAACTAATCCTGTCAGGTTCTTGGGTGGGGCTCTCTGTATCATTATTCTACTTCAGTATCTTCAGTTTCCAACTCGAACATGTATGGCTGAATTATTTCAATGTTACAACTTATCATTGTGTAGCATAAAGTAGTTTTACGGTTGGCGAGCAGCGTCGTAAGTGAGCTGGTGTGCTCCAGCTGCAGTGAATTGGGAGTAAGGCAGGGGAAGGAAGCAACAGACTAACATTTTAGCCGTTTTAAGATGGAAAAAAAACTCTAAATATGCAACCTTAATACACAGAGATGATTTATTTTTTAGAGGTTTAGTCAGTCAATGACCGGCAAAAAACTTATGTCACTGTTTCATTAAATATTTTGTTATCCTACACATAGATCTAGCACACATAGCTGTGTTTAGACCAAACATGATGCTGTCTTGGCTGTAACTATAAATCAAAACCTTCACCACTGTACATCTGTTGCTTGTCTTCAGTAAAACTTCTCATAGTGACTCTACTATTATGGTCAATGTAGTATAGTATCTGAATGAGGTTCAGTGGCCTTACACAAATTAGTAATCAGCATCCGTTTTAATATCAGTGTCAGTGTTGTCTAAATATTTCCGGTGTGTCACCTGGTTGTCAGAGTGATTCACGCACAGAAGCAAAGAGCTGAAGGAGAAAGCAGAGAGACGTCAGCCTCTGAACACAGGACGGCTGCTAATGAGAATGTTGCTCTTTGAAGACGTGCACATGTGTGTGTGTGTGTGTGTGTGTGTGTGTGTGTGTGTGTGTGTAACAGCGAGGGGGAGAATTAGACTGTCCACCTCAGCATGGGAAAGAAAATGAAAGATACAGTGTGAGAGCCTTAGAAAAACACACATTACAGATCAAGCTTTCTATTTAGTGCTACTGGTATTTCTGATAATGCTACAAAGCTATCCTTCTCTCGCTCCCTCTCTGGGTTTCTTTACCCTAAAATGTGCCCCAGTCAGATGATGAATTGCCTATTATACCCAAGGCATAAATCATGTGTTTGTCTTTATTATCCCCTGTTCATGTGCACCATGTGAACACACATACACATAAACAAACACATGTCAACCCCTCTATTATGTTGTGATGTATCACCTTTGTAATGGCCGTAACAAAGCAGCAAAACAAGTGAGATCTCCATTATTTTATGTTCCTTTTTTCATTATCTATTTGCTTTTTCAAAGGTGAATTAAACTCAGAGTGCTGGCAGTTATCAGCGGCATTATTACAGAGGTAAGAGGAGTATCATCCTTCATCTCCTCGGATTTGAAATTTATTTGAGGCTGGTTATAAAGGTGGTATTGAGGTAGAAAGGTTGCTGAGCATTTCCTTCTTAAAGCAGAGATTATTATTTTCCCCTTCTTTTGTATATGTTTCAATGGCTTTCACTCTTTATTATTAGGAATATATAAAATATCATAGCTCTCATAAAAGAAGCAGCAGAATAAGGTTTAAATAAAATAAAGCTGTAAAAATGCAAAAGGAAAAACCTGCTACAGAAGCTGAATATATTTTAGAGCTTTGGTCATGCGTAAGAGGCTAAAAACCGTCTGCAGAAGACAAACATATGAATATGGATTTTCAGCTGCAGATTAAGAATTATGTAGCACAGGCTGAGAGTGAAATCCCTAATTCAAAAAGCTCACAGAGATAAGCATCCAGAAAACAGATTACACAGGGTAAAGGAATAAAACAAACAAAGGAAAGCAGAGGAGAGTGGGATTAGTTACAGCCAAGACAGGTCAGACGCTGCACAAACATCCGTGTTTGGAAAAAAAAAAAAGAGACAATTTCCAAATGACTCACAGCAAGACAGATCTAATTTACATAGACGTTTTTTTTCTAATCCTGTTATCTTAAGTTTGCCAATTAGTTTTCGTCCCGCAACGAGGTATCAAAGTTTTGTTATCTTCAGGTCACGACTAACGATCTTGTTATCCCATGAAACCGCCAACTGTTGTGTAAGATTGTGACGTTAGATCTTCAGATCAACTTCAGAGGGACTTGGGGCGGCATCTTTTATAGTTCAGCTCAGTGAAGGGAATCCAACGCAGCGCAGACACAGTCAGAGGCAGCCATTGATCAACACCACATTCTGCTTTAATCAGAGTAGAGGAGGCACAAGAGTTTCTATTATAGATAAAACTCAAAAGTTTGAAGTGACGGATTTTATATTTTGCTTTCTTGAGATAACAAGATTGTTAAGCCTTGATGTGGAGAAATAGGAGTTTGGTATCTACTGCTAATCATAATTAATTTGTGAAAATGTATGCAAGAATAAGTGAACGGGAGATAGGGATTTGAAGGGTAGGAATGTGTGAAAACAGAAAATCATACATCTCCCCAAACTGAGCTTCAGTGCCCCTGAGAAATAAACTGTACTTTCTGTTTGTGTTTGTTTTGCTTTTACATAAAGTGCAATGATTTTTATAAATAGAGTTTACAAGGAACTAGCGCTGCAGCTAACAGTAGTACTGAGCATTCTGTTGACTATTCCATTCCAAGAAATAATTTTTGCTTTATCAAAAAGCAATATCCAGTATATGAAATGGAAAACAGGACATCCATCCGTCCATTATCTATACACCGCTTAATCCTCTGTAGGGTCGCAGAGGGACTGGAGTCTATCCCAGCCGACTCAGGGCGAAGGCAGGGGACACCCTGGACAGGTCACCGGCCTATCACAGGGCTACATATAGAGACAGACAACCAAGCATACTCTCATTCACACCTATGGACAATTTAGAATCATCAATTAACCTCAGCATGTTTTTGGACTGTGGGAGGAAGCAGGAGTACCCGGTGAAAACCCACGCTGCACAAGGAGAACATGCAAACTCCACACAGAAAGATCCCAGGTGTCCTAACCGGGACACGAACCGGGGATCTTCTAGCTGTGAGGCGACGCTGCTAACCACCGGTCTTTTAACGACAGGTCTTTTAAAATAAACAAATAATTGGGCTCCTTTATAGATAGATTTAATTTTTGCTGGTCAAATTGCATACCCCAGTACCTGAGTACAGTCCTGTAGAGAGGTCAGAAGGCTCGAGCTCTCTTGGAAAAGTTAGGGGAGATAAAGAAGCAGAATGGCAGGTTGACAGAAATTATCCTAGCCTGTTATTTTGAGGACATCCGTCAAAATCCAGCAGGGATACAAAAAATGCGCACAACACCTTTGACAAAATATCTGACGTTAGCATTCGAGCAGGATGTGTGAGCCTCAAGGGACGCTATTTAAGAGGTGTGTCGGGCAAATCTGCCTTGTTTTCATGATATTGCTGGTAGCTAAATCTCCTTTACAAGAAGCTTACTGGTGACATGACTCCACAATGCTGACATTAGCTTCAGTATATCTGTATTTCTGCATGAAATGAACCAAAAAACGGACTTCTGGCTTCTCTATTCTCTTTGCCCTTAACTGTTTATACTCTCTTCCTACATTTTACAATCCATACTAAACACAGTGAAGTTGCATCTAGCTATAATAAAGCATAAATGACTTTTCATAATTCAGTTACTTGAGTTTATGGGGGAATCGTATCAAAGGTCTAATTAACATCAGCAACATTAATTGCTGTTACACTCTAATCTCAACTAGTAAGATTTCATTCTCTTGTTTTTGTTATGTTTTGTACGCCCGCCATTGTTTTTGATGACTGATCCAATCCCTCTGGACATGATACCAGACTGTCGCAAATCTGTGGAGAGATGTTCTGCCATTTTTCTCTGATGATTCTTCTCAGTTGCTCTTTACTGGAGGGGCTTTGTTGTCCTTGTTTCTACTTCGAAATACAAATGTGAGATTCATGGCACGGGGCTGCATGGTGGCCTCGGTGGTTAGCAGCGTCGCCCTACAGCTAGAAGATCCCCGGTTCGCGTCCCGGTTAGGACACCTGGGATCTGTCTGTGTGGAGTTTGCATGTTCTCCCTGTGTTTTCACTGGGTACTCTGGCTTCCTCCCACAGTCCAAAAACATGCTGAGGTGTTGATTACTCTAAATCAGGGGTAGCCAACTCTGGTCCTCGAGAGCCCCTATCCAGCATGTTTTAGATGTTTACCTCTTTCGACACACCTGAGGACCAACTCGAGGATCGGAGTTGGCTACCCCTGTTCTAAATTGTCCATAGGTGTGAATGAGGGTGTGCTTGGTTGTCTGTCTATGTGTAGCACTGCGATAGGCTGGAGACCTGTCCAGGGTGTCCACTGCCTTCACTTAAGTCAGCTGGGATATGCTCTAGCCCCCCATGAGCCTACAGAGGATTAAGTGGTGTATAAATAATGGATGGATAGCTGGATTCATGCATTCAACGCTTGTGTAATTGTTGCAGCATGTTTGGGATCACTGGCATGCTGGGAAATCCATCTCCTGCCAAGCTTCTTGAGACTGGGAGTCACCTTTACATTCAGTATTTGGTTATCACAGTCAGCACTACACAGTCACTCTGGTGGTCCTGCTCAGGTCAATGCCAAACACGCACAACCCACATGCGATCCAAACAAATTTATTCTGGTTTCATTTGACCAAAGAATGTGCTGCCAATATTCACCGGGTTTCTTTTCATCGGTCTTTTGCAAGATGCAGTCTTGTCGTTTTGTGTCATTTTGTGAGCAGTGGTTTTCTTCTGAGACACAATCCACCACATTGCATGAGGCTGACCTCATGCAATGTCCCCCACACTGTCTGAGTAATCACTGAAACACCAGTCTCTCCATTATCCCAGTGCCAAGTCAGAATCACTTAGCTACTTGTTTTTCAATGCAAGGTTGCACGAACAGCTTTTTTATAGCATAATTTTTCAAGAATGGCAAGAATGGTGGCATAACTCTTACTAAACCTCCTCACCACCGCTGCAGCTGTGTTTTAATTTAAGCTCAGTAGCCCACTGTTGCTCTTGTTCCTCCGCCTGTCTTTATGAAGTCTTAGGAAACGACTTTCCATGTGGAGCCTCCTGTGGTGTTCACAGGTTCTGGTATAATCTTGTTCATATGATTAACATTAGGTCATATTTACACATGAAATCCCTTTTGTTGGGCCTGTATTATCAACGTAGTCTATGCAAGCTGTTTGGAACTATCAAAAACCCTACATTTCAATTAAAAAAGAACACACTTACCAAAAGACGAAACAATTTTTAACCATCTAACATTCATGTGATACTGCACCCAGGTTTACTGAGTATTTTTAGCGTTACATGTTTTTGCACCCGTGTTTAAATTAGCCTGCAGTTTAATTCATCATTCGCTTTTAGCACGAGCATCAAAGAACACAGTGGTGGAAATGCTCCTGAACGGCACATCCACTGTGTGCCGTTCTGCTGGCATGCTCATGCACATGAATGAGACACAGCCACCCATCCAAACGTTTTTCTATAGCACTGATTGTGGTTAAAATAAATTCACTGGTGACACCACGTCAAGCCCAACACCTGCAGACTCTAACTAGATACCTGGCTGACTGACAGGAAAAGTTCTTGATTAGTGATTTTTACGAACACAGTTAAAACAAATCTGTGCTTGAACACATTAAGCCATGGTCACGTCAGCTACATAGAGTAAATCGTTTTTGTTTTGTATTTTCATGTCTTTCCTTCTCTTCTGTTCACCTTGTGTTCTGCATGTTCTCCCCCTTCCAATCCTGCCTCCATTCTCATCCATCCTTTCATTTCCTGCCCCTCAGCCGCCCTTCTCTCTCCTTTTGTGCAAACTTCTGATGTCTCACCATCGTGACTTCTTCTCTGTTATTCTACACTGCCCGACTCCTATACTTATTCCTTCTCTCCTTTGCCTTCATTTATTTTTACCTACTCGTTTTTCCTTTTCCTCCTCGCCTCTCCCCCTGTGTGAAGTGGGTTGCTGTTTGTTTGAAGTCCGGGCTTATTGAGCTCAGGTCTGGAGAGAGCACCGCTACGTCAATACTACACACACACACACACACACGCAGAAATACACACACCGAGACAAACACCTTCGTCTCTCTCCTCTCTCTTCTCCCTTCAACGCTGCCTCACCCACTAGAACAGGGGAGAACACACACATACACCCACACTGCTCGGTCATCAATTAAGGGTGTGTATAGATCTCTCCCTGCAGCAGCGGTGCTTGTTTGGTTTCTACATTGTTTTCTGTTCCAGCTCATACATCTCTGTCTATGACCCTCACACACACACACACTCACACATATACACCCAACCACCTAAACACACAAATACACTTGTGCACTGCCATACGATTAGCCCCTTTCAAATGCAGGTTGTTGTCTCTGAACATTTTTTTCGAACTCTGGAACTTTATCTGCATTTTGACTGCAAGAACTGAATTCTAGTTTTGCTTTTTTTCAGCCTCAAAAAGTTCCTGCTCCCAATAAATCTACGCTCATCTGGCGAGATTTACCAACAATCCACTGACCTGTGAGAGGGAAGTCTGCAGTGCTGAAACACTAAACACCAAGATTTAGTTATTACAGCAATATCAGGCCAGAGGGGAGAATTTTAAGATTAGATTGGGTCACTGACTTCTTGGCTGGTCTAAAAACAACAAAGAAAAATATAGCACAGTGAGCCGAACACAGCGCACAGACACAGGTACTTTGCAGTTTCCACCTGCTTTCCAATATGACATTGTACAGTTACATTAAAGTAAAGAATAACAATCCAATAAATCTGTGCTGTCAATCTCAAACCAAGCTGTCACTTTTTGGTCTGTTATTGGATTAATTAGACCAACGTTTAAAGCTAACACATGTTAAATGCTAACCTACAGCTAACACCAAGGTGCCACTGTAAATGTTTTTTTTTTGCATTTTCCATGTTAGCGCCAAATCAATGGATCAGTTAATGAAGAAAATAGTCCATTTTAGTTTTTCATTCGTTGTTTAAGCAATTTTAAAAAACAAAGTACTAGGTGTCCTGTAATTAGCTGGCATAATCAATCAAGTCAGTGCTGAAAATTCATTTTTATACCAATGCATCATTAAAAAAAACACTTAATGGTAACAAATGCTTCTCTTCCGTGTCACTGAGTAATTATTGTGCCATGACTTTAATAATAACAACAATACATTGTTTTTATATAGCACTCTTCTAGGCACTCGAAGATGCTTTACATTGCATTCTTCATTCATATAGTGGTAAGCTACAGCTGCCCTGGGGTAGACTGACGGAGGCGAGGCTGCCAGTCTGCTCCATCGGCCCCTCCAACCACCACCAACCACTCACTCTCATCAAGGCTTCCTGGTGTTCCCTCACGGTCTCCCATCCAGGTACTGACCAGGCCCAACCTCACTTAGCTTCCAAGATTTGACGGGATCGGGCATCAACAAACAGTATGGCCATGACTTTAGTTGTTTTTGGTTCCACTCATTGATCAGCTGAATGCTAAAATTTAGACAATGTCAGCGGTAGCAGAGTCCGACTTGGTTCAGTCCGTTTAAAAAAAAAGACCCAAGGCTTTGATAGTATTTGAGTACTCAAAGTCACAAAAGATGGCTTGTGCACTGTGCAGAATCTGGATGGGACACCACAGCATCACAGTGCAAAGTGCAAACACCTGAGGAGAACACACAGGAGCTATTCAGTACAGAGACTCCTTACATTTGTATTTTAAAACAACCAAATTCTCAAGCTGTTGTCATGTTTATATTTTGCTGTCAGACGGAGCTAGCATAAAATAATGACTTAGTCACACTTCAAAGCTGCTGCTCTGCACATATATATGTCAGCTATATTTTAATAAAATTCAAAACTAGTAGCAAAGTTGGAGAAAAATCACACAATGAAGAGAAATACGCCTCTCTGTGCTCATAAAATATCCACCGCCTCCATGTTAGACTTTGTTTGAGATACAGACTAAACTTCTTCCCTTTGTTAAGGGGTTTAAATCTGTAGAGTAATTCCAAAGAAAATACAGGTTCTAAATAAATAACAAACATCTTTTATGTTTGTTTGTATCATGTTGAAGTTTCTAGTTTAATGCTACAGTTTTGCACATTAATATGTAAGCCCACATTTTGTACTGTGCTGCATTACACAATGACACGCAGTTTCAAAATAAATTTAAACAAAACTGTCATTTTGCTTTTTTGTAGGAAAATGAATCCTTTAGAAAAGCTGACTGATCAGTAGAATAGGCATTAGTCATTATTTTTTAAGGCCGCTATCCTTAAAGACACCAAAATAACTGTTCTATTCTTAGTTCTACGTTCACCTCTCCTCTTCTGCATGTCTCCTTTCCAGCATCCACTTAAACCTTTAAATCACAGATCAGAAAATTACAAAGAATGACATGATGTCTCTTGTTATCGTCTCCTCGGATGCAAAAGTTAAAAAGCATGCTGCCTTTTAATGCATTAGTGGTCTGATTTTCTTCATCTTCAAAGATCTTGAGATGTCACGTAAATCAAACACAAATGTGCTGAAGGAACATTTAGCTCCTGATGAGTTTAGTTGCTGGGAATTATCTGGTGGGGGGAAAAGGCTAAACAAACACAATCACAAATAAGCATCCTATATAAGGCATATACACAGAGAGAGAGAGAGAGAGAGAGAGCACAGAGATATGAACACACATACCCATAACACTATCTCATAACGCAGACTCTCCACTGATCATGAAATCTACCAGCGGTGCAGTGAATCATGGGAGCACAGGCACATGAGTGTGAGTGGTTTCTCCCTACATCTAAATGTAGAACAGGTTCAAGAGCTTTTCTGGTAACAGCAGGAAAAGCTACAACATGTCTTCCCTTAAAAGCACAGAAATGGTTTTAACATTGACCCAACATACATTATGCACAGTCACATGACTGCACACTGACACACAGCAGGGTGGAACCCAGTCTATATGGTATTTCATCAAAAATGTACAAGCAGAAATTCCTAGAAATTTCATTCATAAATTTTAAATGTACCCGTAATTGTTGTGTTTAGACATACACACACACACACCACACATCCATCTTCATTCATTACAGAATAACAATAAATGCCTGGCATACACACAGACCCAAACACACATTCATCTTCATTCGCACCTTAATTTTATCAAATGTCCCTGAAAAATAAGCCCAACAAACCAAAACCAGCCTGCTCTTCAACGAGTGGCAATCAATAGTGGCAGTCCAGCTGAAGTGCTGTTAGGCAACACACTGAATCTGTACAAGCTCCAGGTTGTGGCTGCTCTGTAAGCTTAGCCCAACCTCTGACCTCTGACCTCCCTGTGTAGGCAGCAGAGCCGAGATGAGGCAGAGTGTCCCCACAGGGATCAAGAGAGGATCACATTGCATATTCATGGTACAGCAAAGAGCCAGGGATAAAAGCATCCACCATAAAGCATGAGGAGAAAGAGGGAGAGTGTCAGAGAAAAGAGGAGATAAACAGAGAGAGAGAGAGAGAGAATATGTTTGTAGGTGTTTACATCTAAAATTTGCCTTGAATTTAAAGCCTTTTCCTTCGCAGCCCTGCAAGGCTTTCTGTCTCTGTTCAACCAAGCTAAAAACTGTAAAGAAAAACAACCAAGGCCGGTCTTCGGCGTGTGTGTATGTGTGTTTCTGCATGCATATGTATGAGGCGACAGATGGGATGTAATTTAAACGTTACCTTGTACAGATGCGCATTTCACCCTTCACACACATATTTATAAAGCCTTGGTATGAAAACTTGAGCAAGAAATTTACATTGAGATGCTGTGAAAAACACCACTGGCATTCTGTCAGAAAGTACTGATACACTGACAGCGGCGTAGTTAGTTGTCGAAAACCAAAACAATGTCTTTTACAGTGGAAGAATGAAGGAAATACTGTTATGAACAAGATGTAACAGCAAACAATGCTGATGCACCAAGTCGATATCAAAATTCTGAAGACGTGACAGTACTTATTGTCTAGTACCTCAGCTGTCGTAGGCAGCTTACTGGAGATTGTGATTTCTCTGTAATGGTGTCAGCAAGTGCAGGTGCAGCTACAGGTTTGATGCAGTTTGTCAAAAAAACATCTCAAAAGTCTTACGAAGATACTTGATCATCAAGGTGATGGACAAGTTATAGACGACTTAGTTTCACGTTGCCAGCCCGTTCTGTAGAACGCAATGGTCCGACTGTACTTTGATATCATCCTGCTATAAAGGAGAAACTGAATTTAAATGAATGATCCACTGAAAACAAAAACAGCCAGGTTGCCTTACTGCACAATCCCAACTCTTGACAAACCTTGAAATTTTCAGTGTGGTAGGTTGCTAGGCCACAAGTTGTTGCTGTTGTTGTTCCCTGTAGCAAAGTAGATTTTGAAAACTACAACACCCAGATAGCAGAAAAGAAGTACAACGCCACTTAATTTGAGCAACCACTGGTAGGCTTATACCTGCATCCTACATCAAGTGAGTCAGATTATAGACGACTAAAAGTTAGAATCCAAATCATTGGCACAAAGTCTACACTCTTTAAATCTCACCCCTTCAGTATTTCCATCGACAGTTACCCGGTCCATATCTCCTCTCAAATCAAAATCCTCGGTGCCATACTGGTCAGTGTTCTTTCTTTCCCCCCCCACATCAGTAACATTACCCGTACTGCCTTCATGCACCTACGTAACATCTCCAGACTCCGACCATCTCTCACCTAGCACAGCACCCAGGTCCTGGTCCGAACACCTGTCACTTAACGCAGTGATTTTGTAACTCAATCCTCACTGGACTCCCCAACAAACTTCTCCACCGTCTCCAAATCATCCAGAGCTCTGCTTCCAGAATCATCACCAAATCCATCGATCACATCACCCCCATCCTCATTCAGCTCCAATGGTTACCGGTCCATTAGAGCAGTGGTTCTCAACTGGTGGGTCGGGACCCAAAAGTGGGTCGTGAAGCCATTTTTAGAGGGTCGCAGAAGCATGCCCCCATCCTCCCCCAAAAAGCTGTGGTATAAAGACTTTTATTTTAAAGGACGTCTTTCTTTTGACACCGTTTGCTTTCAATAGCAGGATATTTAATGGTGGTGACACCAGTAGTTGCCCACTATTAACCTCTAGTTTTGGCTCTGCCAGCTTGTTGGAGAAATTTATGCTAAGACGTGCCAGAAGTATACCAAAATGTGCTCAAAATCTGTCAAAATGGGCCAAAATATGCCCAAAATTTGGCAAAAGTGTCCAAATATACCAAAATGAGCAAAAAATAAGCCAAAATTTTCCCAAACTATATCAAAATGCGTTGAGACTACACCCAAATAAACCTTAATTTGTTAACAGGAACAGCAAACTTCAAAAATATGGGTCACGACTGTTATTAATAGAGACATAGTGGGTCTTGAGACTGGACCAGTTGAGAACCACTGCATTAGAGAATCCAATATAAAGTCCTTCTTCTCACATTTAAAGCTCTCAATAACCTGCCCCCCCGAATACCTGTCAGACCTCCTACACCTCTCCACCCTCTCACATGTTCTACGCTTCTCCTCAGCTGCTCTTCTGTCTGTCCCCACCTTCAAACTGAACACTATGGGAGCCTTCAGCTGCTCTGCACCCAGACTCTGGACCTCTCTGCCCCCCTGCATCCATCAGCTTGACTCCCTTGCACAATTCAAATCCCAGCTCAAAACCCATCTGGTTAGACCTGCCTATCTGGTTTAATTTTCTGTCATGCATTTTATTTATTTTTTGACTTTTCATATTTTTACTGTTGTATTATTTGTATTTTTGTAACTTTTATTGTAAGGTGTCCTTGGGTCTCAGAAAAGCGTCAAAAGTTTTCACACTTGGAACGAATGAAGAGGAAACACCTCAAATTATCCAAGCTGCTCAAAGACAGACATCCAGATGTGAACACAGAATTAAAGCTGAGAGTTTCAGCTGTGACTTCATATTAACAACACGTCATCACAATGTGCACATCCTGAAATGCTGCTGTTACTATTTGCAATCCGTGGCATCTGTTGTAGCAATGCTTCTCGCACAGCATTCACAAAGACTAACTTAGCATATTCAGATTAACACTGCAGTAGCTGATATTATAAGATAGGTGTGGCCGATAACATTAGCAGGCGACAGACGTTACCATTTAACTTATCAATATGTAGCGATATGTGTGTGTCTAGGTCTTAGCACACTGTGTGTAGCAGCCGCTGTGGTTCTCCTAATGGTCTTTTCACAACATCAGCATGAGGAGGATGCTGAGCAGGAGAGTCGGACACAAAGCAGACCAACACACACAGAAAACTACATCAGAAGCTTTTCAAAAGGACAGAAAATATGAACAAAAACCCACATGAAAGTTCTAAGAAAATAGGATGAGTTTTATAACAGTTGAAGGCTACATTCCACTGTTATTGTAAAGTCAGTATTTGTTCAGATATTATTACACCTTACGTGTTTTATATTTTTTATATATATATATCAGGCGGCTGAGCACTGCAGTAGAAATACTAGAGACATAAAAGAGACAAAAAAATTGCTTTAAACTGTTTTAAAGTAATATCGTTTTGAATAAGGTCTTTATGACTACTTAAAGGCTCCATCGCCACTTTTTTTAAAAAATAAAAGAGTTGATGTTGAAATATGTTTATGCCATTGGTTTTATTTATTTCATGGTATCGAAATTTCCATTGAGAATCGGTCAGGAGGAGGCATAACCTACAGGAATAAGTGAATAGTTTCAGAAAGATTTTTAGGGATTAATGCCACATATCCGTAAAGGTGACTTATGTATTATTAATCGTTGGGGATAGAATGCCTCTGGTAATAACAGCACAATTGTAACACTACTGTTTCGAGCTTTGCCGTGTGGTTTGTGGAGGGCTGCAAATGCAAATGTTTTGCCATTGGACGAGACTAGACATGAATCCGAAGCTGGTGTTTAACACACCTATCCACACTCTCCTCCACGCCTTTCCTGTCCTGAGCATTGCCGGTGAATGTTATCAGTGTATTGAAACTGCCTGTATTTCCATGTTCCTCGCAGTTACATTTACTAATGGAAAAAACTGCAACACACTCCTGGAAAACCGTGGCGCTGCTACCTTTCCTGCTCTGCAAAATAACACTATCAACAATTCAGGTGCTGTTATTGCCGCAGATATTACTGCTCCCTCTCTCTCTCTCTAATCCATACATATATCCCAGTGGACAGCAGTCTGGGAAACTGTTTATCCAATCACAGCTGCTCAAAATTCCTCACCTTCTCCGACAAAACTTACCTTCACTGGTGAATATAAATGCCTGGGACTCTGTGTGTGTGTTGTGGCGGCGGATGCTTAGCAAACACTGCAGAGCAAGCAGTCTGGAAGCAGAGCAATAATTCACCCTCTGCAAAAGCCATGAATAAAAACAAACTTAAGAGAAGCGACAAAATACAAAATGCGCTTGTTCTTTGCCTCTATTTTTCTCTGTCACCTCCTCTCTCTCGCTCTTATTTTCCTTCTCCCTCACACACACACACACACACATGCAGACACATATGCTTCGGTTTTCACTAAGCCTTCTTTAATATTTTCGGTATTTCAACTAAAATTAAATGAAATATGATCCTGAAAACAGCAGCGACACACACACACACACACTCATAAACGCAGTGTATGGTTATCGAACGACAAACAAGTAATAAAAACTAATAACAACAGACGTCTGAGCTTTTCTGTGCAAAAAGCAAGAGCACCATCATAACAACACACACATAGATTCATTATTAAATGCCCTGACAGCAGCTGTGTGTGTTTGCTAGAGGTGTGCGCAAGGTTTAGAGCTCTCAATCTCATCCCTTTCTTTATTGGCCCCAAGAAGAAGGGTCAGTCAGGGAATACACAATAATGTGTGCGTGCCTTTGTTGCCGAGGAAGAATGAAAGATTCAAGTTTTCAGAGGGGAGTTGAGGAGGAGGAGGTGGACGAGGAAGAAGAAGATAGAGGAGTGTTCGTTTAAATCCTCCTGGTAATATTGCTTTCTTCACTCTCTTCACAAGGAGATTAACTGCTAATGGAAAGGATATATCTGCTATTAGCCCCGGCAGCAACAACAACGATGACAACGCTGACGGCTGCAAAGTGTGACTGTGATGACAACTATAACGGCAGCAAGACCTACAACAGGCGACTGACTCTTTCTGGGCATCATAGGTGACAGTTTTGAACTAATGTGAGTTTCAAAAAGTGCAGCAGCAGAATTAGCTTCAGTTCTGAGATCACAAAGGCAGAGCAGGAGACCTGAGTCAGACTGAAGTCACAGAACAAACACTGGGGACTTGACCTGGAATCGACTGCTCTGAGACTTGATCCAGGCTAAATGAAAAGTCTCATACCTTATCTTGGCTCTCAGTGCCATTTGTCTCTCTGTCTGCTTGTTCATCTGTCTGTTTGTCAGCAAGATTATGCAAAAATTACCCAGTCACATTTCATGACACTTAGCAGACAAGTGGAGCACGGGTACAGGGAGAGCTCCTTAAACTGTGGTGCAGATACTGAACGCTTTCATTAAAGTTTCCTCAACAAATGTGCTTCTAGTTAACCTAATGGCCAAATCAATGTAAAGGCAACAAAAAATGAAATTTTGTGTATAGGAAATTTTATTAGTGTCAGCACATACTTGGCTTTTGGTACAAAAAAAAAAAAAAAAAAAAAAACGTGCCCAAGCCAATATATCCACAATACAAGTGTATTTGCCAAGTTGGACCTTTTTGTAGTATGTACACGTTTTGTAAAGGGCTACTTCAATGTCAGTTCAAAGGGATAATGTTTAGAACAACTATGATGGCTCAGCTGTCGATTAAAATGTTTTAAACATTGGTGACTAAGCGTTCATGAAAACTACCTCACACTCGACACCGGCTGCATTTGGTTATCAAAACATTAACATTAAAACTCAAATCAGCTGATGCCTAATTAGGAATAACCAGCACCATAAAGAGACAGGGTAGCCCTAACCATCCCTCTACATGGCTCTGAGAATACCAGAACAATAGTCTGTAATGGTAAATGGTAAATGGTCTGCACTTACATAGCGCCTTTTTCTACCTTAGTGGTACTCAAGGTCCTTTACGATGTGTGTCGCATTCACCCATTCACACACACATTCATGCACCAGTGGCGACAGAGCTGCCATGCAAGGCGCTAGCATGCCATTGGGAGCAACTTGGGGTTCAGCGTCATGCCCAAGGACATTTCGGCATACGGAGGGGCTGGGGATCGATGCGATCAGTGGACAACCCACTCTACCACCTCAGCCACAGCCACCCACAACAACAAATGTTTTTTTTTTAAATAATCCAACAATTGTTGCTTGTTTTATTATTATTTGATTACTTAGCAATTAATTTATCAGTTATTCTTAAGACTATTGTTATGACTTTATTAATACAGCACTTCCAAAATCAATATCTAAAATGTTTGAATTAATATTGAAATATTTTATTCAGGGCTGCACAGTGGCTCTGTGGTTAGCAGCGTCGCCTCACAGCTAGAAGATCCCCGGTTCGCGTCCAGGTTAGGACGTCTAGGATCTTTCTGTGTGGAATTTGTATGTTCTTCATGTGCACGCGTGGGTTTTCACCAGATACTCCAGCTTCCTCCCACAGTCCAAAAACATGCTGAGGTTAACTGATTATTCTAAATTGTCCGTAGGTGTGAATGAGAGTGTGCTTGGTTGTCTGTCTATGTGTAGCCCTGGGATAGACTGGCGACCTGTCCAGGGTGTCCCCTGCCTTCGCCCAAGTCAGCTGGGATAGGCTCCAGCCCCCCCACGACCCTGCAGAGGATTAAGCGGTGTATAGATGATGGATGGATGGATATTTTATTCAATCATCAAATCATTGTCATCTAATCTCTGTGTCACTGCTCTGTTATATTAAAAATAATAATAGATCCAATTTGTTGGATGCCTAATCAGAAAAATACTGGTCCTCAAATCCAAAAGGACACATAGACCTATATAATCACTGTATGTCGAAGCTACCTTTTTCCTGTACTGAAGAAACTGTGTTTTACCGCAGAGCTTGACTCAAAACCTAAAATGGCAATAACATGTTTTCATCACTGGATTAACATGTAGTTAAGATAATCAAAGGCAAATATATTTTTGTATTAGGATGAGGCAAAAAAAAATAAGCGAGTCACAGACTGTAACGATGGCCTGTAATGTTAGTTGAAGCCATTTTCTCACTCATACATGACTGTCAATGTAAGTACAAAATATTAAATGGCCAAATAACTATGTGAGATGACGCATGGTGTAGCATTACGATACCTTAACAGCAGCAGGGAAGAAATGACTTTCTACACGGAGGGACGCAATAAACAATTTTAAGTGATCATCTTAAAAAAAAAAACATCCCGCGTGTTGATAATCCTAACAGCTATTATCATGTTCAGTTCGAGACTAAAAGGTAAACAGGTCTGTCGCTGCACTCTGGGATGTTTTCCCTTGAGTGCTCATGCAGCAGTTGTACTGGTGCGATCAGCCATTTCCAGTTCGCAGCACTTACAGAACACCACATTGCTGGTCTCCGTCTAAAACACTCCCACACCCCAGATGATTGTGGGGGAGGTTTATTAGCAGCAGCTTGTTTTCCAGGGGTATCCAATGTTTTGACCGGCCACAGCAATTTTCGCAATGCACCACTGTAATCGTCGATGCTGCTGCTGCATTGTTGAGTTGCCCCAACCGTACCATGGTCACCATGAAGTGAAATGAGCTGAACAACCCGCGTGACTCTCTGACCATTCACGGTTTGTACTTCCTGTCATTTATGTGCTGTGGTATATTAGATAAGATTTTTTAATTAATTACACGGAATATGCAGCATTTGTGCCACGGCAGAAGGATCTAGCGACTTCAAACCAAAGTAGGATAATGGCAGATAAAACACACCCTTCAACTTTGTAAGCTGGAGAATCACGAAAGGCTGCTTTGCTAAAGAGCCTCTTGCATGTTTTACTTCAACACCTCGGCTCACGTATAGCGCTGTAGGAGTACTGACACTCGCTTGTGCTAACACAGAGGGCGTGACAGGAGAAGCTGGCTGTAACTGGCACTGAGTGGAGAAATGACACATTGAGCACAAATGACTGGCGACAGCGAAAACAGCTTGTACTCTGTCTGCTTTAAACCAGTTCATTTGCTCCCTGTCGACTCACTGTTGTTGTTCATGTTGTGTGTGTGTGTGTTTGTGTGTCTCTCTGTATCTCCTTTTGTCTCTCTTTCCCTCCCATCCTCTGTATTTCTAGATTTCACCCTATTTTCTGTCTTCTTCCATATTTTCTTCTTTCTCATTTCTATTCTCATCTTGCGTCACACTCTCCTTCGGCCACCTCTCCAAGTTGTCGTCTCTATTCTGTCTCAATCTCATATCTTTATTCCCTCTACTTTTCTGTCACTGCTGTTGTTTGGCTCTCTGTCCACAGTCTTGTTCCCTCCTTTGTTCTCTTTCTCTTTCCTCTCTAGTTCACACCCTCTCGTTCTCCCTCTCTGTTATCTTTCTCCCCCATTCTCTTTATCCTCGTTTTACCCTCCGCTCTCTATAAACTAGATTGATGGCTCAATCCTACATGCATCAAGGTGAGAATTACAATTTTCGCACCAGCACACACACATACACGTATACACTCACACAAATGTCAGTAGACAATTACTCCCCTATTCACATACCCTCTCCCTTTGCCTCCCACACGCACTATCCTTTCCTCTCTCACACCATTTTGGCATTCACAAACTAACCACGTTACTTGCAGAAATCTACTTTAAGACAGATATCTTCTCTCCAATATCCAGATTTTCAAACCAAGGCAGGCATATTTTAAATGTCATAGTGTTATTTAACCTCTGACCACTTGAAACATTTGTGTCCTAAGTCCGTGTGCAGATCTTAAGAGATATGGGTTTAAACTTTAACTTAAAAGTCAAAGTTTTGACTGGTTTGGCACAAAAGCACAGATCTAATCCGAATTCGACACAAAAACAAAGATCCATAGGGCTGTTCTAGTAACTATCTGTCAAAACCTAAATCTTAAACCTCACAACACAAAAAATAATGTGGATGTAGGGGTGGGTGTTACAGCTGAAAATGTATCACGATAAAATGTATAGTTTCAGTCGATATTGATTATCATTGTTAATTTTAAATGACCAACAGATAGAAGTTTTAGCCTGTTAATAAAGGTACATCAGTAATACTTTTAATGTTAGCATTAATAAAAATTTTAATGATGACATATAAATAAATTTCCACACATAAATAAAAATAAATAAGGATAAAGAAATTATCTCATCCTGATACACATTAAACAAAGAAAGCAAGTAAAACCCGGAGACACATGGAGGGCAACCAGGGCGTAGCTGTCACACCAAGCTGGGGTACAGGCTCCTCATAGCATGGACTAGACATCAACAGCCTCCATGCTCACCCTGGTGACCCTGGTCACATCCATCTGCCCTCGGAGCAGGCCACTGGTGGTGGTGGTAGTGGATGTGCTGGCGGGAACTCATTTGGTTGTATATTTTGACCACAAACTCATCTTCCATGGGTCCTGCACTGGTCCTTGCCAGCTGCAGCCTCAACCAGGAGGGGTCTCAACCAAAGGGGCACCAAGAGGCCCAAGCGGCTGCAGACTAGCACACCTCAGAAGTCCTGCACGGAAGTCACAAGGGAAGCGACAGAGGGCGAAGGGGCTCTACTACTGAGGGATGTGATAAGCTGTTTATGAGTACGGGAGAGAACATGCTTGAGGTTTGTCCATGTAACCAAACCTTGTGATTTTATGGTGGTTTGCATCAAATGCACTCAGGTGAAAATATCCCTCATCGTCAATATCAACAATCTTCTTATTGTTATTGAAAAAGTGCCTGTTGCCAGTACATACCACTAATCATTTATCACCCAGGCCTACGTGCACAATGACAATTAAGTTACCAAGAGAAGCAGTCAATAAATTGGCATATTGCACAGACTGCAGATGCTTTTAAACAAGACCGAACCCATCTATTTACTAAAGCACTGAAAGTCTTTCATGGGTTCTCCTTTTTAACTTAATCTTTAAATTGTATAGTATTATTTTTTCTGCTCTGTTGCACTTTGAGATTGCTGAAATGTAAAGTGCAATACAAATAAAATGTATTATTATTATTATTATTAAGCAAATTATGCATAAACTAAGGTAAACAGTGCATTATCAGCAGATTTTAAATGTACCCTTAATGACGACTAGTCTAATAAAATGCCCACAGAAAATTGTCTATGTAAATATACTCTCTTCTTGATTCAATAGTTTAAGGAAAGTTTAGGATGTTATTTATTTCAGTCACGCTGAATCAATTTAAAGCATTTCAACTTGGAATCCATCATGTAAACAGGGCTGTCACTAACAGATGTTTTTATTGATTATTCGATGAAGTATTTTACCAATTAGTTATTTAATTTAAGCCTTTAATTTGCCTCCAAAACAGCAAAATGACCACTGTTACTGAAGCTAAATCCATTTTGACAATCTGGATGTCATTGTAGAACACAGCACAGTATGAAACATAACCAAAGGTTTAGATCAGTAAGTTAGTATGCAAGTGCAAAACTGGAAAGTCCAACTTGATAACAGTAAGAAATGAGGACTCGTTACATAAGTCAGCTCTGCAACTCCAAAAGGAATACAAGTTTCTATTAAATCCATTAACAAAGTGAAATCATTTTATCTGCCTTTTAAACAAAGTACAACATGGACACGGTGAATATTTTAACACAGACCAGCTAAAGAAACTCCTTTTCTTTTCATATTCACATCTTAAGTCTTTCTCCTGTACATGTGCTCTATTAAACCCTGTTTATTAAATGTAACCTCTTTAAATGTCTTTTTATTCAGAAATTTGATTTCTTCAGCAGCTGTGAAACTTTCAGCGATGTTCTTGTACTTCTCTCTCACACACTGGGAGAGACAAACTTCACACAATAAACCTGACAGTCAACATCACCACTTTTCTTTGAGGGGATGTGCAGTCAGGCTGTGGCTGTGTAACCTCAACTGTTAAAAACACAGTATTTATATGAATTAATTTTAGTTAAGGGTCTACTTTGATGAGCAGAGATGGGCAGTATTGGGGAAAATATCTAGATCATATACTAAGTAAAAATACTAATACCGCACTGAAAATGCCACTTAATGTACTATGTAAGTTAAGGAAAATGTAAGTATAAAATAGTCAACAAGGTAGAACAATTTGGGGAAAATACACATTTGCAATTTCCCTGACATAAATTTTTTTGCAGTCAAGCTTCTGTCCAATATTCTTTTCCAACATGATTGATTATTACCATCAGACACCATTAAAAGTGTGACTGTCACACAAGGCGAACGCCATGAATTTGTCTAACGACTGACACTACACTGCAGAATAACCGATCAGCCACAACATTACTACCACTGACAGGTGAATCAGAATCAGAATCCGCTTTAATGGCCAAGTTTGTACACACAAACAAGGAATTTGACTCTAGTGCATATTTGCTCTCGATGTACAGTGCGGACAAAAAACAAAACAAGAAACTAAGTACTAAAAAATGGGGTAACAAATAATAAAAATAAAAGCAACAAGCAAGTATAAACATAAACATCCATCAATGGCAGTATTTATAGTATTTACAGTTTCTGTACAAGTGGCAGGGTTCTGGAGGTAATGTGGTACAAGTGCAAATATGTATAAGTCTGGTTATTGCACAGTAGTTCCTGAGTCTCTGCGACTAGCGTGAATTCATGAGGGTAACGGCCTGGAGGAAGAAACTGTCTCTGTGTCTGGTGGTTTTGGCGTACAGTGTTCTAATGCCTACCAGACGGGAGGAGTGAACAACATTGATCATATTGGTACTATGTGGTGTTCTACTGGAGAACCCTGGATTTTGCTATCCGTGTTGATGAGACTTAGACACTCAAATAAACATTGTCCCACCACAAACACACTCCCTCATGCAAATGGAAATCCCAAATGTCACTGGTCTACCCCTACAGGAAAATGCACCCCACCACATGGCAACAACATCAGCCAATCAGGAACATGTTGAGGAACATGACAATGGCCCAACATGTTGATTTGACCTCCAAACTTCCTACACCCCATTGTGATCAAGCATCAACAGGATGCAGTGGAACAAGTTGGATTGACAGAGGCCCCACTGCACAAGCCAGAGAACCCAAAGGATCCACTGCCAACGTCCTGGTTCCAGACCCCATAGGACACCCTGAGAGGTCCTCTTGTCCATGCCCAATGGTTCAGAGCATTTTTGAGCACATAAGGGGGACCAACACAATATTAGACAGGTGGTCATAGTGTTATGCCTGATCAGAGTATGTATCCTATTTTGCAGCATTTCTGATTTCTAATTGCACTGTTTTAAATCACAATCTCAGTTTGAAATCAGTTCATGTTTCAGCCTCAGTGCTCACTGCAGGAAAGTGTCATATTATATTACAGTATATCATTAGGTTTTTATTACTCCATTGTTGCATTAAAGTAAAAGCATGACTTTAATGTTGTGGTAACCCTAACCACCTGCAACTCAAAGATTCAAAATTAAGTATATTAAGAGCTAAAATAGTCAAAATACCACCTTTACCTAACCCAACATGAGAACATCTTTCTTACTCTCCCAATCACACACACACTATAGCTTAACGTCATGCTTTGTGCAGTGTGATAAAGTGGGGCATGCCTTGTCAATGACATGTAATTTTCAGTGCAGACACACAGACACAATGTACTGTATGTATGTACAGCACAAGAGGGGATATACACTCACAAACTAGCACACAGACTGACACTTATATGACACTCACATCAATATAATACAAATGAAATATCTATGAATGCAATTTCAGCTCACATAGAGTGATGATTTACTGACATTATCCTGCTAAGCCTATATGATGCCATAACTAAAGCTAGAATTATCAGCTGCTTTGAGCGCTCCCCCTCCCTGTGTTTATCTGTATGTGTGTAAGACACAAACGCACACTCAGTCTACGTGGATAATTTTGCAGTCAAAGATGCTTGATTATGCCGCATCGTCAACTTCTTAAAAAAAAAATCCCATTTATGCTGATTCTTGCTGTTTTTTTCTGAATCGTCTGAATCATTTATAAAGGAGGAAGGAATGAAGAGGAGAAAAAATGCAAAGCACCCTTTCTTGTGCTTTTGTGAGAAACGTGCTTCATAATGCGGGGATGGCACGGTGATTGCAAATTGCCTGTCTGTGTATAATATCAGAGCAACTGTTCATTTAGCTGAAACCACAGAAGAGCAAAACAAGAAATCACTGGAGTTGGTGTCTCAAATGGCTCACTTACTTATATGTCATTTCCTCAATAAGCACCTCTCTTCTATCACAACAACTAAGTTTACCTACTGGCTGGCAACCTATGACCCTTGTCTTAAGACCGTCATGTGCCTCTGCATTATGCTACACTTCAAGGTTAGATGACCTATACATGACATCTGTTGCATTTATGTCCTTGTGTTCTTTGCTTTGTCTCTATTACACAAGCAAATGAAGTGCGAGGCCCTCTGGAAGAAAAGGTTTTGAAACTAAGAACCCAAGCCATCCAAATTTGAGATGATATATACTTTCTAAGACAGGGGTGTCCAGTCCTCGTGCTTGAGGGCCACTATCCTGCATGTTTTAGATGCTTCCCTCTTCGGGCACGCCTGATTCAGGATCGTTATCAGGCTTCTGCAGAGCTTGATGATGAGTTGATCATTTGAATCAGGTGTGTTGGAAGAGGGGAACCTCTAAAACATGCAGGATAGTGGCCCTCGAGGACCAGGGTTGGCCACCACTGTTCTAATGATTCTAAGAAAAACAGGGTAAGAGACAAAACAGCTCAACAAAATGATCATTAATTGGAAAAAATGGTGAATTATCACATGGTAAACTTATCGAGTGGTCACCAGTGAAAAAATAATGCAGGGTATAATTAATATAACCAAGAACAAACTCTGTGTGCTCTGTTTGGATGTATGCACTGACTACCTTGGGGTTATAAGGCTATCCCACAAAATTAGAGATTATGGTTTTATGGATGTATTCACTTTTAACATACAGACTTTTTAGAAATTACCCATCCATCCATCTATTATCTATACACCCCTCAATCCTCTGTAGGGTCGTGGGGGGACTGGAGTCTATCCCAGCCGACTTGGACGAAGGCAGGAGACACTCTCATTCATACCTACAGACAATTTAGAATAATCAATTAACCTCAGCATGTTTTTGGACTGTGGGAGGAAGCTGGAATACCCAGAGAAAACCCACGCTACACAGGGAGAACATACAAACTCCACACAGAAAGATCGAAACCGGGATGCGAACCGGGGATCTTCTAGCTGTGAGGCGACGCTGCTAACCACAGAGCCACTGTGCAGCCCAGAAATTACCCAAAATCAGAATTTTGTATTCATTTCTAGTATTTTCCAAAGCTTCAGATATATCATAATGACTTGCTACTGCCTTTACTGATGCTAAAATATATTTGAAAGAAACTGGATAGATTTTATCAGGCAGCGCTGGCCTTCACTGACTAAGCTGCGTGGGTAAATCAATATTTCCTATAGTCGATGTAAGGTGAATTCCCCACCGTAGCATTTGCATTTTTTATTTCTTATGCTGTTTCAGCTAAACCAATTTTGGCATTTATCAGATACAGTATGAATCAGTATCATAACATTTTGCAAAGGAGACAAGAGAACTGACATGCATCAAACGTCTGAAAGGATTCTACTGTGAAGCTGCTGCAGGACATTACTGATGTGGTCTGCAGAAGTCAAACATGTTGCTACACCTTTCTTATTATCATACAGACATGACTTTTCATGTCTGTATGATAGTGACAAAGGTGTGGTTACATTCAGGGAAATGTTATCAGAGCAAAACAGTGAAAACTAAATGCTTTAATCCAAACCTGAAATGTCGCGGCTGGCATAAAGGGGAGAGTGTGATACATTAATTTTATGTTTAAATTACATGATATTGTTCAGCTGTATGTGTTCAATGGAACCAGTAAATTAGATCACCTGACATTTATTATCTATGGAAAGGCATAGTCAATTTAAAGTGTAGTAAATGTAATGCTTTGTATTGTTTTAAAAGGCTGGATTGGTGCCATTTACTGTTAACGCCAATTATCACAAATGAATAAACCCTTAACAGTTTAATTGTGTAAAATTCATGTGGTATATAATTCAATTGTATACAGTTATTAAATCAAGTCTTTTTTTTTCTTTTTCATTTCTCCAAGCCAATGTAATCCGGTTGCAAAAGGAGCGAAATTGTCATTTATCAGCTGCTGTAGCTGTTGAACCACAGTCAGGTTCGTTTCCCCCGCGGTAAAAGGGTTTCACAAATGAGGCCCCCGGTGCCAGAGGCCAGTCTAGTTAGCCAACCTGTGGGCCCAGCTGCACTGAGAGCCTCATATAAAACATTATTATTATTATTCCCTCCCTGGGAGCTGGTTATAGCCGCACTGAAAACTCATTTCCCTCTCCTCTTGTCCATGTGAATACCTCCTGATAGGGAGAGGGAAGGAGAAAGGAACAATAACTGCATTTCATATGACGGGGAAATGAATAATTTCAAGCGTGTGTGCATGCAGTTTGTGTATGTGTGATTGTGTAATTTAGTGTAGTGTTGGGCATTGTGTGTGTGTGTGTGTATGTGTGTGTGTGCCTCGTGCCATTGTGGAGCGATTGGGCGTTGTGATACACAAGGCGAGCACAGTGATTGGAGCATCGATCTTGTTTCCTTGAGAAACGAAAGAGAAAGAGGGAAACCGAGACAGAAGTCAGATATGGAAAGAGAGATTCTGTTGCAGCGAAGATGAGTTAAGAACAAGAAGCCAGTTTTAAAAACAAGACGAAGAATAAAGGTAGAATATTTTATCAATTCATTCTCAGAGCTCAGTGACTATTAGTGTCCACATTGAACTGCACTGATCATAGGCCGCTTTGGCTAATTGGACAGCATTTTAAGTCAACAAAAACAGCAGAACACAGCAAAGCAAGTCAGTTTTAATGCATGTGTAGGATGTAGTATTGAATGCTATATTGATACTAGAAAAGTATTGCAATACCCTGCAGTTCAAAATACTACTATCCCCCATTTTCTTTGTATCTGTACTTTAAGAATGATGGTGTTTTAATAAGAGCTGTATTTCCAGTGACTTGCTGGTCAATGTGTGTGCAGCGCCATGCTTTAACTCTGCAGGCTTCGCGGGCGTCTTCTCCTCCCTGTCTGCTATCTACATGTTATTGTTTTCATTTGCTTTTACTACTGGAACAACAACCACCGCCTCCAGGCAGCAGCTTATCACACTAAAAATTACAACTTTTGCCATTGGTTTGGATTAAGTAATAACGCCTGCTTGTTTCTTTCTGTGAATTATCCATTTTAAAGGCAGTGTTCACCTCCCTGCATGAAAATCTTGAGTAAACACTGTCGGCATATTATGTTCTTAACTCCGCCCAAGATGAATGTGATTGGTTTGAAGAACTGCAAACACGCCAGAGCTTTTTTCTCCTCTGTAGCATAATGACGGCATGGTGCAGCCAGACCATAGTACACAATGCTGTATCAGTGCTGGAAATGATTTCCAAAAATCATGCATTCACAAGTGAATTTTTATCAATAATTATCTCTATCTCTAGAAATATGCTCAGACCTACGCCACGGAGGTGTGCTGAGTCTTATTAAATGCTGTTTGATAAGTGATATCTGGTTTCATATCAATGCTATCAAAGAAATTCAATAAACATGCGTACAGGGTACATCAGATTACCGTGTACCCTGTAAAGCCTGTAGAAGCTTTGACCTTAATAAAATGATTTACAAGAATCCTTTTATTAATGTTACATGGGTACAAATTCATTGTGAAAATCACACCTGTACGAAAAGGAAACAAGAAAACCTTTAGTGGCACATAAACAACAGTTTTATGGAACATGAAACGCTGCAAAAAACGTTTTCTTTAGCTCTGTTGCCAACCTATTTTAGGTTTTTAGGCAGTTATCGCATCAAAAGTCATAATTTTAGCATCATTACAACATGATTGTGATGTGTCAGGAAGCACTGGCAGCCACAGTGTCAAGTGTCCCATAAGGCACTGGAGCTAACAATCTGCTCAGACATATGGATGGCTTCAGTGGCAATGTTCTATCCACTTACAGAAAGCAACTTCCATAAAATAACTAATTTCCTTGAATTGCCTGTTATCTCCAGCAATTTGTCTCATCCTGCTTGAAATCTGATCTACGTCTTGCCCTGGGATGGTTGACATTCTTCCATTACAGAGAGAGAGAGAGAGGCGCACAGAGCGGCAGAGTGTCCTTCAGTATTCAACGAACCAACAGATTGTTTCCTCTCATGTTTGGACTTCTGAAGGCAGAAACTCCATAAAGACCCCCTGCCAACCTGCCTGAGGACACAGGCACACTCTAACCATGCTGCTTCAAAGACTCTCCAAAGGCTCTCTCAGTGTGAATGTGTGAGTGTGTGCGATTCCGCCTCTGTGCAAGAAATACCATATTTCTTGTGTGCACATGCAGATGAGGGTGTGATCCTGCATATAAGCATTTCTACGCGCGTGTGTGCGTGCGTGTGCAAACCGTACAGGAGTACTCTTTTTGTACTGGAAGTAGTCGTGCTAGGTAAACAGGAGTGCGGGCTAATCCTGTGAGGAATGGGAATTCTGCATTAGCATTTGAATAGCACATAGCGCCACGAGTACTGCTGACAAAACTAACGCACATCCTCAGTCCCAGCTCACACACAAATACACTACATATATTCAAAGCCGAAGAGGGAGATTTTTTCATAGCAGCCACAAACAGGTAGGCTATATCTATAAAGGAACCTTCAGAGAAAAAATAACTACCCGCGGATGGTTTTTCACATTCTGGAGGTTTATCTACTGGAAGTTTCTGAGCAACAACCTGCCTCAAATTTGCACACCTTTGCACAGTCTCACATGTAAGCTGTTCAACACAACCACAGTTTGCATTTACATACACATTAATAATGTGATTACACTGTAATTAGGACAATAATGAGGGTAAGAGCCCATGTAAACACCATCTGATTACATGAAAGTATGAATAATCACAGGGATATACGCCTGTGTATTCAAAAGGAGTAAGTTTCTGAAAGTTGCATGTTTTGGCCATTTGCTTTGACCTTTTTCAGGAGTTACACTTGCATTTTAACTACAAGAACCTTCCTTCAATTTTGGTTTATGGGTCAGAGTTCCTCTCTCAGAGGTGGAATTCATGATAAACCAGGAGCGATCAGGGTCAAGTGTGCAGCGGTGAATGTCAAACACAAGCCTGAAGACTGCAAATGCATTCACGATGGCTGCCAGTAGTACTACTATAACTACTAAATTATACTAGAATTCCAATCTAGTCTTGAAAAAAAAGCATCAAAACGAGCTAGAAGGTAAGAAAAGGAACAATAATGCATTCATTTTTTAACCAAATAACATTCAATGGTAAATAAAGATAATATTATGTGGGCATCACCAGTAAAACAACAGCAAATGCACCTGATGTACCTGCAACAAACACTTAAATAGGAAAAAGTAATAAGAAATAGTTTCATTTAAATACAAAATGCCACAATGAAGTTACAAACAAAACGCTAAATTCAGATACATAAACTCCAGCTTGTTCCCTCCCAGCCTCATAAACAGCCTGTCACATCCCTTAATAGTGGAGCCCTCTCCCTGTGACTTCCATGCAGGTCTTCACGGCCTTCTAGTCTCCCACCACTGGGTCTTATGATACGGGATTCAAGGTCAAAAACACCCACAAACCTCAGTCCCTGACCACCTCTACCGAGCAACCCACTCCCGTGTCCTGATCTCTGGGCTGGACATTGTAGTGCAACTAATATGGCACATCAAGTTGTGATAAATTTTTCAGATAAGTATAAGACACTGGAGAAAAAAACTGACGCAACTAATTATAATAAACTAAGTAATACTAAAGAATTTTGAAACATAAACTGTACCAGGGACCTAAATATCTAAAATCCTGTAAAGAAAACAGTGAAAATATGGCCAGAGTGCAGGAAAATCATGTCAGATTACAGTGAAATACACTAAAGTTCACAAACATAACAAACAAAAATAAGGGAAAATATCTGTTAAAAAAAGAATATTATTTTTGCTGATTTAAATGCAGCAACAATTATGTAATATTAGGATCAAATGCTGTAAAAGAATGAATTACCATTTATAAAAACACAGACTTTGATGGGAATGTTAGACAGTTTTGACCCGTTTCGTTTTACAATTAAGTAGCGATTTAAAACATTTTTTCTGTGATTTTACTAGTTATCTGTAATTGAAAAAAGTAACCATTATAAAAGTTAAAACATGTTAAATATTCATTTTTTTACAAGCAAAACAAACTGAAACTGTGGTGCAATCAGCTAATAGTTATGTCACATATGTTGAGCTGCACATGAACGATTTGCATGGACTCTCAGAGACATGGGGAGACAAAATCACCTCTCATGCAAACACAGAAAACATATTTTTTTGCTTCTTGAGTGTATCTTGCAATGCTTCATACGAACACGCGGCCTTTACACTGATCTTTCCAACATTCCCACTGCAATGGAGATGTCAGACAGAGGACTGTGCTTCTTGAAAAGCATAATTCAGCAGTCGTGCTTCCATGTTTTTACACACACTTTTGGTTTTGGCCCACATGTCGGTTCTGTAATAAGGACTGTATCACTTCCCTAGTGCTCATGTTTAAAGTTGTATTGTAATAGTATACCACTGCATGAGAAAAAAACTATTTATTCTTCTATTTCAAGTTAGGAGGAGACGGTGTGCATGGTAATGACAGTACAAGGCAAGGCTTGTACCTGCACAGATTTTCACTGAGTTTGAAAAACCGTAGGATTAAGTTGGCAAGTCTGTATCTGCGTTGGGTATTATCCGAGGTGCACTGCAGCATGTGTGTCCTGACTTGAAAATGATACATTCACCAACACACACAAACTGTCCAGCTGAATGAACAGATTCTCTCATTAGCTTGTAGCCTCACAGCTTAGAGAACAAGTCCACACAAGACAAGACAGTCTTTTTTTTTCTTCTTCTTCCCTTAATAGGCTAAAGTGGTTGCAGCTGTTTCCATCCCTGCAACTGAAGTAGTGTAATTACATTTCAAATTTCATATTTCAGCGTTTAGCTGAGGATCTTATCCAGGTCAACTGACAATGAGAGCAACAGCAGATTAGCTTCATTGCCTGAATTATGAACCATTTTAAAACACCTCCTACTCACACAAAATTAAGGGAAGCCTCTTCTTTCAGAATTGTTGATTTCTTGAGAGCTTTTTTTGCATCATAATTTTTATACTGTTACTGACCAGACTCTCTGTTTGTTATAAATGTTGAACCATGCTGAGTTCTGATTCAACTGTGCTCTTTTTGGAACATGACTCATTTTATATTATAAATGTTTCTTGTACAAGCGTCAACTAATAATTTTGCTCATCATTTTTAACTAGGATGAACTTCAGCTCTGTCTGTCCACTTCTCACAGAAAACTGTAAAATGCTGTCATCTTAGTTCTGCCCTTCTTCACATGTTCACTGCAGAGGTTGATGCTGCTGCAATATTAGCGGACACCATCACCTGCCTGTCCAGCTGCTCCCCAGTGGTCATTATACTGTTTTTTATCCACCTGCTTGTCTACACAAACTACTTTTGCTGTGTTACTCAGGTATCCATCTCATCTGACAAAACAGATACACTCCTATTTAAATCAGTCCTGCTGTCTACATAGACAGTGTAACTGCTCATATTTTACTTGTATGCATCAATCAAACCATATTTTAAAACATTAAGTGTATATTCTTGTGTTTTTGGGGTGTAACTACAGTGATTGTGTATTGGGCTCTGAGAGCTTCCAAAAAGCAGCTCAATACTTTGCCTGAACACCTCTTGTGTCAACACAGCAGCACCGTAGCTGCCTTCTGTTTACACACTGTGTTGGCCTTGTGGATTTGGTTGCCTGATCTGACTCCTTTCATGTTTCTAACATACTGAGAAACAAGTCTAAGGGTCTACAGCCCTGCTAGCAACTGAGCGAGGCTGTAGTTAGGCACAACTGGGTTCAGCATGCTCACAATGACACTAACTTGTATAACTACAATGTTCACCAGGGTACTTACTTTTGAGGACAGGCCTGCAAAAGATAAATCAATCCAGCTGCTATCTAGTCTTTTCATTCTATATAAAAAATGGCAACCTCATCGTGGTGCTTAGGGTTGCAAGATATATTGA
This sequence comes from Dascyllus trimaculatus, assembly GCA_024666655.1. NCBI lineage: Eukaryota > Metazoa > Chordata > Actinopteri > Pomacentridae > Dascyllus > Dascyllus trimaculatus. The sequence goes on along the minus strand of CM045455.1, from coordinate 8,279,559 downwards.
TTTAGTGTCCACATAGCAATGTGTGTGTGCGTCTCATCTCAGAAGGTGCAACGTAAAACAAATTAACTCAAGCACAACTTTTTTCTGCTTGATATAAAAGAAAAACTCACATGGTTCTAATTTTCTATGAAGAATCTGCATACAATATCACTTTCTCCAATTAAAGGGTTCTCAGATATAGCAGTGACAGTATATGCAGGTTTTTCTTTTTAAGACACAGATGCAGACTTTACAAGTGCACAGTAAAATGAGCGAGGAGCAAGAGAAATAGACAGAAAAGAAGATTTGGTTCCAAAATAAAACACAATATCAGTTGTATGACAATATTTCAGACAGCAGAAAGGAGACACTGATCAAAAACAGGTGCTCTGTCGGCAGTGTCTTGGCAATACAGCGCACTGTTTGACCATTTAAAGCTCTGTATGATGAATGCCAAAGTCAGATCTGTATGCCTTCCATAACAAAAAAAATCATTTGGATGCTTTTTTCAGTGTTACACCATGTGACAAAGCTTCCAAACATATTTTTTCAGATTTTTTTTAAAATTAGTTTGTATTTTTGATGCATATCCCAAAAAAATAAATCACCACAATTATTATTGAATGATTTGTTCTTTCGAAATAGAGCAATTCAAGTCATCTGCTGTATTTTTTTAATATTGCAATATAGCAGAAGAACAAAACATAGCAATGTCAGTTGTCAGGATCACCAACACCAAGCAAAGTTATCATATAGTAAATACAATTCTCAGTAAAACATTTTGTGCCAGTCCATCTGGTAGATATTGAGATGTGTCACTGAAGAGGAGAAACTGACAGTAGGCAGAGAGGAAAAGTCAGGACATCGTCAAAGTTGGTCATCTTTATAAATACACTATATTGACAAAAGTATTGGGACACCATTCCAAACAATTAAATTCAGGTGTTCTGATCACTTCCATGGCCGCAGGTGTATAAATTCAAGCACCTCGGCATGCAGACTCCTTATACAAACATTTGTAAAAGAATGGGTCGCTCTCAGGAGCTCAGTTACCACGTGTGCAATAAGTCCATTCGTGAAATTTCCGCGATACTACGTATACCACTAGCACGGTCAACTACTAGTGGTATTATAGCAAACTGGAAGCAACTGGGAACAACAGCAACTCAGCCATGAAGTGGTACGCCATGTAAAATCACAGAGCAGGGTCAGCGGATGCTGAGGAGAATAATGCACAGAAACTGTCAACTTTCTACAGAGTCAATAGTTACAGACATCCAAACTTGACAGTGTAGCCGTCAGATTAGCTCAAGAACAGTGGTAGAGAGCTTCATGGAATGGGTTTCCATAGTCGAGCAGCTGCATCCAAGCCTTACATCACCAAGTCCAATCAAAGCGTTGGATGCAGTGGTGTAAATCACACCGCCACTGGACTGTAGAGTAGTGGAGATGTGTTCTCTGGAGGGACCAATCACACTTCTCTGTCTGGAAATCCAATGGACAAGTCTGGGTTTGGCAGTTGCCAGGAGAACGGTACTTGCCTGACTGCATTGTGTCAAGTGTAAAGTTTGGTGGATTGGGGATTATGGTGTGGGGTTGTTTTTCAGGAGTCGGGCTTGGCCCCTTAGTTCCAGTGAAAGGAACTCTTAATGCTTCAGCATATCAAGACATTTTGGACAATTTCATGCTCCCAGCTTTGTGGGAACAGTTTGGGGATGGCCCCATCCTGTTCCAACATGACTGCCACCAGTACACAAAACAAGGTCAATAAAGACATGGATGAGCAAGTTTGGTGTGGAGGAACTGGACTGGCCTGCACAGAGTCCTGACTTCAACTCAACAGAACACCTTTAGGATGAACTAGAGTGGAGACCGAAAACCAGGCCTTCTGGTCCAACATCAGTGCCTGATCTCACAAATGCGCTTCTGGAAGAATGGTCAAAAATTCCCATAAACACACTCCTAAATCTTGTGGAAAGCCTTCCCAGAAGAGTTGAGACTAGTATAGCTGCAAAGGGTGGAACAACTCCATATTAAACCCTACGGATTGAGAATGGGATGTCATTAAAGTTCATGTGCGTGTAAAGGCAGACGTCCCAATACTTTTGGCAATACAGTGTATCTGTACCAACTGTCATGGCAGTCCATCCAAAAGTTGTTGAGACAAAGATAACAAATGCCAAACATATAGTGGCATACACAGAAAAGTCAGGAGATCAGCAAAGTCAGGTGATTTTATCTTTCGGTGACTAAAAATATCCGCACAGATTTCCTGTCAATCCAACTGTTGCTGAGATATTTCCGTCTGGATTAAAGATGAAGAAAACATGATCAAGTAACAGTGGAATCCCTGACGGCATGGCTGAAAACTTCTACTCCACTTCATCTGAATCTTGAGTCTGCATTTGAGAGTAAATATCCAGAACTCTTACAGGGTCTAGTTCTTTTCAGTTTAACTGTCCGCCACTGTGGACCTCTGCTGAAAAGTTACTGCACGTAGTGGAGCATTAGTCTCCTCTCTTTTGATAACATCACATGAAGGAAGTCTTCTAGATTCTTTTGAAACAACTGCTGCTCCAGCTCCAAACCACTGCCGTGAAACAGATCACACATGCACTCAGGCATCCACAAAAACACACACCGCAGGTGGTCGTACAGAAAAGTGTGTTTATGCTGTGTACTCAGACCTTCCTGAAAGCTTTCATTCAGTGCCTGGTGTGCATTTACATTTTAGCCACAAAACTGATGCTCATATTAGAAGAGACTCACAGGGAGAATAACGCCAGAGTAAACTTCAGTTCTTAGATCACCTGCTTTACAAGCAGTTATTTACAAGAACCTGAGAGAGGTCACAGGCCACAGTATGCTGTTGAAATCAGGAACAAATAATGTTGTGATTCATGAACAAATATATATTTTAGGAATACACAAACTACACAGACAGCTGATAAGAGAGCTTTCAGACTTATATTCAGCTCTTTGCAGCATTTATGTATTTTTGCTGTCTACATAAACACTTGTCACTTTGACACAGGCTGCTGAGTCTCGGCGTGTTGTGCAGGAGCTGAATGCGCCCTCACACAGAAATGCACTGCACATACACCGATACAACAGTATTTCCATCTGAAAATCTTTTGTCTCTGTACCTCGGAACTATTCATTGAATTCATGCAATAAAGCACATTGAACTGGGTGTGTATGCCTATAGTGCGGAGTACCTCAAAAACAAAGCATCCTGATGTCAGTACAAGTACTTCCATTACACACAGAGTGTACTTCACTTTGACAGTACTGTCTAAAATTCTATGCAGTCCTTACAAAAATTCAACTTGTATATTCAAGTGTCATATAAAAACATTCTTACACAGAATAATAATGTCTGTAGTTTCAAAGGCTGGTTTTACGTGTTCCTATATTAATTTAATATTACTGCAAATAATAGGGTTTCTACTACCTTACTCTGAGTCCTGGTCTCACACTATTTCTATGGAGATTTCTTGAAAACATAGGCTGTTACAGGATTTCTACATAGCGCGTGTGCCAGTGGCTCAATATAACAAGGTAAGAGGGGCAGGATCAATACATTTATCCCACCAGTGAACATGCTGCGGGTACTTTGCATAACAGACATCCTGCGGTGCACACAAGGCACAGACATCAAACCAGGTCGAAAATGAACCTAATTATCTTCAAAGGAGCCGCCACAATCACATAATGAATTTAAACAACGATAAGAGCCCATATAGTCGATGTAGGGGTGTATTACCGAGACGTTGTAGGGAAGGAAATCAAAAATGACAACTTGAGTATTACATCACAGTCTATAGAGCCACTACAGAGAGGAAAATGATTAAAATGATAGCACAGACAAAATATGTTCACTAATAGGAAAGATAGAAGTACAAAGATAAAACTTTAAACCTACAACACAGTAGACAGCTGAATAAAATCAACTCAGCGAGCTAACTGAGGAGAAATTCTCCACTTTTTGTGATATTTGGTTACATCTGGTGTTTAACAATCTGAAATTAATTATAACTAGGATCAATTTCAGACATTACGTGCTTTTTACTTCACTGAATGTCCGAAATTGCTTCACAGATGAAGAATTCGCCTTGAAAACATAAAAACGGCCTCATAAAGCGAGAAAGTCTGCAATCATTTAAACTGCATTAGTGCCAATTAGTTGCACCTGTGCTAATTACAACAATTACACACTCTTACATTAGCTTGTTCATCACTGAACTTCATTAAGTACATTTTTCTGCCAATTTGCTCAGCTTGCTCAAATGAAATGTCAAATACAGGATTGTGTTTGTCACTGAGGCTACATTTACTCAGCTCTTTCACTTGTCTGCTACTGTATCACAAAGTATTTCTAAGGTAGTGGAAAAGCATCACAGGAAGACTGGAAGTGTTTGTAGAGATGTAAACATAAAACAACCGATAGCTAATGTCGATATAAAGTCATTACTGTTGCACATTAACTTGGGATGAACCAAGTGGAAGTGCTCTGAACTCCGCGGACACACTGGAAGTCCCTACAGGGATTTCTCTCCAGGACACACTATGAGTTTGTGTCTAGCTCACACACCCACACAGCAGGAGACGTATCTCTACTTCACCTGGTTGTACGCCGTCTCTCCGCCTCCCGCTCCTCCTCCGCCCCCTGCTCCCGCTCCGGTACCGAGCTCCGGCAGCCTCCTCCGGCTCAACACCAGCAGGTAAACCAGCGCTCCCAGCCACACCAGCACCGCCACGGCCACCGCCAGCCTCCGACAGAGACGCTTCATTTTCCGGTCAGGAGGAGCCGGCGGCGCCCGCAGCCCCGGCTGCTGCTGTCAGAATCCCATTTTACACAAGCGAGGAAAACAAATGAAACAAGCGCACCAAGCAGCCAAGCTCCACTAACTAACGCCTCACAAGTGCGCCCGGTCCCGCTCACTGACGAACACGGACTGCACGGCGCGCGCGCTCTCTCCCACTCTGCTCCCTCAACTCACAGGAGCTCGAGCGCTTCCCTGACACGCCTGACAGCCGTGCGCGCGTGCATGTGCGGGCGCGTGCGTGCCCGGTGTGTGCGTGTGTGCGTGTGTGTGTCTGTGAATCAGCGCGTCTCTCTGAGGGAGTCCTGGACCCTCCTGAAGGTTTGGACGGCAGAGCGTGGAGCTCCACCTGCCGACACCCACAACTACTCCACCAAAGTGGAATAGAATAGAATAGAATAGAATAGAATAGAATAGAATAGAATAAAACAGGAGAACATGCATCACATATTTTCCCTCTCACTGGGAATTAAAATCTCCTTTTTATCATCTTATTCAGTTTCTTTATTCCACTTCATATATTTTTGTTGTTTTAAAATATGTTTCGACAATATTTTAAAGCTAATAGTAATGTCAATAAAGTATATAGACTAGACTAGAATACAATACAATAGAATAAAAAATACATGCAACATATATTCTTTCTCTTTGGCCATTCTCTTCTAATTCAATTTATTTATTCCATTTAAATTTTTTTATATATATATTAATGGCAATAACACATACAGCAAAGAATAGAACAGAATAGAAATTTAATCAACAGCTCAGACTATAAATTCATCATTTAAGCCACTTTAAGGAAACATGCCCATAACTGACTCGGTTCTGCTTTTCAAATGTACACTAGTTTGTTTTCTCTGTTTTACTGAACCCCACTAATTTGTTTTTTGTTGTGTACTTTTGGATATTAGTGCTGTTAGTCAGACAAAAACCACATCACCCGATTCCTAATCTTAGCAATTTCGGGCAACTTCTGACAAAAACGAAAAGGAAAAAATGTGCAGTTTAACCAAAAATGAAAGAAAGTCGTCAGGTAGTTGCAGCTTTTAATAAATGTCAAGTGAGATAAGGTGAGAAAAGAGGAATATGGCTTAATCTGACAAAAATAACCCCGCAATAAAACAGAGAATAATCAGGACAGAACCTTCTAGGAGAGCTCCTTGCTGTCACTCCATGATCATCAACATAAGCTACTGTATATTTTACCACAATAATGCAACAAATGTGAATGAAGTGTTTACATGTAACCATCAATAAAGGGGGATGCCACCATCAATATAGCACTGATGTAATAGGTTAACTTAACCCACACAACTACACAACCCCTGGTCTTGTGTGGGTTTCACAGACACTAAGTAAAATTAACTCATTACTGTATTAGGGTTATAATAGATCCATTTTCAACTCAGTTAATTCTTAGTGTGTAGACTTCCTAAACAGGGAAGCTAAAATGAAAAATGAAGAGAAGAAGTGAGGAGAAAAGAAGAAAGGCAGAAAGGAAAAGAAGCAAGGAAAAGGAACATACGAGGAAAACAAAAGGGGAGAGAGGAAATAAAGATGAAAATAAGATTAGAAGCAGATGAGGAGGAGGAGGAGGAGGAGGAGAGAGGAAGGGGAGAGAAGAGGAAAGATTTTGTATCCGTCACATGAACAGAGAAGTTGACAAGAGGAAAACTGTCAGTGATCCCACATTTTATTTCAATAAATTAGCAGACACACTGAGTGCCATCTTAGGATTATTAATAAAACATGTGGGACCAAAATAAAAATGATCCGTCTCATGTCGGACATGAACCCGAGGAGAAACAACATCTTTACTATCTTGTAGCACCATCTAGTGTTTGTGCTGAGTACTGTCTTAGTCTGTTTCTAGTTTACAGCACTGGGATAACCTCCTTAAACCTCAGGAACAAATTGTAAAGCAGCCATGTCCATATTGTGGACTTTCTGACTTAAACTGAATTAAAACTATCACATAACACATACAAATCTCCAACTAACAGGCTTCCCAAACTCCCCAGATCTAAACTGAGCTCTGTTAACCATTTCAGAGTTTAAAGTATGACATATCTATATAATGGGTGCACATGCTGCAGCATTACGTCAAAGAGAAGTGCTGTTACTTCACTACTTAAAATAAACTGATGCACTATGTCTAATTTCACTACAGTAAAAGCTTCGGAAGTTCTTCAAATTTAAAACCTGGGCAGTCAAGACGCATTGTTTTAAGTGCAAAAACAAATCCGAAATGCACAAACACAAGCCAAATACTCTAAACAGTAACGCTGAGCACGTGCTGAACACTATGTAATTAATACAGAGCATCCAGCACAAGTTTTAATAAATGCTGAATGACTTGAGCGCCTTGACAACTTTAAATGTTAATGCTGCAGTCAAATTAGAATATTCATAACGTGGGCGGCTGATGCAGAAAAAACAAGTTCAGGTCAGCCTTCTGGTTGTTAATCCAAGTTAGAGATACCAGGAAGCTCTCACTGACTGTCAACAAACTTGTGACAAAGAGGCTGCAGATCACTGTTGCAATCATTTCCACGTAGCTTTATAAAATCCCTTTATTTGCTCTATACTTTTGGTGAAAATGTAACATTTTTGAGCTCACTGAGGCGTTTTAAATCATGTGATTACAAGGTTAGCAGTGAGAGGTGACTACCTTTGGCTCATACTGTTTAATACGGCATTGTTTAACAGTCCTTTCGAAGTTGGGACAAGAAACTTCCTAATTTACTAGCAGTGCGTTGAATGCAGCAACAGGAAGCTCTAATCAGGAAGGACATTGGGACTTAAGGCAAGAATGTTACTGAGCTATCAGACCTTTCTGAGCTACATGAGCTCTCACACAAACAACAGTTACATGAGGATGAGAACATCATTTGGATTAAATTATACTCTAGTCATTATGATTCTCTGTTTATTCTACATTATTTTTGTCTATATGCTATCATTTTGACATAACTATTTAACACCTAAACTGCTCTATCCTGCCGTGCAAAATTTGATGAGACAAGTAGGAATTCATACAATATTAGGATATTTGTGTTAATATTTTTACTGCTACTTCAAATGATTTGCAGAAGACATCCCGTGTAGTGCATACTGTATGTATCCCTCTACCTTTAAAATGACCTGTCAGCAGTTTTCTTTTCCGATCTGCCCGTCTGTCTCTTTCTGTGTGTTTTGAGTTCATCACCAGTGAAGACAACAGTGAAGCATCTAGCAGAACGCTGAGGCGGTTGAATCCTTGCAGTGATAAAGGGTGATATCTAAATAAAAACAAAATGCGAATGCACCTTAATTAAAATGACAAATTAATCTGTCAGTTTATTTCATTCTGCTCAACAAAGGAAACTGGTGGAGTTAATAAGTCTCCACTGAAGTGCATAAAAACATTTTTGTGCCTGACTGATTTGAGCTTTTTTCCAACCAACCAATCTCCTGCGAGTGTCTGTTTATACTGCCTTGTGTTTAATTTTTTACAAAGCCTTGTTGTTTTGCCTCCCCATTTTGCTAAAAAAAGAAAAAGAAAAAAAGTTGTTTGATAACTAGGCTTTCCTTGAGGTGATTCAAGATGAAATGCTAATGCTAACTGAGAGGACACCTGCCTCCAGGTAATATTTTGCTGAAGAAGAAATAATTAACACTTTAACATGTATAAATTTTGTTTTGTATGTTGGTAGACTACTACCTAGTAACGTTTACCAGCTTACCAAGCTAGGAAACAGCAATAACAGCGCTTGTAACGGACAAAAGTACCTGAACCTGGACAGAAAACAAAGTCCGACAGGTAGAAAGTGTTAGCATCTCCTTTACTGCACAAATTCAGGCTACTGACTTTAAAAGGACATTTTTCCCGTTCTGCTTCATTAGCTTACGCTTCTGTTGGCTTCACAGAGTGTCCAGGGACGTGTAGTAAAAGGGGAAGAAACAAGAGTCCTACTAGAAGTATCAAACTCCTCTTGAACACTTCCATCTTGTCACTTTTAGCTGGCTAATTAAGCTAGCTTTTAGCTAACAGTAGTCCCGCCTCTAGTCTCTAACTCAACCAATGAAGAGAGGGGCTGCTGCGTTGCCATGGAGCTGTGGATGATAAACTTCCCATGGTTTTAGTAAACCAGTGGTAGAAATAAACTCAAGTTTAGTTTTTGCACTACTTAATTAACCCTTCTGATAACTATACTCCAGATAGAATAACTGTCATTTTTGCTAATTTTAGGATTAAAATTAAATTATATCTGAATAATTAAACAAGCTACATAAGAAGAGCGCCCAAGATGAGCGCTATCCCTACTAGTTACATCATTCAAATGAGCTTACATGTTATTAGAAAAATAATTTAATAATCCAGAATATGAGGATAGCATGGCATGGGTCATTCTGCTGCCTGATGAGTACTTTTACTTTAAATAATTAAAGGTCCTATTTGGTGAAAATCCATTTTTATTGCTTTGTATGTCTGGAAGTGTAAAATAAAGCTTTAAAATATGAAAAAACTTATTACAGCCATTCCTTTAACTCTCCTTCAACTAGATGGCCTCCCAGCTTTACAAGCCAGGAAGAATTTGATCCACTTTTGACATAAGAACTGGATAAAAAGTAGTTGTTTATGTAAAAATGAGCACATTTTTTCCCTCTTACTGCTTCCAGGTGAACAATTCAGAGTGAGCAGCTGCCTCAGAGTCCACCAGGTTTGTTTACTTTCTAGAGCTGCTTCTGCCAACTCTACAATGTGTCAGCCACAAGCAAAACACACCAAATGGCTGCAAGAGTGAACACACAAGTCTTAATGCACTACCAGCATCTGAGGAACTGAAGACCCAATGGATTACTTTCATTTTTGATTTTTGATGCAATGTCACTAGAACAACAGGATAATCCCTAGTGTTAGCGTATAGCTGTGATGTGGCTAACAGTACCATTAGCTTTGATCGTATGGCCACAGGTGAAGTAAAACTGTCCTGTGGACATGGAGACTTTCAGAGATGGAAACTGCAAGAGCAATTTGAAACAAAAAACAGGAACTGACTGGGTTACTGTGTTTCCATGTCACCTGTTGTGCTTCAGTGTAGCATAAAGCTAAGCTACTGATTGCATCTGTTTGTTTCCCTCCTGCTCTCTGTGCTCACATATACTGCGTTTTAATACCACTGAACTAATAAAGCTGTTCTCTTTTACATATTTTTCTGTTGCTGTTGTCAGACAACAGAACAAGTATGAAAAAGTGACTGAAAGATACAGACTATAACACTACACTATACTATGATACAGACTGAAATATAGTGTATTAAGAGGACATGATTTTATAACCACGACACTGTCTGACAAACTCACAATACACAACTTAACGCAAACGACTGTACTGACAATCCGGTGGCATTTACATCTGAAATGACTGCTCAGAGAGGAAGTCAGAAGCTACAGAATGTAAATCCCAGATGCGGGCAGTCTTCTTCCTGAAGGGGGCGGGGACAGCAGCAGTTCATGTAAAGATACAGCAGCAACAGGGATAAAACCAGGGGTTACACAGTCACAGTAACATGAACCATCCTTGGGATATTTTGAGCTGAAAAGTTAAAAGACACACTGTGAAGACTTTGTGAAGATTGCTGCAAACGGGCACAATAGGGGACGATTAATTAGATTTTATTGCTAATTCTACTTCTGTACTTCTATGCAAAAAAAAAAGGTAGAACATGTTTCAACACTGCAGTGCTTCTAATTAAAAAGCTTTGACTTTTTGGACCAGTATTCGCATATCTTAGTCTTGACCTTGAAAGCTACAATTAACCAAACAATCAAGTGCACTTGCTTGCTTGTTCTGGATCTTTTAGACGTGTCCCACAGTCCTCACCTGCAGATCCTACTTCCAAACACAGCAGAGAGACTCCTCACAAAGGAATCTTTAATTATCTCACAATGAATATAGGGGGTCAGCCCTATGTTCCCACAACCCAATGGTACCACAGCCCTTTGTTCCCACATTTTTAAGATTTTTTTTTTTGCTTAAAATTTTGAAAGTTAGGCCCTATTTTCCCACGTCTCACATTTCTAAGACTCCGTTTACATGAAGGGAAAACGCAGATATTTCCACGCGGTTCGTCACTCCACAGCACGGGATTGAGTGGCGAACCAGGGGTAGAAATGTGGGAACATAAGGCCTAATTTTGAAATATATCTCAGGAATGTGGGAATATAGGCACGCTCCCGAATGCAGTAGTTGCACCAATGTCTTAGAAACTACAGTGAAACAAACCAACAAATATCCTCACCCTCACTTTAATTTCTATATTTAAACAGGAGTATTAATTGACTTGATTGCAAAACTGTAAATTTCCATCGAGTTTTTTTCACAAATCAAGTTCAATTACAGCTTTTGTGACCAATTTCTCAATTTGCAGTTTCTGCCTCAGCTCCAGTCTCTTACCTCTAATTCTGTGATACAGTTTTATTCAGTCAACATGATTGGACGCAAATTTTCTTAGGAACTGGCCACCTGATCCTGAATATTGAAACCCATTTTCCTCTTGCACTGGTAAGCACAACAATTACTATACATACAACACACGTTTTAATATAAAACCTTAAAAAAAATCACTGTAGGAGTCTCAGATGGATTCTGGCAGTCTGTTCATGGTTTACAATGAAAAAACAAATCCCAAACAAATGCCGATAAAGCAATAAACACACACAAACACAAAGCACATCCTCTAATCCAGTTTATTTTCCTCGGCAGAAAATGGAACACGATAAAATTAAAGGAGAAAATAGGACAGAATTATGTTCTTGCTTTTTTATACATTTAACTAAATATGCCACTCTATGCTAGGGTGTAAGTAACTCAAACTGATATAAGGTTAAATAACTTTTTTCTTTAAAAGGTACAGAAAGATATTCCATTTTTATCGTTTCTCATTATCACTCAAAAAAAGGAACAAGTTTTTCAAAATATCAAAATAAGAACCAGCCACGACATTTCTCCAAACTCCCCCTTACCTTTCGCTGTGTTCTCATTGGAGAAGACGGGAGGGGTTGGGGAGAGGTGAGGGCGAGAAGAAACAATAACTTGTGCATGAGGATTAGCATAGTTAAGTGGTGTTCTAAGGGCTTTCAACCCGAATCAACTTTTATGAAGTGACTCCGCAAAAGAAGACGCGTTCCGATTTCCCTGACATTCAAGGAAATCTACCGCTTCGTGTTTGAAGTCTCCAAACTAAAACAATGCAATGTACGGTTCAATATTATCAAACTGCACATCAGATAATGTTGCAAAGTACATTTTATGGAGATCCTGAACCCGTTTTAAACAACTCCTAATTTGAACGCACCCACAACATGCGCTAAATGCCCGAATAAACAAACAAAACCAAACTCAAAAATATGAAGAAACAAAATGTCGACTTCTGCAACTTCACAAAAGAAAACGTTGATTTTGGTGGAATACCCCTTTTTTGGAGAAGAAGGAAGAGATGTGTGTAACTGAACAATATGCACAGCACAAAGTCCAAGCAGTCAGACTGTGTAGGCTGATTAAGAGCAGGAGTCGGAAAAGGATGACAAAGACTAAACGAATGAGGAAAGGGGAAAAACCACTCAATTTCAGAATTCACATGTTATTTCTGCAGCCAAAATCAGCTGAGGTATCACTAGACACCAGAGAGGAGAGAGACAGTTTGAATGTGTGATGTCAATCTTGCAGAATACTTAATGTTAGTCAAACTGACAGCACCCAATCACAGTTGGCTACTTTGCTAAAGTGGCAATTTATGAGTCTGGTCATATTCAAAAACCTGCCAAGTAACCTTGTTTTTATGTTTTCTTTAGGTGTACACATTTTCCAAATCTACCGGCTTCTGGTTAATTTCTCAGCCTTGAAACTTACTCTGACGTGTGCTGCGTATCAATGTGACATCACAGATTCAAACTGAGCGATAAATCGATCTCTCGTTGATTTAGTGAAAGCTCACAAGCGAAAATGATGCCCTGGGTGGCAATCAATGTCAAAAAGAAAGCAATTATAATATTTAAATTATTATATACCACACAGGTATCCCCAATCAGAAAACTGAATGAAACTTTATCCTACCCCAAAAACACAAAGTAAGAAATAAATTATAGAACTATTTAAAGGGTAGTTGTAATTTACGTACTCAGTTTAGCACTCTGGACTGATCGTTCACAACTGCAGACTCAGTGATGAACTTCAGGCATTTGTTTTTCTCAATTGATACATGGCGTTTTTGTGAAGAACTCTTCATTTGAATACAAAAATTTAGTTGCATTCCCCTTAATGTATCAAGAACAACAGTACCACTCAGTAAATTGAAAAAGGGGAGGGAAAGAGGGAGAAGAGGATCTGCTACACAGAGGATTTATCTGAGTGACTCTTGTCCATTAGTGTGTTATTCTTTTTTTGTATATTTGTATTTTTCTCTTTGTCAACAGTCCATGTGAGCAGAGGCAGGGATTGGCTGTATTGTCCTCCACGACACCGTGGTTAAGCAGTAAAAACAGAGCTAATCACCATGACAGCCACACGGGAAACAAAAAATGAAACCATGACAGCATCCTTGGACTGCCTCACATTACCAAATGACACGCTCAAACCTGCACAAATACACTGTTGCTAGAACCATGCATGAGCAAAACATGGCTAGTGATGCTGTGCATGGACCTAGACGTTGGTGGAAGAAAAAAGAAGAAAGAAGAAGAGGAAGGTGGGGTTACAGGTTTGATACTCCAACCCCTTGATGACGACCTGAGGAGTGGCCGTGGGATAGAGTTGGACCCCTCACCCGCGACCAAGTAATGGAAAAAAATAAAATAAACAAAAACTCTTTCGAATAAGAATCCAAATGGATCAGTTCAGCCAAACGCTACAGTTCATCTTCCGTAACTCCCTGTACTGAAAAAAAGGGAGCGTGAGCAAAGAGGAGGAAACCATGGCAAGATACAGCAGAGCTGTGCATGATGTACGACTGACTGGATCCGTCTCTGCGGCGTCCTTCCTCTGAAGACGGGGATGGGGTTAAGGCTGTGTGTGTGAACATGCGATACTGAATGTGGCTCCGAAGAACAGCCACCAGGCCCCCTGTTGGCCCCGAGAGGCCTCGTCCAGAGCAGAGTCCAAACAGACGCTCCAGGCAGGAAATCAGGACTTCAACAGGGTGGCGTCAAGCTCAGATCTTGAATCGTTGGGTCAGATGTAGGATGTTACAACCGTGCCCCCTCCCCTCCTCCTCCTCTTCTTCCCTCCCTCCCTCCCACCCTCCCCCTCCCACCCATCACCCCATTTGTCATTTCTCCTAGCTCTCCTTCCACCACCTCCTCCTCCTCCTCCTCTTTGTAAGCGCCTAATCTCTAACTGGATGGCTGGTCACGCTGTGGCCAATCAGGAGCACTCCTCCCCGATGCGTTGGCACGAGCGGCCCACCTTGCGGTCCAGCTTCACCATCTTGAGGACAGCCTCTTCGCGCCCGCGGCCCAGATGGTCGAACAGACAGTCGTGCTGCTCGGGTAGACGGTGAAGCATGCAGAAAACATAGCCTGGAAGGCAAACAGAAGCAACGTGGTGAGGGAGGAAGTGACCCCAATACATGTTTGGTTGTTCCCACTTTGTAAGGACAACAAGCCTCTTCATGACCTCTCGAACAGACATGTACTGAATCTGAATCTTCATCCAATTTGAAGAGGAAGTGTGTGTCACCTGCATACTTGTGTATCCTAGTGATTCACATAAGATGCTAAAATTTCACTGACGTTAAGTCAAGATCTGCTCATTAGTCTTTTCCCTCAGAGCTTTCAATAATTTAACCCTCTGAACTTGTTTCTGGGGATTTCTTTTGCTCCTGTCATTATTTTAATCAAGGTGGGCTCGTTTCTCATTGCAATATTAAGTTCTACACTTCTATGGAAACAGAACAGCCATATATAGAAGTAGAGAGAACCCTCAATTCTCTTTTGTGCTGTATAACAAAAATTAAAAAGCTAAGAATCATTAAAAAAAAAGATCAGATAGATAGAGAAACTCAGCAATCAGCATGTACAACCTTTTTCCAAGTGTCGACAGGTGTTACAAATGCATAAAAAATGGTGGCTCTATCTACTGTAGATTTTTTACTGCTTACATTTTTAATTTGTTTCTATACTGGTCTCCTGTCTGCTCTATATTGTGTGTTGGAGTACAGCTGAAATATAACTGTTGGTTACAGCTTAATCAGTACTGGCTTCTAAAATTTTTGTTTTTACAGAGTGTAGTTACTGCTTATATTTGGCAAATTGTTAAAATGAGACATGTGGGGAAAAAGCAATTCTGATGAAATATCCAGATTTTTAGGTTTCGATTTGCAGATTTGTTAAAACAAAAAGTAACACATGATCAGTTCAAGGACTGTTGTTGAATTTCTGACAACTCTTGTTTGTTTTTCCAATTTCTTGTGATGATAAATGGTGTAATTCGGGCAATTATAAAAAAATAACACGCCTTTTAAAGCTGCTGGCAGGTTTTTGGTGCACACAGGGTTAACATGACATCAATAGCTTTTAAAATAATAACAACAAGCGACATATTTTCAACCACAATGGGGACGCTGAGGCAGTGAAATTAAAAGCAGCAGTGTCACGGTTCAAGCAGTGGCGGTACTGACCACAGCGACAGGAGCCCAGTTCCTGCTGCACCAGCTCTAGTTTGGTTTGGCAGCGATAGCAGCGCCGACGGTTCTTCTGCTTGGGTGTCCCGCGGGCCTCTTCGCTGCTCCCCTCCTTCTCTTCTGTCCGTGGTCGCTTCTCTGGCGTCGCCTCGCTCTCTGAGCCCGAGGCTGCAAACAAACAGCAGGGTTAAGAGTTAGCACTAAACTGGGGCAGGTCATGCGGAGATACTGGCAGGAAGAAGAGGCCGGCCGTACCTGATTCTCGTGGACGTTTTGTGGGTGTGCAGAGTGTGCCTTGGGCTGTTTCTGTGGACGACACGCCTGCAGATGGAGAATTAAAGAACAAGTGAGACATGACGTGAAATGACCTCCTTCCACGCCATCGATCCATGCTGACGAAGAAAAGAAATACTATAAAATGATAAAACAGGTGTCCCAGTATTTGAGGGGTACGCCCACTTTTCCGGCCGGACATTAACTGCATGGTATTATATCCTAGATTTCCCCAGAAGCACAGAATGTAACGTCTTTAGAGTTGTGCAGAGTTTATTCAAACACGAAAGTTTTCTATACAACGAAAGTGAAGGAGGAAATGTCAATACTTACATAATTGGTCTTTAGATGTTCTTAAAAACAACTGAACTATTCAGCAGGTTCATCTTTTTTAAAGCCCCATTAAATGGCAGAACAAATAAAATAAACATTTCCACAATTTCTGTGAACATGTTGATTTGGAGTAAAATGCCAATTCCTCTAAAACCATGACAAAGTATATTTTATAGATGACAGAGTGCATACAAGGTGACAGTGTGAAAGGGGTCCGGCAAAGCTCTCCTCAACTTTGCAGTGAGTTGAACCTCATTGTTTAGCTGTCCGGTGTGTAAAGTTACTGTTTTGGTTCAGCAGCAGGCAGCAGTTTTCAGAGAAAAGGCTCCTAAAACCCATTGTACACCACCATATCAGTACCACACAGCAGAAGGGCGCAGCTAGCAATTGTCATAGCGGAGCATTAAGCAGCTAAGGATTCAGATAATTCACTGGTGGAGAGACCAGAGTGGAGACTGAAAGCAGAGCAAGAGGTGAGCTAACACTGAACTTAAGTTTGCCAGATGGGAACAAACACATCCTTGCTCTGCAACTCCTACATGTATAGATAACTTTTTACTGGATTAAGTCATATCAATCTATAAAGTGAATGCAGCACTCACAAATTATTTCTGCTGCCCTCAAGTGGCCAAAAAAGGCATTTTCAGAATTCAAAAACTGAGTTAGTAATACTGATGTTATAGCATCTTCTGCTGTACAGGTACAAGTCATGGTGAAGTCAATCAGATTTGGAAAAACAAGATGCTTTCACAGAGAAAAGCGCTTTCTCACTTTTTTGTATTCTGAACTGTATGTAAGGTACAGCTGCCCTTCCGCCATGTGTCACTTTGTACAAGGGGGATCGCGATTGTTGTTGTGTGCGAAAAAGCAAAATCTACACAGACCGATTCCTGTATCCTCACCGTGACTCAACCACGTGGACCCACTTAAAGACAGTGAAGTCTGCACAGCAACATTTGCACATGTACAAACCATAAAGACATCATTCTGGTGATATCTAGGCTTGGGCGATAAAACAATGGCAATGTTTACTGGCAACAGACACTTCATCGATGCAGTAAAAAGAAACCCCGTTTAATAGAATGTACGATATTTTTACTTACATGTATTATATGTAACCCACCATGAAAGTAACAAAAATGCAAAGCTTGGTTGCATGAACAGACTAAGTCTGCTCCCACCCTGGTTCATAACAGTCTATCGCATCCCTTGATAATGGAGCCCCTTCACTCCGTCACCCTCCTGTGGCTTCCTTGCAGGTCTCCTAAGCCACCTGGGTCAGAAGCCACCTGGGTCAGAAGCCACCTGGGTCAGAAGCCACCTGGGCCTCCCATCAACCCTCCAGGAGCTTTAACTTCAGCACAGTGTGGCAACATCACCATGGCCACCCTCCGCGCACCCATGGGTTTTAATTTACTTTTTTATTTAATGTGTATATTGGGGAGATGATTTCTTTATCCTTATTCACCTATATATATTTAGTTATTTGTATGTTTTTGAAGGTTGTGTTACCGTTAAAATCATTACCCGAGTACCTTGATAAACAGGCTTAAGCAGTTGAATTCAAATTAACCTTTGTTCTGCTGGTCCTTACTTGATAAAATATCAGTTTTTATCAACATTGACTGAAATTAAACATTTTATTGCGATACGTTCTGCGCCTATATCGCCCAGCCCTACTACTCAGTCTAAAAAGAAGCACTGCTGATGTAGTCTTAAGGCCAGAGACTGTTGTGAGAATTACTGCATGAGTTCTGCAATGTACTTCACATTAAATGATGCTTCCTTGGTGCGAGTGTCTGAAAGTTTCAGTGCCCCACCATCTTGGGACTGAATCCGGTCAGTGCTTTATCTTCTATGTCAGCCATGCTCTATATCTCTCTCTGTACTTTCCCACTGGATATAAAGACAAAAAGAACAGACAGTCCAATATTTTTTCAACACCTTGCTATGGACAACCAGTACTGTGCTTGTCAATTCTGCGAGATATACTGTGCTGCAGAATTGATCCAAAGTTAATGCCAATTTTCACTGACCCCTGTGACTATTTCCCATTGCTTGGCAGATTATTACATGGTTGTTATGCAGGTTTTAGTTTCCCCAAGTTTAAAAAAATTACAATGTGTGTGTGAAAACATTGATTTGGTGGATCTTACCTTCCCTCGTGCTGGAAAACGTGGGCGAGGGCTCTTCGGCTGACGGCTGCTCTGAGCTAGAGGGTGGCGACAACGATAGGGATTGGCTACTGCTACTGCTCGTCTCGCTACTGAAAACGGGTGATTGGCTACTCCCAGTGCTTTGGATGGGCTTGGAGGTGCAGTCCTCCACTGGCTGCTTCTTCTGGATGTCTGTGGTCAAGGACAGTAAGTAAGGGAGTAGAGAGGAATGTAAAAATAGGACAGGGAAACGAACAGATACAAACAGAAAGGGAGGGAGAGAAGAGATGACATGGAAACAGTGAAAACACTGAAACTATGACTCACACACCTGTTTATGGTATGTAGTAGAGAAACACAGCTGCACATCCCACCACCTCGTACTATGTCTGTGATATACATTATGCAACTATACAGTGTCAATGTATCGAAAATAGTGTTTCGCAGTCAGCAGACAGATTCATATTGATATATTTGCATAATAAAGTTGCACCCCGTCGGATATTTATGCGCATATATATTTATACATCCACTTCAAGGGGGTTTTTTTGCATGCAGGAAACGATCAACTAAAGCTAAAGACAAAAAAAGTCTGGTAAAACAGTGAGTTAGTGCTCAGCCCAGAGAACTCTCATATGTTATCATCTTTTGCCTCTCCACTTCCTTTGGTCTCCTGGTTTTTCCTGTCTGTGAAACGATCATGCATTTGCTGTTTGGTAAATATAACTGTGTGCAGTCTCCTGACAGCATGTTCCAGGGTTCCTTCTTGTTTGTGGCCATCTCTCCCTAAGACCTCCACCACTTTTAACAGTAGAAACTTGTTGAAACAGACCATCTACTGAAGTCAACAATTATCTGCTTCGTTTTTGGAGACAAAGCAACATAAAAACATGTGCCAATGCAGTCGAAAACGCAACTTTTCTTCGTACATTAACATTGTAGATGGGCAATCAATACCCTCAGCAAACATGGATTTCATGCAAGGAACAGCTTGAATAGTAAATTATTTGATGGGTCAGTTAATAGAAATTTAATTGCAACCTTTTGATTATTTGACTAATATTGTATTTTTAAACAAACATGCCAAAAGTGATCTTTTTAACATATTTGCTCCCAGCCGTCTTAGTCTTTGATGAATAGGATAGAGCATTGGGTACAGGTTCCAAAAGTCAGATTCCAAAGTTCCTAAACATATTTCACTTGTGCTACTTTCTAAACAATGTACTGCAAACACTATATAACTACTGCTATCCGTCTAAGCCATTAGTCATGCTACTTGAATGCCTGCGCGTCTTGTCTTCTCCAAATGCATTTGTCTTAGTTAATCTTGAGTCTAGCATTATTCTAACTTAACCCACTCAGCCATCATTCAGCTGCTTGATTAGCAGGTAAACAGGACAAACTGTATAACTGTCTTGTAACAAAACCTTAACCGTCAACTTTCAAGGACAGGTTTGGAGTCCGCTGTTACCGTAAAGTAGCTGACGTAAACAGAAAAATATAAACTGGATGAAAGACCACCACTGTTATGATTACTTTACCTAAGTGCATGTTTCTTCTACCAGCATTTCACACATGAAGAACGCATGAGAATTACATGAACAAGGACTCTATTTCTCTTTTGTGGCAGCGAACACAACACATGGACTTTCAGTAAGCATTAAGCTTCTCTAGGCACTGATTAAAGTAACTTTACAACCCCTTATAGCAACAGTTCACTGTTACTGCAACACTGTGCTGTAACGTTTCTCACACACTGGCAGAGACTTACAACAACAAACCCACCGGTCTACGTCACCACCTTAATTTAAGGGATGTGCAGTCAGGCTGTGGCTGCGATAACCTCACTTGTTAAAAAACATAACTGTATAAACTAACTTTAAGTGTTTGTGTACCTCGACAGAGATGGGTAAGTAGGGGAGGAAGTACTCAGATCTGCTGTAAAAGCAGAAGTCCTTCACCGAAAAGGCTACCCTAAGTAAAAGTATGTAAGCATAATCATGAAAAGAGTAAACTATCATATTAGAGTAAAACTAATAAACAGTAAATAATCAGATTATTATCACTCATCTTTTGGAACCCCTTAAAGAATCTGAATTAAGAATCATTAGGAACCAGAATCAGATTCAGAAGGACACCCAGCCCTCACTGATTAATATTTTTAGTTTTTGTGGTGATCATATTAGGGCATCCGATCGGATTTTCTTTATTTCTCATGAGCAGTTTCCACCATTTTGCAATCTTACGCACCGAAACTTTATTGAAGATTTACTGCATGCACGGCAAAGCAATCCGCAGATTAACAGATAATGAAAATAATCATTAGCTGCAGCCCTAATGCGCCAACTCCATCTCTCCCTCCTCTCATTTTCCTGACAGCTCCATCTGTCATCTGTGTAATAAGCACAAGCCCAATGCCCAGGAAATACCTGCTGTTCATCAGCAGATTTTTTAAAATTTAATGTGTTCAAGTCCTCCGAGCACCAAATGCACCAAATTCAACATTTTCAAAACTGTTCTTAGCTGCATTACCACGTGACTATAAGTTAACTTTGTCAACTGAGACATGACAGTAAGAGAAAGACGAGATCACTTTGGCTGCACTTTGGTCTTCTATACATAAAGATGATGTCAGACATTATCGAACCATGAGGATATTGTCTTTGCTCGCCCCTCCGTCCACCCAAGGGAGGGTGAGGGAGGTCAGCCTAGATTTTAGTTTCTCCTCCACATGTGGGCTAACCCACTTCTGCTCAGCCTACATACTCATGTGTATTGAGTCTATTCTGAGCAGTACTGCTGTCTGTGATGCTAGACTCAAAGCTGGGCCCTTAGGTCCTCGCTGTCTGCCATACTCACTGGTTGCCATGGCCACCGACAGGGCTGCAGTGCACCCTAAACCCATCCACCTGAACCAGACTAGAGAAGTCATTGGGAAAACTTCATGTGTACTGTGACATTTTCAAACTTTAATTGGTCATTTTTTATAACCATGCAGTAGATATAGAGCAGAAAAACTAACTTTTTTACATTTAACGGGGTTCAAAGCAAAACTCTTAATGCAGTAACCACAGACAAAGATTACTCTGTTCTCTGAATTCACAACTGATTCTGTCCCTTAAAACCCAGCTACTCTCTTCACAGCAATTCAGTATTATTGTTTAATGTGATGGAGTCTCATCATCCTTTGTGCAAGCAATTATCTTGTGACATCTTGACTCCTCCAAAATGTAAATACATCCTTTCAGAGGAAGGCTCTTTACTTGTTCTTCCCTTTTCCTAGAATGACTTCTTAGCGTTATTAGCATTCCCAACTGAAATCAGCTGGCACACCTAACGTGAAGCTGCTGCGAGCTGTGTCTCTGGCTGTCAGTGAGAATGACTCTGCATGCCAAGAAGCAACTTAACAGAAAACGAATGTGCAACCGTTTCACCCATTTAAATGTGGGAGGCAACCACCTGCAAGCAACCCTGAAAGACAGTGAAGGACACAGGGGACCTGAAATGCACCCATGCATACATGTGGGGATTTGAATCTCTGTAGTAAAATCTGTCAAGTCTGTAGTCAAGCAACAAATGTACAGGTGAACCACTGGAGGCAAGGGATGTACAATCTTGCAAAAATATTCCAGTGTAATCAGCTGGTCCTTCAGTTAACAGGCCTTTAACACTTGAGCACTTGGGTTTCATTTCCCATTTTGACAGACAAACTGACTTTTAGCTTACAATGAAGCCAAATGACAGCTGGCAACCTGCCAAAGCAGAGGACACTCTGAGTAATAATTTACAGTAAATATATTTAATACCAAGTCTGACTTTTGCCACAGACAATTTACTGACAGCAAAAAAAATATTAGTGATATAATATTACTAAAGAATCAAACCCAGGAAGGCACTGAAACTTGTTTTTGCAATTTACATTTTACCGCTTCATTTTGAGTCTCATGCCGTCTTTGCTGTGGAATGATATCCACATGCCATCCAGGACAAAAGAAGTAATTTCTTCTCTTGTTGTTTTTATTTCCATTTGTAAAATACGTGTGATGAGAAATGACTTACCAGCAAAACATTTGGAGCATAGATTCATGGTTTTACTGGACCTGTGGAGACAGGAGAAAATTGTTATTGACCTCCTCAGACATCCATGTTTTGCTTCCACTTATTACTGTACACTTTTCTAGTACAAAACTAAAGGTTTTACATTTGAAAGTGAACGGAAAACATCTTTATGAGCATCATTTTCTAGCAAAGCCAAAACTATTATCTTTATCAAATAACAGTTTTGTTCTGCCAGTGTCTTTATCATTTCATACATGTGGAAGACAAATGCCATTCAAACCGTCTCTGTCACAAACACTAGCAGGATGTTGCCCCTTTTTTTCCAACATCTCAAATGACAATTATAACCCATCCTAATAATGAAACATAACATCTTTCACAAACTCTCCCTAGGTTTAATCCCAGGAGTCCTCTTTTTGTTTATCATTTTTGCAGCTGGGCCTTCTTGTCACCATACATTCAGGCAGACAAGAAATAACAGAAGATGGTGTAGCAAACAGGTGTTGTACAACAGGAGCATATGGTTGTAATAAAGTAAATTATTTCACTGTTACGCCGTTGCTATTGATGGATGTTGATGAATGCAAGCACAGAGCTAAACACGTCTTCTGACATGCAAATCTAATCTATTCTCTGTTGCATATTAGTGTTGCTCTTTCTCCAGGCGAAAAGGAAATAGTTTTGCTATAATGTTAGCATTACTGGCTCCGATACTAGGTGCCCTGCTGTTATGATGACTAAACATCAGTGTGCAACACCTTAGAACAAGAAAACTGTGAAAGCATTTGTTAAAAAAAAAAAAGGTCTAATTTTTTTTTCTGCAACTGCCAAAGCCGGATCGCATTAAGCTCAAGGGCAGCTGAGGCTGACACTGCTGAACTCAACAGGTTGCTGGTTATCTGGCAGATGTGTAATGGATGAGTTCTCTGTCACCTGTTGGCTCCTGCTTAGAGATTATTCTACTAAAACAGAGTTACTTTAAAAGCCCTTTCGCCGTGAATGGTCATGATTGTAACACAAAGAAAGCATCATCCTTACACAAGTTTAATAACACCACCTATAACAAGACTTATCATACTGTAACATTTCCTGTGACCTTAAAGTTCAGCTACTAATTTTCAGCCCATTCATAGGACAATAAGTGGTTCTATCAACCAGTGAAATCCTGGTTTCAATCATTAAACTGTACATTTATTTTTTCCCCAATCTGGAAATCTATTTGTCTCCTAGCTTCCTTGAAGTTTGCCACAGCCTTTACCACAAGGCACGTCTTTCCCACACCTTCTGGATCTCTCTTGAATGCCCATACCACCACAATATGTCAGACTGAGCCATTTCTGTTAGCCGCGAGTCCCCTCAATGGTACACAAGCTGGAACTTCGCAGGGTATTCTCATCATTGTTCCTACAGGAGCTATGTGACCGATGCAGCTGGACAGGCCTGCGCAGACGCTTTGTACCTTCAGCAAGGAGGAGAATATTTTCACCTGTGTAAGTCCCTGAATTTGTGTGTCAACAACAACAACACAATAAAACAAACTAATCAATTTACATGCACAGATATTTCCAAAACCAAGCTACTGGAGACCCACATTCAATGGAAAACTAATTTTGAGACCATTTTCGATGAGCATCACTTGGTCTTGAATAATGCTTAAACTTTAAATTCACACAGGAATTTATCCAAATATTCAATCAAATACCGTAGCTAAAAAAGAAACAAGAGACAGTCTTTTTTGTGTAGTTCTAATAACACAATAAATATGCACTTTACCACAAGCAAGTGATAAATCAAGTTTCTTTTAGTCTAAATGTACTCCAGTGCACTCCCAGGTGACAATCCAAGCTGGAGACCAGATGGTAAAATTTGATTATGCCCACAGAAAACGTGACACATCCAAGTCAAATATCTTGTTGAGGTGTTGAAACGCAACTGGTTCGTGTAATAGTAGCAAGCAGAGTGGGGAAAAAACAAACACAGATAAGAGAAAACTAACCATTAACCTTGAACCGTGGAAGAGGACAGCACTCGGGTATTTACAGTATTTCTCTCATTCTCTTAATTAACTGCCTACTGCTGATATACTGGAACCGACATGTGTACAAGTTGATGTTAAAGCACCATAGCAGCACAGATCTTTCAAAGAAATGGTCAATTAAATAAAACAAATGTCTTCATTATATACCATATTGACTAAAGGGCACTGACAAGGGCTGTTGCAATCATTTTTTTTTTAGTTAACGATTAATTGCATCCAAATAAACGTGATTAATGATTTAGTAACTTCTTTTCTGTCCATTCTTTGCCTCTATTAGTTATACATTAGCAGTATTAGCACCTTTGACCGTCACCTTTTCGCTGCAAATCACCTCCAAGTTGTTGGGTACTGCTTTTCCATTTGGCTTTGCAGCTAAATCCATGATGTTAATGTCGTCAGATGCTCATCGAAGTGCAGTCAGTCGAATATTAGGAGTTAAGCACCTCGAGATAAACATTAAACTACAGGAGGCCCAAATGCTGAAAATGCAAAAATGATCACGGTCGGCTCAAAAAAATGCTATCCTGTATGTATTGTGGCACGTCTACCACCGACAACCGTCTTTGTACAGGTACACACCAAATCAGAGGTATTCCTACCAAAACTATTTGTGCTTGAATAAGTTTATGCCTTCAACAAATGAGATGAGCACTGGCTGCTAAATTGTCTTTTCACATTTTTTTCCCTTTAGTTCTCAAAGATTAACATCAGATCAGACAGTAACTGATTGTCTATGTTGCGGCTTCTTAAATTGATCTGATAAACTGGTCTACTAATGACTGATGATCTGGATGAACTCAGCAGGTTTCCATTCCAACCAGGTGATTTCACTGATTAGCACAGCTTTCCCCCAGAGAGGAGAAACTAGTGAATCAAGCAACCTGGTGTGGTCTCTGGTGTAGAATGAAACACATATAGGACATTTTAGCAGACACCGGTTGATGTTAGAGTCGATGATGTGCAAAAAATAAAGGGTAAATTATATTGCAATTATGTTGAAAGACACTAGAACTGCAATACAAGACACATTAGTGGAAATGGTTTTCTTTTTTATCTATTTTTCCTTCTAGAGAATATGATTTGTAGGCTGGGGCATCTCTGTACAACCATTATATGGAGAGATATTTTAGACACCTTTTACCACAGCATCTGAGACTTGGATATTGCACCAATGCTAATTTTAAGCCGTAGCGTACATTAGATCGGAACATTCTCTTCGGCTTTTAAACCTTGACAAGACTTGACTTGAATTAGAAGAATAACTGCCACCCAAAAGCAAAATGTCACACTAACAACAAGTATCACCACTCTATCACTAAGACCGGACTTTAAATTTAGAAAAACAATATATTTTAACAATGTACTTAGTGTTGGGAGACATGCCATCATTCCTACCAAGGTGAGGAGTTGCAATCCATCCTTTTAGAAAGACCCAGTGCTAAATACAATCCTTCAAAGGGTTAAATGTAATCTTATTCAAGATGTTTTTGAGAGGCCTTGAGTTTCAGTGACATGTGCGAGGAGCCTGCATGGGACAGGGCAGCGAGCAGCCCCAGGCCAGGTGTTATTCTGAGCCTGGCCAGGCTGGGCCATAAACACACAACGCTGCCATTTGTGTCACCTGACATTGACAGGTGGGCTCAGGTTTGCTTTCTGGACACCACAAAATGAAGGCAATCGGTGGGGGGGACAGTGCTGGGGGAGGAGGGGATTGGCAATCAAATGACAAGTCATATGGCAACGTGCTGTACTGATAATACCTCAAAAACAGAGGAGCTACAGCCTTCCTGGTTGCATTTCACACAGTAGTAGCAGGTTACCTCCCTGAAATCATTGATAGAACTGTGCGGTGGGTACAACAGTGTGTGTGTGTGTGTGTGTGTGTGTGTGTGTGTGTGTGTGTGTGTGTAGCTCAGTAATGAGATGGCAGTAATCGTCTCACACTGAATGTTTTGGTCTCCTATTATGGACTTAGACGTCTATAAGGAGAAGCGATCAGTCACGTTTGACTGTTAAATAGATTAAAGGTTAGATATGGCCATTTTTCCTATGGGGTAACACAGTGAATCACATCCGGTATGCAACACACATCCACCACTTGACAAGAGCCGAATGTAAAGGGTGTAAAATAACTCAAAAAGAGCTTCACCAGCACAGCTAACACAGAGGGTTCACCCAAAGTTAAGTGTTAGTCGTTTTATTTCATCGAGGTGTCGAAAACAGGACATGTTTAAAAGGAACCTGCTGGCAATAAATCATTTTCTGTCTCGGGTACGTCATCTCCTGGGTTCACAAATTGCCTTAAAGCACGATATAAGACGGTTAAAAATATTAAACAGCCCCTCAGAGGACGACAGCGGGGTTGTAAACTTCAAAATAAGTGGGGATTTAGCTAGTTTTCAAGCTAGGAGGTTTATTTATTAGCTAACTTCCCAACCCCCCACCCTCGGCCTGCACAACAGAACAACAACAATGGGTTTGGACTAGTTGAACCCGTTGAGCATATTTCATCCGGATTTAGCCTTCACTTTAAGGTTTGATATACTTTACATGAGGTTTAACACTTACCCCCAAAATCCACAGGGACACCTGGGAGGTAGACTCGGAGGTTTGCTTCGTTCACTAGTGTCTCCCATGACTTCCAACAAAAAAAAAAAACCGATATGGAAACGCGAGGCTGGGGATGAGTCCGGGGCCTGGTCGTTCAATGAGAAAAAACGAGCCAGCACTCAAGTTAGACAAAACGATAAATGTCCCTTTTCTTTTAAAGTCCACAAGTCGGCGAAAAGGCGGCGAACTCGATCCGTTCGGGCCACGAAACCCTTCCGTTAAGTGAAACAAAACGGCTCAGTTTGAACTGGAATAATTGAACGGCACTCAAAGCAATCAGCTGGACGTTCGGACGTTACGACCGACAAACGAAAAGAGGGGGGCGTCCCGGTGTCTCACTCGACACCGAAACACCTCAAATAATCGCCAGCTGCCCGCAAATACGGATAAAACACAAATATGACGACGTTAAATATGTGGGAGGGTGTGAGAAAAGAAAAAATAAATAGATTGAGGAAGGCCTTCCCCTCTTCACAGTTCAGGACCACCCCTATTCACACGTCGCTGGTACGAAGTATGCTGGGCCGGCAACGCGTCCATCAAACCAGAAATGTCAATATTGCCCAACGAAATGAAGGCTAAACAGAGCTACAAACTGGCTTTTAAACTCGATATTACACGGCAAAATTAGCACGAAAACACGTAGAATACATTTTAGGAGCTTCTGCATTAACTTAAAAAGATAATGTCCACTAGTTTGACTTGTCTGTGTAGATTCTCAGTGGTTCAGGTCGTGGTGATCCTACCAGCTATACAGTAAAAAGCTACTGGACTTCTCTTTTTCTGGCCTTAAAGACGTTTCACTTCTTCAGGATCCAAAAAGAGAAGTCCCTTGGCTTTTAACTGAGGCTCTTAGCAAGGATTTGACTTGTTTTGATCACAGGCTTCCCTGTAATCCGTTTTACCTATTACAGTGGAGACTTAACTGTGTAAGAAAATTGTAATTAAAAGAAAATCAAATGCAGAACCACTATGTGAATCAAATAATATGAATTTGAATTATTCAATTTGAATAGTTGTGTTCAAAAATTGAATTCGAGCCACAACATTTGAAATTTAATTGCTCGACTTGAATAATTGTATGAAACAGTGAATTAGAACCACATAATTTGAATTTAAACTTGAATAATTGTATTAAAAAATTGAATTTATGTCACATTATTTCAATTACAATTTCTTAACTTGAAAAATTCTGTTGAAACATTGAATTTCCAGCACTTAATTTAAATTTGAACTGTTTACCTTGAGAAAACATGCATAAATTGGATTAAAAGCATATAATTTGAGATTAAATTTACTTTTTAAAATGGTATTCAGTCCCATATTCAGTGCTCAAAATCAAAATCCACTTCTTGAAATTCAGTTTACTATGTTGTACCACACAGTCAAGTCACAGTCACTTAGAACTCAGCTAATCAGCACCTATTTTTTGTATAGACATATAGAATTATTCAAGTTGGGCAATTCAAATTCTGTGATTCAGTTTCAGTTCCTAGTGGCACATATTCCTGACCATAAAAATCTGCTTGATTAGGACTGCATCATATCTTTTTGTAAAAACAGAAAGCTGATATTTGGTGTGGATTATTGTAGTTAGATAACCAACTCTCAATATCTACTTCTTTTGAATTTTCTAAGTTCACCAGCAAATCTCCAAACCTGTCTGCGTGTTGGCGCTGGAAAGACGTTAACAAATGTGTTCTGTTGCCTGCTTCTGTTGAATGATGAGAGCTAATAAAGTGTAGCTATGACTTACACCCAGCAATATAACCCCCAAAGAGGCTCAAGAGCTCCCAAGAGCGGCTTGTCACTCATTGCCATCAAAATATCAGATTTAATTACACATTTATTGAGGAATATCTGACACGTAATCAAGATAAAGTGAAATATTAAAGGCTTTAAAATTAGATTTTACCCCAGGGATCTGGTATGAGTGTCAAAATCAGGTAGTAACACAGGGAATATGTTAAGGCCCCTATGTGTTTTTAGTGGTAGGAAGAGTATAACAATTCTGCATTTACTCAAACTACAACAAATGCCTCATGGCAGCTGTCTGTTTTGTTTTGTAAAAAAAAATATTGGGTAACAATTTGACTTATGATCAGTGATTACATTAGAGAGAAAAGATGCCAACATCTCTCTGCATGTATTTTTTTGTCCCTCTGTTCTGGTTGAAACTGGTTGTCGTTCCCGCAGGGTGGGAAAGACTTCACAAACACGACACAATGCTTTTGAGTTTTTAAAGTCAGACATTTTTAAAAGATTTATAACAATAAAAACACATCAACATTGCCCGAAGAGCTAGAGGGGCATCGGTGCCGTGAGCATGATGAATACCTGTTGATTGATCAGTCGCCACTGTTTGGTCTGTAACAGAAGCTCCCAAGACTGAACAGAAGACAGAGATCACTGTATTGCTTGTATCAAAGACCTCCGCTGCGCTTAACAGAACAGCAGCCGTTCAGGCAAGCAGATGGGTGTGACCCCTCACAGAAATGAACATGAACAAACAATGTCATTTTCATTATCACATTTTTGACAGGCAATGTATTAAACAAGAGGCAGTGAAATGCAATCACACGTCAATGGTCAAAAATAATATATATATATTAGGTAAAACTATGCATATACATAAAGTTAGATGGGGTGCTGGGAGTGTGTTCTCTACATTACAATGTAACCTGAACAAAGCCCTATTTTTGTTCTCTGTTAAATTCTCAAGGAAGACTTTATCTAACTAATGGGTAATCTTCTAAAATGTAGATGGGATGATGAAAGTAAGCTTACAGAAACATCAGTGGGTCACACAGGGTAGTATTTCAGGTATTTCAGGTTATATAACAACAAACTAAACGTTTCTGATACAGGAGTTCTTAAAGACGAACAACTCAAAAGTGCAACATCAGGACACAATGAAAACAAACAGGAACCACAGCACTGACAACTTAACTTAAAAACAAACCTCCAAAAACACACAAAAGACAGTTCAAACCAAAAAGTTTAAATTAATTTAACATACAAACAGCAAGACACCAAATCCAGCACTCCAGTACTGTACTTCAGTCAGAAGACCCAAGCTGCAACCTTTGTTTTTGTGTACTTGAGTAAAATAAAGTGCCAATGGCAGCTGCTCATGTATCTACTGTATATAAACTGTATGTCCGGCAGCCCAAGTGCATACGTGATTTGGTCCGAGCCTCTAAGCCCCAAATTTCAACAAGCTAATTGATTTCCCCAATCATTTGTGCCAAGCTATTCAAGTGCTTAAAACACTAAATTAAGACACTCAGTTAAATGTCAGTGTGTTTCAGTGAGGTTTGTCTTGAGGTATGAATCTTAGCTATCAAAAAGTCACACCACATACTACCACAGATTTTGGTTTCGGGTGTGAAAGCTCGTCATCAAATACTTCACAGCTATTACTTAATATGCAAATTCATAATTAGATTGCGTGCTATTTGCATACAAACGCCACGGAGTGCATTCGCTCCACAGCTTTGGCAAACTTTTGAAGAATTTACTTCCAAACTTTGAAAAATACTTGACTGCTACTCTGTTAGCTTGATGGTATGAAAAGTGAGTAGAGTCCTTTTAAGACAGTTTCTTAAAAAAATAGCTTGATAAGGATAAAATCCTATTTCTATTATTATTGTTATCGCATAAAATTCAAATAGCACCCCCTCTCCCTCCCTGCCCTGGTGTTACTGCTCTTTGGCGATACAGTATAACCATATTTCAGTGTGTGCCTCATCTTTGGAGAAGTAAAGATTCGACCTTCATGATTTTGTCTTAGTAGCTAAAAAGTACCTTCATAAAAATGTATGAGCCAGCAAATGTAACACCTAATTTTCAGTTTCAAAACTGGGAAGACTGGAGCCCTAAATGCTGCTGCTACAGATACACCAGTCTCTAATGTTGCACTTATGACAAAAGGACCATGGATTATGACAACGAGACGATCGCCTTAGCAGCGTTGTAGCAGTGCAGTCTGGACGACGAAGGCTGTGCAAAATGGCATTCTGAGGTCTCCCTTCCTCCAAACACCTTCCAACAAGGGGACGAGGGACTCCTAATGATGGGACTGTGAGGAAGATGATGACGAGGAAGAGGGCTGGGTAGGCAGCAGGCTGTGTGTGCGTGAAGGTCGCTGGGGTCGCGGCTGCTGGGTGGCAGAACCAGAATCAGAAGAATCCAAACCCGGGCTGCCTTCATTAACCTCCGTGTCCAGCTGGGCCGGACACTCGAAGTGAACACAGTGGAACACCTGCAGAGATCGCAATCAAGCACTGACATGAGAAGTCACCACCACACACACCACTGTTTAATTCTGCTAGCGGCTTGAAAATCAGTCTATTATAATAGCTGCTCATGATGGCAACAATCGACCACCAACAGTCAAGATGCTACCATTTCTTTATTAATCCGCCAGAATAGCAAAACAGTTCAGCTACCCAGTGACTTTTGGAAAGTGTCTGGCTCTGTGACTGAGAAATTAAATTGCCTGATGGACCAAAAGCTCAATGAAAGCTGAGTCCCAGTTGATTTCCAAAAAGACCTGCCAGCACATTTTAGTACTAATTTTGTTCAAACTAAACATCCTCTAACATTAAAAAAAAAAGAAAAAAGGAAGACCTCTGATGATCAAAGTAAACTATATTTTCACCTCATTAGCTGTATTGTGAGTCCCAACGATACGGATGAAGGAAGCAGGCTGCTTATCAAACTTCAATGTCTGCCATGATCTGCAAGAGAGGACAGGAGAAAAAAAAATCAACAAAAATATAAAACGATCGTGTGTCAGCTTACATGTTTTTGTGACTGGCCCCAATTATAGCACAAAGACTTCAAAAGAAAGGCCTGCTGAGTTTTAAATATTAACTCTGATATCATCTGTGTGTTCAAGCTTAATGTTTAGTCTTCAAGTGTAACAGCTTACAAAAGCAAGCACACATCTGCTAAAAATGAAGACTTCATCAACAGTGTCTTGATTGTCTACAGATCTTTTTAAGTATGAATCATCAAGGAAATCACTTTCAGACAAGGCTGCATCATGTTTCCTTAGAGAGGAACTTGTGGTTCAAGGTGACTTTGTAATCAGACTGGCTTTAGAAAAGTGATTGTGTACACAGAAATCAAAGAGTTCCTTTGCTAGTCTAAAGTCCATATTATGCAGCTTGGTCTTCACCTTTCATTCAGTGTGCTATAGCTTGTTTGTCTAGGCCAAAGGGACGTATTCTCTCCTACACAAAACATTGCTCCTTACCATCTTAAACACCTTGTTTAAAGTCCAGGCTTTTCTTGCGTTACATATCTACAAAACCATGTAAGATATTTGCATAAAAGCTACCTAACACCTAGGCTGACATGCCCTCAAACAAATAATGAGCATGTTCCTCCCGGTAAGCCATTATTTCCTCAGAAGAGCCGCCTCTGCCAAAAGCACATCCCTATACACAGATCTAGGGTTACGACTTTCATCGAGCCAGCTGACCAACGACAGCAGACTGGATTTTTTTTTGTGAGGAGGACCTTCACATCCTTGCTCTGTTATTAATGAAATCCCTAAAATCTCTTCCAAAGTTACATAATTGAATTTTTTCCAAGAAAGTATCCCTTTACACCTTTAATAGTATCTCTAGCAGACCTATGAAGTCTCCACCTTTCTCTGCCCACTACTCCCAAATCACTTTTGCTCAAGCAAACCAGTTCACCTGCAACTCCTCTAACACACTGTAAAACTACTCCATGCAGCAAAATGGCAAGTTGTAATAATGGAGTAATTCAGCCTTACGTACACAGACAGCGCTACTATGCAAGTTTACAAGAGTGGCTTCTAAGGCTTGTTACGTACAAAACCGCAAAAGTCCGAATTCATGTTTTTAAGACCGTCATCATTACACCGCAGTTTAAAGGGGAAAATACACAGCCAATGTGTTGACTGCTTATTTCACTAATGATGTGTGTTCCTGTATATAAAAAGACAGGAGGAGACACGAGATAAAATGGAGCGTTTTAGTCAGAGGTGCTGCAGCAATGTACATTATGAGAAAAGCAATGTGTTTACTAAACTTTAAATCACATATTCTAGCAAACCTCAAAAATAAAATTATGAATATGTAAATGTGCATAACATGGACTTTTCAAAGTTCATGGTTTAGTTAAGTCACTTTAACCATACAATCTCAAATATACAAAAAAAACCCTAACAATGTCAGCATCACGAACAAAGCTTGCACTACTGTAACAGATGACTACAATAATGAACTGACCTATAAAATAAATATAAAAGTCTGAATATGCAATGGATGTGTATGAACTGCAGGAATGAACTATGATTTGTTTAATAAAGGTAACAGTAGAGGAAACGGCCGCCTCACCGACATGCCACCCTGGTGCGGTCGACCACCTTCGTCCACTGCTGCTGGTTGGTGGAGACTTCGATGTAGTAACTGTAGGATCGCTCATCACAGTCCCACAGCAGCAGCCTGAACAGACAGAAGATTATTATTATTATCATTATCATAATCACTACAGTTTTGTACTTCACCGTCTTAATGTGCTAACCGCCACTGTGAGGTGTTGATGCGACTTCACACTGCATTTTAAACAACTTCAGTTATGACAAACAAATCATGGTAATGTCCGTTTTAAGCAACACTCATAATTATAAATGTAAAAAAAAAGCTACGTTATTACTATTTTCTATTGCTGAACACAGTTATATCCAAATTTCTTTTTTTTATATTGTGCAAAAACTACATTTTCAATCTATGCTGTGATAAAAAAGGCTTACCACTACATGGCAGTAATCACTCTAATGTAACTGTGGGGTAAAGAACAAATGCTTGGTTTGGTTTATTTCAGCTGGTGAGATTTCTTGCTGCCTTTTTTTGAACCTTAGTACTAAGAATGAGGCACATCTACCTTAACGACCCAATGGAGTAGGGCTGAGCTAGCTGAATGACGATGGCACCAGAGCCCAGCTGATGGCAAGTGTATCCAGAGTCCCAGTCGTAGTTGCGTGTGTCACCGTTGAGCAAGGCATTTCTGCTACGGCTCACTCCCTCGATGACACTGGCACACGAGGAAATAGTCGCCACATTCTCACCGGGCACTGCAGATAATAAAGGTAGGGTTACAGACTTGTTTTTCTATGATAGTCACATATCTTAGTTGATTGCTAACATTAGGCTTAAAAGACAAACACTACAACCTTTTTTGTCCCAGTTTTCTGCCACTTACCAACAAGTCCGTTTTCCAAGGTAAACGAGCGATTGGTGAACATGCACTCAAAAGCGACGAGGTGGAAGACCTTGTTGACTGTGTTGTGTGTTCCCACAATGCGAACGTACCTGACACACAAAGAAACAACATTAGCTCCTAGCTCCTACCTGAGCTATCTGTGAGCACATGTATTCCCTATTTAAGAGTTGTAATATTCTTGCAAACACGTAGAGTCAAGATGTATAACAAGCTCCAGATTCACCTTTCTCACAAAAGCTTGGGCCAAGGAATAATAAATGTCGGCATATTGAAACTGGAACCCCTGGTCTAGCTCACCTGCAAACGCGTGGCGTGAAGTAGAGGTTCTGCCACGAGCGGCAAAGGTACTTGGAGTGATCCACAACACGCACCCAGTCCAGCTCATCCATAGACACCTCGATGTAGTAGGAGTAAGATCTGAAATAATCAAGGATGACATTTTAAGTCAGCACACAGATTCAGTTTATCAATGTCACATAAAGTCTGAGTCATGAAACCCATTACAAAGCAAAACAATCACTGTTACCTTTTTTAAGAACTGTGCCAGACAAAGAATATTTGCAGTAAATGAATACATAAACTGACAATCAGTTTGTATTAACAGTTACTTTTTCCCTACAAGTGGGTTTTTAAAACAACACTCTCCATAATATGCTTCAAAATACACGTTCCAGAAAAGCCCTATTCACACCTTGCCAAAAGTCTTTTTAGAAACAGCAAAACTACACATCAGTGCATTTAGTCAACTACTTTAACAACAAATTGAACTGAAGAATATACTCCAACATTCAGTAAAGACAGTATAAACCACACTATATACCTCTAAAGTAATTCAGCCAACATCATGCTGGTTTAAACTGTTTTAAAGACAAGTCTTTCATACCGGCTATCTCTATCCCAGAGCAGCAGACGGATGTGGTTGATGATGGAAGCTTGGCCCAGTTTGACCTGGATCCCTGACCGGCCGTCCTCCTCGATGGGATGTCTGGAGAAGCCGTGGTCCAGGTCGTAGTTCTGGGTGTCTCCGTCCAGCAGCGCCGACTTCAACTCTCCTTTTACCACCTGAGCTCCATATTTCATGGTGGCGATGTTCTCCTCTGGTACTGAAAACCAGTAAAGAGAGAAATGCTAAATTAATGCATTAAGCAAATAGATATTATTTAATTTTTTTATTGATGTTTAACATAATTCTTATTAGCAATAACAGCACTAATCAAACAAAGGACAAAGAGCACTAACTGAGCATTCCCCGGTAGTTCAGATCCATATTACGGCTCTCAGAGCGGGTTTTAATGGCGTCCAGCAGGTCATCTGGGCTAAGAAGGCCAGATGGTCGCACCACGTTCAGCATCTCCGTCAGAGTCATGAGCGGCAGCCGCACTGCTGACATCACTTCATGTGTGTCAGCCCCGTCCTCATGCTGCCGGCACCAGCGACACAAGGCCTGGAAGATCTCCTTCTCACTGGCAGCAAACGAGTCCCGTCTGACCACAGTCAGCAGAGCAGTCTGTAAACACAGGAGCTTCAATCAATCATTTAGGAAAAAAAGAATGTATCTTTTTTTTGGCCAGACAAAAAAACAAATTAAGTAACTGTTTAAAGGAAATTTCTTAGTTGAGCTATTAAATGAAAAAAATGTTTAAGATGGAGTCTAATCTGGAAGAGCAGATTAACAAAGTAGATAAAAATATCTTTTGGCATGAAAACAGTTTGCAAGGTTTCTTCAGAGGTAACTAAATTAAAGTTTTTTTTAAATGTATTGCGATTTAATACCTGCCCTCTCATCAAACTGGTAACAGAATGATGGAAAACCAGTGTGATGATAATTCCTATAATCACATACTGAATACGTACATTTCTTGACATTTTTGTCAGTACTTCCAAGCTGTGTGTGACAATAATTTCTAGAAATACACCTCATCAGTTACAATGACATGATGATGGTAAAAAACTGATTCATAAAAAAATAATTTAAGGTTATTGAAGTATTTGCGAAAACCATCCCTTATCCATTTGGAGTTCTCCCGATAAACAATACTAAATTACTGTGAAGTGTTTCTGAAACCTGCAGATTGCTGAACAGCAATGACTCTTTTTTTAAGAAATCACTTATCTGCCACTAGAGGTCACTGTATCTTACGTTTATGACAAACCCATTGCTTTCTGTTACAGAGTATGGAGGAAGAAAGGCTACCTGAATGCAAGAATTAACTAATTACAGTCCTGACTACAAGTCTCCTTACACAATTCCATCATCCTGCCACCTCTTACCTTGGAGAGTGTGAGGAAACCGTCAGAGTTTAGCACTTCAGGTGCATGTCTGTCCATGTAGGCACAGCAGGCCGCACTGAGAGCACTCAGAGAGTAGAGACTGGCCACATCAAACACCAGGCAGACGTTGTTGGTGTGCAGGATGGTGCGGAGGAACTCAGAGGTGGAGTCCTCCAGAGGCTGGAGGCCATAGCGGTGAGCCAAGCCCAGGAAGTCCAGCAGCACTTCTTCCCGGGCAGAACTGAGACTGGCCCGGCCCGTGTACAGGTAGTTTAGCAGCATCGAGAAGGCTTCAGCTCGTGTCTCCTCCAAGCACACCTCCGCCTGTGGCTGGGACTCTTTCATCCCACCGTATAGTAAGGCCCTAATGGAGCAAGATTAGACAAACAGCATTAAAGTATTATAGTTTCTTTAATTTTCTTATAAATTTTCTCCTCAGGCCTGTCATAAAGCCCTGCCTTTTAAGTGTAACCAGCTGACAGCAGTCTCACAGATGTAGAAAATATTATTTTGAAAAGCATGGTGACAAATAATACTGGCAAGATCAAGACTGCCTTGAACACATAATGTTGTAGTGATAAATACTCCTTCTGTGTACAAATTGCCAATAGAAAGGCAGTCAGTTTGCTTGCTTGATACAATGCTAAAACCAAATGTGTGTAAAATGGGTGCATTTATGTATCACAGTCACAAGAAATATTAGTGAGAAAAGTAGAAACAGACAGCAGACAGAAGGAAGACATAACAGTTGACAAAATGTACATATTTAAAGAATGTGTGCCTTCACA
Organism: Dascyllus trimaculatus; assembly: GCA_024666655.1. Classification (NCBI taxonomy): domain Eukaryota; kingdom Metazoa; phylum Chordata; class Actinopteri; family Pomacentridae; genus Dascyllus; species Dascyllus trimaculatus. The sequence continues at coordinate 8,242,302 of CM045455.1, read as the reverse complement.
TGTGGCATCTATTGCTATAATAATGGGAGATGAACAATTATCTCAGACCAAAACTTGAAGATATTTAGGTTGCTGTCACATGAGGTGAAGAAAATCAGATCACACCGGAGAAGCTGAAACGACTAAATTCCTCCTGTTTGTGGTTAAAAATGATTCATGAATTGACTGATCGCTTAAAACAAACATACTATATTTAAAATCAAACAATGAATCAAGTGGTTGTTTCGGCTCTAGTCCGAATATTTGTTAATTTAAGAGGGGGTTTACTAATGGATCTGTGGTGTTTACAAAGGGAACATCAACCATAAGCTCTCAGACATTTAAAGTTACCTGAAATAGTGACAGCGAGCTGCCAGAATGACCCGGTGCGCCGGGAACCGCTTCCCCTCCACAATGAAGGTGACATCGCTGTACTCTTCGCCGAGCACCAGGGCTCCGAGCTGCTCCGACAGCAGGTGGATGTGGTCGATCTCCGACACGGACGCCAGTGGACGCAGAGGGTGACTGTTGCTCATGGTCGACGGCTGCCAGAGTCACACCTGACGGGAGGAGCAGACACGTTAAACCGAAAGTGAATCAGGCTTGAGCGAAAATAAGACGCTCCGCTCAAGAGTTAGCTGACGCCACCTAGCATTAGCTAATGCTAAAGGCTAACCGGAATGCCATGAAATACAGCGGCATTATAGCTGATAACTCTGAATAAATAAATCTAAGCTAATGTAAGATAATTCATGTTTCACGATACCAGTGGCGCATAGTAAAAACAGCTAAATTAGTAGGCCGAAATACACACCGCTGAAATTGCGCTGTCGATAACCAGCTAGCTTAGCGGTGTTGTTTACAGCCGCTGGTATGGCGGACATTTGACACCTGAACAACCGCTAGCTTCTCTTCTTTTTCTCCTCTCTCACTCTGCGCTTTAAAACTTACCGAGCAGCTACCATTCACTCCTGTGTTTCGATAAAGCTGACTTCAAAAATACAGTCCCGGTTGTTTTTCCAATGTGCAGGAAAATTCAGCAGCAAATTCACAATTCTTCCAGCATCACACAGGGGGAACCGATTCTGGGTCAACAGACAGGCAGTGCCGGTGCGAGTCACAGCTTTTCAAAATAAGGGTTCCCAAGAACGCTGTTCAAATAAATTCAAAGGGGAACTTTTATTTTGACACACTTTGACATTTTTTTCACCCATCACACAGCTGTGACAAATTTAACATGGCTTCATTAATAGCATAAATGACAAATAATGCATTGTGCAAATACAACCAAATTATATATAAATACATATATATGTATATTTGCAGTGATATATAAAAAATGTACATAAAAGTGAACACAAGAGCATAGTAAAGTGAACAAACTGAGCTCACGAGTCATTCTGATTAAAATAGATTTGCTACTTATGTATACAATTAACTTTTTTTCAAACTCTGATGTTTTCTGACTTTAACTACAACATTTTTTTTAAATATTTTTTTTTACATTTGGACATTTTTTTCAGGATTTTTTAAAAAAATGGTTTGATTATTGTCTATTAATACCCGTGACACAGGTTACAATTTTGCTATAACTTTTTTTATCATTGATATTTAAATCCCTGACGTAAATGCAGTGCTGAATCACCAATACACCCTACAGTAGCGAAGAATTCAAGCCGGCTAGCTGGAGCAACAGAAAGCTAATGTAGCATAATGCTACTAGCTTCACAGGTCAGCTAGTTAGCCTTTAAGACACATAATAATACTTTGTGACTGCTGGTTTTGCTTTTATGTCACTGTATTGTATGATAATGAAAATAACATCACATCTTACCAGGTTTACCCGTCTTTATTGTAATTAAATACTTTCCAAGATACTGAGGCAACGTGAGTATTTTTCACAGTTAGCTACATTTCAAAGGGAAACACTGTACTTTTTACTTCACCACATTCATCTAAAAGCTATAGTTACTGATTACATTGCAGATATAGATTGCTAAACCACATAAAGAGCATATAAACATTGTCACACAGTAAATGAAACTACTAAAATATATACTGTACGTAAAATTAGCTCCATTGCTGACTAATTATAATGCATCACTTAAATTACTTTTACTTTTAGACTTAAATGTATTTTGCTGACAATATGTACATTAAAAACAGATCCAGATGCTTCTTTCAACCAGAGCCGGCCCACTCCATGTGGCGCCCTAGGCAAGATTTTATATGGCGCCCCCACCCATCCATCGGCGACTTACATAGGCTTACAGAAGAAATAGCATTGTTTTGTAATAACATTAACTAGGCATTGCTTTACCTTTGAATCAATATGAGCATTTCCATTTTAAGAGTTAATAGTAATAACTAGTTTCAATATAATTATATAGAAAATGAAATTTTCTGGCGCCCCCTGGAGGCCACGGTGCCCTTAGCATTTGCCTATATTGCCTAATGGGCGAACCGGCTCTGCTTTGAACACTACAAAGTTTAAAATGGCTGGTAGATGCATTAACTCTCCTGGCTCTCAGAGTTTACCTGGAGTCCACTAAACACTAACACACAGGTCAAGAATCCTGGTGTAGTCATTAATGAGGATCTACATTTCAGCAGCCACATCAAAGCTGTTACTAAATCCTCACTTTGATGTCTTGGAAATAAACTGAGGTGTCAAGGCAAGATTTAGGGAAATTTCATTCATACTTTCATTATCTGTAGAGTAGATGACTGTAATGCACTTCTTAATGGCTTTCATAATAAGACCTTTAGGCATCTGCAACCCACTGAAAATGCTGCTGCTAGAATACTGATGAACACCAACAAGAGAGAACACATCACTTCAACTCTTAGGTCCTTGCACTGGCTTCCAGTTAAATGCAGAATTAATTTAAGGGCCTGCTTATTGTCTATAGGTTTCTGATTGGTCTGGCTCCGAAATATACTGGGGAATAGTTTGTCGAAGTTTGGAAGGTCTCTCAGATCTGCAGGGACTGGGGAGTTCAGATCAGACATTGTGAAATGGTGCTTATCCATGATTCTGCCTTAGAACTTAGAAGTAAGCTAAAGACAATTCTTTATTCCATCGCTTCTAATTAATCACTTTTATTTTATAAACTCTGCTTTAAACTGCCAGTACTTTTATCAAACTTTAATGCACAATTACTATTATAATTTTAATTAATTGTTTCGCCTACTCCATTGTACACCTTCTCTTTTAAATGTTTCTGTCTTTTTCCACTGTCTTAGTCAATCACTTTAATTTATTTTGTAAAATTAGTTTGTGCTTTATTCAACTGCTCCGTACTGTTTTTCAATTTATTTAATTTGATTAGTTTAATTTTACTTTTTTACTGGATTTTGTATTTTATCTTTTACAGGTTTTAATTCATTTGCCTGCAAAACACTTTGAAATAGCGTTGGTGGCGTCTAAATAAAGTTGCTGACTTTTTGCTCCAACTCCCAAACTTTATGAGATTTCACCTACAGGTGGCATCACAGCGACATCATAAATGGGTCCTACAATGTGCCCATTTGTGCCAGGGCTATTTTACAGGGGAGTAATGTAAGTATTTCCTAAAAATCATGACTGCCATCAGCCACCATATGAAATAATGACATTTTAGTCCACCTGAATTTAACCATCTTCATTTCTGTCTGTCTTCCTCTTTTGTTCTCAAACGTGATCAGCCACTTCCTCAAAATAACTATCAGTGGCTATTTCTCACACTCTTATGTGCATTACATCTTTCTGACAGACTTTATCACAGTGGTTTGGTTCATTATCACTTTTAAATTTACACAGCTTTTACATAGTTTAAATAAGTCACATCACATTTTACTACCAGGTTATTAGAAGCTAACTAAGCCAAGACACACATGACCAAAGTACTGCATATCAAACAATTCAAGGCGGACCTAAACTTAATTATTGCATTTGCAGAACAATACAGTTCATATACATTTTAACAAGATAGAATTTAAAAAATAGATATACACTAAACCTTGAACAATAACCCAAAATAAACCCAACAATTCATCGAGCAAAAGGTACCACATGTTCTACCTTTTAAGCAACCATCTGTAAAAATGTTAAGGTTTCACTTCTGCTTTTTACACTGTGCCACTTTAGTTAACACCCAACGCTCTTTCTAGATAAGAAGCTCTTTACGCAAGCAGTGATCTAAGGACCTGAGTTTGGTTTGTTGACGGTGGCATAGAGGTTGCCGGGATCAGTGGAGGCAGCTTTCACGGTGGAGTAGGTTACTGTGTCATCGTCATCGTTTTTACTCCGAATCTGGAAGCAAACAGCGCAACAGGATGTGATCTGATGCAACCAACCACAACACAATGAAGCATTTTTTATTCACACACTGATGTACGAAGAGCAGCCAATCAGACGGCTCACCTTGGCTTTGCTGTTGGCTTTCTTGGTGTAGCTGACGGAGGCGTAGGAAACGCCATCCTCAGGATCAGCCTACACAGTGAGGACAACGTAATGACTGATCAGTGACATGTGCATCCATACTGACTCAACGCTTCTGCCTGAGACGTCATCGTGTGTCTATTTTAGCTCTGACCTTTGGCCTGACATGGCTTCACAACTCTATTTTTCCACCCAAGTTCTTTTCTAGTGTAATCCAGGCAGCTGCACCATCGAACTTCACTTTTTATCATTTGTATACTGACATTACACTGCAAAAACTCAACATCTTACCAAGTTTATTTGTCTTATTTTTAGTCAAAATGTCTCAACCCACTTGATTTAAGATAAATTCACTTTAAAAGTAACATTTTAGCAAGATGGAGGGACGTGTTTGAAGACAAATTTTCACTTTTTCTATTGGCAGATTTTTTTTTCCCACTTATTTCAAGGTAAAAGTGCCTTGAAATAAGTTTTTTTTCTTGTTTTGGGAGGGGCATTTTTTCCAGTGTACACCATGTATGAAACACGCAATTTGATTTTGGAGTGTGGTGTGGTATCTCACCATGTCCAGACTGGTTTCTGGTGCAGACTGAGCCGCTGCAGGTTCTGAGGTCAGAGCCTGGACAAATATAGTCGAATTACATTTGGTCAAAAAGCGAGATATTACAGATGAGAGTCTTTACTGCTTCAGTCCAGTGGATACATTCAAATAAAAAAGATACAACCCAACACAAAAGTCCCACCATAAATACTGTCTGTATGTAGCTTGCAACACGATGCTTGTGCTGACAGTGTGTTGGATTTGAGGTGTTTATCACTGGATAAGCAGCTTTCCTCACCAGTGCTTTCTCACATTTGTTAACAGTTTCAATACAGCACAGACAACGCTTTATTATCTTACTGTGTTTTTCTCAGCTATGAAACCAACATTTTTAGTAAAGAATGCTTGTTAAACTCACAACATTGTCGTTTCCTTGTGTGTTTTTCCCTGCAAAGACAAAAAACAGGCTTAAGCTTCTTCACATTGAAAATACAATTCTATTAAAAGTTGCCACCTATAAATAAACAAAGAGAGAGTTTGTGAACTCTCTCACCTTTAATTCTCCTCGATCTGATGACTGTCACGGCGGTTATCAACAGTGCTGCTACGACCACAGCCACAATGACGTACACCCACCACAGATCTGGAACATGACATCATTAATAGTTCACACATTTTGGCAGTTCTGTTCCAATTCTAGAAAATTACAAGTGAATTTCAAAAATAGAGATTGAATATTGACTGGAGACTTGAAATCAAATCAGAAAGTTATCGAACAACTGCATCCAATCTGCACCCGTTCTGACAAAGTTAATGCATAATTTAAAAAAAAAAAAGATTTAACTCAAAGTCCACGAATTAATCCCTAAGCTCCTCAAAATATTAAGCTTGGCATTGCACTATGAAATGAATCCATAGCCAAGTTGTGCTCTTACAAAGGCAGGAAGAGCCATGGATAGACAGCAGAAAATAAAACATAAAAGAGATAAACGCTTTCCTACCTGGTGGTTTTGTATTGCCGTCGGCTGCAGATCCTGTTGTGTTTGTTGTTGTTGTTGTCGTTGTTGTTTGGTCCTTACCTTAAAAAAGGAAACAACTCAGCAAACTGTTCAGTAAAAAACTGAAATATTAAAGCTTCAGATCCATAAAAGAAATATTTTAGCGAATTATTCACATCAATAACTTGAAGTGATTTGAAACAGCTGATTATAATCTCGGTTTCTCACCTGATGGATGAAGGTTAAAGGTTATTGGCTCTTTGTTAGTCTCTGTAGATACGTTACATGTAAAAAAAAAAAACAACTTATGAAACTTTCCTACCTGGTGGTTCTTTATTGCCGTCGGTTGGAGATCCTGTTGTGTTTGTTGTTGGTTTTTTTGTGTCTGAACAAAAGGAAACAACTCAGGAAAACGTTCAGCCAGAAACTGAAATAATAAAGCTTCAGATCCATTGTATAAATGTTTTATTTGATTTGAAACAGCAGATTATAATCTGAGTTTCTCACCTGTTTGACGAAGGTTAAAGATCACTGGCTCTTTGTTAGTCTCTGAAGATACACTGCATGTAAAAAACTTATGAAATGGTGTGAACTGTTTCAAATAATAAGTCAGAAAGTTCAAAGTAGCAGAGCAGGAAGACTGTGATGTCTTTAGGATTTGGTGATTTTTATCCACATCTCGATTCACATAAAGCCACTTCACTGTGTGTCTGTATTTTCCATCTGACCTCACAGTGCAGTTAAATGTCACCTTATCAGTGTCGTTACGTTCAGTCACTGGTGAAGATGGATTGCAAGAGAAAGACAAAGTAAACAAGATGAACTTCATGACAGTAATCAGAATTATTGTTTTCTGTCAGTATGTTGTTCTAACAAGACAGTTTGACATGAAAATGCTGTAAATACTCACTGATGACAACAGACAGTTCAACCAAAGCATCTGGACCTTCTGGTTTCCCTGATTTGTCAAACTGTCTGCAGGAGTAAACACCAACATCCTTGACTGTAATTTTGTTTATTTGCAGAGAACAGTTTGCTGTAACACTCATCCTGTTTGATACGGTCTTATTCCTAATTTGTCCAAGAGTAACCAGCTCTACTGCTCGTTGTTTTCCTGAACGACTGAAGATCCAGCTAGTTTTGCCACAGTTATGATGATCATCCACATTCTCACAAGACAAAGTGGTTTCATCTCCCTCTCTGACAGTGGAGAAGATGTGAAGCTGTCTGCTTAGAGCTCCTGAGGATACGACACAGAAACACAAATGTTCCTGTTAATGTCAGAGGAATGATAGTTTATGATACAGAAGTTAGCAAAGTTAAGTTTTATACATTTGTGCCTCCTCACTGACTTTCAGGAGTTCACTGTTTGCTTTGTAGAAACATGATTAAAATAAGATTATGTAATAAAATAGCATGAGAAAGAAGAGCTTCTGTATTATAGATGTTCTGTGTGTCCTCACCTGTGAACTGAAGCACCAGCATCAACAGAAGAATCATTTCATTCCCTCTAGTTTCCCCCATCGTTCCTCTCCGTCTCGCTTTTCTCCCTGCTTCTCATGAAACTCTCTAAACTGGAGCTTCTTAAACACACGTGTTTGCTTCCTGTAATTACTGAGCTGTTACTTCCTCACTGTGACTCTCATCTTTCTTTCTCTTGTGTCACTTGTTATTCCTATGCAACCGCGTCGTGCAGCTGTCATGTTCCTCCTTTATGGTCGACTTGAGTTAATATTAAGTTCACACTGACCTCATGTATTTGGATTTAACACCAGTGAAAATGTAACTGTTTACACATTCTCTGTTTGATTTAGAGTATTTAATTTTACTGAGTCACTTAAAATTTTTGCTATTTGTTCTTACTTTTCTTTAGTTACCTTTATCACCTAAGGAAATACAGGATGGGTTTACACAATACATATTACTACTACTCGACAGGTCACAGGCGATTGAGAAAGGCTTTCTAAATAGAATAAAAATATAAAATCACACAGAATAAAAAGTTTGGCCCCCAGAAGTGCAGTCGGAGTGAATACTAAACTAAGAAAAGTCCAAGCAAACACATGAGACTACACATACAATTGATAAGTTTCACAGCAACATAATGGAGGAAGAAAATCACATCATTGTTTCAAGAAGGATAATAAAAAGACAACAGAACCCAACTTTTTCTTTGCTCGTGTCACTAATGCCTAATAATGTGTGACCAGGTTGTCATCCTGATGGAGGCAGGTGGTGACTGTAGGCACGTTAATGTGACGGTAATATAACAATGCTATAGTTTCATTACATTTCTTTTAGGAGTCACCACAAACCTGGCTGAATGGGCAGCCTACCCCCCACCACAGACACTGACAGCAGTAGATGCAGGAAGAGGGCCGCCTGCATCATGAAGGACTCCACCCATCCTGTCACTCTTTACCGCTCTCTCCTCGGGCAGGAGGCTGCAGAGCATCCAGGGCAGGACCACCAGACTGAGGAACAGCTTCCACCTGTCGCACACATCTGCAACGACAGACACTTTTTAAAACAACCTCACAGCACAGCTTTGCACACATGCATATTTATCTGTTTGCCACTGGTAAACACTTGTATATATTGTTTTTATTGCTTGTATTTCACTTATCTTTCTGTATTTTTATATATTTATTATTATTGGACTTATAGCCGGGACCCGAGTGCCAATTTCATACCATTTCGTGTGAACACGTGTGCTGGTATGACAATAAAAAACCTTGAATCCTTGGGGAAAAAAGATTTACTGTACAGATGGTGATGTATATTGAAAAGTCCGACTCTACAGCGTTTAAAAAAATTAGATGAGAATCATTTTCTCTCTGAAATGCCACATTCATTTCTAAATACTGGAACCAATCAATATTTAAAAAGTCAGAGTTCACAGCAGACTGACAAAGACCCTGTAAACTGAAATGAGTTTGTATGAAGGACAATAGATTGTGAGACAGTGACTTAATACTCAGACAGAAACCCTTATTTCTGCTACGAGGGGGATCTGGGAACCCAGGTGCAGACACAGAAGCAGGCAGGCAAGCAGGCGGGGTTGCAGACAGTTTCTTTATTAAGGACCATAACAAAAGTAAATTCACCAAGAGGAAACTAACTGAAGGGAAAACAGAATGAGTTACCAGACTACAAACCAAAAGGGGGGAAAACTACAAAAACCTACAACAAATGCAACTATAACAAATGAAGGGAAACCTAAAAAGACCACAGAAGACTTAATTAAACTACACTAACAAAACAGGGATATAGGGAGCAGACTAAATCTAGACAGAAAGATAAACCAAACTGAGGGGAAAGAACAGAATGGATAAACTGGACTAAATTCAAAAGATGTACAAAACTACAAAAACTAAGGAATAACTCAAACTGCACACGGAATAAGAACAAAGGAAAACAGGTACGAACAGACTAAAGCAAGACTAACCAAACGGGGACACTCACAAGACAGAAACTAAACTAGAGCGGCAGACAGGCTGAGGGAAGTCAGGCAGGAGACAGGCTGGCTGGGGGCAGGATCCAGGGAGAGAATGTGTCGCAGAAGTAGAGAGTTCTGGTGGTGGTGGTGGCTGGAGAAAGGCAGGCAGGAGGCAGGAGGCAGAGCGGGAACCGGCATGAAAACAGAGTTGGATAGTCTACAGTCTGGCAGAGATGGACTGAATGAACCGGAGCTTTTATAGAGGGAGGATGATTAGTGGCAGGTGAGCCGATTCTCACAGCTGCCTCCAATCCCAGCAATCTGGGAGCCTACAGGCAGGGCTGGGCTGGGCTTGACTGGGCTGGTTGTGAGGGAGAGAGATTGAAGGCAAGGGAGAAAGAGAAGGAAGAAAGAGAGGGAGAAAGAAAGAAGGAAAAGAGGGAAACAGACAGGGGCTGAAACCATAGACATATATACGTAGACGCCACGTTGACTGCTGCTGCCGATTGGAGCCGACGTGCCTACGCGGCGGCCATCTTGGTACAGTGCCACTCGCCCCTACAGTGCATTACGTCTATATACATATACATGTCTGCACTATAAAAGTGATCATAAATCGATCAGTTGTCAACATATATTGTTTGTTACAAACGTCAGACATGGAGGACGGACAGGCAGACATAAATAGAACAAAAGCATCCAAGCATCCTGTGTCAAAGCTACATGTGTGACGTTTTTAACAAATCAAACCGTTTGGAAATCGATCAAAAATTCAGTGAATAATTCTACTTTAAGATTGTGGAGTACCTCTTACCTCCATAGACGCACATGCACTCCCCCCTCTGCTAGCCCTGTACCAAGATGGCGGAGCTTTAGGCACGTCCCTCTACAGTCAATGCGGCGTCTACGTATATAGTCTATGGCTGAAACGGGGATTGTGACAATTTCAGCGTTGAGAGCCCAGTGTGTCCAGTCCCACAGTGGATTTAACATCTCAGAAAGAAGGAATGAATTTGAGGATTGTAAGATAAATGCTTCAGTCGAGCAGCTCTTCTTGTCTTTAGACAGCGTTTATCAGAAAACACACAGGGTTCATTTTGATGAAGTCTGACAAGTGAAGAGTGCAACTCATCACCCACCACAGATGGACTCTTGATGTTACAGATGCAGCACAGATAAGATGGTCTGAGACCTGTTAGTTCCTGATTGTGCTTCTGAAATATTTTACTGAGAACTGAAGGGGAAGTGTTTTGATGAGAATGTGGTCACAACAGCAACAGAGTTTTAGCCTCTGATGGCGACCAGATACACCTAAAACACACAAACAGGTCACACATTTAGAAACACATTCATACAGGCTGAAAACATGCACATGCTGGAAAACAGGAAGCTGCTTATTTGCAGTTTTAAGACAAACTGCAAATCCCAAAAACGAAAGAAGATGCAAGAGGAAATAAAACTTAGCAGAAAACTTGCACAAATTGCATTAAACAGTGCTGCCTTCTGAACAGGAGGGAAGGGGGCGTGTCTTTCTGGTTTAATCTGGCCAATCAGGACACATCTACTACCCAATTATATTTGAGATCCCCCTACTCAGTGAATCTATAGAACAGCTTCTCTGGAGGTGTGCCCCATCTTTAAGCCTTAGGACGAGATGATCTCAGCAAGGAAGAAACTCTGGCAGGTGATAACTTCTGGAAACTTAATGTCTGTTTAACAGGCTGCTCACTTTAATCAAACAAGTAAACTCAACTTTAAAAAGGGCAGTTTTCTCTGTAGCCGCAAGAGTTGTTGAAACTAAGTAAACGGAGAAACCGTGTGTGGTTCATGTCCAGTTATCTACAAAAAAAGGTCTGTATGTGGTCAGATATGTAGCTAATGTCTCCTAACGCTCATATTCACTCTGAACTTTCATGTGTTCTGTGTGGAACTGAATGATTTCTGTGTTTTCTCTGCGGTTCATCTCTTTCTTTAGACGCATTGTAGAACACAACAGAACAAAGTGGTTCAACAGAGGGAGGGTTTATTATCAGCATAAGCAAATCATTCATAGATTATAATATTTAGAATAAAACACTGTTTGTGATCAAAGAAATCACAAAACACACAGTACAACTGGATGTTGTCACCTAATAAAATAGATCCAAGTTCCATATTTACATGCTGAGGTGAAAAATAAAGCTCAAACAGGCTCCTGGTGCTGGAAAGTTTCCGCAAAGTGCACAACCACAATCTGGTGGTGGATCATTTGTATATACACTGATAAGCCACAACATTATGACCACTGACAGGTGAAGTGAGTAACATTGATCATATTGGTACTATGTGGTGTTCTCATGGAAAACTTTGGAATTTAACATCCGTGTTGATGAGACTTAGACATCTAAATAAACATTGTCCCACAACAAGCACACTCCCTCATGCAAATGGAAATCCCAAATGTCACTGGCCTACCCCTGCAGGAAAATGCACCCCACCACATGGAAAAAAACATCAAACAATCAGGAACATGTTGAGGAACATGACAATGGCCCAACATGTTGATTTGACCTCCAAACTTCCTACACCCCATTGTGATCAAGCATCAACAGGATGCAGTGGAACAAGTTTGATTGACAGAGGCCCCACTGCACAAGCCAGAGTACCCAAAGGATCCAGTGCCAACGTCCTGGTTCCAGACCCCATAGGACACCCTGAGAGGTCCTCTTGTCCATGGCCAATGGTTCAGAGCATTTTTGAGCACATAAGGGGGACCAAGACAATATTAGACAGATGGTCATGATGTTATGCCTGATTGTTGTATATACTGAGGGACTAATGAGGAAATACATGCTGCTGAGTAGGGAAATAAAATGAATCAGCTGGTCTGAAATGAATAAATCTTCCTCTAAAACGTCCAACTACTCCTGTAAATATATGGTTGATGTAGATCAGCAGAGTTTAACAGAAGCAGAAGGATCAAAGTGCATCATCTTCATCTTCACACACCTGTGAGGAACAAAACATCACAATCACACATCATCGGACATATTCAACTTTCCAATACCAGCCTCACCTCTGTGATCTTCCACTGCTCTACTTTCAGCACAAAGTAACCAGATGAACAACTTGTCATCAGTCATTTTGTTAAAAATTTGGTCCAAAGCCAGTTAGAATAATGAATGAAATCAACGTCAAATGCAGTATCTAGATTTCACTTTTCTCAGCCATCAATCATTTTAAAAGTATTAATCTGTCTTCTTTCATTTAAATCTACAGTTTATGAGAGCAAACATCACAAACTATGGTTTGTTCTGCAAAGAACTGATTAAAATCATATCCTTGTTCTTTTGGTAAAGGTTCATACTGTCTTCAATTCACGAAGTAATTTTTTAAAGTTCTTTTAAAAGACAGGTAAGGGTGAGAAGTAAAGTTACCTCGACATGTTTCGACCACTACCGGTGGTCTTCCTCAGGAGGCACGTCACAGGATGGGAAGTGACGTGTCATATAGGCTGCTGGCTCTTTCTTTGATGTTGGGCAATAGAAAAAGGCAAAAAACAGGCACTCAGTAAAGAAAAGCATACACGTAAGAAGAAGGACACACACAATACCCCAGCCACAGTCACACTGCCATATATTCGGGGAGTCACTGAACGCATTCAAAGAGCCATGAAAAAACACAACATCAATACACCGGTCAAACCACACACAAAACTCCGACAGCTACTAGTCAGACCAAAGGACAAGATAAAACCAGAACACAAATGCAATGTAATATATGAAATTCCATGCTTATCATGCAACAATACATACATCGGGGAGACAGGGAGATCATTCGGAACACGGAAAAACGAACATCAGAAGGAGTGCGAGAAGGAGACAGCCAACAGACAAACAAGAGCAATAAAAGAACTAGCACTACAGGAAAATCTGAAATCTGCCATATCCGACCACTGCAAAAGACAAAACCACATCATGGACTGGAATAATGCCAGGGTCATCCGTGCTGAAAGTAGTAAGTACCAACGCTGGATCAGAGAGGCCATCGAGATCCGCAAGCGAGGTCCAAGGAGTATGAACCGTGACGAGGGGGCGTATACTTTGTCACACACGTGGGACGCAGTCCTGGAGAAGGCCTCAGACAGTGGGGGGCGTAATTTCCCCCTACTGTCTGAAAAACATCAAAGAAAGAGCCAGCAGCCTATATGACACGTCACTTCCCATCCTGTGACGTGCCTCCTGAGGAAGACCACCGGTAGTGGTCGAAACATGTCGAGGTAACTTTACTTCTCACCCTTACCTGTCTTTTAAAAGAACTTTAAAAAATTATATCCTTGTTCTGTTTAAAAACTCACCCTGTTTGCATCCGTCTGCGTTTTCCTCCCTAAAGAGACAAGAGAAGAATTTAACTGTAGCGTCCACAGTGAGAAACAAGGTTCATTAGTTTCCATCTCACCTTTAGCTCTTGCCCAGATGCTGATGGCCACAGCAGTTGCTATTAGTGCTGCTATACCCACAGCCTTGAGGATGATCCTCCACTGACCTGCAGAGAGAATGAGAACTTTACTATTTCAGCTGCAGCGTCCTCTTCTGCTTAAAAGAGGAGAGAAATAAATGGTTTCTAATATATATTACAAAGTGTTGATTTGATGTACCACATTCAAATAAACTATCAGTAATAAATCAAACACTTGTATTAAAGATGACTGAAATTAAATCACAATTTTCCTTGAAACACAGTTTTGATGTCAGTATTTGTTGGGATTATTATGGACTTATAACTTTGTATCTGATAGTAAATGGTGATGAAATACCCCTTAATGTTTACCGTCTACTTCCATCTAAACCAGCCCTATAAATGAAGCAACAGTCACTGTGCACTTGAAGAGCTGGAGAAGTTGTAAAGGTCACACTGACTGAGCGGTTACACTGTGGCGTCTTCAAGTCTCTGTTGTATTTCTCCACATCTTAACCCTCAAACACCCACTTTATAATGACAGCCGGACTCAATATCAGACTCATTATCAGGTAAACATTTGTTTGTTTTCAGCACAATCAGGCTGATTTTTGAGAAAGTCTGGCTTTAAATTTGAAACTGTTCAGTGAGAAACTGTTTTTATTTAATGTTACATTAAAGCAGCAGATCCATGAACAAACATTCCAGGTGATTTTTCTCACCAGTTTAAAGTGACTTTCATATAAAATCCAGTCATTTGCAAATGAAACAAAACAAACCAGAAACAACAGACACACAAAGAGTCTATCAGTGACTAAAAGTACTCATGTGCTCATCAAAAGCAAAGCAAAGTTTCAGTCTGACGTTCATAAAGAAACAGAGAGTGTAGGAAAACATTGTGGACTCATTACCATGTAGTTTTGTTGTATTGTGATCGATTGGAGATCCTGCCGTGTTTGTTGTTGTTGTTGGTTTTGTTTCACACCTGTACAGAAGGTAACAACTCAGCAAACTGTTCAACCAGAAACTGAAATATTAAAGCTTCAGATCCATTAAATAAATGTTTTAGCTAATTATTCACATCAATAACTTGAAGTGATTTGAAACAGATGATCATAATCTCAGTTTCTCACCTGATGGACGAAGATTAAAGATCACTGGCTCTTTGTTAGTCTCTGCAGATACACTACATTTAAAAAATGTATGAAATGTTGTGAACAGTTCCAAATAATAAGTCAGACTGGTCAAAGTAGCAGAGCAGGAAGACTGTGATGCCTTTAGGTTTGGATGATTTTTATCCACATCTTGACCCTTGAAAAGCCACTTCACTGTGTGTCTGCATCGTTCATTTGTCCTCACAGAGCAGCTCAAAGTCATCTCATCAGCGTCTTTATGTTCAGTCACTGGTGAAGATGGATTGCAAGAGAAAGACAAAATAAATGAGATTAACTTTATGACAGTAACCAGAATTATTGTTTTCTGTCAGTATGTTGTTCTAACAAGACAGTTTGACATGAAAATGCTGTAAATACTCACTGATGACAACAGACAGTTCAACCACAGCATCTGGACTGTCTAGTTTCCCTGATTTGTCAAACTGTCTGCAGGTGTAAAGACCAACATCTTCATCTGTAATGCTCTTTATGAGCAGAGAACAGTTTGCTGTAACACTCATCCTGTCTGATACGGTCTTATTCTTAATTTGTCCAAGATTAACCAGCTCTACTGATTGTGTTGCTCTTGATTGTGTGAAGATCCAGCTAGTTTTGTCACAGTTATGATGATCATCCACATTCTCACAAGACAAAGTGGTTTCATCTCCCTCTATGACAGTGACAGAGATGTGAAGCTGTCTGCTTAGAGCTCCTGAGGATACGACACAGAAACACAAATGTTCCATCAGAGGGTGGATAGTTTATGATACATAAATTAACACATAAGGTAAGTTTTATATGTTTGTGCCTCCTCGCTGACTTTCAGTTCACTGTTCGCGTTGCAGAAACATGGTTAAAACAAGATTATGTAATAAAGTAGCATGAGCAGGAAGAGCTTCTGCATTATAAATGTTCTATTTGTTCTTACCTGTGAACTGAAGCACCAGCATCAACAGAAGAATAATTTCATTCCCTCTAGTTTCCACCATCGTTCCTCTCCGTCTCGCTTTTCTCTCTGCTTCTCATGAAAGTCTCTAAAGTGGACTTTAGTTTGGACTTTAACTTGAATTTGTATGTGACATAATACAATTTCAAAAGTATCTCCTCCCTGTAAGATAAGATGGTCTGAGACCTGTTAGTTCCTGATTGTGTTTCTAAAGTATTTTAGTGAAAACTGAAGGGGAAGTGTTTCAGTGAAAACAAGGTTATGACAGCAATAGTGTCTGATGGTGTTAGCCTCTAATGATGACCAGATATACCTCAAAAGCACATTTCTTTATTTAGACACATTGTAGTACCCATGAGAACAAAGTGGTCCAGCAGATGGAAGGTATATTATCAGAAGCAGGACATCCATAAATATCTACCATTCAGGATGAAAACACTCTTAGTACACAAATAACACAACAAACACACTCCCTCATGCAAATGGAAATCCCAAATGTCTCTGGCCTGTCCCAGCAGGAAAATGCACCCCACCACATGGAAACAACATCAACCAATCAGGAACATGTTGAGGAACATGACAATGGACCAACATGTTGATTTGACCTCCAAACTTCCTACACCCCATTCTGATCAAGCATCAACAGGATGCAGTGGAACAAGTTGGATTGACAGAGGCCCCACTGGACAAGCCAGAGCACCCAAAGGATCCAGTGCCAACGTCCTGGTTCCAGACCCCATAGGACACCCTGAGAGGTCCTCTTGTCCATGCCCAATGGTTCAGAGCATTTTGGACCACATAAGGGGGACCAACACAATATTAGGAAGGTGGTCATGATGTTATGCCTGATCGGTGTATGTACAGAAGGACTAATGAGGAAATACATGCTGCTGAGTAGGGAAATAAAATGAATCAGCTGATCTGAAATGAATAAATCTTCTTCTAAAACGTCCAACTGCTCCTGTAAATATATGCTTGATGTAGATCAGAGGAGTTTAACAGAAGCAGAAGGATCAAAGTCCATCATCTTCATCTTCACACACCTGTGAGGAACAAAACATCACAATCACACACATCATCGGACATATTCAACTTTCCAATACCAGCCTCACCTCTGTGATCTTCCACTGCTCTACTTTCAGCACAAAGTAACCAGATGAACAACTTGACACTGAATAGATTTTGCCTGAGTGGTTTCTGCATGACACACAATGTTTCTACAAGGAGATTCCACTGGAGGTCCTGCAGACTGTGTTTTATGGTGTCATGTGATTTATTTGAAACTGAAGATGTTCACTTTCTGTTGACATGTGTGTTGATTTTGATCAATGATGTATTTAGAAGCTGGAGTTTGTGTTGTATGAACTGTATTATACTTCAGCCTATAACACACTTTATCCTTGAGTATCTCCCAAGTAAATATGTTTTATTACATATCTATATTTTACCTGTCTCAATTATCAATCACGTGACAAGTCATGACTTTTTATTTTTGCTGTCTGTCTTTTTAATCAAGATCTACAGTTTATGAGAACAAACATCACAAACTGTGGTCAAAACTCACCACATTTTCATCCGTCTGTGTGTTTTTTCCTGAAGAGAGAAGGGATGAAGTTAGCTGTAGCTTCCACAGTGTAAAATGCAGGTCTATCAAAACATCAAATCATCCAAGTCACTGAATCTACCTTCAAGCACAATTAAATCCATCATGAAGAAATGGAAGGAGTATGGCACATCTGTAAATCTGCCTTGAGCAGGTTGTCCATAAAAACTGAGAGACTATGCAAGAAAGAGATTAGTGGGGGAGGCCATTAAGACACCTATGACTCCTCTGAAGTAATAAGAAGCTTCAGTGGCTGAGACGGGAGACAGTAATAAAACAACTTTTGTCTTTTCTTCAGTCAAAACTTTATGGGAGCATAGCAAAGAGAAAGCCGCTGTTGAAAAAACTCACACTAAATCTCGTCTAGAGTTCACCAGAAGGCATGTATGGGACTCTGGAGTCATCTAGAAAAGGCTCTTTGGTCACTGTGACCAAACTGATCTTTGGCAGACACCAAACTCTGCACATCATCACAAACGCAGCATCCCCACTGTGAAGCACGGTGGTGGCAGCATCATCATGTGGGGATGCTTGGCCGGGAAGGTTTGCAAAGGTAGAGGATAAAAGAAATGCAGCCACATCTAGGGAAATCCCGGAGGACAACAGGATGCAGTCTGAATGAGAACTGTAGTTTGGGAGCAGGTTTGTTGTCCCACAAAACGATGACCTGAAGCAAACAGCCAAAGCTAAACAGAAGTAGTTTAAAGACACGGTGAATGTTATGGTCGAGTCTGTGCTCAGACCTCGGTCCAATTTAGAATTTGTGGCTGGACTTGAAAATGACTGTTCACCTCCAATCCCCATACAGCCTGACAGAGCTTGAACAGTTTTGCAAAGAAGGATGAGATAAAATTTCAGTGTCTGGATGTTGAGGTTGACTGAGATCCATCCTCAGAGGCTCACTGATGGAACTGAGGCCAAAGATGCATCTATGGGCTTGAAGGGCTGTGTACGCTTATTCAATCTGTTTCCTCTTAAGACAGAAATCATCTTTTTTTTTCAAATTCTTGTCAAAAAAGTCTAATTAAATTAACCATGACTTAATGTTTAAAAGCAGGGGTGAGGAGGAGTGAATACATTTCATAGTCACTGCAATCTCACCTTTGGCTCTTGCCCAGATGCTGACGGCCACAGCAGTTGTTATGAGTGCTGCTAAACCCACAGCCACGATGACGGTCCTCCACTGACCTGGAGAGAGAATGAAAACTTTAAAAGTGCTTTGTTTAAAATCGCCAACAATACGAAAGAAATTAATTCATATTAAGTTCTAACGGTATTTGGTCAGTCAGAAACTGAAATATTAAAGCTTCAAATCCTTGTAAAACTTACATTGAACAAATTTTCCTTTTGCAGAAACGCGCTATTAGAGTCATAAATGGAAGTGGGTACAGGGCCCATACAAATCCAATATTTATACAATTAGAAACACTAAAATTTAATGAATTGGTGGAATATAATCTACTCAAAACTATGTATAAAGCCCACCAAAAAATATTACCAGACAACTTACTAAATAGATTCAAAAAGAGAGAAAATAGATATAAATTAAGAGGAACAGAAGTTTTTTCAATATCAGAGTTTAGAACAAAACCAAAGGAAAGATGCATCTCAATCCAAGGGGTCAGACTGTGGAACAATCTAGATGATAAAATGAAAACTTCCAATTCCATATTTATATTTAAGAAAAGTCTAAAAGCTTTGTTATTAAAAAAATATGACACTGCTGTGTAGCAAAAAAATACTTTGTGAATTTTCTAAATCTCTTGAAAGATGGCTGTGTTTAACAGCGTAATTTGACAACGACTTGTCAATGATTTTATGTTGATAGGGGGCAGACTTTATAAGTTTCTTACTTCCTTCTGCCACCCTTTCATTCAAATGTTTTGTTGTATATGTATTTTTACGTATTATGTTGTATTTGTTTTTGTGAATGAAATAAACGAGTAACTAACTAACTAACTAACTAACTAACTAACTAAATCCATTAAATAAATGTTTTATTTAATTATTCACATCAATAACTTGAAGTGATTTGAAACAGCTGATTATAATCTCAGTTTCTCACCTGATGGAGGAACACTGAAGGTCACTGGCTCTTTGTTAGTCTCCTTAGATACGTTACATTTAAAGAACTGATGAAATGGTTTGAACTGTTCCAAATCATAAATCAGAATGCTCAAAGTAGCAGAGCAGGAAGACTGTGATGTTTTCAGGTTTGGGTGATTTTTATCCACATCTCGACCCTTAAAAAGCCACTTCACTGTGTGTCTGCATTGACCATTTGTCCTCACAGAGCAGTTAAATGTCATCTCATCAGCGTCTTTATGTTCAGTCACTGGTGAAAATGGAGTCAAGAGAAAGACAAAGTAAATAAGACTAACTTCATGACAGTAACCAGAATTATTGTGTCAGCATGTTGTTCTAACAAGACAGTTTGACATGAAAATGTTGTAAATACTCACTGATGACAGCAGACAGATCAACCACAGCATCCGGACCTTGTTGTTTTCCCAACATGTCAAACTGTCTGCAGGTGTAAAGTCCAACATCCTCAACCATAACGTTCTTTATGAGCAGAGAACAGTTTGCTGTAACACTCAGTCTGCCTGGTTTGATCTTATTCTTAATTTGTCCAAGATTAACCAGCTCTACTGATGGTTGTTCTCTTGAATAACTGAAGATCCAGCTAGTTTTGTCACAGTTATGATGATCCTCCACATTCTCACAAGACAAAGTGGCTTCATCTCCCTCTCGGACAGTGGAAAAGTGGAGCTGTCTGCTTGTAGCTCCTGAGGGTACGACAGAGAAACACAAATGTTCCTGTTACTGTCAGAGCGAGGATCATTTATATTATGTATATGTAGATTTGCATAAGTACAAGTTAACACTCAGTTCAGAATCCTGCAGCTACAAGAAGACAGAAATGCAGGTCCAAAATCAGATGAGCATTGTTTCGATTTTTGTCCAAAATTGTGTCTTTAAATCAGTGGAATCATCTGCTTCCCCAGCAGTAATGGATGTTGATGATGGTAAAGTGAGCAACAAGGTTCAGACTCACTGACTGACTGAATAACAGGGGCAGGGGATTTGCTTTTGTGTGAATCATCCAAAACTAAATCTTGGTTTAAGTTTCTCATTCTGTCTCATTAAGATAAATATCTGATAACCTATGACCTCACAAATCTAACAACACCAGCTACTCACAGACAATAAAATGCTGACCATGTCGTCCAGAACAGGCAGCACACAGAAGCACTTCATCACGTTAGCAGTGCCATCAAAAACTACTTGGTTAGGTTCAGGGACAGATCATGGTTTCCTGTTAAATTAAGTACTGCAGATAAAGTTAGGAGGCCAATGGGTTCTTTGCTGAAATAATAACCACTTGGTTAATGTTTGAGAACAACCTTGGTGTTGTTAAAAAGAAACCGACCTTTAATAGGAAACGCTGAAGCCCCCAGTATAAAAACTGATTTGGATGTGGAGCATTACTTTGACAGCCGTGGCATGAGGTTATTAAATCAATAACAACATCAGCCTTTTACCATCTTAAAAACATTGCGAGAATCAAAGGTTTACTGTCTAAACCAGACCTGGAGAGACTTATCCATGCATCTATCTCCAGCAGGTTAGACTACTGTAACGGCCTTCTCACTGGACTCTCTAGACGAGCGGTAAGGCAGCTGCAGTACGTTCAGAACGCTGCTGCTCGGGTCCTGACTAGAACCAGGAAGTAAGACCACATTAGTCCTGTGCTCAGGTCTCTGCACTGGCTTCCTGTCGCTCAGAGAATAGACTTTAAAACAGCTCTGCTTGTGTATAAGTCCCTCTGTGGTCTAGCACCAACATGTCAGAGATGTATTGGTGATAGACCACAGACTTTAAAATAGCTTTGCTTGTGTATAAGTCCCTCTATGGTCCAGCACCAATGCATCTCTGACATGTTGGTCCCAGAGGAAGCGTCTCGGACCTTGAGAACCTCAGGGACAGGTCTTCTGCTGGTGCCCAGAGTTGGAACTAAACACAGTGAAGCTGCATTTCAGTTCTATGCAGCTAAAATATGGAACAGTCGTCCTGATGACGTGAGACAAGCCTCTACTCTGACAAGTCCAGACTGAAAACAGTTTTGTTTAGCCGTGCATAGAACAATTGAAAGTGTCCTGTCAGCACTCTTCTCTTTTACTTCATTCTAATTGATTATTATTCATGGTTTATTGATTATGTTTTAACTGTAACTGTGTGTTTTTATCTGCACTGTAACTTTTATGTTTAAATTTTATATTTTAACTTCTTTTTTATGTTTTAATTATAACTGCGTGCTTTTTTAAACTTTTCTCTTATGTGCACTGTAACTTTTATGTTCAAATTTGGTATTTTAACTTCTTTTTTAATCATGTTGTTTTAATGTTTTTGTGAAATACTTTGAATCACCTTGTTGTTGAAATGTGCTGTATAAATAAACTTGCTTGCTTGCAGGAGGCCTTATGTTTGCAGACTGTCCGTCCATCCCACTCTTGTGAACGCAATACATGTTGAATGTTTTCAGTGAATTTCTTCAGATTTGGTGCAAATGCTGACCTGGACTCAAGGCTGAACTGATTACGTTTTGCTGATCGGAGGTTAAACGTCAATGTGACTTAACAAAACATGTTAATGGCCAGAACTCAAAAATCCATGTGCTAATTATGGCAACATTTCACACAAATCTGATAAAGTAATGATATTTTTTTTATATGAAAAAAAGCCAAAGGTAAACTTCCCTGTGTCATTATAATGTTCAGTAAAAACATGATTCTGGCCTTTAATCAGCAACATAACTCTGAACCAGAAGGGGATGTAAACTGCAACTTGGCTGGTTTGGTGAGGTATAAAGGTGAGCCGAGAGGGGCAGTGGTGGTGCAACAGGTTAAGCCCCTGGGCCACTGATCATAAGGTCAGAGGATCGAACCCCCACTGCAGCCACTGTTGGGCCCCTCAGCAAGGCCCTTAACCTTTGACTGCCCTTGCGGGTGCTGCGGCAGCCCACTGCTGCTACTATGCATAGTTAAAAAACTATGAATAGGACGGGTCAAACGCAGAGAAGGAATTTCCCCAAGGGGATCAGTAAAGGTTAGATTACAGAGATTGTTATAATTCTACTGGCATTAAAAGTAAGTGCACCACCCTCACATTAGATAAAACTGACTTGTAGCTGGTGTAATATTACATAAACTGTTACCTACCTCTATGTGAGCACCGTCTGCAAGCGTTGCAGGTAATTCCTTGCTTCAGTCAGGATGGTGACGGTGAGCTTTTCCATTTGTTTTCCATTTAAAATGACAAATTGAAGAAACTTGATGGCCTTTTAACCATAAATGATATGTAGGGCCGATGTATGCATGCAACCACATTACAAGGGCAATGGTGTGTATGCTGGGCGGGCGAACTGTTTACCTTTGGAATACGTAGAATCAACCTCCTGCACATGTATGCAATAAAGTCTTCCAAGCTGAGGATGTCCACAGCTGTTGGTTTGCACACTGAAGTATAATCAAGGCTTAAAGGCTGCAAATGCTCATTTTGGAATGTTTGGAGAGAACCTGTCAAATAGTGAGCACTACCTTTACTTTAACAAATATCTTATGGGACCAGTCTGATGCGCCATCGTTAAAAAAATAAAGGTTAGAAAAGTTTAATTTCAAGGTGCACTTCCTTTAAACACCAGTGTAGTTTTTGAAAGGACAGCCTCGGTGTATTATTGTACGATAATCAGGTCCAGGATTCACCATCTTTCCATTTATTGGTATCGTTACTTTTATAAAACCAGTTCCTGATAGAATCTCTGGCTCTGATGCAGCTGCCTCTCGATCCGTGGATGAGAGTTTACCTGCCACCAGTACAAGCCTATAAACAATGAAGGATGACTGTTGACAAGTTTTGTGTTGGAGTTTGTGTAATGCTGAATTTTAACACCAAGATTTTCATCATTACTGCAAATTGTATAGGTCATTACTTTCCTTGATAACCAATAATCAGTGTCGGGCCTGAGAAGACACATTGCTCAATCCTTAATCTCTATCATACGGTGCTGATTATGCTGTCATCTGGTGCAGAAACAAAACAACACAACAGCAGGTCCAGATTCGGATAGCTTCAGGCACGAAAACAATATGGTTGAGGTTCGCCGACTGTAAGCACCGACTGTTGATCTGAGAGGCAACATCACCTAATGTCTCAGTTGTAGTTAATGTTGAATTTTATTTACTCAGAGAGAAAAAAAGCATAAACAAGCACAATTAAAATCATAGATCAAACTGTTTCAGTGCTATTTAAATGTTATGTGTATCCTTACCTGCAAGCTGAAGCCCCGTGATGAGAAATAAAGACATTTTAATCCATCTGAACTGAATCATATGGGTTTTCTGTCTCAGTTGCGCTTCCATATCTGAGCTGGTGCCTCTTAAAGACCAAGGGATCGGTGAGATGAAACCTCCTTGTTGTAACTTAAGCAACTTTTATTTCTTGTATGTAGGTGAAGCACATCTGCTTTTCTTCTCTCTGAAATTATAGAGGATACTTTGACAGGAAAAGACTAATTATATTTAGGCTGAGCAGGTGCATGTCATTTCCAGTCCCACAGTGCATTTGTGACAGTGACGTATTTAACACTCTGAAGAGGCAAAGAATGTGTGAAGATTGTTAGTGAAGCCAAATGTTTGCATTGATGCAGCTCTTCTTTCTTTTTCGAGATGATATATTAGAAAACTGACAGCACACATGAACAGACAGGTGAACTCTCCTTGCCCAGCACAGTTTGATTCCTGTTGTCTAAGATACAAGCAGCAGCTCAGAAAGACGGCAGATATTTAGGTGATCTGAGACCCACTTGTTCCTCCTTGTTACTATGAGGTCAGTTTCCTGAGGAGTGTGGGGGAGAGTGTTAAACATAGTAATACTTCTGAAAAGGTCGCCAGTCTATCACAGGGCTACACATAGAGACAGACAACCAAGCACACTCTCATTCACACCTATGGACAATTTAGAATAATCAATTAACCTCAGCATGTTTTTGGACTGTAGGAGGAAGCCGGAGTATCTGGTGAAAACCCACACTGCACAGGGAGAACATTCAAACTCCACACAGAAAGACCCCAGGCGCCCAAACTGGGACGCGAACCGAGGATCTTCTAGCTGTGAGGTGACGCTGCTAACCACCGAGCCACCGTGCAGCCCAAGATAGCATATACTTAGCAGTAATAATAAACTTTACTGATATAGGACTTTTCGTGGAAAGATTACAAATATGTTTGACAAATGTAAAAATGTACAACCATGGCCATGTAAGCTAAGAAAAAAATACATTTCATACATTGATTATAGGTCATCTGGAAATATGACAAGATCTGCTGGGTCAATAATATTCACAGAGCAACTTGAATGATCAGTTTTGGTGATGTAGAAAGCTACAGTTGACTACAGTTGCTGACTCCTCTGAGCCATATTAAATAGCATTTGAGACGCTCATTAGACTCAGCCACAAACACCACAGAGGGAATGGCATTACTGCTGTATTACTGCTGCAGAGTGCAAAAGGCACAGTGACTCTGCAAACCATGAATTTCATTGCCCTGATAACTTGTTTTTGCTGCATATGACATATATGTACTTTGTAAGAGCAGCTATATAATAATAAATGATAATAATAATAATCTAACCTTTACAAGTCTCCTTGGGGAGATTCCTTCTCTGCATTTGACCCATCCTATTCATAGTTAACCTTAACTATACATAGTAGGAGCAGTGGACTGCCGTGGTGCAGCGCCCAGGGAGCAGTCAGGGGTTGAGGGCCTTGCTCAAGGGCCCACAGTGGTGATGACTGGGTGACTGATCACTCTCACTTTCCCACTTCAACCTCTTGCCAGTCCAGGGGCTCAAACTGGTGACCCACTGGTTACAAGTACACACACTAGGCCACCACTGCCTCTAATGTTTTTTTTTTTTTGCATATCCCAGTTGGGGCGCAGAGCACAGGGTCAGCCATGGTACAGTGCCCCTGCAGCAGGAAGGTTTAAGGGCCTTGCTCAAGGACCCAACAATGGCCGGATTGGGGCTCGATCCTCTGACCTTCTGATCACTGGTCCAGAGACTTATCCATTGCACCACTACTGCCCCTATAGTATGTAGGACTGTCATACAAGCTGCCTAATAACTCTCACCTCTTGACAGATGCTATTATAACATAAGGAGTGTTAGTTACTTTACCTGTCAGTGGTTTGAATGTTGCGGCTGGTTGATGCAGACGTGTAGCAGGTTAAACAGTGACCTCTACAGGAGTTCAACACATAAGACAGGCTCAGATTAAAGAGGTGCAGCTCAGGGGTGAAGCTCAACTGATCGTGTAACTTAAAGTGTTTCCTATGTCCAAACTGTAACCAGAGAGGTATGCCCCCAAAACAAATCTCCAGGTGTAGTAAGTGCTTCCTTTTGTACCAGTTGTTGTGCCAAAAACAATACAAAATACAATTTTTACATGTTTTTCATTCATCAGAATCAGAAATTTACCCACCTCTAAACTATTGAAAGAACTCTGTCCTCAGTGATGCCAACAGACAACACACAAACATCAGTCAGCTGTCTTGACCTGTAATAAACACACAGACCACATCCAGTAGGGGTAACCAATGTTTTAATAGAATTTTTAATTTAGATATGAAAGCTTTCGTAAAATAAACGATTATTTTTTTCCAAATTGTGGCATGGAGATGAGTTGTTAAGCATATTCTGGTGACCGGAATGAAAACATTTTTAAAACACTGCAATAAAATGGGGCAGTCTTCGCTACATTAATACAATTTTCCATTCAAGTGACGTCACAGAGGTCAAGAAACAAGATCCAGCAGCTGCCTGCATCCACGAAAACCATTAAAGTAGAAAAAAACAACACATGTGGTACATAATCACAAGAGAATCTGTGTCAAAGTCAACACATTCTGAACTCTCGGTAAACATTCAAGTGCGTTAAAGTGGAGAAATGAGAAGACAAAGGTATGTGAAATGAAAATGTGTGAAAACAAGTCCCCCTTTACAAAAAGATCATTTACAGACAAGGTACGACTACGTCCACATGAAGCTGTTTGTAAAAAGTCAAACATGAAAATAACGGGGGTCTCCAGCAGCTTTAGCCTTTATGTTGGATCTCCATTGACACCCAAACACCTGCTCATTTAAAAAAGCGCCCTAAACTCTTTTCAACTTGCTTTGTTCTCGTTTCATGCAGCAGAAAACCAAACCGGTATCACGCCTGGTAAAGAGCAGGACTAACGCTTTGCCGAGTCTCAGCTGGTTCATCCTGTTCTGTCCCTGCTCACCTGTCCTCACCTGCTCTATGTTTATCTGTCTCTGCCTCCAGATGACAGCAAATGTACATAATCATTAGTCACTTGCACGATTTAGAGGTGCAGCGATGATCTAAGTATTTATTTAGATAGTTATTAAAGCTGCAACGACTATTTTCACGATGGCAACTGATTCATAGCATTCTACAACATGTCAGATAATAATTTAATATGCCAATTAAAACTTCCCAAATCCAAAAGTGACATAATGAAATGTCTTGTTTGGTCAGAAATCCACAATAAAATGTAGAAAAAAAAACAGTAGAACCAGTAAATGTTGAGTTTTCTTTCTACGATAATGACTTTAAAACTTCCTAGATCATTTTCTGTCGAACACTTGCTTAATCAACTCGCTTGAATCATGACATTGGACATGTTACTGCAAGAACCTGCTGGACGTGCAGTTAGCTGGACATGGAGATCAGTGTTTACAGGAAGATGCTGGAGGTGGAGGATCAGACGTTGCACCAGAGTACAAACGCACAAATGAACGCAGCAGCCGCAAGCTCAGAGGCAAGAAACAAACACAGGAGGGAACCTCTGGCGGCTCACCTGCCTAAAAGTGCCAGGTACAGTGTTGTGAGCGTGGCAGAGGTCGGATGGGTAATATATTAGACTAAAGAACAACTAGATGTGGAATGGACAACAGCTGGGTGAGTGACAATAATGATGTTTAAAAACAACACAGAGGACATTAGAAGCAGTAGGAAAGAGTCTCAAGGTCCTCAGTGTGTCTGGGAAGATACACTCTGGATGCCGTTTTGGAAAAAGTTGTGTTTTTGGTGTGAGAAAGGTTGGCTAGCTTGAAACAGAAAGAGAAAGACGAGGTCTGAAATTTAGTCAGCTTCATGTGGACGTACTCTAAATCAGTGCAATAAAGTTAAACAGAAAAAGCACTCGGTCTGGATGCTGGATACTGGCTTTGTGCAGCAGCTGGTAGTGAGACTTTCACATTGTCATCTTCTCTTCAGTTCACTGAGGCTCCAACAGCCTCGTCAGCTTCACAGTCGCTGACCTGAATCTCGACTTTTACACCGGCTGGACCCGTGTTCAGGGGGAGGGAAAGAACTTCAGCCAGCAGCTGGTAACTTTGGGCCATGGCTTTTTTTTTTTGATTTGTCCGCTATCCAATCCATTTTGAAAGGCAACCAGCCAGGACCTGCAAATCCTCTCCTGTGCTCCAAGCTGGCTGGTGGATTCATCAAAGTGGCTGGTCAAGCTTTGGAACATCAAAGTTAGGTGTCCTGCCCTTCCCCGTTTTAGTTTTCAGTGCAAAACAGTAAGAAAAGTCTTTCTTACATCCACCGTGCCTCACACTGAAGGAGCTGTAACAAAGTGCCTCAGTTCGCAGGGGACTTTTTTTTTTAGTTTTTTGGAAAATCCTCAGTAACAAAACTAGAATCTCAGTTAAAATAACAAGAAAATATACACAAATATATGTTTACAATATATTATGTACAAGCTTAAAAAGTCGAACACATGGCTGCCTTTTCAAAAGTGTTCACAAAGAAAGTGCTTTCATCACTTTGCATCATGTAAACTTGAGACACTGATTGTGCTGCTGCTGGCGACGACCTCAGACTCCCACGCGCTTCCCTAGCTCACAAATTCAGTAACTAAAACCTCCTTTCCTTCTTTCTTCTGCCAACAAGAATTCAGGAAATATCTGATAAACACCTGACATACACAGCATGTCAGTCACATTTCCAGCAGCAACACAACGCGTCCAAAATGTTCACAAATGCAGGCAGCATGTTGGCTAATGGGAAATTGTATTACAGTGAATTAAAACTCCCTACATTGTATTGCAGTGTATTAAAAGCCAAACTCCATTTAATTTTTCCATTTCAATTTTCACTTTAAATCTTCCAATTGTTGTCGTTGATCATATATCAGAGAGATCAGCTCCAAATCTGACACTCCAGACTGATCATGATTTATCCTGAACCTTCAGCAGCGACTTTAAATGAACAGTCATTTGCTCCCTGCTTTGGTTGCTCTGTTGTGGCTCGTTTTCTCCGACCCAGTGACTGGGCGGTTTGGGTAAGACACTGGGTGAAGGCGGCTCACTGAACTTGGCTCCAGCGTAGACCTTCTCGGCATCTTTGAGGTATTCGGGCGCGGCTTCAGCAGGCGGCGTGTTCACGATCTTCAAGTTGTTGGAAGCGTGGAGGGGCTTTTTCTGCTCTCGCTGCGGAGGCTGGGATAGAGATGCGGGCTTATTGGGGCTGCTGTTGTCTTTCTTCTTGGTGGAGTGAGAAGCGCCGGGTGCTTGGCTCTGCTTGGGCTTGTGGCTACGAGCGTTCACATTCTGGGTGACCTGATCGTGTCTGGGCAGGTTGCGGGCAGGTTGGCCTCCTGGCTGCGTGGCACCTCGCTCCGATCTGCCACCTTTGGATTTCAGCAGCTACAAAACAGAAACAGTCATTAATATCCAACTATAAGATAAATCTAAGTCTATCATAGGACAAAGTGAAGTTGAGTTCATCGTCAACATGTTGAAGTCTGTGGTTATGTGTTTGATGCTTTTCTTAATAACTGTTCATATGATATACTTCACACTTAGCGAGCGTATTGCTGAGGACCAAGTGTGAGGCTGTTCAAATGAGCGGTCTTTATATTTTGACAAGAGTTTTTTTGGTCGCTCTTTGACAGCTGTATGTTTCTAATGAGCGGCCTTTTGTTCTTACTGGGCGTTGACAGCACATCACTAACTGCAGCTCATTCTAAACTCAAACTGTATTCAATCTTATTACCATCCAATATGAAGCATTTTTGGGCGCTACCTTTAGAAACTCTCACCTGCCTCACTATCTGATTATTACCATCAAAGCAAGAGACTCATGAAAGTATAGGTTCTGTTTTACTAGCTAGAAATAGTATGTAATTTAGTGGGTGTATCTTTACAGTGGCCCTCTTTTCAAAACAATCACTTTATATGTGTGTGTTTGTGTGTTAGCTCAGTTCCAGAGGATCACTTCAGTTGTGTTTTTGTATATTGTATAGCAACACACACATGGTACACTACATTAAGTAATATTAAATGTTCGTCTATGCATATAATATCAACCTAGATGGTGTCATATATCCCTATTTCAGTCCCAGATCGATGTTGTTTAAACACTGCAGTTAAATGTTTGCAACCTGAGTCAGTTGTGTATTTCCTGACACTCCTTATTCCTCCTGCGACAAATAAATCAATCACTCACATGTCATTAGAAGCTGTGAGGCTGTTGAACTCTGGTGGTGCTCTGTAGCCTCACAACTGTCATCCACCAACCTGCACTACCGACACTTTTTAAATCTACCTCACAGCAAAGTTTTTGCACACACACACACGTATTTATCCGTTTACCACTAGTAAACACTTGTATACATTGTTTTTCTATTGCTTGCATTTCACTAATCTTCTTTCTTTATTTTTCCTATTTTTATATATTTATTATTATTATTTTGGACTTATAAGCGGGACCTGAGTAACAATTTGGTGCCATCTCATATCTACATGTGTGCTGGTATGACAATAAAGAACCTTGAATCCTTGAATGTTGCAAGCTGCAATCAACCTGTTCCAAGGACGTGCATTTGGAACAGGTGTTGTGGAATAGAAAATAACACGGCCATATATTACTTACTACCTTAATATGACAAACCTGCTGTCAAACAGCTGCTTATTTACACATCCATTGCTACAGTGATTGTAGAATTCTTTAGGGCTGTGCATCAAAAACCAGCTTTAACTTAGAACTGGTTCTAAAATTCAGATTTCAAAAGAATCATTATGTTATTTTAAAAGTATATACTTTTAAAATAAATTATGCCTCTAGCTTTATTCCCAGTTAACCTTCTCAGCCATTGCTAAGTTGCTTGATTAGCATGTGAACAGTATAAATTGTGTTTACCTTAATTTTGCAAAGGCTATTAAATCCATGACAAGGACGGGACTGGACTCTGCTATCACTAAGCAGCCTTAGCAACCCCACAAATATCAAGAAAACACAACTGCAGTGATTACAGCTACTTTATCTAGCTCTGTGTTTTTGCGAGAAACGTTTTTCTGTGGTAAACAGCTTTTTGGACGGGAAATATGCAGGAGGACAAACCCACTAGTCACCACATTCCTTAAGAAGATGTGCAGGTGTGGAATCTCACTTTTTCAAAAACAGTATCCATATTACTTCACATGATTAGGAAGGTTTGTTTATCTTGATAAAGAGAGATGTGCAGTGGTGGAGAAAGAGCTCAGATCCTTTAGTTAACCACACTGTACAGCATTGAAAGTGTTAAGCGAAAGTGAAATCAAGAAAATACACTGTGGTATTTAAAGGAAATCTACTCAATGCAGAAAAGCGTCTCCTGTAAATAAATGTAATACAATACAGGGCATTATATCATTATAATATTATTACTTATACAATATTGTAAAAGCAGGATTTGTAGTATCTTGAACCACCTGCAACTCAAAGAACTGCAGAATCATAATCTGCATCATAATTATTAAAATACTAATGACATCTAACCCTAACCTGAAGAATGAAATGAAAAGTCTGGCGAACCTCAAATCTTAATCTAACGTTCATCAAATTTCTTTCACCAACTTAACTTCTTCTCTTGTTATCTTCTGTGTCTGACATATCAGCAGACACACCTGTTTACATCAGCGCCTGCCCCAATAATAACAGCTAAATGTAACAAGTAATGTATTTTCTACATCATAAAACATTTGTGATGTTGTTTGTTTAATGTTTTACTAAACCTGAAGCTTTATCTCCTCCTCTTTTATTACACAGGCAAACTCGCCCTCGTTGTGCAATCTGGGGGATTTTCTGTGCCTGAATCAGCTGATGGAAACAGGAAGACAGGCGGGTTCATCACATGATTATTATTTCACTGTAAAAACTTGTAACTATGT
The DNA here is from genome assembly GCA_024666655.1 of Dascyllus trimaculatus. NCBI lineage: Eukaryota > Metazoa > Chordata > Actinopteri > Pomacentridae > Dascyllus > Dascyllus trimaculatus. Next base: position 8,210,496 of record CM045455.1, on the reverse strand, counting down.
CACTCCAAAATGCCTCAGGCACAACAGTAAGTTTAAACCCAATAGAATGAAATTACATTAACATTTTCTCTGTTTAAATGAGTTTAATAACTTTTGATAGGATCTTGAAAATGTGTATCTTCAAAAACGTCATAGAAGGGATGTAAATAGGGCTTTAATTAATATCATTACTACACAATTATTCATTGATCCTATAAATTATCAGTCATGCCGTATCAAAGAGACCAGGCTGGTGTCCTTTCATGGTCTTCCTTTGTGTCATCAGCCACCATCAAACCTCATAAACACTACACATACACAAGCCAATAAATATAGTCTAAAGATGTAAGGAAACAAAGAATGGATCCATTTGAAAATTAACCATGAAATAAAAGAACTATAAGAAACTAAAGCTTCAGCTCCAAGATCACAGAGGAACACAGTGTCCTTTCAGAAAACAGCAAATATAGTGCTTTTTATTATCATTACTTTTGATGTCTGGTTTTATAAATGCGGTGACTAAACTGAAAACATCAAAATTGGGTAGATATATTCATTTTATTTGCCCCTTAGACAGGATAACTCGGCGGTAAACAGCTATGGTTGTCAATCAATCTCTGAGGCCAAACAGAGCTGCAGCACTGCGGGGAAAAACAGCCACCAACCGGACTCTTACCTCCTTCTTGGCTCCCTGTCTGAGATGATGGAGGGTCAGTACGGTCTGTGTACCGGCAGGGTGCTCGGTACCGGGCAGGGTGGCGGGTTTGTTGACGGACGAGGCCGTCAGGGTGTTGTTGTTGTGGTCGGACAGGCGGACATTGGGGCAGTTTCTCGGCGGTTTATGGTGATGCAGCGGCGCCGTCGTCGTCGTCCGCAGCTTCCTGCCTCCTTTCTTCAGCAGCGCCTGCTTTGTTTTGTTCACCCCGTCGCCGCTGGAGATGATTGGGTTGTTGTTTTCGACGTTGCCGATGTTGGCTTCATCGCTGTGAGCCGGAGATCCGTCCAACATGACTTGTAAGTGGCGAAAACATAAACAGGCTGTTGAATTCCTCTGCAGCCAAGTTGTTTTAGCTAACAACGTCACAGGCTAACAGCTAGCTAACGATTAGCTAAGTAGAAGAAGCGCTTTATTCTTCGAGTTGTCCTCGAGCAGAAAACAACACTTAACGAATATAACGTTGTGTTGCCGCTTCCCAAGCTCCTGTGAGTGAACTTGTGGGTTTTGAAAGGTTGCTGCTGTAATAATGGACGCCTTGTCCTGAGATGGCGCGTCGATGCCAGCGAGCTTGTAAACGGAAAGAGAAGTAGCTTTAATGCTAAGTTAGCCACAATAAGACGCGTGACTTCCGATAACGCCTTTCAGAATAAGACAACTTGCTGATGACAAGGGAAAGTACAGATAATCCCTGCAGACTGCATCAAATTCTCTGTTCACACACGGAGCATTCTGAAAAATATATATTATATAGTGTAGACAACTCAGCAAACAAAAAATATCACTAACACTGGTTGCTGCAGCATGTTGGAACTTAATATTGTTACCGTCACTCTCAGCACAATTATTTTGTAGATCAGCTCTCCCAACTGTCGGTATCATTCTGTTCAACTTGACACATCTCCTCAGGGCCTGTATTTCCAGTAAGGGGCGTGTCAGACTGCATCCTGTCAGTGACGTTGACCTCTTATTAGGCTGCACCCAACTCTGGGAAACACCAGAAACTTAACTTAAATAACAAATCAAAACGATATGTCATTATGAACAATACCACATTATTAATACAAACAATGTCATTTATTCACATAACATTACTTTCCCTATACTGTTTTTTTTTATTTATGTATACTGGTAGAGAGTATGGCATCTTTTTTAGTTTCAGTTTAGTTTCTGCTGAAAAAAATCTTTAGATCTTCATTAACCCTTTCATAAAACTTTTGCTGTAATTATGATTTATTGTCCAAGTAATTTGTTTTCTTTGAATGGGAGCAGGTTATATTTGGTTTACTATGTTCGTTAAGCAATTACTGTGTCTGCGGCAATTAACTGAAGTGATTTACTGCAAAACAAACAAACAACAACAAAACATGCTAAATTCAGCTTAGCCACTGTAATGTTTTGCTGCTTTTCTTTTTCGTATATCACTGTAAATGTAATTTATTTACTTTGGTCAGACATAAATAGCAATTTGGGGACTTCTGATTTCAGTCTAAATGATCACATGTGCTTTCCCCTTTGTGTATGAGATGTTCCATAACAATTAAATTAACCTTCCCTAATATAACGTGTGGTTTTGTAATCCAGCATGTATGAACAAACACACATCCACTGAACGCAGGTTTGCTATCACAGTTTTACTGTATAAAACATGATGAACAGCTGACAGTTTCATGTTTGCAACAGACCCTCGAACTCACCGTCATAACATTCAGCAAAATGTTTCTTCGCTACACCTACACTGTCATCCTCCTTTTTAGAACCAGGATGAACTTGTTCAAAAAACACTCAATATAAATTAGTGGCCTAATACTTTTTTTTCATACAGTATTTGTTGTAAGTGCACAAAAGTCTAAAAAAAACTACTAATAAAAAGTGAAAAACCACAGGAGTTACATTGCTGATAAAAAGTGTTCACCCTCTGGGGAGTGTTTTCCCCTTTAATTGCTTTTCAACACTGAATCACTGCCAATTTAATATGTTTTTATTTTGAGAACTCCTTTATGTCAAAGTAAAAACAGACCTCTACAAAGTATTGTCAAATAAATAAAAATATAAGACGTGATTGTGTAGCAATTAACCCCCTTTAAAGTGACTCACCTAATTCAAAAGCCAACTGCTGCTGGAAGTCACACAGTTAGTGAAGTAGAGATCTTCTGAGTGCAGTAAATCTTGTATCTCAGTGATACTAGTATAAGGACACCTGTATCTGGAGGGTCCAGTCACTAGTAAATCAGTAATCTTGGCTACAAGTACACCATGAAGACAGAAGAACACTCCAAGCAATTCCATCCATCCATCCATCATCTATACACAGCTTAACCCTCTGTAGGGTCTCGGGGGGGGCTGGAGTCTATCCCAGCTGACTTGGGCAAAGGCAGGGGACACCCTGGACAGGTTTCCAGTCTATCACAGTGCTACATATAGAGACAGACAACCAAGCACACTCTCATTCACACCTATGGGCAATTTAGAATAATCAAATGAATAAGATGGGTCAAATGCAGAGAAGGAATTTCCCCAAGGGGATCAATAAAGGTTAGATTATTATTATTATTATAAACTCCACACAGAAAGATCCCAGGCGTCCTAACCTGGACGCGAACTGGGGAACTTCTAGCTGTGATGCGACGCTGCTAACCACTGAGCCACTGTGCAGCCCCCAAGCAATTCCATAAAAATGTTATTAAAAAACATAATGCAGGGGATGAATACAAGAAAATTTCCAAGTCACCGAATCTACCTTGAAGTAAAGTTAAATCTATCAGTACGAAATGGATGGAATATGGCATGTATTATTCTGCCTGCAGCAGAGTGAACATGCAAGAAGAACACTCATGAGGGAGGCCATGGACACCCATGAAGCCTCTGAAGGAGTTACAAGCTGTATAGGCAGGACCTAAAACTGAGCTTGTGCTACGTTTGGCAGACACCAAACACTGCTCACTGTCACAAGCACACCATCCCCATCCTGAAGCATGGTGGTGGCAGCATCATGATGTGGGGATGCTTCTTAGCAGCGGGCCTTGGAGGGCTTGTAAATGTAGAGGGTGAAATAAAGTATCGAGATACCATGGAGGGAAACCTGATGCAGTCAGCGAGAGAACTGCGACCTGGGAGGAGTTTTGTTTTCCAGTGACCTAAAGCATACAGGGAGACTTGGAGGGGGCGAATACTTATGCAATTGTTTATTTTACATGTTTTATTTTTTATGTGATTGATAATACTTTGTCACGTTGACATGAAATAATCTTCTTTTTGTACATTCTTGTCAAAACAGCCAAATTATATCGACCATGATTCAAAGTTGAAAAGCAATAAAAGGGGGAAACTTCAAAGGGGGCTGAATACCTCTAGTAGGCACTGTAATCCACCACAGTACCACATCGGCTAATAATTATTTGGCAAAGAGAACCAAGAAATGCAAAGGCAGATCTGAAACTCACACGGGAGGACATATTAAAGGTTTGTTTCAGTACAAAAAATAGATATATAAACAATATACAAATACAACATAAAGATCTAAGTATCCATCCCTGTGAGTGCAGCACGTATCATTTGTCACAATGACCACTGAAGGCAAATCAAAGAGACATAGAGGGTCCTGGAGGTGTTTGTTTGTCTGCACGGTGGAGGCAGCATCAGGGTTCAAGGCTGTGCCTCCTCTGCAGGATCGTCGTAGATGTAGCTGCCGACACCTCCAGTGTTTACACCTGAAGGGGAGGCACAGAGAGGATCGGGTCACCCAACAAAATACATTTCGACATGCAAAACCCTTTCTGCGTTTTTGGCATAGATGCAGTTTCTTTGCTGACATTTCTGCTGGGTCCAGTCGTGGTTTTAAAGACAGTGGTGACAAGTTTGACCACACTGAAGCCACTATACTGCTGAGGTTATGTTCTGTTTTGCTAAACTGGTCTATAGTATCGACTCTTTTCTTGCAAGTTCTGGTGATGTTTGTGCAAAGAATCAGAATTATATACTTAAAAGAACATTATTATACACAAAAAGTTTTCCAGTCTATTTAACCAGACAACAGGGCTAACTAGCTGTCAACTTCACTCATGGTTTCGGTTGGAGTAACAGGGTTTCCTGAATTATTTCTTTCTGTCTTCATGTATCTCAAACCGACTCTGACGCCTCTAGACTAATAAAATCTGTAAGAGCAGGCAGAAGCGGCCGTCACAGCTGAAAAGCATCCAGCACTCGTTACCAAAACATGGACGGAGACAGGAAACCCACAGCTGGGGGAGCAGAGAAGGTGAAGCAGAAAGGGAATAAAGGTTTGTTGGCTGAAGTTGCAATGTGTGATAAGGTAGATGCATTTAAGCAGTCTGCAGGTGATGATGAGGACGGTGGAGGAGGAGGAGGAGGAGGAGGAGGGAGCAGCACAGATCTAATCAGAGATGCATTACTGAATGATGTTGTGTAACTGAGAAGTAAATTAGAGCACAATGCATCATTCATATGATCAGGTTCATTTGAGTTATTTATTGTTGCATTATAATAAATAAAATGAAAGGCAAGTGTGCTGCAATATTTTAAAATAATTCTGATAATCAAAACAGCTTTTAGGTCCAATTAGGAGATCATTATATGAATTTAACATTGACTCTTTAGCTACATGAACTTGTGCAGACTGCTGTTAGGAAACACGGTGGTTTGAACCATTGTTTTCAGGACAGCGTCTGTCCGCTGCCTAATCCCTCTGACTTCATACCTTTGGGTCCAAACAGCACAGCGTAGCACGGTTTGTGGCAGTAAGGCTGTCCATCATGCTGCAACAGAAAGAAAAGAGCTTAAATTCTTCCTTATACAGTCTGAACTTGTGTCGTAATTAATGCTGTCTTTATGTTTTATGTTGACTTTCAGAGGCAGGAAATCATCACTTATATATCAGTAACATTAACAAGAACTGCATGAAGTATTGTTTCGACCTTATAAAGTCCAAAACACTCTTCAAATGTGTGATGAAAAGCTGTCGTCGAAATATGCACAACTAAAACATGTTCTGGCAGCGGCTGTTGTTGACATTCGGTGGCAAATGTAGTCAGATTTTGCCTCTCATTGTGTGATGGTTGGTTTTAATTTGAACACTGGAGACGACCAGAGCCACAGCTACAGCCATACATGACTAATGCACAGTGCATTTCATTTGCTTGTACAGCAGGAACATACCACGACTGGCACTGCTGTCACTGCTTCACACTTCACAATCAAAATCACGAGCTCCGTCTCCAGTGTCGACATTCTGGTTGATCCCTTATTTGATACATTAGCAGCTGCCTTTGCTGAAATCAGATATGATGTAAGGCTTCTCCACTGTATTTAATGCGTTTTTCTGGGCAAATGTCTTCTGTTTAAGTTGTTTTCACCTTGTATGGTGATAGCTATGCTCACGTTATTGCTCAAACTACTATATATTGTCTGCGGTTCACTAGTGTCACTATTCCTACTATTCATACATGCTGCTATGTAAAAGCAGGCAACACTCATGTGTCATAATAAAGCCATTCAATAGTATTAAGTAAATCATAAATGTGCAATTTACTTTCTCAGGGTATTTTTTATAACACTTTTTTATTCAAAGTGCCTTTTTCTATAATAAAATAGTAATATATATTTGTATTTTTTTTGTTATTGCTGCTGCTCTGATTGTTTTCACTATTTTATTTATTTTTTCCTTTATATAAAGCTGACACGAGACAACGCACAAAGAATTCCAATGTGCCTGTACTGTAATGTAGCTGTGCAAATGGCAATAAAACTCTATTCTGTGCTAAATCTGTTCCTTCAGACAGGAGCTCTGTAGCGGTCGACATATTATCCAGTCAGTCCTACTGCAATTATAAAGGACAAACAGCTACATAATAAAAAAAATAAGGATAAGGGACCTTTCAGAAGAAAAATGCTTTTCATGTTAAAGTAAAATTCACTCTTCTACACTTTAAGTATCGACCTCAGTGAAGAAAACATACCAAATCATACCAAATTTCTGCCGATGAAACACTGGAAGCATGATTTAGTGAGCGTTAAAGACAGACAGGTGTTGCAGATAAAGGCGATGTTTAACTCAGTGCAAGTCAAATTCAAGCTCGTAGTAAAGTGATGGGAATCAATCAATGATTATTGCTAAAAATAACAATAAAATGCACTGATTGGTTGTGCGTCAAGTAATATCTGCTATCAGTTTAGAGGATTAAATGTTCACCTTTAATTAAAAAATATGTAAAACACTAAGAAAAAGGCATTTCAGCAAAGCTTTGTGTTCAAGTTTTTGACATCAGGTTTTTCTTTTTTACTGCAAATGTGTAAATATCCTCATATCAATTGATTAGCAATAATGAGAATCAATTCGGCCCTGAATAAACCACATCGTTTGATCCTCACTGTAAAACTTTACAGGGAAACATTCCTTTCTCAGATTTCCATTATAAGATTCAGAGATCATGATAAATTGTTTGCCATTTTTCACTCTCTGACACCTTTTCAACACAAACAAACCTGCCATTCGTGCTTGAATATGTCGTCTAAGGACCCACCATGTCTCTATTAATAACGGTTGTGACCCATGTGTGTGAAGTTTGCTGTTCCTGTTAACAGATTAAGGTGTATTTGGGTGGAGTCTCAACACATTTTGATGCAACTTGGGAAAATTTTGGCTTATTTTTTGCTCATTTTAGTATATTTGGAAGCTTTTGCGTAGTTTGGGGCATATTTTGGCCCATTTCGACAGATTCTGAGCACATTTTGGTTCATTTTTGCCACGTTTTAGCTTAAATTTCTCCAATAAACTGGCAGAGACAGATCTAGGGATTAATAGTGGGCAACTACTGGTGTCACCACCACTAAATATCCTGCTATTGAAAGCAAACTGTGTCGTAAGAAACACGTCCTTCAGAATAAAAGACTTTATACCACTGCTTTTTGGGGGGAGGAGGGGGGGCATGCTTCTGCGACCCTCTAAAAATGGCTTCGCGACCCACTTTTGGGTCCCGACCCACCAGTTGAGAACCACTGGTCTAAGGTACAAAACTAGGAATTCCAGCTTTTTGAGTGCAGTCTTGTTGCACAGTGGACCCTCATGCCTCACCTCTGCGTGGCTGCCTGGTGCCAGAGTCTTACTGCACCTCTCACAGCGCAGGCAAGGCCGGTGCCAGTTCTTCCCCAGAGACGACACCTTCTCAGCTGCACAGACACACAAACCCACCATGGAAACAGTCACTAGGCACAGTCAAACAGTACCAACAGTCACGCATGCAAATATGATACAATGTGAGATATAAGGGCGCCCGTCTGCTCACCAAAATATACCGTCTTGTTGCATCTGGGGCAGATGTTGGGTCCTCCAGAGAAAGACGAGAAGCTCGCAGCTGGGAAGGTAACACCGAGTTAGAAAAATGTGCTACAGTCTGAGGCGTAATTGAAGCTGCATTTAGTGGTGCATAAACAGTATTAGTCTGAAAACATGTGTCCATGAGTGGGTTAAAACATTTTTGTAATTAGGGCTGTCATGATTTGATGATTGATTATCATAAAAAAATGTGATTAACAATTAGTCTTTTTCTGTTCATTTATTAACTCTTGAGGTTTTAGATTGATGATATTAGTTGCAATCTCCACATTTTTCTTGTCTTAAAACCAAAATTTGCCCACAGTGGTGCTGTGGGGTTTGACTGAAGTTCCATGAACAGATGCTCATCAAAATGCAGTCGGTTGAGAATTAGAAGTTAAAGCAACAAGATAAACAATTGGTGCCATTAAACCTTTGCAGAAGAATGGGGTGAACAATGTAGAAATTGTGACTGAAATATGACATTTCTTCCAGCTGTGTTTTAAACAAGTAAATGCAATCGACTCTACCGACCATGCAGAATGATCACAGTCAGCTCAAGTCATTTTGATCAGGCTGTTATGTAATAACCGTGACCTAAACTAAACCCGAACCTCCCAGAGAGGATCCTGTTCTGGCAGATGCTGTATTTCTCCTCTGAACAAATTACAGCTCTTCTATTTTTGCTGCACATATTTCTCACCCTTCACAGGTCCCCGAGCGGGGGCTTTTTTCGCCTCCTCTGGTTTGGCATCTGTTTCCATGGAAACAGCTGCAGGAGCTTCGTTGACAGGAGCGTCGTACACGTAGGAGCCAGCTCCTCCGATGTTCACGCCTAAAACACACAAAGATGGTGCATTTTTAAACCTGAAGACCATGAATCCAGAGGTTGATGCCGGTATTTTCTCTATGTGCACACGAGAGGAGACTGCACCTTTTGGTCCAAAGAGGGCGGCGTAGCAAGGCTTGTGGCAGTAAGGCTTCCCATCATGCTGCACGATGTCAGAGGGAGGGACAGAAAACAGTAGCAAGGATTACTTAAAAGTCTCAGAGTGAATCAAGGCCATATCTTTTTGTTTATTACTGTTTTTTTTTTACCAGAGCAGAAAAGTGAAGTTTGATACTGTTTTGTTTTAGTTTTATTGGATTCACATGTTGCCAAATTGTGAATTAACCAAGACTCGGCGTTGGGAATGTATAAGACTCGTCTTCTTTCTGTTATTTTCTTTCTTTCTTCGATGTATAACACAAGACGAAATGGCTAAAAATGAGCATCAGTGCACTCACTACATTTATTATCCTCCTGAAAGCCACAAAAAACTATGTGTTGTTTATAGCAAAAGAAAGTAATGTGTCATTTCCAGGAATCCGTCTTCAGCCTGACTGTCTGTGTATAACCCTATCAGGCATAAAATATGCAACACAGCTTCATCTAAATGAATGGTCCCCTGTCAGCTAGATGTCGGTGTTCTTTATGTAATGTTCTGTTGTGGCTTTATTCAGTCACGTCAGGAGACTTATCCACACAGGAGGTGTTTCAGAATCATTTTTGAGACCTTTTAGCAGTGGAGCTGACAGCACTATTGTCAGCTCACCTGTGACAGAAAGTTATTCTCCTGTTAAAAGCTTTTTAAAAGACAGCAAAAGTGATGGAAGCAATACAGTTTGATAGCTCAGTTATAAATAACGAGTTGCTAAGTTGTTAAAGCTGGACAGGTCTCTAGTCCGTCATAGACAACCAAGCACACTCACATACACACCTACGGACAATTTAGAACCACCAATTAACCTCTGCATGTTTTTGTACTGTGGGAGGAAGCTGGAGAACCCAGTGAGAACCCACACAAAAAGACCCCAGGCCAGGAAGCGAACCCAGGACCTTCAAGCTGTGAGGCGACAGTGCAGGACTTTTACATGTATACACCGATGAGCCACAACATTCTGACCACTGACAGGTGAAGTGAATAACATTGATCATATTGGTACTATGTGATGTTCTGATGGAAAACCTTGGCTTTTAACATCCGTGTTGATCAGACTTAGACACCCAAATAAACATCGTCCCACAACAAGCACACTCCCTCATGCAAATGGAAATCCCAAATGTCACTGGAGGAAAATGCACCCCACCACATGGAAACAACATCAACCAAACAGGAACATATTGAGGAACATGACAATGGGCCAACATGTTGATTTGACCTCCAAACTTCCTACACCCCATTCTGATCAAGCATCAACAGGATGCAGTGGAGCAAGTTTGATTGACAGAGGACCCACTGCACAAACCAGAGTACCCAAAGGATCCAGTGCCAACATCCTGGTTCCAGACCCCATAGGACACCCTGAGAGGTCCTCTTGTCTATGCCCAATGGTTCAGAGCATTTTTGAGCACATAAGGGGGACCAACACAATATTAGGCAGGTGGTCATGATGTTATGCCTGATCGGTGTATATTAACATTATATTCAAGTCCATGCCAAATTAGTTCACACAATGGTCAGTAAATCTTTCTGTATTCTGCTGGATACCAGAGTTTTAAATCTGGTTCACCAGTAGTGATGCGCTTTACATCAGTCAGCAATGATTGGTTTGCCAGAGCTGAACAGAGAAGCAACCGTAGCCACGGAGACGAAGTTGACTACAGCAACTCGGAGTATAATGGAGCATATGGAGAAAAAAATCAAGGAAGAAGAAACCCGCTATTCAGAGAAAAGATTACAGTCTAAAAAGAAAGCCAGCGACGGAGAGGCACACATTATAAGCATCAATTGTGTTTCTCTCACTGTATGGGCTAATTTTGTACTGCGCTGAATGTCAAGCAGACTCAGAAATACTTGAAATGAAATGAAGACAGTCTCAGTCAGCACTGATTAAACTGTATGACTGACATGTATTTTAATTATGAGGTTCCTCAGATAAGGAGAAAGTCAACAGGCTACAAAGCTTAGATGTCCATAATGAAACAAAAATGCAGAAGTATTTAAATGCAGTCCATCACTACATTTCATAAATCTTGATTACATAATGACTATTGAAACTAACTATACAGACTTCTGTTCACCTCTTCTTACCTCAGCATGGCCTCCTGGATTCAACGTCTTGTTGCAGCGCTCACATTTCAGACAGAACTTGTGCCAGTCCTTCCCTAAAGATGACACCTTCTCCGCTGTGTAGGGGGAAGAGACAGAAATCATTACCATTTAAAGAAGTCACAATCATTTGAATTACACTGCGTTGTAAAACTACTGTGCTAAACGCTCCTGTTTATGGTGTTTATTGTAAATAAGATGAATAGACTGAGGCTTGGGCAAAGAGCCATATCGAGAGATGAGTCGAAACAAATCAAAAGTGTATTAGGTGCATAAACAGAAATGGTGCAGAAAACACCATCAAATCGGGACATAACATTCTTCTTAAAACTACTTCCTCCTCAGACAGTATCCTTTTGCCTGTGATTTGAAAAGTCCCCATCTCTCCCTTCTGTGTGCAAATGAAATATAAATGATGCTGATTTTAAATGTGACTAGGTATTTACAGCCTCCATGTGTGGTTCCAACAGTCATTAGAAGAACTGACATTCACTGTAATTAAGATTCTTGTGTGGGAGAGAACAATTATCAGCATATAAAGTACAGCAGCAATTCAAGTTTTGACACAACCTGAATACATAAGCAACAGTTTGCTCTGACTCACAGGTCTAACAGTGCAGCTGTGCGACAGAGCCGCCTGTCTAAGTGATGGACGGCACTTAATGGGCACTTAAGGGTCCATATCAGCCTAAAACACATTCTTTCCAGTTTGTTCTAAAGGGCAGTGTGATGACTCAGAGATTTCCATTTTAATATCAATTCAAACGTTTATTATGGAGCTACTGGCTGTTCCTCCATCACTGCAACTATACTGGAACAAAATGTTGTTGTAGCAATAACAACCAAAGCTAAAGCTAGCCTTTACCTAAATCTTGAATTAAAGGATAACTCTTTGCTCATGTGCTTAGTTCGATGTGAATCCAGCAAAAGCCGGTACATCCATAGTACTCATCCCAAGCCCTGATAAATGAGAAAAGTTGCATCAGAAAGATTATTTTGTGCACAACCTATGCTAAATCAGACTTGTGAATTGTGACAGAAAAGTGCCAACAAGAGTGAAAGGGAAGGCTTGGATTGCAACTCATTTAATGTCTAAAAAACTGCAACATTTACTATTTTATTTAGGGGTTAAATGGGGCTGCTGGACTATTTACTGGCCTGGATCAGCTGCCAGGCAATGAGCAGAAGCACCAGGAAGTTAATGGTCCTAGTCGAGAGATAGTTTGGTCAAATAGTAGGTAAGATTTTGCTACCTTTGTTACCTTCACCATATGCCCAACCAGTCTACATTAGCATTAACTGCATGTTAAAGACTTTTATGTTGACAGATAGACGTGGTGGTATTAATCCCAATAGTCAGACTTATCGCCACAGTGCTGGAGAATGGTCTGACGGCACCTCGTTATCATTCTAAAACACTGGATAAGGAAAGCTCTGACTTGTTTGTATTTCTTTAAACCAATCACAATCGTCTTTGGTGGAGCTAAGCCCAGGATGCAGTGGTGGTGCCCCTGCAAAACAGTGACGGGGGATGCAAACATGGTCATTAAAATAACTAATTTACCAAAAGAACCAATCTCACTGCACGATCCGTATGAAAACCTGAATTTTTTAGCACGTAGATGGATGTTCGGATGTTATTGCAGTTGTTTTTCATAGTGACATTACACAAATAGCGGGATTGGGACAGAGAGCTGTGTGAAATGTGTGGTGGAAATGGCAGGCTTATACCCACAGTCCACATCCGGTGAGTCAGAATAGAGTGGTATCAATCAAGCATATTCGCCAAATACACTGCTTTCCAAACAGCTTTACTCACCGAGTCACTCACTCACATCCACACACACTAAATGCTGATTCTCAAAACTGGCATATTGGTCCTGTTAGCTTCTCGTCGGATGGAAAATGATGGAAAAATTAAGTCCTTATGGTGTGTTCAATAATTAAATTAAGTAGAATTAAAGTAACTATTCATGTAACTACTAACTAAATTGCAAGTGAAGGCTAAAAAGATGCACAGCAAAAAAAAAAGTACAACCCTGGTCAGCAAAATTTAAAAAAAAAACACGACTCCAGAGTGCCTTTTTCTGACTTCTATCCAAATAATTCATGTAGTACCTTATAAAAAGCCTTAGTTCAAACCACTCAGCAGTTTCAGTCACAGAGACTTTAGCAGAAAAGGGAGAAGGACTGACAGAAAGTTCACCGGCAGTCATTTATCTGTTTGTCCTCTGCCCGAAATATCCCTGCAGATACACTGAGCCTGATACAGCATGACTCTTCCTGGTCAGACTCAGTGGCTGGTCAGCCTGTCAGAGTGATATGTGGCACAAAGAGTCACAAAGGCACACAGTGAGTCCTTTGCATTGATGGAGGAGGACATGTGCATGTAACAACTGCATAGTAGAACACCGGTCGTCTTATTGTTTCTTAACACTGGAGCTGTCAAGAGAAAATCACATTAACCCAGTGTTACTTGAGTTTGCATTATTATCATATTTTTTCCAAACTGCATGTCTGCTTGTGGCCTCATGGTCTGCTATTATACTCCTCCTTATCCAGTCTCTGCTGCTTGAAACAGCTTCCATTTGAGTTTTTACACCCCAAAGAAAAAGGACAACACTGCAGCCGGATATCCTGAAGTAAACACCATCGCCGAGGATACAATTTATTCATTACTATGCGCGTTTCAGCCGCAACAGATTCCCCGTGCAGCAGCACAACAACAAGTCGCGCTGCCCGAGGGCTTCGTATTTCTTGTGAGATGCACATTTTTTTTTGGGAGCGTCAGATTTACTCTGCAGAATTTCAAGTAGAAACAGGAGCGAGCAGCGTGTTGGGTTGGGTTGGGCCTGCAGGGCGGGGTTGGGCTGCCGCTATCCGGAGAAATGAAGAGGAAAGAACAAAAAGAAAATTGATCCATTGGACAAAATGTGCAACCAATAAATTATTTACCAAGCCATATGGTGTTGGCTTGGAAATGAATAGAAGCATAACAGCGACATGTGATCATTAAACTCTCTCCCTAGGAAGATGATACCAGCCTTTTCTCTCATGTAGAGCATTCAGTGATATTGATTACAGTCAGGTAAAAGGAGTGTCCAGTAACCAGCTAATTCTACATTAAGGCAGACATAAGGGAGATTTTTCATTAGCTGTCATATAACACAGTTTGGACTGATGCTCTGTTAATGACTCCCTGTAATCACATCCAAAGATAGTGAATCCATTACTGCTGGATCTAAGCACTGCAGTTATCTGGAGACTCAGACTCACCAGCTGAGGCATTTTTGTCATCAGTTAAACTGTCACTTTTATTTCACATCTAATCTGACAGCATGTCTGTGGTGCACAGCAGTGAGTTTATAAATGACATTTTGTTGTACTACTATAATTTTGCTATTAGGACTTTAGGCAACATCTACAGCACAGACCGAAATAGGCTTTTAGAGAGGACTTGCTATGCTAATTTCCAGATCTATGCTTATCTTCTGAGACTCCACTAGAAAAGCTTTGCATGACAGTAACAAGAACAAAACAATCTGTCTTATAGTGGGCCTTAATGCTGCTCCTCAATCATCCACCATCTGAAACAAAGCTCCTGTTTCTTTAAACATCACCTCCACGGCTTTGCAGAAGACTTGGCCCCTGGCACCGCCTCATTCTCATGCAGATGTGAAGGTTCTGAAAGCAAACTGTCAGCCGTCTACGTAAGGTAACATCTCATTCCTGACTGGACAGAGCAACGTCTTAAATCTACGAGTGCATGTCGAGCTTCAGCAAATTGATGCTCATACACTCATTAGCTGCTTATTGCGTGACATAATGGTGGGTTTAGTCATTCAAACACAGGCTGTTAATAAAAATAAAAGCAATATTGCTGATGTTAATATGTGTACATGTGTGGAATGCACTAAAATATTGACTAAAGATAGAGTGATGAGTAAAACGCTATTCCACTGTTGCCAAACGAATGTATTTCACTGATTAGTTGTATGTCAGAGTGCATTAAAGGCCTGTAATTCTAATCAGACTGTTTTGTAAAAATGTGTACATACACTTACCATTAATACTTCATGGGAGCACTGTGCCCAGAGCAGATGACCGAATAAAGAAATCTGTGCTGAGTCGACGTCAGCTCGACGACAAAGTAGAAAAAGGCGAGTATTCAGAGCCACTTGGAGCCTGAGCTTCATGCACACAAGGATTAGCCTCATATACATTTACTGCACCTCATTATTTGAAATACTGGCCATGTTTAATACGAACAGATGAGCAGATGAGTCTCCGTTGATGTTTCAGCCAAATCCTAATTTCCTAAACTCAGCATTCATCCATGAATCTGATCCAAAGCGTCTTGTGAAGTCAGGTGTAGACGCCACATTCAGGGACATATGTAACAAAAGAACAGGGCTACTGTAGACTGAGACTGAAGATCAACAATAACCGCTGATATATTTTAAAGGATTTGGACTCGGGGAAACAGGAGAAACATTTTCACAGTGTGACTATGAGTATAAATATCATAGATGTGAAGATCATGCTGACAGTTGAATGTAATTAGAGCCTGACTGATGCTGAACACTGGCTTCACTGATCGGCTATTATTAGCCTAACAAAGATACAAAGGTGCTGGAGTGTATAAGTTAAATGATAAGTAACAGGAAATTGCACTGTAGAAAATGGCAAAGATGTCATTTAGAATCACATAGTTTGGTTTTGAATTCAGATGATCAAAACGCCCCTCTCTCTACATATATTTACCACAATTTCAAAATTAAACTCAAGGGATCCCTCTCAAAGATGTTGTTTTTATGTTAAAAAATAAATATCTGCAAATAAACGGTGAGTGGACTTTAAATACTTGCAAGGAAAGATGCATCAGTGTCAGAAATCCTGTATTTTTTTATTCTAAATATCACCTTACTGATTTAGTCCATATCAACCCTCCTTTAACATAACAGAAAAGTTCTTTCAAAATAAGATGAATGAGAATATTCTTGCATTGACATATTAAAGATTGTTTGTTGTTATTCTGCTAATGATGTAAGAATTTTTTCCTGAAAACTTTGACATCTGCTGTGAGACACAATAGAGCTGTTTTGACATAATAAAACCCTCTTGGATCAGAGGGTTCAGGTTAGATCCTCTGTGAACTCTGTGATGGATGATCTAATACAGCTGGTTTCAAGGCAGACCCACCTCCCTGAAAAAAAAACCCACGTTATCTACCAGAAGCAATGAATGAAACACTGTGTCTGATGACTCTCCCACCCAGCAGACATCGTCTCCTTTAACAATCCGGGCCTCTGCAGCAGCTGCTCGGGCAGCAGACACTCACCGAAATACACCGTCTTGTCGCATTTTGGACACTTGGACGCCATGGTCGGTGCCACCGGGGGGTCGTTTTCAGTCGGTCCAGTCGGTGAGCTGTCTGTCTGACTGTCTGCAGCTCCAGACACACCTCAGAGGATGCTGCTGCTGCTGCTGCTGCTGATGAGAGACTGAATGAGCCTCACATCCGCCCTCCGCTGCTCCTCATAGGCTGTAGCTCCGCCCTCATAATGACGTCATGCAGCTCTCAGCCCACAGTGGATCAAGATGTACATTTAAATAAGTGCACTCCAGCCAGGAAGACAAAAAAGCAGCAAAAGCTTTCAATAGGTTTGTCATTTTTATCACCTCTTCTCCACTCTCACCTCATCTCCTCTTCATCCGGGGGTTTATTTCTTCTTTATGCGTTTCTTATCTACCAGAACTAACAACATTTACCCAACTACCAGTGGTGGACGAAGTATTCAGGTCATTTACTGAAGTAAAAGTATCAATATAGCAGTTTTAAAATACTCAGTTACAAGCAAAAATCCTGCAGAAATAAATAAATAAATACATCCAATCTTGAGATAGAGTACAATATTAGCAGTAGTAAAATAAAAAAATAAAAAAAATTCAAGTAAAAGTCCTGGTTCGGTCCTCTGACTGGCATAATCTTATATATATGACATCATTATATTATTTATTAAAGCCGCGAGCACCGTTGGCAGGTCCTCGCTTCGTGCTGGTCAGCGACTCTGACAGGATATTGTCATATGGCTATCATCAGGCCAGGATTCAGATCATTCATGTGAAATCTGAGGCTGATTGGAGCACGTACAGGCTAGTTAGACAGCACTTCCTGTTTCATGGCCTGCTGGCGACTGAGACAGGAAATCGCCATATGCATGTTTCAGGCCCCGACTTTGATCACGCATGTGAAATTTGAGGCCATTTAGAGCACGTACAGGCTAGTTAGACAGCACTTCCTGTATCTTTAATGGCAAAATGGCAGGACGCCGCAGGTTGCCATGGGTACGCCCTCATACTTTTGTTGAACAGCTTTTGCTCACCAATGCCTGTAGTATATGCTGGCCAAATTTGAGATCTCTCGAAGTTATCCTCTACAATGAGTTCCCTATAGAAAATTTGTAAATTTTCTTCAAAATCGGCAACAATCTGACAATAAATTCAAAATGGTGGATTTCCTGTTGCATTGTGGGTATGTTCTCTTGAGGCTTTTTTGTGTGTCTTGTCGTGATACATATGCATACCGAATTTCGTAGCTGTAGGTGAAACTAACTGAATATAAACCCTTTTTTTTATTTTCTAGGGGGCGCTGTGGAGCCATTTTGCCATTCACATGTATGATTCCCCTAAAATAATAAATTTTTCACCAGGTCTGATGTGCATGCCAAGTTATACGCGCTTTCGAGTAGTTTTAGGGCCTCAAAATTGCGATTAAAAAGTCAGTAAAATAACAATAATCTTTCGAATAACAACAGGGTTCTACGCACTGTTGGCGCTCAGACCCTAATAAATCTACCTAAACGCACTCTGTTACATTCCAATACTAAGGGCTTTATTGTGCACCTTCTACTCCACATGTTAATATTATAAATCCTCACGTACCCACATCTACAGACACCCATTGTTGCAGGTGTCTCTATTTTGGAAATGCGATTAATCCTAAATCCTAGCAATGGCGGCCGTCCTGCATGAATCAGTGTCACCCTTCAGCTCTGTTTGTTTGCTCTCTGTGGTTGTTAGGTTACGCTGCCTGACGGCGCTGCTCTTCACAGGGAATGTTAAGTGATGCTCTGCAGCACCCCAGAATACAACTCTGTACATTCTTGGCAGCGAGATGCAAGAAGAGCTGACATATAGATGGCCTTTTGTAAGGAATTTAGAATTAAAAAATCATTACATTCGAATATTTTTCTTTTTTGAGGCAAAAAAATGCGTTAAAATCGGAAGTCCTGATCTGTACCTGCAGATGTTGGTCACAGTTTAAAGAAATGTCATACAGCGCCACCTTTTTTTATTTTGTTTTCTTAATTTTTGACTCGAGATATCCTAATGACTGACATAATAATAATAATAATTTAATAATCTAACCAAATTCCTTCTCTGCATTTGACCCACATTCTGTCAGCACATTTAAAAGTCATGTTATCTTTAAAAGAAACACCAAAATTACACCATTTGATAAATAAATAATTTAACCTTTATTGATCCCTTTGGGGAAATTCCCTCTCTGCATTTGACCCATCCTATTCATAGTTAGCTTTAACTATACATACTTGGAGCAGTGGGAGCAGTCAGGGGTTAAGGGCCTTGCTCAAGGGCCCACAGTGGTGATGACTGGGACAAGCCATCACTCTCACTTTCCCATCTCAGCCTCTTACCAGCACAGGACTCAAACCGGCGACCCACTGGTTACAAGTTCACTTCACCACCAGGCCACCACTGCCCCCTCAACCCCACCGAAACAGGTGAACAGTCCAAATACTGAATGTCTCAAACAGCAGGGACAGACAGATACGACAAAAATGAGTTGTGGTCTCGTTATCAGGCTCAAAATTGTGTGAAATTCTCTACATATGGTACAGTAGAATTAAGAAAACCCTAAAAGGAAAAGTGGGACACATTGGAAAATACCATGAAGACTCTACAGCCACCAATAAAACAGTGATGGGGATTTCTCCAAGATACATCTTTAAGATATGTGTTGATTGGTGAATTTTAGCAGCTTCTTTAGGTTCTGATTGGTGGATTTTACCATCTTTAGACCGAGCTGAGGTAGCGGTTTCCCTCCAACCAGCTAGTGGCATCAGTTTCTTATTAAGTAAGCAGACTTGAAAGTGAAATCAATGCTTTAATTAAAGTTTTCTCAAGATGAAATTTGAAGATGGGCCACCGTACAACTCGCTGAGTTAAGGCGTTACCATGTGGGCGTGGATCACCAGCAGCAGTCATGAGTTCGAGTCCAGCTCATGACCCTTTGCTGCATGTCTCTCTCTCCTCTATATGCCCCCTTTCACCCTGTCTCTCTCCTGCTGTCAATGTATGTAAAGAATTAGGGTTAAAAAGTAGCTTCTTTATTCCTGCATACCAGCCCTGTCTCTCCAGAATTACATTTCTAATAAAACTAAATTGCGTTTCTAATTAAGATTGTAGGGGAGACATATTTTTCTGCCAGGCTACATTACTGTAGTTTGTGACGTATGACAAACACACTACAAATCAACATATCTTTGCTATTTATTTTATAGCTTTACTGTCACTCCAACCAGTCATATATTAGATGAGGTGGGACTTGTCACCATGGTAACCCAGAAAATAAAGGCCACACTTAAAACACGTTGTGAGAGATTTTCACAGTGATTTTCCCCTGAACCCACCCATGTGGTTCCTGTCAGATCGTCTAACAACCTACTTTCCCAATGTGCAGTTGGGCACAATTACAATAAAGTGGACGGCATTTTTTCATATGTGTCCTGTAGAGTTCTGACCACTGGTGATATATTAATATTAAGTGGGTGTTTCAAGGAAGACACATGCACAACATGGCTGCATTTCATCACTGAATCCTGGTAAAGGACGGTTCCAATGTTTAGGATCCTGACTTCTACCGAGGACCGAGTTCTTTGATCAGAGAATTTTCAAGAATGTCTTTGTTTATCCTCAGCACTCTTAAAACGCCCACAATCCTCGCTCACATAAAGGGCTGGGACCTCTTCAGTGGCATCATGTTTCCTCTGAATGCTGGGGAGGAGTTTTTCCACGTTCTTTTCTCACCTACCTTCCTGATGCTCTACAGACTGACAGCTGATGGTGGTAAAGAATCATAGTAATGCCCCAACAAATACAGCTAAGCCGAATAATATCACAATCACAGTCTCTGTTCTGTTTAATTTGTCCATTCTCTGCTCGCACTTCCTCGTGCCCCTCCATCCTGTGGATTTTTCCACACTCTGCCACTGGAGTTTCACACGTTCCCACTCACCTGCTCCTCCCATCCCTCGTCACTTATAGCAGCCATCTCCACCTCACTGTCAGTGTTTTCCAGCTTGCACCTTCTACCTGCCCGGTTCCTGTCAGCCGGCGTGAAAGTAAACAGGATCTTCTCTCCGACACTTTCTTTTCCCCCCCCATTCTTCACACGACTCCCGTCCCATTTGTGTGTGTGTGTGTACGCACCACTTTAAAGTGTTAGGGTTCTTTTTTTTTCTTTTTATTCCCGCGAGCATAACTCTGACATGCACAAAGGTTGAAGGAGATAATGAGTGGTGGATATTCAAGCAAAAAAATAAAAATAAAAATCTGTGCCAGTGAAGTGGAATCTTTTATATTAGGTCTCCTAGGCAGATAAGTGCAGCATTTTCAATGTGATAAACACACATAAACAGTCTGAGCAAAGATGGAAACAGTGGCAGTTCTTTTCCTCCACAGTTAGTACACTTGGTGTTGAGGCATCCAGGGCTTGGGAATGCTGGTCTTAAAATAAACACCCCCAGATTGTGTCCGTCTGTAAATTTTGGCTCAGACATCGGTGACTGGATGTCAGGGGTGGAAGCTCAACTCTGGAGCAGCTTCTGTCTCATATCTGCCTAAAAGCCTTTCGCATTTGTCTGACGAACCACTTTGCTGTTCAGCTAGAGAAGGAAGCAGTATCTCATGATTAAGAAGGCCGCTTGTTGTTTTCTTTACATCAACGTAAGTTAACACGAACATGTTAAGAGGATGTAATGTCTATGTAGTACTGTGGCTCTAATCCAGGGGTGGCCAACCCTGGTCCTCGAGAGCCACAATCCAGAATGTTTTTAGATGTTTCCCTCTTCCAACACACCTGATTCAAATGATCAGCTCATCATCAAGCTCTGCAGAAGTCTGATAACGACCCTGATCATTTGAATCAGGTGTGTTGGAAGAGGGAAACATCTAAAACATGCAGGATAGGGGCTCTCGAGGACCAGGGTTGGCCACCCCTGCTCTAGTGGCTCTGTTTGATCCCAGCTCAGGTTGTTCACATGTCAAGTGTCCTGGGCTGGGCTAAAACTGAACCCCAGATTTCTCCTGATGCTGTATGAATGTGTTAATGAATGAATGAGAGCAGGTGGACTAAAGCCTGGCCACCACACACAACCAGCAGTGAAGCCTGTTAGAGGGCAACATACTTGATCAGCCACAACATTATAACCACTGACAGGTGAAGTGAATAACATTGATCATATTGGTACTATGTGCTGTTCTGATGGAAAACCTTGGATTTTAACATCCGAGTTTGATTGACAGAGGCTCCACTGCACAAGCCAGAGCACCCAAAGGATCCAGTGCCAACGTCCTGGTTCCAGACCCCACAGGACACCCTGAGAGGTCCTCTTGTCCATGCCCAATGGTTTAGAGCATTTTGGACCACATAAGGGGGACCAACACAATATTAGGCAGGTGGTCATGATGTGATGCCTGATTGGTGTATATGAACATCCATTATATTCAACTGTAGTTACACCCGGTAACTACTATTTTTCGATCAGAACATTTTTGCAGTACTATTGCTACAGTTGTTGTTTCCATACAGATGCATTTTAACACACAACCACCTCTGATGCAACCAGACAAAACCAAAAACTGTTTATACCAATTTTGCAGCAATTTGAGATTTGGTATCATTGTCATTGAAAAGTGTATAGACAGTATAAAATGCGTCTGTTTTTTTAAAAAATGAGAATAAAGACTGTTACGGGCATGTAGTTTAACAATGGATTTAGCTGAAGCCCTTCTGCAGACTCTTACTTTGAAAATCTCTGGAAAGGAGTGGTACAAACTGCTGAACAATACAAGACTGACCCAGAACCTCTGGCCCGATGACAGAAACTAAAGGCTCAACGGACACAGTGTGATGTCTCAACTAGGTGGGTGTTCTGTCATTTATATT
The DNA here is from genome assembly GCA_024666655.1 of Dascyllus trimaculatus. Taxonomy (NCBI): domain Eukaryota; kingdom Metazoa; phylum Chordata; class Actinopteri; family Pomacentridae; genus Dascyllus; species Dascyllus trimaculatus. The sequence goes on along the minus strand of CM045455.1, from coordinate 8,188,126 downwards.
GTGATTATCTTATGAGCTTTATCAACAGATTTTAGTTAACTGATGGCTGTATTAAAAAGATTATACTGTATATGAGTCTAGACTTCTACCTGGCTTAAGTAAATAAGACAAAACATTGTCTTATTTAGACAGCAGGGATTTGCCACACTAAAAAATGTATTAACAAGACCCTGGGCCACCCCAGTAGGAACAGTCTCTGTTTGGCCTGGCCTGTTAAAATGGTTTGGCTGTGCCAACGCAAGAGATGCAATTTAAAGCAGTCTGGATGGTTGTCTTAGTCTTATAGATGACCCCTTTGCCATGTTTGTCATCATAGTGTAGCATGTAAGCGTGCTACTTTTTGCTAATTAATACTGTCTTTATATATGTGAATATCATTACAAAATTTGGATCTAATGGTGGCACAGGTTAGTGAAATCATTTTTAACTAACACAAACACTCAATCCTAGGGGAAAAAAGACAGATGATCATAAAAATTAATCTGATTTATCCACTGGGGACCATGAATATCTGTACAAACATTTGCCACTGTCATGGCTTAAAAAATGCAAAAATGGAATTGACATTATTCCCTAAATCCTACAAAGATAGGATTTTAAAAGTTCTTTTTCTTTGTAGCCCCATCAGGAACGTGGCTCAGTGGATGGTAAGTTGGTGATACATTCAAAAGATCTGACTTCAAAATTTGTCCCATTGCTTTAACGCTGTTTAACCTTCTAAATGACTGGCAATAGCAGTGAAAAACAGAGAGGATGTTTAGAAGCCTCTGACCAAAGAGTTTCCCTTTAATCATTGTACTGTCCTCAGTATATGTGCTTAATATAACTTGACAGTCAGATAAACGCCTTCCAAACATCAAGACTCTGAAGACATCCGGCTCCTGATCCACAGGTTTATTGACGTTGAAAGAAGGGTGAAACCACGATGCTGCAAAAGGCACTAGATGTATGCAGATGTTGCTGGATTAACTCAGATACCACCAGAACTGCAGTTTTCAATTCCATGCTGATCTGCTTCCTTATAACATGTCAACTTCCTGTCACTCTTAAGGTAGCCTGGACGAAATACAGAAACATACAACTAGAAAACACAGACCTTGTAATATGTTACGTTAGCTGTAACAGAACAATCATTCAAATCTTAAAGTGATTATTATGAGATAAATGGGATATTTTGTGTACATCAATACACAATTAAATGGGAAGCAAAATAGCAGGCCGCTGTCATGGTAAGACTACAGGCAGGCTGCTGTTCAGATAGATCAAATTGGTGACACAATGAAAAAGCTAGATCATTTTAAAACTACACATAAATGTGACTAAAACAGCAGAATTCTCCCAGCACCATTACATTTAATCCTGACATAAAGTGTATAATCCACACTGCTACGCAAAATCTCATCTTCAATTGTCAACGACCGGCTGAAAGACTGCAACAAGTCAGGGACACAACGTGAGGTGACAGCTAAGAAAAGTGATTTATTTATCCAAAAAAGGCAAAAAACAAACAAACCCAAAAACAACCCCTGAGTCATCAACGCTATATTTAGACATCAGCTTATCAATAATGTAAAGCGTTCATTAATGTGTGTCACCATCCAACAAAAGAAACCATGCTGTGACTGTTTGTGTAGAGTCTCAGTCATCCAGGTCATGAGAGACTGAATTAAAAGCAACCAGACTTCTCTTTTAGGTTCTTGAAGACGTTAAACCTCACATTCAAGAGGCTTCTTCGTGCTTTTGCTGTACCTACAATGGGAGAAAGCAATTTTCTGTCAGAGAGAAAGAACTACACTGTAAAATGAAGGTTGTTTCTTTTTTACTAAACAGAGCAAACAGGGCCCTGGTGAGACTCATGCAGCTGGTAACCTGCAAAACACAACCAAAATAACAGGGACTCCTCATCCACAGGTCGAGGGGTCGTCACGCAGTACAAACAAAACTATGAGGGAGGTATACCCAAATGTAACACTGTTAAATCAAAAAGAATCAAAATTAACTGGACACTTGTCTAGTAAATGTAAAATGGCAAATGACCTGGTAAAAACAAGCCACAAGAGAGAGTCTTGAGGCTGCATGGTGAAGAAAACCCCTTTAAAACTGCAGAGCATGTTGAGAATGCGCTCCATGATTTAAGCATGTTTTATTTCCTTGTTAAAACTCACTGGAGAATGCTTCACGATTCAGCAGAACAACAATCCTGAACATAAAGCTAGATCAAATGTTATAGGAACAGCTTGGACTATGTGCAGCTTTCTGTTATTCTGTTTCTAACCACAGAGTGGCGCCAGAGATCCTTCAACATGAGCGGGTCACTCCCATATTCACCCCACGCCACAAGCTTTGTCTTTGCTTTATCTGTCAAATCCCTTTGTAAGCTCTGTTTTTAAGGGTTATTTTATGAGTAAAGTTATTCCTTTCTTACGTCATAGCCAAAACTGACCCTCTCCATCGAAAATCAGTAATGTAATCCTGCTAAAAGAGCCTTCACTGTTTTGGGGAGGAGTCGGGGACAGTGGACAAGATTTAGTAATCTGTGTAAACATCAGATTGAGCTCATGACCTGGAAGCTTCAATGACAGTGAAAAGAACGTCAAAACTGGTTGTACATACTACATGGTATACTTTCCAAGACAGCAGCGGACAGTGATGCCGAATCATTATCAAATCAATTCCTGAACCTTGAATTTGAGATAGATGCTTTCACTGCAACATTACTGCAGCAAATAAAATTTTCATGTTTATATTTCAGATGATGGATGACTAAAAGCAGCTTTAGCAGCATGCAGTGAAAAAGAAGTAGTGGAAGCATGAAGAAAAAATAAGGTGGAGAGAAAAAAGAGTGGGGAAAAAGAAAAAGGGAAAGTCAGTGGAGATTTAGGGATGATAAGGGAAAAGAAAGAGGATAGAAAGTTAATATTAGTGATATTTTATAGGTGCGTCTAAACTGAAACTACCAGAGATAGAGGGAGTAAATGTAGAATATTTCACTTGACTATGAAAAACACACAGTAAGTATAAGTATTTGAAATTTAGAACCAATAAAGTACTCGCTTATCAAAAGATACCTGTCAGAAAACATGCATTAGCCCATACAAACAATGAAAATGACTAAGAATTGATTTACATTAATGCCATGCCAGACTAATACTAATCATGAAGATATAGTTTTAGAAGAAGGAGCAAAAATCTGTGTCTACAAATCATCGATACATGAGGATATTGTGGATAACATCAGCTGCAACTTGTCAAAAGACGACACAGTTTGCCTCCTTCAGTGACTAAACTTTGCTCGGTGCAGATCTGGCACCAGATATGACGCTAACATACATTTACATGGTGTGAGAAAGCTGCACACACACTCTGTCTTTCTCTCTCTCTCACACACACACATAGACATTTAGCCACAGTAATTAATGTGTGTGTTGAGCATGAAGAAATTGCAGTTGTGGGGGGTTGTTAATGCAGTTAAGGACAAAGGGCTGTCAAACAAACTGATTCTGCTTGACCGGCTCCCCTACAGGACACATTCCACACACAAGAAGGCCTGTCTCCAACACAAGGCCGACATTAATTGAAACATAAATATGGATTAGCTCATGAGGCTTTGCTATCTGAGTGAGAAAAGAGCAGCCTGTTTTATAAAGTGATACTGATAATACACAGCGTACAATCTATAAGCTTAGAAAGAACTTTGGTGTTGAATGTTTCCATGTAAAATTTAAGTGTTTTGGTTCATTCTGATGAAATGAAAGTTAAAAAAAAACTAAATTTTTGTTCTTCTGTCAGTCTTTCCTGAGCATCACCTCGCCCAAACCCAACTGTCAGCCATGAAATAGAGTAATTACATCATTATGCATACAAATGGGCTAATTTAACTTTTTTTTTTCTCGTCCAAATACATGACCCAATTTAAATACCCAATCACAGCTCGGTGGAAATCTCCTGAGCCAATGGGACGCTTGGTGCCGCCCCCTTGTGTGCATAATAATAAGAGGCAGAAAAATAACACAAGAGGGTAAACTTGCTCCAGCCGCAGCTTGCTTTCTGTGCTTTGGGGATAACTTTGCCTCTCTAAAAACCTTCACCATGGTCGACTCCTTCTGCGCCACCTGGAAACTGGTTGACAGTGAGAATTTTGATGAGTACATGAAAGCGCTTGGTGAGTAGCAGCTGATTTCTTTTGCCTTTCTTCCTTTATTTACCCACTAATGCAACAAATCATGGCAGAAGTTTTGCTGTGATTGTAGTTGGATCTTTAATTATATGATTTTGTGAAAGAATTCCAAATGAAATGTCGTGTTAACAGCAGCACCTCTCCTCTGCCCCTCTCTCAGGCGTGGGCTTTGCCACCAGGCAGGTTGGCAATGTGACCAAGCCGACTGTAATCATCAGCCAGGAGGGAGACAAGGTTGTGATCCGCACCCAGAGCACCTTCAAAAACACAGAGATCTCCTTCAAGCTGGGAGAGGAGTTCGATGAGACCACTGCTGATGACAGGAACTGCAAAGTAAGCACATTTAAAGATAAGATAGAGAGAGTAGAGACATGTTCAAGTGTTTTCATGGTGAACAATCAGTGACTAGTTTGGAGACACTGTGCAGAGGGAAGGGTGTTGAGATTTAAATGTACTTTAAATCAACTAATCCTATTTATGAGTTGGACAAAATATGATTTACTACAAAAGTTCATTTACACCATAATCTTTTCCTCAAATATATAACAAATAAAACATTTCTTTCTCAAATGGTGTAAAAATGAACGTTTCCTTTGTTTCTATTCGTGGGTCAATTACAAGAGTTGACATCTTGAGACCTCTGGAAGTAGACCGACATTTGGCAGCAGTTCAATGCGCTAATTTTCCACCCCGTTCGCTAAAAGCGCTCCCCTTTCTTTCTTTTCAGTCCACGGTGACTCTGGATGGAGACAAGTTGATCCACGTCCAGAAGTGGGACGGCAAGGAGACCAAGTTCGTCAGAGAAATCAAGGATGGCAAGCTGGTCATGGTAAGACGAACGGAACACATCACATGCACTGTTTGGGTGACTTTAATGGAGAACAAAAACCAACAAATCAAAAACTTTACTGTTGCCACTGTGGGCAGAATGAAGATATAGGGGTCAAATCCTCATTTAGTATATTTATTGTGCATATTTAAGTGCATAACTACAAAAGAGACAGACAGTCGTATCAATTTTCAGATTAATTTCAAGAAAGGATTATAAAATGCTCTTAGATAGCAACTTATTTTGCCTAAAATATCTTTCATTAATTACTCTTCTGCCTCAAAATCATGGTAAATACAGAAAATATCATGCTAGTGGGCATAAAATTTTGCTTTTTCATGCTAGAAAGACAGTGCACAACTTTAAGACATTATTTTAAGGATCATTTTAGCATTGAAAACAGGTGCAAGTGGTTTTTTTTAGCACCTTGTATACATTAATGACATTAAAAGCAGAACTGGATGAAACAAATGAGTTGTAAAAAGTCTTAAAACACATGTAGAATAGTGTAATTGTCCATCTGCAGCTTCAAATGCAGCCAAGAATCTGTTTTTGTTGTGATAAATGAGCCTTCTGAATGGTTTTTTTGCCTACCAGCTATTGAAGAGGAGCTGCCTCGCTGGTTGTGGCTGTTAAATGTCCTCCGCTCATCACCAGCACTGATCCATTAAACCTGCTCTGTTGGTAATGTTGAGTAAATTTAGAGAGCCATGGTAACCGTCCTCTCTCCCCTGCAGAATCTGACCTTTGAAGACGTCCATGCGGTGCGCACCTACGAGAAGGCATGAGTGCTCCGACCGACAGCGTCCCAAACCGGCCAAGAAGTGTTGATTTTATAATTATTGTTGACTGTTTGCTTCTCTTTGCACTTCGTCCTCCTCCACACATACAAGGCCTGCAAGCTGCACATGTTTTGTAAGATTTTTTTTTTATATGAATACATTTCTGTCATGATGGATGGATCGTCTTTGCAACCCTGTGTGAAACACAAAATAAAAACACACAGAATGAATCTTTGTCTCTTCTTTGTGGTGCTGAAATTGTTTTAAATAGTTCCATTATTCACTATGATTGATGACAATATTCCACTAGAAGAACGTTTAATTCCTGTGTCGTCCAAACCTGGAGCTCTGACCTTTCTGCAGAAGAGAAGATAGAAAACCTTGTCTGCATGGAGCCACAAAGTGTCGCCATTATGACTAAAACATATTGTATTCTCATTGCACAATAACAGAATACGCAACACTTTCTCATTATGAACAAGGCTGTGCATGTTTGAGAGCACTTTTACAAATCAGTCCATGTCCAAAAAGTACTTTCTAGTGCAAATCTAGAGGCGTAATGTAGTAAACAACTGCCTCAATATGCCAAATTATCAGCTTAGAGCAAACAGCTTGCCTCTGGTTACTCCCTTAATGTAATTTAAACCTGGTTTTAAGCCCTCAGAAGACTTCAGTTCTCACTTTTGTGGTGCATTTATTCAGGTACTGCTCCGTAAAGGTCAATTCACACCGACATATTTCATCATTTCCCTCTCATGGAAACTAACTGAGCAAATATTGTGCATTTAATGACCAAAGATTTGAGATATTCAAGGGCAGCTCAGGACCAGAGTTCCAGTTGCTCTGGATAAGACACAGATCTCAATGTTCACTGAGCTTTGAACCGAAGAAACTCTTTCCATGAAATCTGCTGACAACAAAGCCTGTGGATTATCCAGAGTCAGACTGATTCTGGAAAGAGGTGACCATGAATCAATGTTTTTATTATAATAATGTATCAGATGAATTGGTGAAAATGTGAAAGGGGTTGATTGTACAGACAGACTTATGGGCTCAGCTTTCCAGACATAGATTAAGCCTCATCCTAAACTAGCAACTCCTTTCAATGGAAATCTTCATCAAGTATTTCTTTTACTTTAGGACTAAGCTTAAACCATGTCTTGCTAACAGAGAATGCCCTCAGTTTTTATTGCACTGTTTTTATCTGCAGCATTCAGCTATTTTCAGTGAAAAAACTTCTTAAACAATCAATCCATCGATCAAACTTTGCTTATGCAGCTCTTTTCATACAAATGAAATGCAACCCAAAGTGCTTTACAAATGCAAAAAAACAATACAAGCAACCCCCAACATCACGTTATGAATGAAGGACTCAAAGACAGAGGGATTGATAAACTGAGGAAACGCTATCCTAAATAGCCTGCATGTAATGAGGAAACACCAGATGAGATCGAATGAAATAAAATGTAATAAAATAGGAGAAAAAATAAAACAAAATAATAAAAAATACTGTTAAAAAATGAAAATAAAATATCTATTATTAGAATACAGGTAAATAGGTGAAGGGCGAAATAGGAGTCAAAATTCATAAACGTTCTACCGACTTAGCAGCACAGACAGATACTAATAGAGACGAGCCAAAGAGAAAGTCAGTAGCAGGGATCCTTAAAAAGCTTTTAACAGAGGTGGCATGATGGGAACACTGAAGCTCTTGGGTTGGCACCGAAAACCAAAACACATAGCTGAATTTGAGTAATTTCATCATGCTGTTGCTGCTTACAGGCTAGTTGGAAACTATTTCAGTAACTTATGGAGGAGAGGGTCCATTTCTTATCTCTCAAGGACCCTCATCTTATCACAGCTCAGTATTACTTAAGAGTTCACCTTTGGCTTAGGTATGACAAACCCCAGAGTCAAATAACCTTTGAACCAGGAGACAGAACACCGGACACTACAGAGTTAAACAACCTCCGGCTGATATACTTTGGTTTCTTATGCTACAGTTGATGTCACTAATTATCAGAAGTGCACAGACCAACACAGGTACATTTTATAAACATTTTAGCTTTTTGGATGGTCGCTGTTCAAACAGACCAGGAGAAGAGATGCCGTAGATATCATATGTCTTGGGACACAGAAATACATCAAAGAGCCGTCTAAAGCTTATTTATGATTTCAATATTGAAAATTCTGCCCACATGTATGATGACAATCAAACCACAACACCATACGGTACAATAAAAATGTTGTTTTTACTGTTACTAATCTACCTGTTGCCATATTTGGTGGTTGCATGTTATCATATACATAATAATGTCACTGCTGCAAATATCCTGCTGGGAAATGGATCAAACATTTGCAGTAAACATTGGGGCTGAGTTCTGACTCTACAGCCGACTGGTTGCTGTTACACTCAACCATGACAGTCAGATGATTATATGTTCCCCTTCACTCTGTATAATATAATGGCATTCACTGGAACTTAGACTTCGACCACTTCAGCTCTGATTAGTGGTACAGTGGCTCCATCTATATACTGAACTGTAAATGGTTACCAGTTTCCTTCCCCAGCTTTGTAAAGTCTCATAATCCATTTTTTTTCAATCTCACTGGGAATCATTTTTCATGTGGAGCCATGATGCAGACGTACACAGCTTTCAAGTTCAAATCTCAGAGAGATCTGGTGTTCACAGCTCATTTTCTAACCATGTTCATGCAGTTAGGCTGAATGGAACAGCTGCACTCAAATTAGTCTCAGTGATCATGGATGTTTTTCAGCATAGTCTTTCTGAAGTTTCTGTTTTTGACTATTTATAGAAGAAAATACTCCACTTGTCAACTTAGAAATATTTTACCTATTGAGATTATTTGACATTTTAGTGATATTGCACAGAGGTTGACTCACTTCTGTTGCATACTGTCATTACAAATATGTTGCTGGGCAGTTAAATCTATAATATTGCTTCCTGTTTTGCAAGATCCTCACTATGCAAAATCTTGCAAACTGTAGATTTCAAACAAATAATGTGATAAAAAAGTACAATATTTGTGGCTGAATTGTGTCAACAACTTCAAAAGTGGAATGCCATGGAAATGATCAAGTATACTTTAGCATTGTTCTTGGGTAAATGTACCTATTTGCTTCCCAGCCCTGTTTTTTTCAGTTCCAACTAGCATTAAGGACACTTTCAGTTTTTCCTCCTCCATAAGCCCCGCCCCCATGAGCCCCACAACACGAGAGTCACGTGACCAGCTGCTTATTTTACTTCCTGTTTACCTCAGAGAGCAGTGACCTGTAGCTTGTTATCGGATACCTGACATTCAGACTATGTGGGACGTTGTTTAGTCGGTTTTTAACACTCTGAAGATGTTACAACTGTTGTGTTTGCTGCTGCTGCTGTCGTCCACCGCGGCTCCGGTGTCCGCGGCGCCGACTGGAGGCAGGTACCTGCCGGGCACAGGTGAGTGGAGACAACTCGACATACGCAGCTTTAATTTCTGTCTTGCGCTGCTTTCCAAAGAAGTACAAAAGCTGCAATGAACAGCGTGGAGTAACATGCTTGGTGATAGGTTTCACTTGGCAGTATGAACAATAGTTGACGCTTTGTGAGGGGTTTTGTGATTAAGCTATAAAAATAATAAATGTAGTTCTGCTTGGCTCATGTCATGCTCGCCGAATTTAAACTACGACACTATATATTTAAATGAAGTGTTAAAAATTACTGTGGAAGTCGTATTTTTTCCCCTGACAATTAAAAACTTGGAAATTGACAGATTTTTAAACGGAGTTCAGCCTCAAACGTCTCCTCAAAGTACCTCAGTCTTACATGCACATTTAATGGTTAAAGAGAGTTTATGGGTTGTATGTGAATGACACAACAGGTTTAAAGATAGTTTTAATACCTTTTATAAAATAGGTCACAAAAAATAAGAAAATTGAAGGACAGAAGACTACTGTAAGATTATAAAAAGAGGAAAAATATAACTATACAAGCAAGCAAAAGCTAAAGTTAAAAAAAAGAAAGCATGGTGATAATTAGCCCTACGTCAAAGAACTAAACACCAAAGAACAACTACATCAAATATGTTTCACATCAACAAGAGAATAAATTAACTATAGTCCATCTATCCAGTTTCTTCCGCTTATCCTGAAGTCGGGTCTGGGAGGCAGCAGATGAAGCAAGTCATTCCAGATATACCTCTTCCCAGCAACTTGTCCGGGTCCCAGGCCAGATGAGAAATATTATCCCTCCAGTGGGTTCTGGGTCTTCCCCCGGGATCCCCTTCCAGGCAGACATGTTGGAAAAACCTTCTTTCAGTCACTACCCAGAGCTCATGACCACAGATGAGGGTTAGAATGTAGATAAACTAGTAAATCAAGAGCTTTCCCTTTCTGTTTAGTTTCCTCGTCACAATGACAGTGCAGTACATCACACATTACTGCTGATTCTTCACCAACCCACCTGTCCATCTCACGCTCCATTTTCCACTCGTGAACAAGATCTCAAGATACTTAAATTCTTTCACTTGGGGCAGCACCTTACCGCAGCCCAGAGGGAGCAATCCACCGGTTTCTGGCGGAGAACCGTGGCCTCAGACTTGGAGGTGCTGACTCTCATTCCAGCCACTCTCGGCTACAGACCACTTCAGTGCGTGCTGAAGGTCACGGTCTGATGAAGCCCACAGCACCACATCATCTGCAAAAAGCAGAAATGCAATCTTGAGGTTTCCAGGTTCATTTCTCCAAATGTAAGGAAATAACTGAAGTCTGTCCTAATAAAATTATCGTATGTTGTGACATAATTCATGGCACCCATACAAAAATGGATTAAACAATTTGGGATGTGAAGTTTTATCAAGGTTTATTTGTATCTCACTTTTAAAAACTACATTATAGGATTTTTATCTGCCTCTGTTTCATCCTTTCCCCTCCATCTATCCAGGCAGGTTCTGGCACATCACCGACCTCCACCTGGACCCCACCTACCACCTGGCCCCAGACCCCACCAAGGTGTGTTTCTCCTCTAAAGGATTCCCTGCCACCCACGCCGGCATGTTCGGCGACTTCCTGTGCGACTCTCCGTACAGCCTCATCCAGTCGGCCTTCGATCACATGGCAACGCTCACACAGCCGCAGGACTTCATCATATGGACCGGGTCAGTACGCTGAAGAGGGGGAGATCCATGTTATGATGTGTTAGAGCTTTTTTCTTCTTACTTTTCTTTGAGGGTTTGACTTTAAAAGGCTTTGTCATGCTGCCTTAATGTAAAATTGAGGTTGTACACTGAACAACTAGAAGTTTAGTGTGATCAGCCTTGTGACAAATCAGCTAGTAGAAACAATAGCAGTGGTTTTGCAATGGTTTCATGTCCTGTTCCTTCATTACAGTAGCAGTCATACTACTACTACAACTTTTGAGTGCATGTAGCCTCTTTTTTACATGTTCTCCTTCACATTCATCTAATAGCAGCTGAACGTATTGGCTTCATGTCTGAATTAACACCTTTATGTAAAAGTCACAGCAACAATCTCACTATGTTGGACACGGAAACATTTCTGTCAGAACTGCATGTTCTCACATTAACGCAAACAAGCAACATGCTTTGAGTGTTTTCCACATTTCAGCGCCAATATTGGTCCAAAAACATCACAGAGAGTGTTCATCAAGTTGTATTCTGAATGTTTTAGACTAGGGAATTAAGGATTTCTCTGTGAAGGGACGGGGCACTGATTTAGGTTTATTGATGTTAGCCACACTATACAGCAGAGATGCACAGGATAGTAGGGCTGGTGCGAATAGCAATTTCTGTGCTCTGGATACTCGGGATGCGCACAAGTATTCAGATCTCTCAATTATTATCCGGATACCACCACAATGACCGGATATTTGGATATTTTTGTCCAGCCCTACAGGATAGACAACCTTTTTATGTTGGTCTGATAGCCTCGCTTTCATACAATGCAGTAAAATAACTTGAATGTTTAACACCGTTGCCCGTTCAAAATTTTAATTTTCCCTCACCATCCATTACCTGTACACCGCTTAATTATCTGTAGGGTCACGGGAGCCTATCTCAGCCGACTCGGGCGAAGGCAGGGGACACCCTGGACAGGTCGCCAGTCTATCATAGGCACCTAGAGACAAACAACCAAACACACTCTCATTCACACCTACAGACAATTTAGAATAATCAATAAACCTCAGCATATTTTTGGACTGTGGGTGGAAGCCAGAGAACCGGGTGAGAACCCAGTATGCACAGGGAGAACATGCAAACTCCACACAGAAAGATCCCAGGCCAAGGACGCGAACCCGGAACCCTCTCTTAAGTCTCATTTTAAATTTGGCCATTTTGTCCATTAACCATGACGGCAACAATACAGTCCTGCACTCCTGGAACAATGCTGCAGGGCTTCATTGGTGGAATTCTCTTTGTGTGTGTCAACTGACTTTTTTTGATCATATCTTTACGTCTACAGTGCTTGTATTTTTGCATTGGTTTTACCACAGCACTTCGGAAGTCATAAACTGTTCTCACAAGTCAGCATATTTAAAGATATGAGCTAGTAAGGTTTGAGGTCGAGTTTAGGGATTTTATTGTCACAGGGTTTCCTGTTAAAACAAACAAAAAAAACTATTGAGTGTGTGCTTTCATGTGTGTCAGCAAGCAAAAGTATCACTTCCTCCTGTATTGTCTGGCTCAAGCTCAATATGAAACCCACTATTCCACTTTATGAGCTCCCCTGTGGGTTTTTTGGTTTAGCACCCAGTGAACCTTCATGAAGTGTCCATAATAACTGTATAAGTATCTTCTCAGTTATCTTTTTTCTAGCAGTAAGTGGGTCATCACCAGTAGAGATGGAAAGAGCACCGGACTGACATTGTATTTAATGGTCGCAAATAAAACTACATAGCCCCAGTCAAGCACTAAAACTCCAGGCCTTGAAAGATGAGTAGGAGTTATCCACTCACCATTAAAAATAGCTTAAAGAGAAGTGTGCTCTCTCTGTAAGTGTTGGAAACTCATGTTCACTACACTGTCATAATGACATGGAATAAGTAGGCATAGTTGTAAGTATCAGTCTCAGCAGAAGTACATTCACAGAGCTCCATATTAATCTGCTGCTAATCAGCTAAGCCTGGAATTCATCAGCTTATTAAACATACTTAAGAGAACGGCTCCCACTCAAAACTTGAAAAGACTCCCTGAAGCGGAGGATTAAGTTGCTGTGCAAGCAGATTTTGGCTTTATTCTATTGTTATTGGGCTTTATGTCGTTAGTTTGCCTTTTCACTTAACGGGAAATCCATTGTACAGTGGAATTTACAGTATGTCTGCAATATTGTACCAGTAAGCTGGGTTTGGGAAAAAAAAAGGTCTGATCTGATGAAATCTGGGTTTTTTTTCCAGACTGTTTTTTCCTACTGTTAGGGCTGACTGGTACAACAGTGACTGACTGTTCTTAGTGACTTGTTTTCATCAGTTACTGCACATTTAAAGGCATGTTTAATCCTCCTTCCTTGAAGTGTTTCATTGTAAAAAAGCAGCTACAGTACAAGTTGAGTTCCAGTAATAGCATGCTAATATTGCAGATGTTTGCTAAATCTATCATGCTTTCTTTCTTGTTTCTACAGCATTATTGCTGTTTATTCCAACACTGTCCTGGTTTAATATTTCGGGTAATAATAATAACTATTCCTCAAGTTAATTGCTGTGATGCATATAGAGGCCGTCCAACCACCACTTGATGCTTCTGGAAACTCAAACTAACTGCTCTCGATCTAAAATGAAGAAAGATTCAGAAACTAAATGGCTTATTTCTCATTTTTTGATTGGTTTTTGTAAAATACACAAAAGTTTTCATAGGATGTGCCACGTTGTCCCTGTTTGAAATCCGGGAGCAGTCGAGTGAACAAGTGGTTCGTGTCCACAGAGACCTTTTGGATGTGAGGGGTTGCGCCTCCGTCCAACATTGTACGCTTGATAGGTGTGGGACTAGGCAGTGTCATGAAACTTTACAGATTACACTCTCCTACAGCCCATCAAAAACTGGTTGCACTTGATCAGATAGATGCTTCGCTAATGGCCTGTCTGTTGCTGGATTCCAAACCAGATCAACTTGGTGGCACATTTAGAAACTTACATTGTGAAAACAGGTCACCCAAAAATGCGTTTGTGAAAACATGTGAGGCAAACATTTGCCACACAGTCGCTGAATTTTTCTTTATTTTAGGTGGACAATGGTTAGTTTTCTGGAGTTGGTGGCTGGAGGCCTTTGAATTGCATCAAGTAGCCAAGATCTCAATTTTTCTAATGGGGAGCGGCCAATGTGTGGACCAACTGGTCAAAGCTCTTAGCACACTGGCAATGTCATATCACTGACATTCACTGGGAGTCTACCATCATTAAACTAAACACAATGCCCGATATCAGTACTCCCTTAGCTTATCTCTTCCTCATCTTACCTGAGTTTATAATGCTGGATTTTGTTTTTCTTGTGTTACAGGGACAGCCCACCTCATGTCCCCGCAAGCGAGCTCTCTACAGACTTAGTGATCCAGGTGATCAGTAATATGACTCAGACCATCAGACAGCACTTCCCCAACCTGACAGTCTATCCTGCATTGGGGAACCATGACTACTGGCCACAGGTAACTTTATGCCACAGAACAGAAAGCAGTGTCTAAGCCTTTACTCAGAGTAAAAGGATGGTGTGTACAGGACAGATGATTGTTATATAATATATACAGACTGAAGCTTTTCTGATACTGTTAATTCATTTAGACTTTTTAGGGTGTTTGGGGGACATTTTGTGCCAGTATTAAGGAATATGCTTGAATTTTAACATCTAACATACAGTGTATTTGGGACTGTGTTTTTCTCTAGAGCAGGGGTGCCCAATCCTGGTCCTCGAGGGCCCCTATCCTGCATGTCTTAGATGTTTCCCTCTTCCGACACACCTGATTCAAATGATCAGGATCGTTATCAGGCTTCTGCAGAGCTTGATGATGAGCTGATCATTGAATTAGGTGTGTTGGAAGAGGGAAACATCTAAAACTTTCAGGATAGGGGCCCTCGAGGACCAGGATTGGGCACCCCTGCTCTAGAGGCACCTTTCAATTGCATGACGCCGACACTGTGACAGTGGATGATACCAGCTGACACTAACATGGTCTTTGATAATAAAATCTCAACCTGTTTTAACAAAATGACAATATTTGGAAACTGATATCAGTCAAAAACCCAATTTCAAGTACCAGATTATCTAAATATTGGAATGACTGTAGTTTAGAGAGCCATTATCATTCTAGGAATTTATCATATCACAACTGCTGTTGTATGTGAGGAAGTATTTCACATTTGTAATGACCTATGGGAATGCACTGTGCCACTGTAGTGTGTATTTAGCTTAGGATAAGTTGTTGTTTTGCATCATTGTTCTTAGGACCAGATGCCGACCTACACTAATGCCATCTACAAAGCTGCAGCTCGGCTCTGGAAACCCTGGTTGCAGCCAGATGCTCTGCTCACACTCTCACAAGGTACATCAGCATCAACATTAGCTACCGCCTGTCAGACCCACACAAAGTGTTGAATCATGCATCTAGTTTAAGTGTAATTCAAGTTCTTTAGGTATTTTTAAGTTGGCAAAAATGACAGGAAGCTGAGGAGTTGATAATTTAAAATGCAGCACAATACATACACCATGTGAAATAATTGACACATCATGTTACCAACATAGGTCACTCTGCTGTCTGCTAATGCTAGCATGTTCATTCATGTATTTACAGCCTGTGAGATCAACAGTCCAAAATCCAGAGATATTTAATTTACAGTGATAACCTGGAAAAGGAGGAGTGCCTGCAGATGTTAGATTGTTTGGTATTTATGCTTGATAAATGGTTTTTGGCGTAGTATTTTAATTAAGTGATAGCATGCGATGCGAACACTCTGTGGTTAGCATCAAAAAAAGCTTTATTTTGTGCTCTGTTCTGTTCCTGCAGGTGGTTTCTACTCCCAGCTGGTGAAGCCTGGTTTGCGGCTGATTAGTCTCAACACTATCCTCTACTACGGTCCTAATAGAGTCTCAAGTAACATGACAGACCCGGCTGGACAGTTTGAGTGGCTGGAGAAAACTCTGGAGGAAGCTGCCAAGAGGCTAGAAAAGGTTTTAAAATATTCAGTTTTTATATGTTAAACTCTGACTATTAGCCCGTGTTTTGCTTGTTGATTCTTTTTAAGTCAGTATTGTCATATTGTTCACCTCAAAACATTAGCCATAGTTAAAATCATAGCTATTTTTAACTCATGAATCAAAATGTTACAGACATTAAATGAAAAACTTGTTCAATCATTGTTGTTATTGCCACAGATCCTCACACCTTCACTTCTCTTGGATTTAAATGTGGCCTACCTCTGTCTCTAGGTCTACATCATAGCCCATGTGCCGGTGGGGTACCTGCCTTTTGCCACAAACACCACAGCTATAAGAGAGGGTCACAATGAGAGGCTGGTTGCCATCTTCAGGATGTACAGTGACGTCATTGCAGGACATTTCTACGGCCACACCCACCGAGACAGCGTCATGGTGCTGCTGAACCGACAAGGTAAAAATACAAAGCTAGCAATATGTTTAAATGTGGTTAGTGGAACTGACTTTAATCTTGTCCAGTTGAACCCAATTTTACCATCTCAAATTGGACACAACACCCAAATTAAGATGTCATTTTTCTAAAAATGGCCCTTTGCAGTTTTCTTTCCCTGTTCTGTGTCTTTGTATTAAACTCACCATGTTAAATAGTAGAAAAATCTTCCTGCTGTGAAACATTTGTAGAGTGATGCGTAACCTGTGGCAAATTTACATACAGTGAAAACAAAGAAAAAGCGTTGACATCCATCTCATTACACTCTCCTTATATTCTTAGATTAGATTAGATTATACTTTATTAATCCCACAATGGGGAAATTTCCTCATTACAGCAGCAGAGAAAGCAGAAAAACACACAGTATACCCTATACAGACAAAAGAAAAATAAACAATCTACTGTAAAGAGACATTTTAAATATACAATAAAATACAACAATAAGTGAAGTATGAAGATGAAAGTAATATTTAACAAGAAAAAATTAATAATATTGCACATGGTGACAGTACTATGAATAGTGCAAGTCGATGAATAGTGCAAAAAACTACAACACTTTACAACACTTTTCTTTAAAGCTCTGACTATCTTTTCATTTTAACTTTTAGTGGATCTGTTGAAGACAGTTACAGGAAATATGGGATGAAAGAGAGGGGAGTGACATGTAATGCAGGGCCTCGAATGGAATCAGTTAGAGTGGATTCTGAGATCAGCCTCTGCCGTCTCAGTTTAAGTAATTTATATTTCTCACAAGAACAATCAGAACTCATCAAACAAGGTGTTTTTTGTTTACGTGGTTTTTGCTGATAATGAAGCTGGAAACTAGTCAAGTGCAAACTGCTTTTCTTTCCCGTGTGGACATCCAGTGCGAGTGCAGTTTGATAAATTACAGGAAGCTCCCACTGTGCATGAAATGTTAAATAACCAACAGTTCTGCTGACAGACTAAAATAAGTTAGTTGTATAGGGATTCCTGACTCACACTGAGATCTTTCACTACTTTGTGCAACCCACTTCTGTCGTATTTGTGCTGTCTTGTTCTGTAGGTAAACCTGTGAATTCTCTTTTCGTGTCACCGGCTGTTACACCGATCAAAAATCTTGCGGAGCCCTACTCTAACAACCCGGCTTTCCGCATGTATTTGTACAACGCCAAGGATTACGCTATGTTGGTAAGAAGCTCTCTGCTACACAATCAGGTCTTCGCTTAATTTCAAATCACCTCCGTTTATCAGAATAAAAATGGCCAGTCAGGGTCTTCATAGACCTCCCAGTGTAATAGTGGAATAGATTGGGGCTGTCCTGAAAAAACTGGAAACACACTGTTGTCTATAATATTCACTTTTATGACTTTCACAACAGCCGCAGAGCAAAAACACACAAAATCTCCATCTTACATACAGAAAACATCAGTTGAGCCTATAAAAAAATAAGTGGCGCTTCTAATCATGACATATATGCTGTTGACACATGGAGGGTAAGATCTAGAGCAGAGGTGATGAGCTGATCATTTAAATCAGGTGTGTCGGAAGAGGGAGACATCTAAAACATGCTGGATAGTGGCCCTCGAGGACCAGGGTTGGACACCCCTGATCTAGAGGATAGATTTGGTCTGACAGGTTTGAAGGATCTGCTGTTTTGGTAAAGGGACCAGTGACATCCAAGGACGTTTCTGTGATTTTTATTTCACGATGTAACCTAAAAAAAATACAAAAAAAACCCAACAAAGGTTTCAACAGTGCAGAAGAGAGATGAGAAATGCTAGAGCTGGTAAGCATGTTGACAAATTTAGGTCAAACTAAAAATGTCCTGCGCTCAAACACCTACTTTAAGTTTCATCTCGCTGCTCAAAGACAGAAGCACGAAGTCCTTCTTGATGATTAATCACGGTGTCAATCAGCACACAAAAACTGCTTCTGGCATTGAAAAAGACTCAAAGACTTTTTTCTTTGTGCTCCCTCTCCCCCCTTTTTGGTGCTTTTCTCTCTCTCTGAAGGATATCTGGCAGTACTATTTGAATCTGACGGAAGCCAACGAGAAACAAAGATCTGACTGGAAGCTTGAATATATCATGACTGAGGCTTTTGGACTGACTGACCTGCAGCCAAAAAGCCTGCTCCAGCTGGGCCTGAGCTTCAGGCTGCCGCAGACCAAAGCCTTTGACATGTATTTCAACCACTTCATGGTCGGCTACAACAGCAGTATCGTCTGTGAAGACTTCTGCAAGGTCTGCCAGGTGTGTGCTGTGCTCTACCTGGACCAGCTGTCTTACTCTAAATGTATAGCGGATGCAAAATGGTAGCATGAATGTGCATCAGATGGAGGATTGTTGAGGAATTAGTCTCAGGGATCACAATTATTTTTTTAAATTTTGACTTTTTTTACAATGCTGGAAGCACGAAAAGGGCATGCACCTGCTGCTCCTAGATATTACACCGACCGTGGTTTTCTTTTCTATTCACAATTTTCTTCTTAAACATTCCTCAAAGGAATCAAAAGTTTTTCTAGAGCGACACTGATACTGGACTTTTGAGCTTTTTGGGGAGTAAATAATGATATCGACCTATATTCTTTTCATATTTTTGCACGTACCGTAATGAGTTTCATGAAGCAGTTGGCAGCTTACTGTGAAGACATTGCCAGACTCTGCACCACTGTCTGCTCAGTTTTGATGCCTGCTCTGCTGCATGTGCTGCAGACAGTGCTGAGAGTTAAATAAACAATGGAGTTGCAACTGCTCTATTGGCAATTTATGTGATGATGCCATTTTTAAATTAGCCCAAGCATCTTTTTCTGTATTATGCTGTGCTAAAAAAAAGAGGTGTCATAACACACAACACATGTCAATACGATAAGTGATTTGGCTGTAATGCATACTGAACGACCATATTAAGGTACAACCCTTAAAGCTTAAAAGTCCTGCTCTAACTCATTTGTTTCCAAGTTTAGTTTTTAGCATGCATGGTAGCACAAATGGCCATTAAAGAGAAAGATTTGCTGATTGTTTTTTAAATGATGTTATTTGTTACTTAAATCAAGAAAAAGGAAATGCAACACAATATTTGAACAATATCTGCTGCTTTAAATGAAGGAAATCCTACATTCTTTTCCAAGTTGATTTTTTCAGCATGTGATATTTAATCTAAGATGCCGTTAAGACCCCAAATGACAGGAAATGACACTGATGCAGTGTTCATAGACATACTGAAGGCACTGAGATGCAGTTGCCCCGTCCTTGTTTTCAAAAAAACGTGATAAATATTCCAAGCTGAGGTTTCATCATAGAGGCATGTTTGCTTGTCGGTGAATCCCCCCAGTCAGCGGGCTTCACAAAAACGAGTAAAATGGACTGTTTCAATTACAATCTGCTTTACAGAATGTTGATTACTTGAGCACACTGAACAACATGGAACAAATCCTTTTGCGAAATGAAATGTGTGAGCAGTGTTTTGTTCCAAGAAAGATTTAAATCAGATCAATTCTTTAGATTTTATTGGATTTCTAAAATTTTGCAAGGCTTATGAAAGCATGGTGATAAAGAGCTGTAGAGATACAGAACTAATCCATCCCTTCTTTATCCTTAATGTTAGATCAGGACAAGAACTAAAAAAAGAAGATCTTATGGAAATGTAAACAAAGTTTTTGCCCACTTACATTCCTCTTCTAACTAAACCCCAGTGATTAACTGTGATTTACATGATAGATTGTTTGCTAGTTGGCCAAAATCACATGTAATGGTCTACCAATGATCTTACAGGAAGAGAAAAGAGTTAGACTGATAAACAGATTATTTAATTTACAAATATTTGACATGAGCTAACTGAACAATTAAAACAGGGAGACATTCTGCAAGATCACTTACACCAGCAGTTGATTCTGTTATTAAACACATGTTCAACAGATGCAAGACGTCATGTATGAAATGTGGACAGCAAAGTGTACCATGAACACATTTAACATGTGAAGTATGTATGAACGACAATGTGACCAGCTGCTGCACAACAATGAAACATAAATAGAACTTGTATCATGTTACACATGGCAGAGAAAGTACTGATTTTAATTGTGCTGTTTATTTTTCTATTAAATAAAGCTCTTTATTTCCATAAAGAATGTGTCAAACCACATCGTCTGTTTCATAGGCAGCTTATTAGAGCAAGTGTTGTCTTTGTGTGTTACCGATTATAAGAACTGTAAGAGTTGCCTCTTTGAAAGCCACATTAAAACTTGCCCAGACTCGTTTGTCCCCGCAGGGAGGCGAAGGAACAGCGAGTAACCTCAAACGACCCCCTCACTTCAATTTCACTCCCTCCCACCGTCAGCCCCCCGATCTTATTCTTCTTCTGTTCAAACTTTCCAGAAACTCCTCTCGTTTCTCAGCCACCATCTCAAGCATTTGCCCCTCTCCTCCTCTTCCTCCGCCCTCGCAGCTCTTTTGTCCCTTTGCCTCCCTCCCCAAATGTTGATTGTACTTCTCTTAAAGCTTCACTTGTAGCTTTTTTTTTAAATGTAATAATGCATCAGCCCAAATCACTGAAAGCTTTGCTGTGAAAGACTAAAGTGTCCCATCTCTGTGAAAAGGCAGAGTTGTTGTAAACTAGATTTTTTTTGCTTAAATTCATTCCTAACATCAGTACAATTTCCTGCACTCTCAACTTGGGAGTGGTTGCAGGAAAAATCTTATGATTCTTTAAATGTTAACAAGAGGAATGCAGAAAGAACATTACACCAATAAAGAAACCAAATTTAGAGGGGGGAGTTACTATATTCTTAAAGTTGTAACTTTACCTGAAGACATATTGATCATGTGCCCAGAAAACCTTATCTCCTTTAGAAGGGCTCATGAGTTAAAATAGTAGAGACAGAGGGATGCAACAAAACACAATAAATAACTTAGTGTTTACAAGACATTAAACATTCTGAAAGTCCTCGTAATTCTAGTAAGTGTAATGATTGTTTGGCTATATTTTGTCAGGAGTTTAGAAAATGCTCTTCAGCAGTGAATCTGTACTTTGTAAAACTCTTTCCCCTCATGTGCCCCCCTTTGCTGTTATTATTCCTCACCAACCCCAGCCTCCCTCCGCTCAGTGCCTGACAGAACGTAACCGTGGAGACAGAGTTTGTGGTGAGCATGGCGATGGAGAGGACTCCATCGCCACGGTAACGGGAGTAGAGCTCTCAGTCCTCTGAATTAATCTCTTAGGTCACTGTTGTTGGCAATTATTTAACTGCTGACCTGCCAGTTGGGTGAGGCAGATGAAAGTGTGTAATGTCTGTGCAGGAGCGGAGCTGTGACGGGTTCTTTAAAGTCTGTCATCATGTGCAAGCTCACAAATATATATATATATATATTTTTTTACGTTTTCCAAACTAACTGCGTTCTTTTGGCTCTGTGCTGACCAAGTTACAGTGTGTTATAACACTGTAATACTCCTAGAACTGTCCAATATAGATTTTCACAACTCAGTTATTGTGACCAAAAGAACTCACACGAACAATACTCTTGCTGTACCAATAAAACCTCAGGTCCAGGTATAGCGTCTCACCCTCTTCTGTTATCTCCTCCAACATGACTGTATTGCAGTAGTAGCCACTTGTTTTGGTAGCTGGCTGTCTACCTACTGGGTCTTCTTGTCTTTTCTGTTGTGCGACAGGTGGCAAGAGTCTTAAGATGCAATACCGCAACCTATTACGTCTCCAAGATAGTTACTGGCAATGGATTATTTAGGGTATTATCTCATGTGCATTATAACCATGATGTCAGTGTTTAATTTGTAAATATCCTAGTTATGATCAATACCAGTGTATCTATAGACAGCATATAAAAGATGGATGTAGCCATTATGAAGTCACCCATTCCTTTGTGTTTTGAAGCCTTGAGTTTGGCATTTGGCTGTGACAAGTGAGTGGTGGACCTGACACTAGAAATAACACAATACAATACAATGCCCTATTTGACCTTAACTTTGGTTCATGACAATAAACCTGCTAACTAAAGACATTACCATCAGCCTCAGCTGTGTACTAATGTTCTGCATTTCATTCACTACGTTCCAAAATGAGAATGGCAAGAAGTAAAGGCACAGCAATGTAAAAATAGTCTTTACAAGCAACTCAAAGTATAACAGTATTAGTGGTAAAAAAAGCAATTATCTCCGCAAACTAATTAGCACCGCCTCAAAATACAAAGTTGTGGCCACAAAACTAAGGAGACAGCTGTTGCGGGGTGAAAGAGAGGTGATCTAATGGCTGAAAACCCTTAGAAACACTATAATAAGCTGGCTGGCTGGTTGGTAGACTCTTTGTCTTCTTAGATGACTGTCTGACTGGCCGGCCCTCCGTTTGGCTGACTGACCAACATGTTCAGGTTTGCATACATTTCTGCTTTTGTTCCAGTTGGCTGGCTGGCTGGCTGTCTGGCTGACTGGTGGAGGCCCACAAGCAGTTAATCTGAGGATTACTGTCAGGACAGTACAGCCATCTAACTGCCCTCTCCTGGGGAGCTGGAATCTGTGTGTGAGTGCTTGTATGGTTCAGATCACTTCAGGTTTCCAACTCACCTAAACCCTTTTAACATGTTCCCGGTTTAAACACTGGGCCTCTTATCCTAAAATCTTATAGCCAGTGATTCCCCATTTCTTCTGTTTATTCCCTGCAGTTTTAGAGTTATTCTTCAGCTCTTAACTGCTGTGTTTTTGGGTTTGATGGTGGGGAAGGTGACAAATTCACTATAAAGCAACAGCATCTAGTGAGAATGCCTTGATCCTGTCTAATTAAAGTTGATCTCCTTACAGCCTTTTACAGCAAAAACGATCTAAGTAACATTTTCCAGTTAGCTAATTAGGACTTCTTATTAACCTTTGCTAATTAGGCGGAGGCCCATTACATTTTCTTTATCTAGACTGGCAACATCAGGAACCCTGTAAAGTGGAAACAGTTGTTTTTACAGCAGCGCTTAAATTACTATGAGTCAATCCCACCCCTACACGCTCAGCCTATTCACTGCTTCTTCAGAGGCTTCACCATAAAGGGGGCGACGCCAAACCAGTCAGAGTGGACTGGACATGTACAATGAAGCAATTCTCAGTCTTTACCACCTCAAAAGGGGAAGTGTGCATGTCGGATAGCAAAGAAAGCATCATTCAAAGTTTCCTGACAAACTTTATTCAGCAGGTTGTATGTATGTATTTCTTTTCTTGCATTTGCTGAATCATACACCAATTAATTAATAAAGCATCTATTTTAGCCTCAGTCATGTTGATGGATCTTTGCTGGTTAGAGGTCAGTGTGACAAGTGTATCAAACAGTTTATTTCAACTTTATTTATATACTCCCCCTCAATGCAAAGAAACACTTCAAAGCTTTGACTCCAACTTTAACACTATATACATCAATCAGCCACAACATTAAGACCACTGACAGGTGAAGTGAATAACATTGATCATATTGGTACTATGTGGTGTTCTGATGGAAAACCTTAGATTTTAACATCCGTGTTGATGAGACTTAGACACCCAAATAAACATTGTCCCAGAACAAGCACACTCCCTCATGCAAATGGAAATCCCAAATGTCACTGGAGGAAAATGCACCCCACCACATGGAAAAAACATCAAACAATCAGGAACATGTTGAGGAACATGACAATGGCCCAACATGTTGATTTGACCTCCAAACTTCCTACACCCCATTCTGATCAAGCATCAACAGGATGCAGTGGAACAAGTTTGATTGACAGAGGCCCCACTGCACAAGCCAGAGTACCCGAAGGATCCAGTGCCAACGTCCTGGTTCCAGACTCCATAGGACACCCTGAGAGGTCCTCTCGTCCATGCCCAATGGTTCAGAGCATTTTGGACCACATAAGGGGAACCAAGGCAGGTGGTCATAGTGTTATGCCTGATCGGTGTACATGTGAATGTAAGGGGCTGTTAAACAGCATCTAGAGCAGGAAAGTTGCAAGATTTAAGCTTGACATTCGGTTAGATGCATAAATATAATAAAATAAATGCTGCCAGCACAATGGCTGCATCACTTTTCAATCACATTTTGCAAAGTTTGAAAGAAGAAGAAATTTTCTGACTTGCAAATCATCAATTTTGTTACCTCCACACACAGTGCTGTCTGTGTTTTTAGCTTTTGCTGTCACATATATAGCAACAGGCTATTTTCAACTGCAGGAACTTTTGTGCACGTTCCCACCCCAGGCACCGACCCTGCAGAAGCAGGGGTGGCAAGCACTTCGGCCCGGCCCTGAAAAACTGCAGGGTGGGACTCGACACTAAGTGCTAGAACTTGAAGGAGACAAATGCTGATTGGTTAAACTTGGATAGCACAACAACTGCATTTTTCTACCCTCTCCATGTCATTGTTGAGTGGCAATCCTTTCCTCTGTAATAGCTCCATCACAATGTAAACTTCCCCATACAGGCTAGAACATAACAACCCTCCATTGTTTTCTACTTACTCATAGTGCTGGAGTTACATTCAGTAACTAGTATTCATCACTGTTTTGGTGCACTCAGAGTTATTGTTGCGGTTGAAGCTATTGGATTCTGCACCACAATGGAAACAGAAAGGCTGAAAGACTCAATTAGGAGGCTGTTAATGCAAATGTTCTCGTCACCTTGCGCCTGCCTCAAACTCCTGCAGTGCAAAGCTGCTTATTATTTTAATATTTATGCCAAACACACTGTAGCTACAACATGACTTAATGGAAAAACAACCACCTCTAATTATCTGATACCGCACTTGAATGCTAATTTGGATTTCTTTACAGTTCAGCCATCTGGCTTGGAGGTTTGCTGCATTAATGCAGATTGCAGCACATTTGGAGCATCCTTTTACCTCTTATGCAAGGTCAGCAGTGGCATGTGACCTCAGGTTACCTCCTCCTTCTGGACCTCAGCTAATCCTTTTGACTATAACACCCTTGTCTGGACTAAACGTATTTAGTGCTATTGGCTGCTGAGTGGACGATCTACTTAGGTCTGCCTACAGGTATTACGCAACATTATCAGTCACACTATCAATTTTTCTTTTCATTCCAGATCAACTGAAATCGTTGAGGAGATAATTTGGCATTAATATGATTAGGATGAATGTTGCATTCATGTTTAAAACTAAAAATTCCTTCTCACGCTGCTTCATATGTGAGGAAAACCTGCTAATCACTGCGGTGCTGATCTCATTAAAAGATCTAGTAAGACAGAGAAAAGTCCTAATCTGTGTTCTTTGTAACAGTAGATGCAGAAGTATTGAAAAGTAGGCAGTTATTTTTGAAAGCTGTGTTCAAATAAACAAATAAACAAAACTTTTTTCCAACTCCAAAATTCAAAGAATGCAGGACACTGTACACACATGCTTAATATGTTAGTGTGTGTGTGTGTGTGCATTGCCACTGTCTATATAAGTAACTAATATTACACCTACTTTTAAGCTCATTTTCGCCTTGATTTTGAAACATTCCACACAATTCAAGTTATTAATTCTATTCAGCTTCAGGTTAAAAGCTACATCAACAATACATTTTCCCTGTAACAACCTGACGGGCAGTGTTCTGTTCAGAACAGCTAAACATAATGCTTCTTTCATAGCTCTGCTCTCCCGTGTGATATTCTCTCACACCCAAGTCTCACACAGTCTATAATGGAGGGAGGGGGGGAGAGAGAGAGACAGAGACAGAGGGATGGGGGGTCTCTTTAGTCTCATGCTTCAGTAGTAATTTGTCAGCGGGCATGAATGGGCTCCTTCATCAGCGATGGAGACAGCAACAGGCAATCTAAGGGTAGTGGATGTGTGAGTGTGTGTGTGTGTGTGTGTGCGTGCGTGCATGTATGTGTGTGTGTGTGTGCATACATTAGTGGGGGTCCAGTCTCAGATTGGAGTTTGCTCTAAGCCTCTTGTAGCCCAGATCTCTCCTTTGTATGAGCCCACCATAGGCAGTTCCCCAGAAGCCAATCAGACTCCACAAAAGCCATTACTTCACTCTGATGGCAGCCGTGCCAACTTGGACCAGCGTCCACCCAAATAAAATGCTAATTTGAAGAGAGCAGGAAAGCAGGATGAGAGAACAAAATGGTTGTTTGGTAAATTAAAAAAATTAGCTCTGAACATATATGAATTTCAGCAGATTCTCGTTAGCTGTTACAGCTTTGAAGTTTAATACATACGTTCTAATTTTGCTTGTGTTTGCCTGTCATACTTATGTAAAGGGGGATCAATACAGTACATATAGTGTGTTTTGAGTCAAAAGAGGATGCAAATGCAGACACTTAAAAGACTCATGGATTTTAATAAAGCAACCTTTATTAACTAAAGCTCACTAAAAATATCTGAACCCCAAGAGGTAGGTCAAAAACACAGGGAGCTGGTGAAGGTTTACCAAAGATCCAGGGTAGCAAAAAAAGCAGACAAGACAAAAAAAAATCTAAGAATCTAAAGCACTGTAAGCACAAACCTGATTGGCATGAGGAGCACTCAGACAGGAAACAAATGGGAGGTGAGCCGGGAGGTGAACTGACAAACTGTCCATCAAGCCAGACACACAAGGGAAGGACTCTTTCAAGATAAAGCAGGAAATAATTAAACTGAAACATAACAGTTAAGCAGTTGTTTGTTTAACCAACAAAAACTTTATTGTATCATAATTTTTTGTGACAATAATCTAGCCAGATGTACCAAACAACCGTATCCAATTTAAAGAGTGTGAGAAGGCAAACAGTGTTTTACAAGAAAGCAGTAGTTTAGCCATCAATGATGATACTCATGGTTCCAGGAACCAAGATGGAGGTATGTGATCAGTGCCGTTTGTCTTGTATGTCTGTCTGTCAGCAAGATTATGCAAAAGCTACTAAGCGAAATTTCATGAAACTTCGTAGAGAGGTGGAGCCATTAAATTTTGATGTGGATCTGGACTGCCTCTATTTCAACTGCAAGATAGAGCGCTGACTTTGGCATTATCATAGGAACTGACATTTGTTTTGGTAGAGGATGCGCCGAATGAATGTCCTTCTGGTTCCAAACTCATTTGAAGCTACCTGAACTGTCCTGTAACACCACCTAGAAAATTCTCAACCAATACTGTACTGAAAATAAGTATCGGAAAAACTGATGGTCAGATTACTATATAATATTGGTGCCGATATTAGTACTCCCAAAGGGTTTAATCATTTTGATTTCAAACAGTCCACTGGAGGACAGGTTACTTGTTGCTTTGCTGGTCTGATCAATGAGCAAATATTTGACCATCAGAAGAAATTTAGAACTGATATTGATCCCTATAGATTTTGATGGATTCCCTACCTTTTCCCATTGTGCCACCTTTGAGCCAAATTTTGCACTTGACCACGAGGGTTTAAGTCAATATTATTCCAATGGTTTTTTAATGGAATTGGGTGTGGACATCCATTGTACCCACAGGATGCAGATTGGTATTTAGGGGGTTTTGTGGGTGTTTTGTTAATCCTTCCACAACCTCATCTATTTCAAAAAAATTTCCCCAACCCAGAGAAAGAACCCTTTTTCCGTTACGAACTAAAATTTCACCTTTGTGCCCAAAATATATCATAATTCTAAAGCAAGATGCCTGAAGTTTGCTGAGTAGAGGTCAAATGTAGCTGACTCATGCTCATCTTTTTAAAACATTACATGAACTGAATCTTATCCCCAGGTGTACTCTGCTTCCGTGAGGAAAGTTTGGGAAGGTTTCCAGCATGTTTGAACATCATTAATACTGTAATTAAATTGTGGTTAAACGTTCCCCAACAATTACATAAAAACCACAGACTGTTTGGAGTATGGACATAGCGACTGTGATGTCACCTGCTGGTTTGTGGCCTCAAGCCTCGAGTTTGGAATTCATTGTCCTGGTACCGGCTTTGATGAGCGAGGGGTGGATCTGACTGAGATCTTTTTTTTTTGTCTGCATTTACACTCATCGTTTTACACCACAGAAGGGAGTCAACTTTAATGAGATTAATGCAAATTTTAGTATTGCAGCAAAATATATTAATATTTAGTGCATGTGCGTGACCACATACACTGGCCCCTCACTGAGATCTAGAGGCCGACCATACCATAGCAACTTGTCAATCACAAGATAGCCACGCCTTAAAACCTACCCTGCTTTACTATCTATTTTACTGTAAATGAGACCATAATTTACTAAATGAACATTGTGTTGTTTTGAAGGAGTCTTAAAGCTAACAATCGAGACCATAAAGTCATTGAGAAAAAATCTACTGAGGTAATAAACCAAGTGAGAAGTAGGGTCATTTTCTCATAGATTTCTATACAATTAAATTTCGTTTTTTTCAACCAGAGGAGTCGCCCCCTGTTGGCTGTTAGAGAGAATGCAGGTTTAAAGCACTTCAGCATTGACTACTTTTCAGACTTTGAGGCTGTGTCCATATTTTAAAACAGACTTTAGTGACAATTCAGTTTTGCTTGTGTTACATACGTAAATTTGGGTGTTTAGCAGCAGAGCAGACAAGATGTTTTTCCAATTTCCAGTTAGCTCAGACTGTGGTGACCAACAGTCTGATCAAAGACAAAAAAAAATCTGGAAAATTTAAAGTGTCACTGACTTAAAGACTCAAACAGAAATAATGACTATAAAGACCTTAACAGTAAAATATTCACAGTTACATCATTTATCTTTCCAGAGCGAGAGAGCTGCGGTCTTGGAAAGTAAAAGGCTTTGTTTTTGTATCCGTGTGTGTGTGTGTGTTTGTGCACTTCCAGTATGAACGAGTTGGAAGGAGGCCAACTATTGACATCCCGACTGCACGGTTGAGTCTCCACTTCCAATTAAAATTTCACCTAGTAACGCGAGTTGTACATTTCCCACTGGAGTAAAGCTATTGTACGAGAACACAAAGCTCTGATTATTGTGCTGCTGATGAATTTATGAATGGGCACAAAAGATGGTGCTCACTGAAAAAAAAAAACGTCTCATTATATGAGAGTGTTATGGAATTTGTCTCTGCGTGTGTGACAGGCTGTTATGAAACACAGAAGCTGGAGTAGGGAATGATTAAAGTATGTCAAAAATGGGGCAATGGAGAAACAGGTTGGTTTTCGTGCTTGAATATTTAATGAAACCTTTGGATAAAAGACAGACCAAAGGTAATGTATATAAAGGTGATGTGATACTGGAGGTCCTTAGCTATTGGACAATAATCTGCCAACATTTGATTCTGTTAAAAATAAATAAAATAAAATAAATAAATAAATAAATAAAACTTCAGCTGAGTGTGAATATTAGTTTTTTTCCTTTGACGTAATAAAACAACTAAGCTCTCTTAACTTTAGATCTACATTCCAGCTTTCTCTGTAGCCCTCAGCCACATTGTTTAGTCTTTATTTTTCAGCAAGTGCATTTCTGTACAGTTTGGGGATATTCCAGAAAGCAAATTATCTTTTTAAACAAGTAATTTGACATTTTGACAAATACTGCTGATAGCAGAAATTCCCTGCTTAGAGAGAAGAACCTCACATAACCTCATGCAAAAAGACAAACTTTACTTTTTTCATGTTTTGTGCAGATGAAACTAAAGGCAGGCAGATTTTGTTACCAGCATAAAATCTGATGACTTCGTCCCCTGCTTTTCCAGTCTTTGTGCTAAGTCAATTAACAGACACATATGAAAGAGGTATACACCAATCAGCCATAACATTATGACCACTGACAGGTGAAGTGAATAACATTGATCATATTGGTACTATGTGCTGTTTTAATGGAAAACCTTGGATTTTAACATCTATCTTGATGAGACTTAGACACCCAAATAAACATTGTCCCACAACAAGCACCCTCCCTCATGCAAATCCGAAATGTCACTGGCCTACCCCCTCAGGAAAATGCACCCCACCACATGGAAACAGCATCAAACAATCAGGAACATGTTGAGGAACATGACAATGGCCCAACATGTTGATTTGACCTCCAAACTTCCTACACCCCATTGTGATCAAGCATCAACAGGATGCAGTGGAACAAGTTTGACTGACAGAGTCCCCACTGCACAAGCCAGAGTACCCAAAGAATCCAGTGCCAACGTCCTGGTTCCAGACCCCATAGGACATCCTGAGAGGACCCCTTGTCCATGCCCAATAGTTCAGAGCATTTTTGAGCACATAAGGGGACCAACACAATATTAGGCAGGTGGTCATGATGTTATGCCTGATCAGTGTCTTCTCACGTCTAAATAGCTAACTTGGGTTAAAATTTGGGCTGTCATGTTGTCAGATTTTCGCTACATGAATATTATGGCCAAAACAATTCATTAAAATAACATTAACCTTCTCTTTGGCCCTGTCAACATCTACCTTGTATCTACCAAGGTAGATATGTCATCTACCATGTGCCTTGTGGCAGCATCACAGCTTTCTCTGGGTTTTGACCTTTCTCCCACACAAACACAGTTTTTGGTCACTGAAAACTGACCTTTTTGAAAACTCCCGGCAGGGTGATGATGTTAAAAAGCTCAGTTTATCTCATTTGTCTACGTGAGATGATTTTGTACACTGGCGGATATGACCAGAATAGCATTGGTGCTAACCTTGCTAATGAGATTTTTTTTTACATGTTTGCAAAAAAATACTCAGTTACTCTTCCACTTTATTGAGGAACAGAGGGGTTGGAATCATTTCACACCTATGATTTCTCTGCTTCCTTGATGTGCTATTGTTGGCAGCCTACCTGAACCTGTAATAGCTTGTTTCAGGCTTCTGATTGGTCAGCATGGAAAAACCCAATACAGTTCTACTTCTTCTTCTCTAACCTGTGCTCCAGAATAGTAAACTCAGAAAAGAAGTCCTTAGCTCAACACCACACTTGCAGCTTTCCATATGTCATCCAATAAGCGATGATTGCTACCACGTCTTTGGGCTCATCAGGTGGGAACCTCCCTTCAACAGTGTTTCATCTATTTGGTCCCAAAACACCTCCAGGAGGCTGGACAGTGATCACTGGCATCCCAGAGTCACTCCCCTAATGCCAGCCATCACCACTCCTCACCAAAACACTGATTTCTTTTGCCTTGCCTACACTACCACAGACACCCCTACCATCAACTACACCAGCCTCTCACCAACTGCACCAAGATAAGCGGAGTGGGGATACAGACCCTGGTTCGGGTAGGGGGTAGTGAAAGTATAGAGGGTGCTGAAGGTGGAGGCAGCATAGAATAAACTTGCAGATTCAGCAAACAAACTCACCTAAGTAGCCATACAACCAAAAAGAGACTATACAACTCAACTCACCTGGAGTAAGTAACTGAAAGTTCCAACTTAAAAAAATCTGAAAACCTGATGATTCTGCCTGGTTTTACAGTTTCTGCCTCTGATAAATGCTGACAATTTGGTGATTCTCAAAAGAAAACATGCCTTTTAAACCCGCCAGCGAGTTTTGGGGTTCAGAGGTTAATGTGTTGGGGTGTATTCACACTTGTGCTTCCACTTGCGATCAGATTACCCACGATGCATGTTTAAGCCAAAGCCTTTGACCAGATGAGAGAGACCCCTTCTGTTTTACATGACGTAACCATCCACAAGGCCTCTAGAGGCATGTGATTATCAGGCATCAGATTAAGCTGAGAGTCACAGTGACTAAACATGAATTAAAGCACATCTAGTTTCTGAAAAATGATTAACATATGACGAAAACCTTAAGTCTAAAACTGAGTTTGCTTTCTCAAGACAGAGAACTCATATCAGAAGCAGGTGTAACATCACTGTTGCTCTCCAGGTGTCTTTTATCACAGAGTTATTCATACTGTCTCCTCCTGTTTGAAATGAGTTACATAAATTCTTGAATCTACTAAACTAAAACACAAATCTTATTTAAATCCAAACTTACCCCAGTTTAACTTACATATCCTCTCACCTGCACATCTACAGAGTAATGCTTACTAGTCAAGAATACATTTGACTATTATGCTAGTGTGGATCATGAAAGGACTCTAAATCCCACAAAAACTAATCTCTTAAAGCAAACAGCTTCCTTAAATTTGTGTTAAGACTGAAGCTGTACAGACTTTAAAACAGGCACAGCTCCTGTAGTTCATCATCATAAAGCTCATCCTGTGTATATGTTCTAATGTGGAGGGTGTGGGGTTTTCTCTTTGACGGTTTCTGTTCTATATGCTATTTATTGTCGTGGTTTTAAACTCGTGATTGTATCTAAATTAAAAACAAGAGAAGCAAGAAGTAAGTTGTCGTATGCATACACTGAAACAGCCAGCAAGCTTGAAGAAAAGCATCTCTCTGACCAAACATGCTGAAGTACAACAAATCCTTCCTTCCGTTCCTATTAACTCCATGTCCCCCTTGAACAGAGCTGCCATATTGCAGAGACGTGCAACAGGCAATAAGTCTCTAAAGGGGCGAGGTTAAGCTGGCTGTTAATGCTTAATCCCTCTGTTCCTTCCCCAGTCCATCCATCCATCCATCCCTCCCTCCATCCATCCATCCATTCTTCTATTCCTCCCTCTTTTCCAGGACTCCCCCGGGATCTTCCAGCCCCCCTCCATCGCTGTCTGCCCTGTTTGCAGGGTCAGTGGGTTTGCCCTCAGCGAGGCATGCACAGGAGCAGAGGGGCAGAGGGGTGTGGCATGTTCACCAGTGTCTTTGATCGCTATGGGGGTCACAATCCATTTTATTCCACCTGATCAGCACTGTACTGACCTTGTGGTCCCACCCCCAGTGGAGGGGCAACTGGATCTGGGGTTCAGTGGAGGTGCACAGAGAAACCAGGTTGCCAGAGATCCTCCCTGTTCCCATCTTTGTTCCTTTTACATAATCATTTGCTTTACAGTTGGAATTCAGTGTTAAAGTATAGCCTCTATATGCCTCTGCATGCCGCCTCAAACATAATACTGCAGGTTTGATAAGTGTCTCTGTTATTTCGTCCACATCTTTCCCTCAGAATATTTCAGAATTAAATTATATACTCCGTCTACATGGGAAACGGCTCTAGAGGAGCAGAAACAAGTGATGTGATGTAAACAGTGTGATGAAAACAAATTAACTTAATTTGTTAGCTGTTATAATCACATCAACAGTCGCAGCCACAGATGTTACCAAGCTTAATTTCTGTTGAGGTCACAGGCTAAGTTTTACAATCAGCTTTAATAACTGCTTCAACGATGCCATCTGCTGTTGGTCCTGTAGCAGTTTTGTTTTTGGAGTTAGGATTCAGTCCTGGGTGGTGCTGCTGTGGAGATTTGAAAGCCGACTGCCTAGAAAAAGCTCAAATTAGGTTTTTTTTTTTCCTCAATACAGTCAAAAAGTTGAGTATAATTGCAGTAAGTTTGGTTATAAATGAATCGTTACTGGATTTTTTACACCTGCAAAATGCGTGCAAAATACAAAGGCAGCAAGTAAACAGTCTGTTCTCAAAGTCAGTAGAGAAGTTCTCAGCTGATTTCTCAGCTGACTTGATTTCGTTACTAAAACTAAATAGGGAAGAGGAAGTAAAGTGCAAAATAAGTTAAAATCACAATGAAAATAAAACCAGGAGTAACAACAAAGTTGATATCATCAGGAAAATAACACTGTTACATGATAAGTAATTAAGTGTTGAGAAGAGATGTTTTAGCTGATACTGACATCTGCAACTGGGAAAACCAGCTGGACAAAAAACAGTCACCATCAATAAATGGTAAATGGTAAATGGTCTGCACTTATATAGCACCTTTTTCTACCTTAATGGTATCCAAAGTGCTTTACAATGTGTTTCTCATTCACCCATTCACACACCAATGGCGACTGAGCTTCCATGCAAGGCACTAGCCTGCCATTGGGAGCAACTTGGGGTTCAGTGTCTTGCCCAAGGACACTTCAGCATGTGGGGCGGCCAGGAATTGAACCTGAGCTCTGCCACCTGAGCCACAGCCACCCCTGATAACATCTGCTATATTGGAAGGAACTCAAATCAGATTTTCTAGAGCTTCAGTGGAATCAATTTGTGGATCCAAAACACTTCCACTGTCAGGCTGTAAACTTACTCAGTTACCATAAACCTCACGACTGCAGTATTGTTCTGGTTTCATTCTATCATAGAAAGTATTCACTGCTCTGCCACGGCATTAAACAAGCGGAGTGAATAACACTGATCATCTTCTTAAAGTGGCACCTGTCTAGGCGGCAAGTGAACAGTCAGTTCTTGACAGCGATGTTTTGGAAGCAGGAAAATAGGTAACGTGAGGATGTGAGAGACAAGGACCAAACAAAGACCAAAAAGTGTGGAAGAGATGGTAGCAGGATGCACTGTGGGAAGAATAAAGCTGGTGGATGCAGTGTAATGCATTCATTTTAATATTTCTATGGCACATACTACCTACCCTTCACATACAGTATATAATCTGCATCTTTCTATTGGCATGACCTCATGTCAGAGGTTGCAGTACATGTAATGCCAGCTCCTTCTTCTTCAGAGCACACACGGCCTTTCATGGCAGCAGTTTCCCCTGATGTCGTCTTCCAGCAGGATAATACTCTCTGCCACAATGCAAACATTGTTCAGGAACAGTTTGGAGAACATGATCAAGAGCTAAAGCCGTTCACTTGGCCTCCAAACTCCCCACATCTCAGTCCAATCCAGCATCTGTGGGATGTTCTGGATAAACAAGTTCAATCCATGGAGGCCCCTCATTGCAACTTCCAGGTCTTAAAGGATCTTCGGCTAATGTCAGAAGTCTGTGGGTCAATATTTGGATATTAAATCAATCTTTAATTGTAGATTACAGTTCACGGTTGACTCTGTAATTATTTTGTAACCTTATGAAATCTCTTTCTCTTTATGTCACTTGCTTCACAGAAAACTGGAGTTGTGCCACATTGACCAGCAGAGGGCGTCATGGTGCTTCTGTGTTTGGTTCTGTGTCCTGATTCCCTGCAAACAAAAGGCTACATGTTAAGTTGGGTTTCTTTTAATCATGTCTCATATTCTGAGTAGGCATGTGTTTCTATGTTGCATGTTCTGTTTTCGTTGTTTTATCTACCATCAGGAGAACAGGACTTGAACCTGTATCAGTGTTTTTCTATGTGCAGGATCCTTCGACTCCCATAGAAATGTTTAAGACTAGAAAGAAAAGTTGGTGACTAGGTTTTGTTTGTTTGTTTATTTGTTTGTTTTGTAGATTTTTTTTGTAGTTTGTTAGAAATTATGTCAGGTTTCAAACGTCATATGACTTTTTAAACATCCCCTTTTCTAAAAAAGCTCACAGCCCTCTGATATATTCACCAATTTCACCTAATTACATCCAAAATCCTTCTGAACAATGACAGTCCATTGTCTTTTAAGGATTATTTATAAATGCTGGAGGCTAACCATGATGTGATTCATCTCATTTTTAAAAGTTGTGGCAGAGCGAATGGCTGAGTGAATATCTGTGTGACACATTTGTAGGTTTAATAACAGGAGTGCATCCTTTTACTCGCAGAGTCAACAGAGCCTCGGTGTCCCTGAATCAACTGGACATCCCTCGCCTGAACTTTTTCAAATCCTGCTGTCATTCCCTAATCAGCCATTTGGCCCTCAGAGACCAAAAGACGAATCAAGTGAGCGCTCCAGGAAATGACAGCTGCGCCTTAGAAAACCGGAGGTAATTTTTAATGCATGTCCACAATTCGTTTAATTCACTCCTACAGCAGCCCATCAGGACTGAGGGCAATTACTGAGACGCCCCCTGGGTCCCCTGGGAGCCTGTTACTGTCTCTCCACCCCCCCTCCATTAAGGACTCACCCCTTCATCCACCCCCACTGACAGGGGGGGTTTTCCTAACATTAGTCTGCACCAACTGCCCAGTGCTTCAGACAGGAGATGTATGGACACCAATGCAATATCTGTCATGTGTTAAGAAATACAGCAGCATCTAGTTTAGTGTAGATTTATTCTGTTGGAAGAAATACCACTTAACATTTAAAATTCACGAAAACAAAAGAAAACAAGAAAGCAGCCCCACGGTTGAGAACTCTGCTCAGCATCATAACATTGGATCTGTTTTGCTGTGTGTAGGAGGTCATTTCATTTGTGTTTAATTCAGCAGGGAATGGGCTTTCTATAAAAAAAAAAAAATCTCATTTAACAGCTGAAATCCCTAAATGAAAAGAGCTTTTTGAAATGCCTTTCCTGCCATAGTGGCAGCTTTGTGAGCCCAACTGAACTGAGATGAAAGGAGGAAGATGAGAAAACAGACACACAACTTTAACAATCCAAGGTCAGAGAATTCTCTTTGTGTGTGTATATAAATGCAAAATTATGTTTTATTTGTTATGAAAAAACAGAGTTCTATACGGTGAAAGGATTTGGATCTTTTGGCTTTGACCATTTTAAATGTTCTGCGTGTTGTAAACCAGTAAAATGAAGCAGAAGGACACAACATTGACTGCAGGCTCAATAGACACATTCACATGAGGACTCCTGGGTTCTTTATCCTGTATTGATTTATTGATTCTTGGAGGAGCGTGATCATCTGACCGGGTGGTTTTAACTGTTGCCATCACCACACAGGCACAATGCTCCTGCAGCTGTGGTACCTAAATGGAATAATTGTATATACACTGATCAGCCACAACATTATGACCACTGATATGTGAAGTGAATAACATTGATCATATTGGTACTATGTGCTGTTCTGCTGGAAAACCTTGGATTTTAACATCCATGTTGATGAGACTTAGACACCCAAATGAACATTGTCCCACAACAAGCACACTCCCTCACGCACATGGTAATCCCAAATGTCACTGGCCTACCCCCACATGGTAAAAACATCAACCAATCAGGAACATGTTGAGGAACATGACAATGGTCCAACATGTTGATTTGACCTCCAAACTTCCTACACCCCATTGTGATCAAGCATCAACAGGATGCAGTGGAACAAGTTGGATTGACAATGACCCCACTGCACAAGCCAGAGCACCCAAAGGATCCAGTGCCAACGTCCTGGTTCAGGACCCCATAGGACACCCTGAGAGGTTCTCTAGTCCAGTGGTTCTCAACTGGTCCAGCCTCAGGACCCACTATGTCTCTATTAATATCAGTCGCGACCCAAATTTTTGAAGTTTGCTGTTCCTGTTAACAAATTAAGGTCTATTTGGGTGTAGTCTCAACGGATTTTGATACAACACAGGAAAAATTTTGGCTTATTTGTTGCTCATTTTGGTATATTTGGACGTTTTTACTAAGTTTTTGGATCTATTATGGCCAATTTTCACCAATTCGAAACATATTTTGGTTTATTTTTGACACGTTTTTAGCATAAATTTCTCCAATAAGCTGGCAGAGCCAAATCTAAAGGTTAATAATGGGCAACTACTGGTGTCACCGCCACTAAATATCCTGCTATTGAGAGCAAACGGTGTTATAAGAAACGCTTCCTTTAAAATAAAAGACTTTATACCACTACTTTTTGGGGGGGCATGCTTCTGCAACCCTCTAAAAATGGCTTCGCGACCCACTTTTGGGTCCCGACCCACCAGTTGAGAACCACTGCTCTAGTCCATGCCCAATAGTTCAGAGTATTTTTGAGCACATAAGGGGGACCAACACAATATTAGGCAGGTGGTCATAATGTTATGCCTGATCGGTGTGTATCAACATTATTTTGTTCATTTTTCAAGATTTTGACTCTCTATGAGACACTTCTACAACAACTGTATTTATTCATTTCCTTTGTCTGCTCAGTTACATCTTGTTCTGCCTCGGTACTTTTAGAAAAATACATAAATACCCTTGTAAGCAATAATAACACCACAACTTTCTGAGCACAACTGACATCCACTTTTAAATAAGCAGCAATAATGGAGGAAAGCAGACAACTGCCTCTGTGTTCAGGATACTCTGTTCTTCTTTGATGCGGCCCGAACACCGAACAGCCCATTCACACTCGGCATTCCCCCCACGTCTTCTGTTTGTTACAACTTTGTCATGACTCTGCTGATTTTGGCCGGCAGCGGTGGAGGCAGCTGAGCCGAGCACTCAGCCGTACCCAGTGACACAGTAAAGCAGCGGAGAGATAAGTGGGCAGATACAATGGAAATTAATTCAGCATGTTAAAGTGCAGCTGTCTGGCCACCACTGAGCAGGTGTCACCTCCTCCCACCCCCCTTCTCCCCTCTCTCACATTCATCCATTCATTCATAAACCCCTCTTCTTGCTTGCTATTGTAGCTACGCGTCTGCATCTCACTCGTGAAACCACGTACTATGATGATCTAAATGAGCATGTTTAGGATGATGGAGGATAGAAAACGCCTTTGTCGGATTGTCCATCTTAACATCCTCAATTTCTTTTGTTTCTTTATTTCTTTATTTCCCTCCAGCACTTAAAAGCACCACCAAGCCCAAGATCCCCCAACATGCACCCCCAAAACCATATGTTGAAAATTAAGTAGAACACGCCTCATGTGTTCCTGAGAGAGGCGGTTTAAATGAGGTTAAAGAGGCAGTTGATGGTAAACAAAAACAACCAAAAAATCACCACATTTTTTAAGGAAGGTGGCAGAAAATAGAAGACAGTGATCAGGACAGAAAAACAACCTAGCATCTTCTTTTTCTCACTAGAATTTTACTGTTTTGGAATAGCTCACGCTGCTACTTTATGCAGCGATTTTCACGCTGATAACTCACTTCTTCCTCGTCACAGTGACAGAAGGGTTTGACGCTTAATTCATCATCATTCTTTTCTCATGCTGACAAGAAGGAACCCAGAAACAAAACTTTTAACAGGAAGCAGGTTCAGTCGATATTTCATTGTCAGTGAAACGCCCGTGTCAGGAATGATTTATTGATTGTGAGATCAATCCTTTAACATGTGTCTCTAGACATCTGTGCCTAGGCTTTATATTCACAGCATTTCAACTCAAGAAGCACCGAGGTAAAGGTAGAGATCTCCTTTTGCAACAGAGCTGTGAGGGAGCACAAATAAGAAACTTAAAAATAATGAGGTATGTATTATTAAACAGCACTTCAGTGAAGGGTCATAACTAATTATGGGGGCATGAGGGTAATAACTTTTGTAATTTTCTGAGAATTTGGGGGATTTTAATAATTGATGCGTGGGTTTAAATATTTAATTTGACGTAGTGGATGAAATATCTTTGAAATTTCCCCCCTTTACCGTCAAACATATTAAATCAAGCTGAAATTTGATGGAGAGATTGAGTAATTTCAACAGAAGTATCGGTGAACAAAGCTTTGCAGCAGCATTTAGAAAGAGCACATGGATGAATGTCTTTGTACCTCCCAGTAATAACGCGATGGGGTGTCAGCCTTAACATTGACTACAGGCAGGTAAGTCAGTAAAAGCTGTATTTTATAGGAATCTTTAGGGTTTTAACCATTATAATTAAATCACTAGAGTAGATTCACATTATAAATAAGACCTCAATGTTAGATCTGTTAGATAAGTTGGTAAAGGCAGTCTTATCTTTCTAATGGAAAGCAGTTTGGCTCAACAGCTGCAAAAACAATGAGTTCACCTGACCTTATGTTTTTCTAATACTCAGAGCAGGTGCTGTTAAAAGAAGTCTGCAAATCACTAAAGCATTGCTCACTGGAGGAGCAAAGGTTGGCATCTATAGCAGTTAATGAAAGGAGTGAAAGATGCTGTAGTGTCTGGAGTTCAGACCCAGGTCGTTCAAAAGTTCCGGGCTCAGTTCGTCGGTTTGCACAACTTAAAGCTTGCTGCCTAATATGGAGAAGACACAGAATGAATGTTTATATGTTCTCTCTGACATGTACCTCGTTTCATGAACACGACTTCCTCTATAAGGTAGAAGAAAGGGTTGCTCAGGTGTGGATTTGGCTGTGAATCTCACTCAGGCAGACCATGGTGCCTGAAGATACTGTACTTGTTATTAATAAACCTTTATATACATACACAAAACGTTATCAGCGGAGAATTTCTTCATCAACTTCATCATCTTCACATCATGAAATTTACTACAATGCCTTATTAAGATGCTCGGTTCATGTTTCTTTACTTGCAACAAGGAGAACAAACACCTCCAAAAATCTAAAACTACATTTTTTTTGCATCTTAGTAGCTCAACAATAATGCAGTTGAAAGTATTTAACAGTAATGTTGGTAGAATTAACGTGAATTATTAGTTAGAATCCAGCAAATATGGTTCTTTATGGCAAAATGGTGACAGAAAGCGGTCATTCAGGGGCCTCTAATTTAGCCTCAGGCCTCAAAAACCACAGAGACCAACTTCATTTGCAGGTTTCAGGCGGCCCTCCACCCTTCGCTGCCATCCGCTCCATCCTCAGCATCCTTTCTCCATCCACTCCCCCTGTGTCCACTCACTCTCCCCATCCCTCCTCCACCTCTCCTCCTCCTCCTCCTCCCTGCACTCCCACCTCCCTTCTTCTTCTTCTTCTTCTTCTTCTTCTTTTGCATGTGTCTCCTTCTCATCTTCTACTCCACCCCCCTCCTCCCACCACCTCCCTTCCCCCAGCCGGTGGTGTCCACACACCGACCGGAGCACAGACTCTCTTGTTGTCACTTTCTCAGCGAACAGACGGCAGCAGCAGCAGCAGCAGCGGGAGGAGGAGGAGGAGGAGGAGGTAATCCCATCCCCAGCATCCACCCCACCCCTCTCCAACAAAAAAAAAAAAGAAAAACGAAAAAGCCCAGAAACCAGCGGCAGGAGGGGGGGAACAAAACCTCGCGGGACACCTGTGCTTCTGGATACCCTCCTTTTTTTGTGGAACACACTATTCCACCTCTGAATTCACACCCAGTTTGTGGAGGATGATGATGATGATGATGTGGAGGAGGAGGAGGAGCAGCGGTGGTGATTAAAACTGGGATGTAGACGCGGAGACAAGCGGCCAAATCTGCCTCGCATTGACGGAGCCGTCGGCGGCACCACCAGCAGCAGCAGCAGCAGCATCAGTCGCTCGGCGGATGGAGATGCGTTGTGAAGGCGGAGGGATGATGATGATGAGGATGATGATGATGATGATGATATAGCAGGTGCTGCAGGGTCGTGCCGCATTGCCTGGCCGCCGTGAGCGACGCCGGGGAGACGGTGATGCTGTCGTCGTCATTGTGCCACAGAAAGACAGAGGAAAAGAGAGGAGAGGCTTTGACATGGAGGGAAGCGGCTGTCTGTCGGCTCTGAGCTCAGGCCGCCCGGATCAGCAGGTTGGATGTGCCGCCTGAAGCCCGGAGGACCTGATTCATCGCATGCATGGTGGGAAAAAATAGTCCTGAAGTTGAATGCGTGCAGGTGGAATCGAACGGTTTCCGTGCGTAAAAGTGAGCGACCCATATGTTGATAATGCACAAGAGGAGCATCACAGCAGCAGCGCCTGTGCCAGTTCAGGGTGGATTACGTCTACAGAGCAGCAGGCCTCCATCTGAAGTCAGCCACTGATCAGGAGAGCAGAGGGAAAACAATCCAGCACTTCTCTACCCTGTTGCTGCTGGAGGTTGCTTCCCCACCCCCCAGTTTTTTTTTCTTAGAAAGCTGCTGTGTGGTCCCCTGTGGAGGGACAGCTGTTGCAAAAGATGACTCACTTACAGGCTGGCCTCTCTCCAGAAACCCTGGAGAAGGCCAAGGTGGAGCTGAAGGAGAACCCGGAGACTTTACACCAGGACATCCAGGAGGTCCGGGACATGATCATCACCCGGCCGGACATCGGCTTCCTCAGGACAGACGACGCGTTTATCCTCAGATTCCTCCGGGCGAGGAAATTCAACCACTTCGAGGCGTTCCGGCTGCTGGCACAGTACTTTGAGTACAGACAGCAAAACCTGGACATGTTCAAGAACTTGAAAGCCACCGACCCGGGCATTAAGCAGGCCCTGAAGGACGGCTTCCCCGGTGTGCTCTC
This sequence comes from Dascyllus trimaculatus, assembly GCA_024666655.1. Lineage (NCBI taxonomy): Eukaryota > Metazoa > Chordata > Actinopteri > Pomacentridae > Dascyllus > Dascyllus trimaculatus. The sequence goes on along the minus strand of CM045455.1, from coordinate 8,145,837 downwards.
CAACCTGGACAGATACGGCAGGAAAATACTGGTTCTGTTCGCAGCCAACTGGGACCAAAGCAGGTAATGAAGGGTGGAGCTGGTTGGAGCTGGTGGCAGGTATGATAGGAGGATCAGGACATGTGGAGAACAGAGATCAGTGTTTTAGAATCCAGAATTAGAAGTGGTTGATGGAGCTGTCCATTCAGCACCACGCTGTCACTGTATCAGAACACTACTGGAACCCTCAGTAAACCAACCCACAATCAATCTGGAAAAGTTATAATACATTCTAATATGAAAAGACCCACTAGACCAGTAGCCGCCTGAACACATCACCTGTATGTGACTGGCAGCAGATGTGATGCCAGGTTCCATGTCAGAGTTCCAGTTCAGCCCAGACGTGCTGTTTCTGTTCTGTTTTGTATCCAGTCACAGCTCACCGTTTGTGGTATGAAGTAACATTAATCTTCCTCCTAGTTAAGTCTGAGATGTGGTCTATGATCCAAACCACAGAACACAATCCCAGACCAGAAGGGTGTGGACAGGTGACATGATGTTCACACACTTTTGGCCCATATAGTTTACATTATTTATAAATCCTGCACTGAGCGTTAATGGGAAATGAGTATTAGCACTAAGTTGTTCGTAGAGCTGAGTCAGTCATAAGGTTTTGAGGAGTTTAAATCAGTTCTCTTAGCATTTTTAGCCAAGCTGGTGGATTGGTTTTAAGAATGGCATCATGTGTCCCTTTGGTCAGTCTGTCCACCACTTTGGTCCAGACTGAAATATCTCTAAAACTGTTGGATGGATTGGCATGAGAATTTGCTCAGATACTCATGGTAGAGAGTGAAGCGTACCGACTTTACAGATCTACTGTACTGATTGTCGCGAAAGTCACACGCGTCTCCCTCGGGATGATCCGTCGTCACACTGGTGATCCATATAGAAGTTTTAGCTTTCAAATAGCAGTGATAGCAGCAATAAACTGTATTTCTATGGCAGCCTTCAAAGCCAGACTTCCAAGGTGCTTTTACAAAAAAAAAGAGAAACAATAAAACATTAACAAAGATAATAAAAGATTTAAAAAGACACCGACAATCCTGGTTCAAATTTCCAACACCTGGATTGTTACAGTCCTTTCGTTTTAGACCGAATACCTGCTTTATTTCATGCAAAGCACCTCAATTCCACTGGCATTCTCAGATCAGTATCAGCAGTCAGTTACAGCAATGTCCACTTATATTCATGCATGTGTAGCAAAGACATTATGGTCCTTATCAAAGTAAATGTATGAAAACAGATTCCCTGTCTTCACGTAGAAGTTGGACAGTATTGTGTGTACAGCTGATTTAAAGACAAAGAAATGGAGGCGCTTTTAAACTGTGCTCTACTCCAGCCTTCACTGTTGATGATGTGCTGAGCAGAAATCTTGAATTTTAAAGTCAGGGTTGGTGAGGGTTTTTTTTTTCTCCACTGTCTGAGTCAGAAATGTAACTCCAGGGGATGTTCTAGTTGAAATTTCCAACTGGAAACTCGGAAATTCTGACTGATAAGTGGATGCCTAAGTGCTTAAGTATGGCTTAATAGAACTGCAGACAGTCTTTTTTTTAATCTCATGATTGATTGAAATGAGGCGTTTGCAGCTTACACACCCATGTCACATGTTGCATACATGTTTTGTCTTCTTTCCTTTTAATTAATTTTTCTGGGGGAGATTTTTTTATTGATAGACAGGGTGAAGAGGGGTAGAGATGAGAGAGACATGCAGCAAAGGGTCGTGAGCCGGACTCGAACCCACGACCGGCTGCTGGCGTCTTCTTTCTTATTCTGTAAATCATCTCAAGACCACTCAGATTCTGACCACTGGGTTGGAAACCACTGGTTTAAACCAGAACCTGTCGCTGGTTGATAGTAAAATTCTGTCAGGTAAAAACAGCTGTCAGGTTTGAATCCAAAATAAAGTGAAATGAATGCAGGTTACTCATGCAGCAATACGGGGGAAGCTAGTTACCCTGTATTATTGCATGTTCTTAATCTTCGTTATGTTCACAGCTACTAGTTGTGATTTAATGAGTTTTAACCTAAAATCACATGTTGAAGTTCATTGAGAATTTATTAGGAATATACCTGCAGACAACCTTCTTCCTTCCTGTTATGAACCATCAGTGTTTATTCAAACTGTCCGCTGCTTTATTCTCCCATAAAAGACTGTGCATTGCCTGCAGGGTAGACTGAGGTTAGAGGTGTAAGTGAGGCCTGAACATGATTGGTTTAATAAGTAATCAGGCCTGTTTAGAGTTTGGGTGACCCAGAGTTTATAGACATGTTGACCTTCTGTTCCCCGTTTTATTAGGTCTGGTTGTACATTGAATGAATTTGCTGTATACCAGATAACAAATGAGGACAGCAAAAACCATAAGGGAGCTATTTAGCTCTGTCATGACTGCTGGTGATGCAGCCGAACACATGCTACAGCAGACTGCACTTCATACAACTGAATCATTATGTAATGGGGAACAGTGTGCTGCGAGGTGCAGACAGCCTGCAAGTTTTATTCCAATCAGCTGTAGGATGATGTAAATGCAGAGATCGGTGCGTCTTCTCCGATCAGCAGAACCTGTTTGGTTGCTTCATGTAATGCTTGTTATTTTTCTGCCCAACAGCTTTCAGAGATAGAGCCGTTCTATTGTGTGTTAGACAAGCTGTGGTAGACTCTCGTGTGGAAGCATGTCTATTTAGCTGCCAGTTAAGCTAAAAATTTTTAAAAAAAAAAGCTTATTATCTCTGGAGGGAGGCGAGCGTTTGCTTGATAAAGAATCAGATAGCAGAGAAAGATGAAGAGGGAGACAAGATAATGAGGGCAGCAGCAAACAGGAAAAAACCTGACTGTTGAATAGGACGCTGAAGTGTCTGAGGCATCAGCCGGATGAAAACCCACAAGGACGCACCGAGGCAGCGAACCGCATGACTAGTAGCAGCAGGAGCCGCACGGTCACCACTGAAAGCAATTAAACACAGCAAAACACCATCCAGCAGATACAGTTCAGCTCCGACACAATGATCTAGTCAAACAACGGATTCTAAAGACATAATTAAATCAAGATGGAATTAAACGGAATGGGAATGATGTAGATAAATCCTACTAAGTCTTGTCTGCCTCACTGAATGATAATACTTTTTTGGCTCCTTTATGAGATTTATGATGTGAGGACAAATTCTGACCCTGATCAAAGGCTGTTTCCAGTCATTATTTTCTTAACTGATTAAACTTCAGGTAGCTTTTTTGAGTAATTTATTGTTTATAGCATGAAATATAAAGAAAAAAAGGCTTATCATGTTTTGTCATAGTTCAAACTGATGTCTTCGAAAGTTCTGTTCGGTCCAGTCTAAAGTCGAACCAAACCCACGGCAGCAAATCCTCTTTTTCAAGAAGCTGTAGGTTGAGAATGTTTGTAGAATGTTTTCTTTTCATTCACTCGGCCACTATTACCTTAAATCAGGGGTCTCAAACTCCGATCCTCGAGGGCCACTATCCTGCATGTTTTAGATGTTTCCCTCTTCTGACACACCTAATTCAAATGATCTGGATCGTTATCAGGCTTCTGCAGAGCTTGATGATGAGCTGATCATTTGAATCATGTGTGTCAGAAGAAGGAAACATCTAAAACATGCAGGATAGTGGCCCTCGAGGACCGGCAGTTGAGACCCCTGCCTTAAATATATCACACCAGGAACACACAGATGTTCACACATTGTCTTAGCTCAAATTCATTTCCGTCAACTGACTAATCATTTCAACCCACTTCTTCTGTATTCACTGTGCTGGCCAATAAAAGTTCTTCCACATTTCTCTCAGGTACACATTTGTGGACATACTGAGGGCGATCCTGCTGTCGCTGGAATCTATGATTGAAGATCCCGAGCTGCAGGTCAACGGCTTCATCCTCATCATCGACTGGAGTAACTTCACCTTCAAACAGGCGTCCAAACTGACCCCCAGCATGCTGCGGCTGGCCATCGAGGGGCTCCAGGTAGGAAGAAGTCCACAGTCAGGGAGCTCTGCTGTGCTGGTTGGTTGTTTAGTAGTTGCTAACCAAGATGTCAACATAGCTTATTTTGTTTTTATCCGAAACCAGGGTCATTCATAAGTCCTGTCCTAATTTTAGCTGCCTTAACTTTGAAGGTTCTCTGGGCAACACTTGTTATTAATGACACCAGTGGCTGCTAAGTGAACTCCAGTCTGCATCCTGTTGCACATGCTCACATAATAGACTGTACAAAAAGATAGACTTGACCACAGCGATGTCACACGCTGGTTTTGCGGACTACTATTTTCTAGTTTGGAATTGGTGAGATGTGGATCTGACTAAGGACTGGAGGACACTGTGCTCATAGCGAACTGTCAGTGTCACGGTAGACCCACCCCAAAAGACACCCTGCTGTCTTAACGTCTGTTTTCCTATAAATGAGATCATAATTAACAAAAACGAACATCATGCTGTATTAAAGGAGACGTGGAACTAGTAACTGAGACCATAAACTCATTAGGGAAATGTTCACTGACGTAACAAATCAAGGGAGAAGTTGGGTTATCTTTGCAGAGACTTTTCATACAATCAGGCTTCTTTTGGCAATCAGTGAAGTCGCCCCCTGCTGGCTGGTAGAAAGAATGCAGGATTCAGTTATTTCTGCGTTGGCTTCAAGCACTTCCAGTTTCAGCTTTTATCTCATACATCATAAGTAGGGGCAGGTGGAGCCAAAACAGTGATGTGACATACACAAGAGTGAATGGCATCATGTTGATAGATGTGGTAAGTAAAGTTACTCTGTTTTGTTTTATAGCTTGACTGTAAACTATATGTGAGACTACAGAGTATATTTGACTCTCCAGTACTGGCATGGTGCTACAGTGAAGCAAGACATAGGTCTGGCTCTGTGACACTAGAGTTTGATTTGATTAATGTTGTGTTTTTTACCCTGAGTTGTCCCTCCTGTCCATGTTGGCCCCAGTTTTCCCCCGACGTCGGTTATACACCCGTTTACCCAGACAGGCTTCAGTGTGTGTTGTAATCTGCGCTGTGCTGGGAACCCGTCCCGATTGTTGATGTTCGGGGACTGTGTTGCATAAATGGGAGAAGAAGAGTGGTATTGAGGCAGGACACTCAGGACTGATCATGAACACCACCTCCCAGAGATTTCACCTTGAGTCCTCCACGCAGGAATCCGTCCATCAGCTGTTTCAGGCAACCGAGACAGTCAGGGAAGCATTTTCTCAGTCTTGGTCTCATTTTAAATCAAAGTGCCTTGAATACTTTTGGACAACCCTAAGGACTTCCATCAATAGGTTACTCTACAATCCTTTCACATATTGGTGATTAAAAGAAAGCAATGAATACATAGAAATGACTCTGCTCAGACCCTGTAAAACTACTTGCTACACAACGTTGGAGTAATTCAGCCACACATGTTCAAGCCGAAAACCCATTCTGAAGAATATATTGATACAGAAAGTCCCAAACTGTAAGCTGACAGGATTGGCTCCCTAGGTTTGTTACATATGAAACCCTGGAAGTCTGGGGTTTAAATGCTCAGCCATGAGACTGACTGCTAATTTTGCTCAAGATGTGTCTTCCAGCAAATAAAAAACGCCATATGGACGTGTTTGCAAGGTGAAAAATCTTCATATTCACCAGAGGGGCTTTTAATAATTATAAAGTAATCAAATAGGTAGGTATTTTATTGATCCAGAGGGAAATTCAAGTAGCCAGCAGCATATTAAACATACAGAATATACAGAAATATCTACAACTTGTATTACTATCTTTCTCATTTCCTGAATTTATTTAACATTAGAGCTGAAATTATTGGCCAAATGTCAGCATTCTGATAATCGCATTGAAACATTAGACACAATTATAATATATTAGCTGGGTCAAGCCTCTGAAATAAGAGGATTTACTGCTTTTCTTTATTTTATATAATTTTAAATGACTCTTGACTGTTTGTCAGACAAAAAAAGTACTATTTGATTCACAGCTTTCTGGTGTTTTATAGACTGATCAACTGATTTTTTCATCAGTATAACTAAATAATTGTTAGTTTTAGCTCTATGTTGCTCATTTTTAAGTATCTTAGCAGTGACAAATTTACCATCTTGTCCTTCCACAAAGCTGTTTTGGCTTCGGATACCTTTGGACACTGAGGACTTCCATTAACAAGAAGCAGGACTGTCATTATTTTTTCCTCTCTACTGACTGCTGGCTCGATCCTCATAGAGCACTTGATTTGGTATTTTCCTGTTTTACTTCTTGACCCTGTGCAGCACTTGCCTTCTTCTTTTTTTTCCCCCCCTTAAAGCTATTTTATGTTTCCTGTCAGAGCTGAGGGAAAAGCAAAGTCTTAAGCTCTGCTCGGCTCTAAAGTACTGTTTTCCCCTTTTGCGACAGCGGCGGAACAAACCTCCAGCTCCCTTTCCATCATCCCCCCTCTGCAGTCAAAACGTTCCACTTAAGAACAAGCCAAGCGCCGTGTTAAAGCCGTGAGCTTGTTTAAAGAGCAATAGAAGGAAATAATGACATTTCCGTTTCGATTACGCACTGCTGGCTGTGTTTTTTTTGTCAAGGCTCGCTTGGCAGGTAGATGATGCAAAGAAAAAGTGATTTTTACTAGTTGTCAGTTTGGCTTCCCTCCATTGTGGCCTCCTCTAATAAGCCTTGGTATTTTCTCGTGTAAACAGGGAAACATGACAGTGAGAAATGTGACAGTGCTCTCAGGAGTGTTCATTTCCCATCAGTCTCCTCAGTCATCAGGACACCTTTAACGTCATTATTGAAACGAGCTGATGGAGAAGAGAGCACAGCCGTCCTCTGGTAATCAGCCAAACCTGAGAGGAAATGTCTCGGTTGCTGCTGCTGCTGCTGCTGCTGTGTGTTCGGATGCAGGAGCTCGTTATTGCTTTCTCAACATCCCTGTGAATCATCTGCCAACTTGTGTTGGGCTCCATTAGTCAAAGTGAAATCTAAGCGGAGGTGCTTCTAGAGGGAAGTGTCGAGTAAGATGCAGCGTGGTCTGAGAGATTATCTGATGAGGTGCTGATGGATGCCAAACTCAGAGATGCATCCTTTGAGTTTTACACTAAAACTACAGTCGTCCCTCGCCATATCGCGGTTCACTTTTCGCGGTCTCACTGTGTCATGGATTTTTAAATTGTATATATCTAATTTTGCATCACGGATTAAGAAGAATTTTAAATCGAATTAAAACACGTAGCGTCCAGCAGATGAGTAAACAAATTTTTGCGCATATGGAAAACGCAGCTACGCCTGCTTTGGCTTGAGCTAGTTTGCCCACGTGAGATCGTACACGGCACGCTATTGGCTGATGGATGGGAGGCGACCAATCAGAGCACTGTGTTCTGTATCTTGGGCGCTGATTGGCTCACCGACCGTAGCATCAATCTCTTTTGTCTCCCGTGTATAGCAGCGTTCAGCATCTTGTCTTGTCCATGTCACATCTGAGCCCTACGATGTCGCCCAAATGTTTTGCGTCTTCTAAGGCTTCTGGCACCAAACCCAAGCATGGGGAGGCTTTATAAAGCCTTAAAATATATATAAATAATAAATATAAATTCTCTATTTCGTGTATTTTTGCCTATCGTGGAGGTTCTGGAACCTAACCCCCACGATAGATGAGGGACCACTATACATCCTACGTCACATGTCTTTAAAATCTTACCCTTTACCAAGTGTTCAGGTCAAATTTCTTTAACAAGCACTAATACTATGTTACGTGATTTTTTTCGTCACAAGATGTCCAGTGATAAATTGGACCTGCATCAAATCTGTACATGATTGGGAAGAAGGTTTTAAAGTAAGGATGGGGATCAAATCATATTACTTAGTTGGTACTGAGCAAAATGCTTGAATATTTGCTCCATTGTGGGCGTTTTGGCAATTTTACCTTTATTTTAGGAAACTCTGGGGATTCTGCCTCCTGTTAAAATGAGTAACTCCAGTTCAGTTGTGTCAGATTCTCAGCCATCCAGGTCACTGTAATCCTAAGTGCTTCAGTCGGAGGCAATCTTTGGTTGTTGAACCACTTATGATTCAATTGAGGAGGAAATAGTGCTGCACAATTGTTAATCTCAATCACGATGTTGGCTTCCCGCAATTAAATGAACGTGGTCGACTGTAAGACTGAAAATTCGCTCTCCGCTCACAGAAAACCCTGCTGCATGTCAAACCACCCGCTTCATAAACTACCAGTCAGTCACCAGCGACTGATTGAAATGTTTTGGCTTCACTTTTTGGGGAGCCGTCACGCCGCCGTGCTTGAACCCCTGCAGCGGCGGCCTCTGCAAAAACCTCCCCACGTTTTTCTTTTTTTTTGCCCACAGTTCAGAGCAGAGGAGCGAAACGCAACAGAGAGCAGACGGGCGAAATGAGAATCAGATGTCTGGAGCAGAAGGTGATCGTCATCCGTTGTTTTGAAGTATTTGGGATTCAGGGAACGAAAAACAAGAACAAGTCATATGCTAGCGTGTCACTTTTGTCTTTGCCGCAAAGCGAGACAACTATCTGGTTCAACTACTTGAAAAAACAACACAAAACTGCAGCGTGAAGGTCAAGAAATGTAACACACCAATGTTATGTCACTGAATCCCTGTCCTTACCCGGCAGCAATCCTGATCTCATTAACAGTGATGCTATACAGTGCTGATTTCATTTTGATATTTTGCTAAAGGAGATGGACTGTGAGTAAGGGCTAGTCTTATTATGAGATCACAAAGATTTGTACTTTAGCAGGGAAGTTGCACAGCAGTGCTCTGTTTAAATGCAGAGGTGCAACTGAATATAATTATCGTTAAGTGTAAGTTAGGCGTCAGAGATTTTACTGCAGCTCAGGTGCTAAAGCAAGTTGTCCACTAATTGCAAGTTTGGCGGTTCAACCCACAGCCCCCTCCATGTGTCCAAGCGTCCCCCAGTCCCCCGAACCTCTAGTTGCTCCCAGTGGGAGCTAACGCCCTGCATGGAAGCTCTGCTGCCAGTGGTGTGTGAGCGGGTGAATGAGAAACACATTGTAAAGCGCTGTGGAAGCTGAAAACGAACTATAAGTGTGGATCATTTACCATTTATATCTCTTGTACCATGGAAACTGTCCTTTTAATATCCCTGCTTGTATGAGGCTATTGCATTGTAAACTGATCAACAGGACAACACAGTAGTTATAGCACAGTTATTATTATGATTACTCTGATTTTTCAGTTATGTAATTCCCAGCAGAAGCTCCAAACAGTTATTTTCACTTGGTTATTTTTGGTTTCCTTGGATAGATATTGTACATGAACTGCTTATACAATATACAAGATTATATCCATTTTATTTTTTCCCTTCTTCCAAATGTGACTGAATCCTCTAAATCATTCATTAGAGCAATATTCCAGTTTGTATTGACATGATGTTATTTGTTAGCCTGTAAATTTTGCTAGTTAATGAACGTTTTTCGATTTATTTTTCTATAATGAGCTTCCCCATTTCTTCGACTGAGCTCAATACCAGATTCAAATCAATGTCAAATGTCAGCTTTCTTCAGTTAATCTGTCTTCTGCTTAAACCCCAAAGAGATTTAAATAAATATTGTATTTTCACATTAGCAGAATACTTTGATACCTCTCCCCTCCTTCACTTTCGGTAAACATCAGTTTCGTGCTGTCGGCGAGGGAGAAATCTCTCTCCTGCTTCACACTCAGGGAATAACTGTAGACTCAAGCCAGTGCATCACTGTGACGAGCCCATATATAACACATTTCTGACGGCTCTCCAGACACAGATTAGAGCCTGAATTATTGATGGGAGCTATTAGCTGAGCCCTGAGTCATTCCCAACTGTTCACCCGAATGGATGCTCGACGTTTGGTGCAGGAAACAAAGGGAATGAGAGTGATGGGGTGATCTGATCGGATTTCATTCGATTTAACATATATAATGCGCAAAACCTGTTACTAAAATGAGATGTGGCTATGAATGTAGTCCTGTTTTTCACAGCATGTAAAGGTGAGAAAACAAATTTAAGAGTGACAGTGATGTTTGTTTTCCCTGTTGTCAGCTAATCCCATGATGACCAACCATGCATGTATTCAACTATCAAATATAGTTTGTTTCCCATGTCTGACATATTTTATTTGTCTATGCTTTGGAGCTATATTCTTATCCAAAGAATTTTAAAAGCACATCTTAGACTCAGTCCCACTTGCTCTGTCCTTTTACTGTGAAAAGCCATTAGAGCCCCAAATGTGTGTTAATTCGCTGCTGAAAATAGTCCCCTAAAAATGCACTGTTTTCTCTTGTTTGAGTAATATTTGCTAAAAAAAATACAGGGCCCAGCCATGTCAGGACTTTATTTATCATTTAATAAAGCTTCTATAATATATTGTTTACTTGTTTATAAAGGTCTATGCTAGAGATCGATCGATATAGGTTTTCCTGGGCCGATACCGATGCCAATTATTGGTAGTCAAGAAAGTCCAATAACTAATATTTTGAGCCGATATGCATTAGATGTAATGTCTTAACAGTATGTAATAGCAGAGAACCCATCATCCATAACTAGGGCTTCTCCTTTATAAAGATGGCTATAACTGGATATTTAAAAAAGAAACGGGAGTGATTAAGTTGATCAGTTTGTCTCCTGCAGTTCCGTCTGCTGTTCTTCTGTTTTCTTAATCTTTCACTGCTCTCTCACTTTTATTTCCCACTAAGGTCCAGATCTTAAAGTATTAGGTATTATTGTTTTCCGGACTCTGTTTCAGGATAATCTGTGGCTGCCTTCTAACTTAGCCGCTAGCCGTTAGCGCAGCTTTAGCCACTGTGAGAGAAGCTAATTTCCTGGTTTCTGTCAACGGCTTGCGTTTCTTGTTCAGTTTTTGCAGTCTCTGCTTGAGAGACATTTCTGAGAGCACAGAGTGAAACAGACAGAGAGACGAGGCTGCATCAGACCTGAAGTAGCACATTTAATTCATCAATAATCGCCCAATAAAAATACAGATACTGATAATTGGAAAAATGCCAAATATCGACCACGATAATCAGCCAGGCCGATAATCGGTCTATCTCTATTCCATGTCTGCAGTAGATTCTCGTGGGTCTCCTCGTCCAGAGCTAGTAGTATGAACCAGAAAGGAAAAGTCTAACCACGAGGCTGCAAATTAGGTTGCTTTTATGACACTATTTTTCCCTAAGCAGCCATTTTTATCCGTACTGTCTCTGTTAAATACAATTCCGTAGACAAATTAATAGCAAATGCATTCCGTATTTGCTTCACAGTCTCTTTACAGTAGCTATGTGAGAATAGTAGAGGCGAGCCTGAGTCATAGCCAGAGAGAGACACATCTGAATACAGCTAAACAGCCACAGTGAGTCACTTCAGTCTGAGCAGGTCTGGTTATGAATGTGCAAACCAGTAAGTGTTTAAAAGCAGCTGGGTCACACTAACGCGCAGGGCAGCCGTGCGGAGTCTCTCTGCATGAGGGTTTGATGCAGCTTGATGGCTGATTTACACTGAACGCATCGCTCAGTTAACTTCTGTGTGCATCAGCAACTTTATATCTGCTCCCGCTGTCCTCGTTTCCCTTTGTCTCCGCCGACTTTTTTCAGTTCTTTTCTGCGGGATTATCTGATGTCATTATGAGACAAATAACAATAGGAATTACAAGCGTGCGAAATTTTCAATTATCTGGAAGAACGTAATTATAATTTTATAAACCAAGAGGAGTGTGTGTGTTTGTGATGCAGCAGCCGCCGCCTGTGTTTATTTCGGCTGCATTTTTAATTTAAGTCAGTTTATCACAGTTGTTTTTGTCTCGCATGCGAATTAGTGTGGCGACGATGCACTGCACTTTATTATCAGCTGAAAAAGAGACTGAACGGGCAAATCAAGACCGGTTACCTTGAAATGAAGTTAATAATCTACCTTAAATTAGATGATGTGATTTGTCTACTGAACGTAAAGATCAGTTTCAAACATCCTAAAATAAGATAATATGACATTGTTCAGTCGCCGCCCCATCTGCCTCGGTTGTGATTTAAAGTTTGTCATGGCAACCCGACAGTGTTAGTTTAGAGCAAATACAAATAGTATGTAGGCCACATGCCCTGGGATCCAAATTTGTGGCACAGTGATGTACAGATCACAGCAGAAGCGAGTCTGGTTCCCCGCTGGTGGCCCCCTTGAGGCTTCGGTGTTTGTTACATCCCCAAATATGCAACTGTGTTTTGTTTGGCTCATTCTTTGGGTTATTTTTGGGGGTATTTTTGCCCTTAAGTGTGAAATCAGACGGCAGACGGAAAATGCGGTGGAGAAGGAGATGAGGACGGGGCCGTTCGTTGTAGCTTGCGAGTCGTGACCCGTTATCAGCAGCTTTTAAAGAGAATAAATGACAAACTGACGGCTCTGGTCTTGGAGCTGCAGCAGTAATGTTGATCACATTATTGCATTTGTCCTGAAGCTCAATAGATATCACTTTTAAGGGCTTATCAGCATGACAGCATGATTGGAATCAGACGATTTAATGGCTTTCTGGTCATTTTGTGTCTCTTCAGTGAATGTGCCGCTGTGGTAAAGCTTTTCTAAATGGAAAGGGTTCATCCTCTGGGGATTGTGGATGTCAGATTTCAAATGTCTGGTTTGATTGCAGAACAGGCAAAGGGTCAGCGCCTTAAAACATTAGTGGATTGTAAATATTAATGAAAAGCAAGTGTAAAAGACATCCAACATTAGTTTGCAGAATAGTTTCCCCTGTGGATAAAAGTGTCGACCCAGTGGACAGTATAACAAGCGGAAGGCGATGGTGCCACCAAAATAATTCGAAATTTGAGAGTACAGTGATCCCTCATCTATAGGGACCTCTAGGGACCTCATATTTATTTAATTATTTATATATATGTTTTAAGGCTTTATAAACCCTCCCCACACTGTTATTGGCCTTTCCCACACTCTTATGAACACTTCCTACACTCTTAAACCTTCTATCAAGAGGAGCTCCTACAGCCGTGTCTGATAATGGAACTAGCGACGCAGCGATCCACTTGAAACGCCTACTTCAGAAAAACTTTTCCATATTTTAAACACACTGACACCGAGGACGTCCGGCTGCCTACCTACCGGGAAAGTGATGATGATGTTACGGTAATCCTACAGACTGTCACCGGTTCTCTGACGGTTATTTCCAGTAAAGACTCATCGTGTGGGACCAAAGGTTCTGGCTGGCTTCCATCACCACCAATCAATCAGCGACCGACTGGCTCAAGAGGAAGCGGCCATAGCTGGATTTTCCATTCGTGCGTCTACTCATCTGCTGTTTTATACACAATGTAAAAATCAGCGACAAGTGAACTGCGATATGGCGAGGGACTACTGTATTTAGACCAAATGTACACACAGCACCATGAATGATAGTCACCTGCTCACTGCCATAAAATGAAGAGTTCATCCTCCTGGAAGCAGGAATATCTACAAACATAATGGAAAATGTGCCACAAGTCTTGGAGACTCCCTGTCATTTAACATAAACAGCATGACAACCTCTGACCTGAGACCTATAAGTTTGTCTCTGGTCACTGATTCAACCTCATACCGCTCTCTCACCTCTCCACCATTGCCTCCTCTAGAACGTGAACGTCCCTGCCTCTTTCTCTCCACTCGCCCCTCCCCACTCGCTGCGGCATGAGCACACCAGCTCACCTACAACTCTGCTCAAACACTGTAAAACTGCTGCACAATGACGAGTTGCAATATTGGAGTAATTCAGACATATGCATTGAAATAAAACATCATTTCCAAAGAAGAAGAATAACACAGAAAGCATCACTCAGCCATGGTTCATTAGCTTTCTAAAGTATGCAAACCGAAGTCCATGTTTTTAGGAAATGTCATGGCTACACTGAGTTTTAAGGTGGACGTTCTCAGTCTTGATCCTGGCTGATTATGTTCAGGATGTATTTTCTAGCAAATAAAAAAAACACTTGACTTGACTTTGGAATTATTCCTCACATAGATGCAGGTTCAAACATGAAAACATTATGAAATATCCTCTGAGGAACATGAATATCTTCTTTGCATATGTGTCCAGTGGTCGTTGTGGATCCAGAATTTGGGATCTTTTTGCTTCACTGCTGGCAAGACGGGAAAAAAAAGCTCCTTTTGTTGTTGTTTTCCGTTTGCTTTTTGATTTATGTCTGAACAGTAAAAACATAACAGGCAACGGGGGATGAATTGTGAATCGGTTGCCGACACAATGGAGCTTTGTGTCCTTAAACTGAACCAGCGTAGCTTTTAACATGCTGCTGGACGTTTTGTGCTGCAGACGGACCGTTCTGTCTGTGATTTCTATTCACGTTCCTCTTCGACACACTACATACAGCGCAGTTACATGCTTGATTTTCCCAGCTGTGTGAGAAGCAGCCCTCCGCACACACTTCTTTATGCGCTCTTAAAAGAGATTACATTGAAGAGTCCAGGGAAACACAGGAGGTGAGACAGTGTGTAATATGGGATTCAAACCCATCCAGTCATAATCCCCCAGGATTACCATGTTACAGAGGGATTAACATTTCAAGTATGCACAACTTTCTTCTGGCTTGTTCTTCTCTAAACAAGTTTGCAAAATGTTTTGAAATGGGATTTAAAGTAATGCGTAAAAATCAGTTAAAGTACTTATCTGGCAAAGATGCTGTGGAGCATTTTTAATATTGCAGCTTTTACATGAAATCCTTGAAATGTCAGAGGTTCAGGAGTTCAGAAAATAACTTCACAGATTATCAAGGCCGATGTGAAAAAAAAGCACAACCAAACAATTCATAATAAAGAAATTCCCAATAAAATAAAAAGAAGAATATTAAACCTTTTCAAGCAAACAGCTTTTGTCATTTCATAAAGAAGATTTCTTCTTTTTTGAGGAGCACAAAGACGATATAAAAGACATCGAGCGGTGGAGAAAGTTAGCACATTTCATGCACAAAGGACATTCAAAGTGCTTTACGAAACACATTGAAAACATTAGAGAAGAAAACCTGAATAAAAGGATTACAGTTCACATTAGAAGAATAGAAAACCTTTCAGTGAAGAAAATATATTGTCAAATGAAATGGATGTGAGAGGTTTTCATCCACATATATGGGGATTTTTCCATTTCTTTATTTTCTCTTTTTCATTTTTCATCCTTTGATGTTTTCAGTATTTTTACTTTATTACTGCCAGCTGTTTGATGACGCCGTGGGTGAAGCAGCGCCTCTCGTTGTGGAGCTGTCGTGTTGCTCCGGTCAGGGATGTGAATCACCTCGTTAAGGTGATCTGTCACACTGTCTGACCTCAGATCAACTACCTGCCACTCACAGTAATGAATGAGCTTCTTCCTGAAGCCCTGACAGGTAACCCAATGTTCAGCCGCTGACATGCAGTGGACTCAACACTGGAGCTTCACGTATGTTTGAAGCTGCACAATTTAGCTTCTAATGTCCAAATAATGGTGATAATAATGGTAAAATGTTCAAATCTGACAGGATTTGTTGCATATTTGTTGGCAGACCACCTTGATCCAGGGATCAGTTGTTTAGATTTTGATGGTGATCTGGATTTTTGTCCATGAACCGTTTTTGTTGTGGCTGAAGCCCGTAGCGTTGCATTCAAAGGCTAGTGCAGTTGTATTTCTTTCTTTTATCTTTTTGTTTTTTGCCTTAAGCTGTAAAGGATGAGGTCCAACCTTAGTTAAATATTTAAAGCCAAAGCAAGTAGCTGCTTTCTCTGCACTTTGGAGTCAAGGGCAACAACATCACTGTAATGTGAAACAAAGCTGTAAGTTCACACTCTGGAATTCTTGGTTTTTCACTTTTAATTCAGTTCAATCAAGTTGGGAAGCATCTTGTACCTTCTGTCCAACCCTGTCTCTCAAAAACTGAATAATAATGATAATGCACTGGTTTTATGTAGCGCTTTTATAGGAACTCAAAGACGCTTTACATTGCATTATTCATTCATTCCATACTCAGTGGAGGTAAACTATGTATGTAGCCACAGCTGCCCTGGGGTAGACTGACGGAGGTGAGGCTGGTAGTCTGCGCCATCGGCCCCTCCGACCACTCACTCTCACACTGCATCCCCCCAGGCTTCACTAACGGTCTCCCATCCAGGTGCTGACCAGGCCCAACCTCGCTTAGCTTCCGAGGTCTGACGGGATCGGGCATCCACAAGGCGACATGGCCTTTTAAGAATTCCTAAAAAGTGGCAGAGGAGGAAAGACTTCCAATTCAAAAGAGCCCAGAGGTTTGCTTAAGTAGGTTGGAGGAGAGGATGGAGGTCTAAGTCCGTAACAGGGTCCTCACCACTGGAGAACAGGGTTTGCATCCCTTGTGGGATCATTTACCTTAGACTTACGTTCCAGGGATGTCGGGTTGTGTACAGGTGAAACCAGTGAAGAGTTCCCGTCTTGTGATGCCTGGTTCTGGACAGTTACTCTGAACTGTAACGTGAGCATGGTCGTCTGTTTGCCTCCAGGCTTTACTTGCTTTGTTTAATTAATGTGCATCATTATCCATATTATTTTTTATTTATGTGTGTAAAAGTGTTAATTTGTGTGTTTTTCCATTGCTGTGTTAGCATTTAAATAAATGCGTAAATTCAAAGTAAGCTTAAACAAACACACATTTCGCCTCCTGGCCTTTATTTTTTTTTAAAAATCCATGTGAAATTAATCAATAATACAATAACACACTCTGAAAGTAATAAACAGACCTATTCCCACCTCCTAATTAAATGAATAGTTACAAGATTAAAAAGTTAATTTAGTGATTAGGATAAACCTTTTGAGTTGAGTTTGAGTTGTATTTTGATGAGTTGTGTTGACTCAATAATGTTGCATCAACTTAATACTGTGTGTGGTTTAAAGTCAAATTTCTGCATTAAAAAGGCTTTAAAACTTAATTTTTTAATTTCAGATGGTGAAGACTGCTAATTAAATGTGCCTTTCATTGTAGAAAAAAAGTTAATTCAGTGTAGTTTGTTGGCTGAACATAATTTTATTAGAGGTTGTCTGAACTCAAAAAGATTTATGCAAAGTGTTGCATTCATTTTCTTTATTAAGCCCAAACATTTGGAGTGTATATATTACTCAGCTCTCTTATTCTGACACAGGAAAGTGCAGTGTTCTGGGTTAAATAGACACTTGTCATCTTCTAATTATGTAATGTCATTTCAAATGACATCTTTTCTTAAACATACAATTTTACTTTGTCATCCGAGTGTTAAATAAGAAACTCGACTGGATATTCAGAGTATGAAAGAGAACAGGACTGTAATGGGATAAATGACCTCACACTGATGATGAAGAGCATCTGTGTCTGTGGTGGACCAGCCTCCTCTGTTTTCACTCTCTCCCTCTGTCCCCTCTCACCTCCCCTCCTTTTTTTTTTTTTTTTACTTTTGTTGTTTTTACCCTCCCCCCTCTCTCTCACAACATCATCATCCTCCCCTTCCCCCTTATCTCTCTCCCCTCAATTCAGCCTCTCCATCATTGTTCACTGCAGACAATAGTGGCAGTTTAAATGACGTGACAGCAGCCTGAGCGCTCGAGCCACACAGAGATAATGATTCATTTTGTTTAAAAATGAACTCAACAGACAGAATCAACAATTATTCATCACCAGTAATCAGTGTTTTCTATAGAAGCCTAATCAGGTTAAGACAATTCGCCACGGATCTCATCCTTTAAAACGTCTCTTCTTGCTGTTTACTTCTCGCCCTCCTCTTCCCTCTTTGAACCTTAAAGGAGCATCATGTTCTTCATCGGCAGCCAGTTGCATGCTGCACTGTGCTTCGTCTTATCCCCCCCCCACCGCCTTTCTTCTTCCGCCCTCTCCGGCTCCCTCCTGCTTCATCCCACCCTCGCCACGTTGCCACGGCAACATGTCGGACTGCCGCGCTATCTGCTCTGCCCTCTCCTCCAGATGGGCTCCCTTTTGTTGTGCGTCTGAGTGTCGGTGTGTGCCGAGACAGACACACACACACACACGCTTCTCCATCTCTTTTTTCCGAGACGCTCGCAGGCAGCTGATGGAGTGTCAGCGAGTGTGCCACAAAATACTGTAAATGTATTAGGTGTTGTGTGAATGTGTGACGTGTTATTAATAGTGTAATGTTGCACGCAGTACTGAAAAATCACCTGATGCAGGCCGCTAAAGAACAGTTCCTTTACGTTTACCATTTTTCTTCCACTTTACGTTAATCTTGTTGGTGTTTGTTGCTTGTAGTTTTTCTAAAATCCATTCTGGGGCTCAGGTTTTTGGTTTCCAATGAAATGCTTTGACAGCCATTGAGTGGACTGAGTAGCATGTGCCCGCAGCAGAAGAGGCTTCAGTTACACGACTGCATTTCGAGAACCCTTGTTTTTTGTAACAGCAGCACTCACTCAATTGGATCTAACTGGGGTAATACACTAAACCCAACCCACCAAACCCCTTCAACCTCTTAATCATCCTGGAAATACAGTCCTGAAGTTGCTGCCTTCTCTACTGGAGACACATATTATCGAATGGATTGCTAAATGTACGCAGAGTCACGTTCTGTTCAGTAACCTGATTTAGATATTATTGGCCCAATATGCAGACACTTACCCCAATAACGCAGGCAACCTCTTGCAGCCGTGTCAATAAATGCATGTAAAAAACACATAGCAAAAGGGGGTTTTAATCCAAACTATGATCAGTTTCTAAACTAACCATATCGTTTTGGTGCCAAAACTTAGCTAAGAAGTAGTTATAGTGGCCACACTTAACTACTTATCGACTGAAAAAACGCAAGTGAACACTGAGAGAAATTCAGTGAGTGAAAGTCAATATGAGCATTAAGTGAAATATGAAGCTATAATTACTAAGAAGACTGGACTCAAACTCAAGTCCCCTGGATAAAAGTCTGCTGACTGTAGGCCAACTCTGCTTTCTGCATCCACGAGGGTACACATTTTTCATCCACAGAAGTCCACGAGGGTCCACGTGGATCCGTGTGCAGAAGTCTGTGTGCAGCATAAGCTTTGTGACCACATGGACTGTCAACACTGCAAGTGCACTGAATGGAAAACAAATGGTGCCTAAAACAAATCCTTGTTATGAGGAGAGAGGAGTTGTAATAGTAGTTGCTGCAGGACTTTCGAAGTGCTTTGACTTACACCGATCAGGCATAACACTATGACCACCTGCCTAATATTGTGTTGGTCCCCGTTAAGTGGTCTAGAATGCTCTGAACCATTAGGCATGGACAAGAGGGCCTCTCAGGGTGTCCTATGAGGTCTGGAACCAGGATGTTGGCACTGGATCCTTTGGGTACTCTGGCTTGTGCAGTGGGGCCTCTGTCAATCCAACTTGTTTCACTGCATCCTGTTGATGCTTGATCAGAATGGAGTGTAGGAAGTTTGGAGGTCAGATCAACATGTTGGACCATTGTCATGTTCCTCAACATGTTCCTCATTGTTTGATGCTGTTTCCATGTGGTGGGGTGTATTTTCCTGCAGGGCTAAGCCAGTGTCATTTGGGATTTCCATGAGGGAGTTTGCTTGTTGTGGGACAATGTTTATTTGGGTGTCTAAGTCTCATCAACATGGATGTTAAAATCCAAGGTTTTCCATCAAAACACCACATAGTACCAATATGATCAATGTTATTCACTTCACCTGTCAGTGGTCATGATGTTGGGGCTGATCGATGTACACCTGCTTTCTCATTGACGATGCCCAAACAAATTAATAATAATAAGTCCTAAATTCTCCAGAAATCCTTTGTTCTGTTCACCCACTGTGCAAAGTCACATTATGCCTTCCATAAGCATCCACAGGAGCCCTTTGTGTGTTCGATATGAGGAGCAATGTGACCGACATGCTCCTATTGTAGTATTAATAGGACCGTGCGTGCATCAGCTGTCTGCA
The DNA here is from genome assembly GCA_024666655.1 of Dascyllus trimaculatus. Classification (NCBI taxonomy): domain Eukaryota; kingdom Metazoa; phylum Chordata; class Actinopteri; family Pomacentridae; genus Dascyllus; species Dascyllus trimaculatus. The sequence continues at coordinate 8,125,893 of CM045455.1, read as the reverse complement.
TTCAAAATCTGCATGGGTCATGTGGAAAGCATGAACTGCCCTTTATTCCTCCTTCAACCCTTCCAGCCTGTTTTGCTCCACGTCGTACATGCAAAATTGCACCTTTAAATGATGTGATGATGGAGCTCCATTAAATAGGGTGATAACAGCTCACTGAGCCTACCGGAAGGTGGAGGAGGTTCCTATTAGACCATGTGTGTAGGGATGATCTCAGATGATGTAATGGACGGATAACATTCGAAATGATGCTTCAGGATGAACTGTAACATCATTTGTTAAGTCACACATTAGTAAACTCTCCTGTGAAGTATCTCATCATCATCTTGATAGACTACTGGCACAAAACTGGTTCCCAAATGATGACCTGGTGATCCCCTGGCTGTCCATCCTGCACCATCATTGGACCAAACTCTAATTTCTCTAATACTTTGGTAATATCATACAAATACCCTTAAAATAATAATATTCCCATCAGCCAAGATGATAAATCCTGTACCTGCTACACACTGGCATGTTGCCATAGTGAGCATGTTATCATCCAGCCATAGACAGCAGCTAGTGTTGCATTTTGGCCTTGTTCTGTGTTTGACCTCTTTTCTTGTAGCTTTACTTTTACATATCTATTTATATCCATCCTTTCAGCTGTTTATATGTCAGCGCTCTATTTGGAAGTTGATCCGTTGCCAAACTAGTGGCAAAAAGATTGTTCATGCAGCTGTTACAGGTTCGGATCAGTTGATAGATTATTAATCAGCATCGACACAAGACTAATCTACTGATATCTGCTTATACCAGCTTCTCTAATGTGTGTGTTGCTGCTTTTTTTCTGTTTCGTATCATTTTACATTTCATTTCTTTGGTTTTTCGAGTGTTGTGTGTTATTTTTTTCACAGTTCTTCCTCATTTATCATTTAATCAGAGAAGCATTGTACTTAACTATTGAGTGCTTTTACTGTTCACATTATGCGTATATAGGTTTGTCCATGTTGGCTAAATGTATATGTGTGACCATTTCCAGATGCCTTTGCTTCATTTTTTTATGAACGTGCCTTCACCATGCGTGCATTTGGCCCACTATAGAGCCTGGATATGTGCAGATATTTAGACCACATTAGCATATACAGTCGAGTACAGCTCCAGTTAGCGAGCTCTCTGTGGATTTACTCCGCATTAGCATTATTATGTAACATACAGATCCCCGCAGAATAACTGGGACTCCTGAGAAAACTGTGCCAACAATGGCTGCAGAAAAACACACCAGATAAGTACTGACCTACTGTATCTCTTTAGGAAACAGCTCAGAATGTATTGTTTACTCTTAAGAGGCACTTGCTTGTAAAATATCACCTCAGTAATAACAGGAAGAAGTCTGATATCATGAAGCATTAATTCCACTGAATTACAATCTTTTTCATCATCATCATGTATAATAAATGATAAAAGGTTTCCAAGCACCCTGTAATTTAGTTTTTCTGAAGCCGTGTAATTAATACATATAAATGGATTTGCCAGTTAAATGCTGGAAACTGTGGTTGACTGGAAGCGGTTTTAAGTGATGTGTTTATGACTTTTTATTGCATTAGAACAGAAGGACAGACAGTGGTAGATAACCAGCAGATGATATCAGTCACTTCGCTCGAACATGCTTGTAAATGTCAAAAATCTATTGTTACAGTCTATAAACGGGGACTTGAGCTGGTTTGTTGTGAACAGAGAAGCTGTCGACCAGGTTCGTCCTTACAGAGAGCGACGTATTGATTCCAACTGTCCTTTCTGCCTGTTATCTCCTAACTGCAGATGGAAGAAGACAGCAGCTATCTGACCAAACACTCTCCCACTTCCATGAAATCAGCCGCACACGGTTTGGCTGATGGGAGACTTTGTCGATGGTTTGAGGAGAAGCTGCCAATAGCTGATATTGTCTGCCAATATTCAAGATCATATTCAAGAAAACAACAGCACCGACCCTTTGTTCTTGCTCTTACTGTGTAGGGTGGGTTTAAGATCTTCTAACCTCTTGTGGTTCAATCAGTGAGGAGGAAGGACTTAGTGCGAGCAATGAATGTTTAAGACCATGAACAGCAGAAACATAGAATATGAACATCTACTGATCAGGCATAACATTATGACCACCTGCCCAATATTATGTTGGTCCGACTTATGTGCTCAAAAATACTCTGAACAATTAGGCATGGATAAGAGGACCTCTCAGGGTGTCCTATGGGGTCTGGAACCAGGACGTTGGCACTGGATCCTTTGGGTACTCTGGCTTGTGCAGTGGGGCCTCTGTCAATCAAACTTGTTCCACTGCATCCTGTTGATGCTTGATCAGAATGGGGTGTAGGAAGTTTGGAGGTCAAACCAACATGTTGGGTCATTGTCATGTTCCTCAACATGTCCCTGATTGGTTGATGTCTTTCCCATGTGGTGGGGTGCATTTTCCTGCAGGGGTAGGCCAGAGACATTTGGGATTTCCATTTGCACGAAGAAGTGTGCTTGTTGTGGGACAATGTTTATTTGGGTGTCTAAGTCTCATCAACACGGATGTTAAAATCCAAGGTTTTCCTTTAGAACACTACATAGTACCAATAAGATCAATGTTATTCACTTCTCCTGTCAGTGGCTGTGTGTTGTGGCTGATCGGTGTGTACTTTTCAGTAGACCTTTCCTACACTATATTCATTCCTTCTGTCTCCCAAAAATGATGTTCTTTTATAACTAAATTGCGTTTCCATTTTGAAAGACAGGATCCAATGCATTTTGTCACCTTTGACATAGTAGGAAAGGCTTGTATTCTGAATGATATCTTCAGCTAGAATTATGACCAGTCATAATAAACTGTTAGTATCTGAAACTGGGGTTACAGCTAGTCATAACTCAGCTGAGTTATAGATATCTGAAATAAGACCCACACACACACAAACTCTAAAAGGGAAGTCATTTGTCCTGGAAGAATGATGTGGATTCCTGTAATGCTCTTTTTGAATAGGCAAAACTGACTTATGGATATCTACAACACATATCCAGTCTAGATATGTATCTGGATCGCCGTCAACGACAATGATAAGAATCTTTTACTACTTACTTTAGAAGACTTTCTCCATTTCTTTCTCAGATTTCTAGAAACATTTGTACCATGCAGCTCTAACAAGGTTAAGTGAAATTGATGATGATGCTAAGGCTAATCCTTACAGGTTTGAGCATTTAGTTCTTCATGTTGGCTGAGCCTGGTCTCACTGTCAACTCATCACATGCCGCTGCTTTCTCAGGATCTTTGGCGTCACATTTGAACACACTTTTTTAGATTTAAATTTTTAAATTGCAGGGTGTTTTGATAGAACTCTAAAACCTGTCACTGCTAGAAATAGCTGCCATGAGTCTGTAGGTAAATGTTCTCGGCTGGTGTCGCCACTGTTGCTCCACCTCAGGCGATGAACAAATACCTGAAAAAAGAAAAGATGTATTTTAACCCAAATCGTGGTCTTTTCGGAATCTTAACAAATTAGTTTTGGTGCCTAAACTGAACCAAAGATTGAGTGAAAACGAGAATAAAGTAAAACTAAGAATGTGCATGAACCACAGCCTCTCGGGTGGAAGTCATGTGATTTACACCACCTCCACATCCCCACTCCTCCAACCTCCTTTTGAAGCTCCTTTCAAGTGGAATCAAATTGAATATTGACGCCAAAGGATGCCTTGTGCTTATCTCTCAGACAGCAGCGGCTTTGACAGATTAGCATATTTTACGTGCTGGTAATGAAAACTAGATGGTTGGCGAAATGGGAGGTTAACGGATTTAGAACTTACTTTAGGGGGTGCATGGTTGACAGGTGGTTAGCACCGTTGCCTTATATCTAGAAGGTCCTGGCTTCCTCCCACAGTCCAAAGACATGCTGAGGTTAATTGGTGATTCTAAATTGTCCGTAGGTGTGAATGAGAGTGTGCTTGGTGGTGTGTCTCTATGAGGCCCTGTAATAGACTGGAATCATGTTCATGGTGTCTCCTGCCTTCACCCTGAGTCAGCTGGGATGGCTCCAGCCCCCGCAACCCTAAAGAGGTTTAAGCAGTGTATAGATAATGGATGGATGGATGGATGGATGGATGGATGGATGGATGGATGGATGGATGGATGGATGGATGGATGGATGGATGGATGGATGGATGGATAGATGGATGGATGGATGGATGGATGGATGGATGGATGGATGGATGGATGATGGATAGATGGATGGATGGATGGATGGATGGATGGATGGATGGATGGATGGATTGATGGATGTACTGTGTGGCGGCATAAGTCTAATTTTAATTTGCAGTTTCTTGTAATCAATTAAAATAAAGTTATTCAGATATGAGGAGAACATTCATTCTGATCAGAATAACTGGCAATAAGAGCTCACTGGTGTAGCTCTCATGTTGGAATTAACTTTCAGGTCCTCTCCAGGTCCATTATAGAGATTTACGATAAGTTAGTAGCCAGCAATAAGGCCGAATGATTTGGGAAAATATCTAGTTTAGATTTTTCAGACACATACTTAAATTACAGTTTTGATTTTCAGTATATGTTTTTAAAGGCCGGCTTTCAATAGCAGCTCAGTACTGTCATAGATTCAAGACATGTGATGGAGCATCACCACATCAGATAACATCAAAGATTTGACTGTCAAACAAAGATAAAGACATGAATTAGCAAAACTACTGGCAACAGTTTTATTGCTGGGTCAGACATACTAAATAATGTCTGACCCAGACTGCAGGTTTTGTGATTTGAAATTTTGATTTTAATTTGAAAGGGCTCATTTGCTCATCCCTAGATAATAGATAAGTACTTTATTATACTTACGGGGGAATCTGACTTAAACCTGTCAATACATGCTTCCAAAAAAACCTTTTTTAATTTTATTTCAGTGAATAAATCAATAGACTTTAAATGCAATCTTATTAATGTAGATATTTTGACAGCTGCTAAAACTGCAGCATACAGTAAAACTACAGGCCTCAGCAGTTTCTACAGTTCAGCTTCTTGTAAAATACGAATACATTTCTGAATTATTTTCTTAATGTATTATAAACAGATGCAGATGGAGATAGCTCTGGGTTACATCTTTAATCTCCAGGGACTCGGTCAGGATCAGGAGTGTATATTTTTGTGGCTCAGAAGCTCCAGGAGTCTTGACGCAGTGATGAACTGGGCACGACGGGCCAAGTCAGTGCTCTGTCGCTGCGTCTCTCGGCCTCCCTCCTGGCCGTTTGGCACCAGCACAAGATCTGTTGAGCTTCAGCCCACAATCTGGACACTCAGGTCAACTGCATAAAAAACACACACACTCATATTAAAAACGTAAAACTGTAATACATTTTTAAAAAGCCTATCACTGTCTCCTTCATATGAAACTGTGGAGCAGTTTTTGAGATATCCTTCATTCAAATGTTCAGATTCACCAGCTCAATTATATATATATGAGGCATAACATTATGACCACCTGCCTAATATTGTGTTGGTCCCCCTTATGTGCTCAAAATGCTCTGAACCATTGGACATGGACAAGAGGACCTCTCAGGGTGTCCTATGGGGTCTGGAACCAGGATGTCGGCACTGGATCCTTTGGGTACTCTGGCTTGTGCAGTGGGGCCTCTGTCAATCAAACTTGTTCCACTGCATCATGTTGATGCTTGATCAGAATGGGGTGTAGGAAGTTTGGAGGTCACATCAACATGTTGGGACATTGTCATGTTCCTCAACATGTTCCTGATTGGTTGATGTTTTTTCCATGTGGTGGGGTGCTTTTTCCTGCGGGGGTAGGCCAGTGACATTTGGGATTTCCATTTGGGTAATGGACTCAGGTGGTAGAGTGGGTGGTCCACTGATCACGAGGTTCGATCCCCGGCCCCTCCACATGTCAAAGTGTCCTTGGGCAAGACACTGAAACCAAAGTTGCTCCCAATGGAAGTCTGTCGCCATTGGTATGTAAATGTGTGTATGGATAGGTAAATGACCATTTACCATTTGCATGAGGGAGTGTTCTTGTTCTGGGACAATGTTTATTTGATTGTCTAAATCTCATCAACACGGAAGCCAAAATCCAAGGTTTAGAAGGTGGTAATAGTACCAATGTGATCAGTGTTATTCACTTCATCTGTTAGTGGTCAGAATGTTGTGGTTGATTGGTGTAAATAGAAGCTGGTGAATCTGAATGGTGAAAATATACATATATATATATATATAGAACTGAATTGAATCGAATACTTTTTATTTTGTATATGTGGTAGTAAAACAACGAAATACACTGAAGAGGAAAAAAAAACAAGACCATTGAAAGTAGACAAAACGACAATAACAATAGTCAGAGCAATGAATCCCACATGTCCAAAAAGGAGTAAGCTTATAAATATATAGAATGTCTCAGTTGGGAAAAAATTCATTTCTTTCCTTCCTGTTCCTCTCAGAGTTCCTAAGTGAGGTTTTCAGTGCTTCGTATCCTGCAGAGAGTGCACTTTAATTGGTGTGACCTTCGCTCACAGTGTGAGTTTCCAGCAGGAAGGAAACTGTCGGGTTACTTTTCAGACCTGAATCCCTGAATAAGTGTTTTCTGTCTCTTTTTATGTGTCAAACCTGCTGTTTTGTGAGGTTGGCAGGGAGAGAGCTGCAGCTAGGTGGGACTGAACACTAATGTATTGATAAAACTGCTGTTCTCTGTTGCCTGTAATCTGCTCTGTGTGCTTTGATTTGCTTCCTTGTAATTAAGCACAAGTCGAGGTTAGTCTGAGGATCGCTGAGCCTTTGCCCTGAGGAAGGCATCAAATGAAAGATTTCTGCTCGCTGCACCTCTGCAGTTCAAAAGAAAAAGGAAAAGAGCTACTGTGAACTTCAAAAAGGCTATTTCTCACTCCAGGTGCAAACCAGTTCAGTCGCAGTTGGATATTTTGCTATGAATCTCATCACACTCGCTCAAGTGTTTTGCATTTATGATGCTGTAAGTGAATTAAAAGATGACATCAAGGCTGTAATACCAGCTCACAAAAATCACCTCTGAATTGAAACAAGGGCTCCAAATAGTGATAATATTCAGTGTTCATTAGTTAAAACTATTTTCTCAATTATCAGTAAGTTTGTTGGTTGAGAAAATGCAAATGATCATGTGGATCAGTGATTCCCAAATCCCTAGATGACGCCTCGGGACCTCTAGTTTGTCCACAACCCAAAGACACTCAGTCTCCTTACATAGAAGAGGAAGGAAACCAGACAATATTCCCATTATAGAAAATGGAATTTTCAAAAACATTAACTGATTTTCTGATTGCACTCAGTACATTCAGATGATTAACAGATTTTTATGACTCTTCTCAGATCTTCTAAAACTGAAGTCTGGTCCTCCTGCACTGACTGTTTATATCTATTCTCATTTATAGTTTAGCAGTCAGAACTTTAGTTGAGCTTCACAGGACATATGCTACACAGCAAAATGTCATTAGTGCACAGAAGTAACATCATGCAGAACAGACAAACTATCCACAGTTTGAATCCCACCTGTGCTTTTCCTATCATGAAATAAATTCTGTTCCATTTGAAGCGTTCCAGTGAAGCAGCATGAGCAACATCTGGACCCTGGAGCTGGAACATCAGACTGGAATGACTCGATCAGTAACTGTCGCGTCTGACATGTCAGAATACCTGTTATCATGTAATGCTAGCAAAACTAGAGTAAAATCAGCCGAAATGTGCTAAAAATAAAAGCAGCTCTTGCTTGTGACACGTTTTTACCACAGGGAGGGATTCAGGAAGAAGCAGAAAGGAGCATGTTTTTCCTGACAAATACAATTAGACTGGATTACTGGACTAAATCCAGCCTGTATCGACTTCATTATTATTCTGTCTCTCTTCTTCTGGCTGTATTTTTATGCCTCCACGCCGGTGATGGTCGAGGCCGGAGACGTTATGTTGTCAGGTTGTCCGTCCTCTTCTGAAGAACGCGATATATCAGGAACGCCTCGAGGGTGTTCCTTTGGATTTGGCACAAACATCTAGTTAGAGTCAAGGATGAACTGAACTATCTGGGTGGACTAAATATGTAAAAAAAAATTCACACAAATCCAGCATAAATCAAAGGGATGACATTTTACATCTAAAAGGTCAAGTCTGAACAGACATGGATATAACCTGCAGCTTGACTGGTTGGTGGAGGCGTACAACTGCATTTGCCATGCCAAATAAAACCCGTAATTAATTAAGATGGCTATCAGAACCCGTGTCAGATGTTATCAGCCCATTAAATGGCTTTTGCATATCTTTACTGAACATATGCACTGTAAAAAATGAACATTTCAAATATTTTTTATTGTTATTTTACAGATTTGTCTCTGTTTAGTTAAATTACAGAGAATAATTAGTAAAAAAATAGCTAGTAAAATCACAGAAAAAAGTATTAATATAAATGCTGACTGTAAAAAAACACCAAAAAAGTGTACATAGTATCCACTTAAAAGATCTGTATTTTTTACAAATAGTTATTTGCTCTTTCACAATGTGTAGTTGTAAAATTATACAATTTTACTGCTAAGAGTTATTTTTTAATGCTAGTTGCTTATATTTTCATTTATTTATTTTTTACAATTTTTGAACATTATGTAATTTTTAAAAAAATATTTTTTCTGCCAAAGTTTTTTGTGTTTAGGTTTTTTATTGGATTTTTTTTTCGCGATGTGGGTCAGTACAAACATCCTCCACCTTCCAGTCAGCTCAGCCTAGGCGTGTCTGAATCAGGTGGAGTTGTAAACGGCACAGTATAAACAATGTGTAACCCCAGAAAGGAACAAATGGGATAAATGATTTAAGCATCGCTCCAGAGTGCAAGTGAATCGGTCTGATTGGTTAAAAGGTTTGGGAGTAAAGACAGAGATGAAAGTGTATTGACTGGAAATGGTGGAGCAGCAGGACGAAGACGACTGTTGAGTAAACAGATTGAGTGAATGGCTCCAAAGAAATAGGAGGAAGTGAAGTCCAAGGTTGAGTCAGGCTGCGTTTGTCCTTTGGAAAAGTGGAGTAAAAGGATTATGTTATCAGAGAAGATGGTTTGTTTTAGCTGGTTGGAAAATTTCAGACACAAATCTGCCTCAGCACTGACAGAAAACTCTCACACAGGCAGATTCACCCTTGATTTACCCTCTTTTTAAATTCGGCATTAACTCCACTCAGGCGTCTTCCCATGAAGGTAGCTTTTGTGCAAAAACAGGCCAACAGCAAAACAGTGTCGTCCCTCCGGGCTACACTTTAAACCCCGAGAAAAGAAAAACAAGCTCTCAAATGGATGTCATCTCTTTTTTCTCCACCAACTCACTTTTCCTCCTTTTTTTTTTTTTTTTACTGGAGGACACGTTTACTCGTCTTTGTGCGGATGGGAAGTGACAGAGGCAGAGCAGAATAGAGAGAGCTCATCAGCCTGATGTGCTGCAGGAAGACTGAGAAAGCACGACGGAGAGGGAAGATGTATGACCGCAGCTCGCACGCGTATGGAGCGGTAGACGACACACGTCAGGTTTGGTAACGTCAGCTTGCTCGCTGCTGGAGTGCTGATAGACTCTCAGGCTTCAGCAAAAACGTTGGATGTTCCGGCACTTTGTTTTCTCTCAAATGCTTGAATTCCAGTTTGCAGCACTCACGGCCTTTTTTTTCCCCAACCACCGCAGATCAGGAGAGAAAATGCTCCACACCAGGGACAACAAAAATGTTTCAGCAAGCTTAGATCGACTAAGTAATGCGCTCTTCTGTTTATTTTTAGCTGTTTAAAACACATTATGCGTAATCTGCTGCCACGAGAGACAATTATTTTCATTATTCTATCCCCTTTCCTGCAGCAGATGTTTGGAGAGTACAATATTTCTGCCTGCTTTTACAGGCCTCTGTTTAATAGGTAATAACCTCCTGTAAACATCCCAAAAAGGCTTAAATTGAAGACAACACTAAACGGAGGAATCGATTCATCTGAATGCCGGATTATTTGGGTGGAAATGAGCTGAAAGCATTTGACTGGCTTATATGTAGCGTGAAAACGGGTTGTTTGGTGGCGAAACAAAATGTGGAACTTTTCATTTCACATGTTTGCAGCTCGCTAATGAAAGAGCTTTTCATTTGAGAGATACGTTTGTATGATCTCACCCTTATTTTAAGTGAAGAAGTTTCACATTTAAACACACCAGCATCCACACACCAGGCGGGGATCAATCTATTGATCATTTCTCAATAATCAATTGATTTTTTTGTCTCTGATGCATAATAGAAACACATACACTTTCACCAGGCCTTAAAATACATCTATTTAAAGCAACAGACACAAAAACCAAAGACGTTTGCAGGACATTTTCAACTGTAATGAAGCTTTGAGTCAACACTGAGCTCTGAAACGTACTTCCACTTGCTTCCACTGTACCATGATGGTGTGAAGCTGCGTCAGGCTGCCTGGAGAGCTCGCGCATGCAGCCGTCAAAATTCAAATGAGTTGAACTCTGACCGCCGCGCGCCGTGATGAATACCCAGGCGGCCAATAAAAAACAAGGCATCCAGCCAGACATGGGAGGTGAAATGGAGGAAAAGCTGATACTGCATATGTCTGGATTCACTGCAACACAAGCCTGCGTTTGTATCGAGCGCTCAGGAAGGAAAAGCTGCGTCTTGGAAACAGGTTTCCATCCAAGTGGGCAAGTCAGGTGTTTTCACAGTCAGGTAACTTATGGGTTCCTCCTCAATAGCTCCAGAGGCCTGTTAAAGTTTCTTAATAGAGGTTAAGAATGATAGTTGTTCAGATTATACTTTGCTTTCTCTGTCTTCTACTCCTCCGATCAGTGCACTGAATATAGAAGAGCATGTTGAGTTGTGTCTAAAAGCACTATAACACTTGGCAGACGGCTGAGTGACATGACAGAAGAGGTTCTGTGGAAAAGCTGAGCACTCCAGCACACTTACAAGAAAAAAACATGTTACTTAGAAATGATACTTCAGTCATGTTAGAGTTCAGCGTCCTTCTGGTTGTTGAATAAATGCATAAAAACTCACCTCTGTGCATTAAAGATACATGTTTAGAGCTTTTCTCCTGTCAAAATAATCCCTTTTTGACCTTAAAATGGCTTAGATGAACTTTATTATTGCCGTGCAGATCTACCCTCCCTGTCCACATCAGCCCGAGCACACCAGCTCACCTACCCGACCCTGCTCAGACACTGTGAAACTACTCTACAAGTTCAAACCAGACCAAGTAGAATAAAGACGCAGGAAGCCCCTCCTTGCAAGTCGACAAAATTGCCTCTTTAGATTGCTTATTTATGAAACCCTGGAAGTCTGAATCTGAGTTCTTGAGACTTTTGAGGTTCAAGGTGAAACTGCACAGCTATGACTCTGACTCATTTTGTTCATGATGCGTCTTCTAGCATATAAAAATCACAATTAAGGGACCGAAAACCGGATTAGTGCTGCTTTAATAAATTCTGGATTTGCAAAAAAGAAAATTAGAATCCAGTCCGCCTCAACTCAACACGACAGTAGGATGATTTCATGTATATTCTAATTGGGTTTCATCTCCTGCATGCAGGAGATGAACTTTGTGTTCTGACAGGCAGCGTGATTAATGGAAACTAAAATTACATTTGTGGAACGAGTTCAGGTGAACTTTTGGAGTCACGCTGTCCAGGAGCAGCGGACATGAGAAGAAAGAAGAAAGCTTTTTACAGCATTGTGAAATGTTGTTTTCGCATATCCCAGGTTTGGAGTCAGAGCCCAGGGTCAGCCATGGTGCGGCATCCTTGGAGCAGGAAGGGTTAAAGGCCTTGCTCATGGGCCCAACATTGGGGGTTCAATCCTCTGACCTTCTGATCAGCAGCCCAGAGACTTAACCGTTGCGCCACCACTGCCCCTAAAGACCGTCATGTCGGCAGCGGTTTATGAGCTGTTATCACCAGGGAAGGAGTCAAACTCAGGCTCTCCTCTGGTTCCTCCATTTCTGACTGAGTGGGCGATGAAAGCAGACTCAGGGCTGCCGCCGTGGATCTGGCTCCCATCCTCCGCTTCCATCTCGTCTCTCGCTGCTGTCACAGCTCCCATTTGATAAGCTAAATAATAAATGAGCCTCCTGTGACTTGCAGGTTGTAGCTCTGTTCGACCTGATGTCACAGCTTCAGCAGGTTCCACCATAAAATACGTGTCTTACACCGAGCGGCTTTGATCCTCCTCCTCTTCCTCCGGTTGTCGTGTTGAAGCTGCTTGTCTCCGCCGTTGTCCTGACTAAGGTCTGCCTCTAATCTTTCTCTCCAGCATCTGATCGATTTGTTCTTTATGTTCCAAGGAAATATGTTTACAGCCTAATTGGGTTTATTCGATTATATGAGTAATAACTGTGGCTGTTCTGGTTTGACTGCCAGCGTCAGGTTATGTGCATAAATCTGTGGTGTTTATTCTAATGCTGTTTTTGGCATCAGATGCTGAATCACCTCCTTCTAATGAGCTGCTGTGAAATCAGAGCTCTGCTACATTCAGCTTATAGTCATGGCTAGACTCTGATCAATACTGGGTTTTGAGGGTTTATTTAGACGCTAATACTTTTGAGTCACAAAACATATTTTTTTGGATATGAATAAACAAATTATTTAAAAAAACAAATAAAGGATTGCTTAAATTAGTTTTTCAGAAGTTGTGATAAAGATGTGTTCACTGTTTCATTCAACCATAACTTTGACATTTCTATACTGACATTTCTTGTAACTTTTCACCAACATGAGCTGATATCTGTGTATCTGTGATAAGGTGCTATCGGCCCATAGCTGCCACATTTATCAGTCACGCTTTAATGGTTCATGACGGAGCACTTTGTGGATGCTGCTGATGTAACCAGTGTTGGAACAAATATTCAGATTCTGCACTTAAATAAAAGTACCAATACCACACTGTAAAAAATCCTACTTAAGTAAAAGTACATTAAATTAGCAAAACATAGTTAAAGTATTAAAGTAAAAGTCCTGGTTTGATCCCTGTGACTGATGTATTATTATACGTGACATCATCAGATTATTAATAGTGAAGCATCAGTGTGTCAGCAGCATGTTACTGATGTAGCTGCAACAACTTTATATATCTAAATACACTGATCAGGTGTAACATTATGACCACCTACCTAATATTGTGTTGGTCCCCTTATGTGCTCAAAAATGCTCTGAACCATTGGTCATGGACTACAGGACCTCTCAGGGTGTCCTATGGGGTCTGGAACCAGGATGTTGGCAATGGATCCTTTGGCTACTCTGGCTTGTGCAGTGGGGCCTCTGTCAATCAAACTTTTTCCACTGCATCCTGTTGATGCTTGATCACAATGGGGTGTAGGAAGTTTGGAGGTCAAATCAACATGTTGGTCCATTGTCATGTTCCTCAACATGTTCCTGATTGTTTGATGTTGTTTCCATGTGGTGGGGTGCATTTTCCTGCAGGGGTAGGCCAGTGACATTTGGGATTTCTGTTTCCATGAGGGAGTGTGTTTGTTGTGGGACAATGTTTATTTTGGTGTCTAAGTCTCATCAACACGGATGTTAAAATCCAAGGTTTCCCATCAGAACACCACATAGTACCAATATGATCAATGTTATTCACTTCACCTGTCAGTGGCTGTATGTTGTGGCTGATCAGTGTATATACAGTACATACAGGGACATAATATAAATCTGAAGGCTCGTCACATGATTAATGAAAATCTTATTTTTAACTTTTGATGAGTTACCATTTGGACATTTATTAAAGTTAAACCATGTGACTGTTTTGGAGTGGAAAATAAGTTTTTGGTGGAGCTGTTAACAAAATATAAACATCTGAAATGTGACCCCTGCTTTTTGTAAGAAGCCAAAAATGTTGTAAACTGCTGGTTCAATCTTTAACTACGTTGTATTTTAAAAGCTTGTTTTATCATCCATTGTGTAAAATCTTCACCTGAAAGTAGCTAAAGCTATCAGAGAAAAGTAGTTGAGAAGAAGCATAAATTTTGAGTAAATGACTTGACATGAGTGAATGTATGTAGTTACTGTAGTTTGCCAGTGGTTGCAAGCTACAGTGCTTTAATAGGCAAAACAGTAACAGCTAGAGCGATTAATCGATTGTTTTTGAACCAATAAAATTAATTGGCGACTATTTTTATAGCTAATTAATCAGTTTGAGCAGCTTTTTAAAGTTTCTGGTTTCCTTCCTTCCCTATACCAGTAAACTAAATATCTTTGGGTTGTGGACAAAACACATTTGCAGACGTCATCTTGGGCTTTGGAGAACATGATCATCAGTTTATATTCCAGATAACTAACTGATCAATTGAGAAAAGAATCGGCAGATTATCCAACGCTGAAGACAATCATTAGTTGCAGCCCTGCTAGTCTACAAAGTTAAATACTGGCCTTATTTTCTTTATATCTAGCAAGTGTTCTGTGATTAAAGCTGAGATGACAGATAGGTTTTAGTTATACTGGCGGGCAGCAGACAGCAGCTGTGAACACAACACTGACAGATCGTCTCCTTTTGGGCTGATGTGGTGAACTTTTTAACAAACAGTTTCTTATTTACACGTCCAGCTGATACAAAGCAGCAACACTAGCGTTCATTTTAAGATGCCAGCTGTGTCTGATGTCTGCTGTTCGGTGCTGAGCCGAGAGTGTGAACCAAGGAGTTAAAGCAAAGAGCTCAAAGACACTAATCCAGGGGTGTCCAACCCTGGTCCTCGAGGGCCACTGTACTGCATGTTGTAGATGTTTCCCTCTTCCAACACACCTGATTCAAATGATCAGCTCATCATTAAGCTCTTCAGAAGCCTGATAACGATCCTGATCATTTCAATCAGGTGTGTTGGAAGAGGGAAACTTCTAAAACATGCTGGATAGTGGCCCTCAAGGACCAGGGTTGGCCACCCCTTCACTAATCCATCCTGGCCTTTGTGGCTTTTGGGAAACGTAGCACTGCTTGTTCTTCCTCGACTTGAGATTTTTCTCACTTGAGAAATGTACACTTTCTATATCTAGAAGATGACACGTCGTTTGTGCACCGCTTAGCTTTTTGTGCAAGAGTCTGTCAACCTGCTGGGCCACAATTCAAACATAATTAGGCCCAGTCAGAGCTGCTCTGGACTGTGGAGCAATGTCAGAGTGTCTTTGTTCTGTATATCCAGACTGGAAGACGAGGTGAAATGCTTGCTGTTCTGCTTGCATCCCACTGCTTCTCTAGTATCTGTTAATGAACTCTGCTTCTTTTGTCATATTTGTGGTCTTAATGAGATGAAATGTATCAGGGGGAGGAATTTCATAGTCTTTGCTGATGCATGGTGTGGTGGTTCGGCCCTAATCGATCTGGTGAAGTGACAGATGTTTGTATAGCAGGGGTGATTGTTGTATTTTCTGGTTTCACATGTCCACGTTATGTCCAGTAATTCTTACCAATTCCTTTGATTGTTCACCCACTAATAGGGAACGTGAGCTGGGCTTAGACTGTCGTGAGGCAGGTTAGTTTTACCCTGCTGATGGTGAGTTGTTGCAATAGTAATCCTACAACAACAAATATTTGAAAAGACTAGTGACTTTTAGCACGACTGTGTTAAGGGCAGTTTCCTCCTTTACAGCTATATATCTCACGTCAAGGAAACAGTGATTCATTAAAGGTGCTGGAAACAGAAAACCGTGTGACAAAGAAAAGGCATGAAGACATTTGTCATGCAGACTTGGGACGGCCTGATATGTAAATGTGAGTAAATGGCAGAGCGCTGTACCTGCTGCTTGTCACACTCTGGTTCTTCCGCTCAGCCCGACTGTTTTTGAAAGCTACAGCTGTTAAATATTCACCCAACCTGACAGTTACATAATACCCGTACAGGCGGAATCCTTTCAGTCATACCGGAGCTCTCTGAAGTGTTGCTCTGTAAACGCTGCAGGGTCGGAACTGCAGGTAACACTTTGCTTCTGCTTTGAGGGGAAAGACCTGAAATCAAACACCAAATAAGAGTGATTTAACGCAGCAGGGCTAGAAAATACGTGGAAACTCTAAACGCACCTTCTGTGGCTCTCATCATTTAGTCTCTCATTCAGGGTCACGTCAGCTGCATTAACTAGTCTTTCTCGGCTGTTAAAGTCTTCCTTCCTCCTGCAGCTTTCGCGTGGTTCGGTAAATTCACTACCCTTAAAGACGACTCACTGTCTGAGTCACAGAGCAGCTTGTAATCCCGCCGGACAGATGTTTCAGCAGAGAGGCAGATGTGGCTGCTGACAATTGGCTGACTTCATCTGTTCTCTGCTTCAGCCATCACAGGCGAGTCGACGCGTCGCATGAACGCTCTCGAACGCACGCTGTGTTTGGCCCGCTGTGTTGGTGGCGGTCTGTCCATTTGTGTTTTATAACAGCAGCAGGGGAAGCGACACTGATGCTGCATTCGAGTCACGTGGGACAGAAGGGAGTGATGGATGGAGGGAGTGCCGAGGTTGCGACTTGAAAGCTTTCACACCATCAGGCTGCTGTCAGTGGTACTGTGGGCAAGATGAACTCATGCAGTGAAAGAAGTTATTAAGAGTGACTTGAAGGCCAATACTGTTATTGATTATTAGTAATCAAGGAGACTGATATTTGGAACTGATAAAATAAAAATGTTGGTGTTGAACTTAATTGAAATTACATTACATTATTTATTTATGTTTTATGTGTTTAACTAAAGAACAGCTTTTTTGACATCCTGTAATTTTACTGTTACTCATCATGTGTAACCAATCAGATGCTATAAACAGGACATGGCTTTTGACCTACAGATGAGAGGCAGTGCCATGAGAGTCCAAATACAGCATTTAAAATTAGTTTATTTCATCCTCTGAACCCTAAAACCTGCTGGTGGCTTTTAAAGGCATATTGTCTTTAATTTATCATAGCCAGAAAATGTAAAAACAGAAAAAAATAATTGGATTTTCAACTTTCCGACAGTCCTTAAAGTACTCAAAATTAACCAGATCTAATCTTTAAATTGTATTATCACTTTATTCTACATGTCCCGCTTAAAATTACAGCAACTGATTCTGTGAAAAGTAAAAAATTCTTCACTCCTCTGCTCAAATGAGAAGTCATGAGTGGCTAAGCTACGACCAACAGTCACCTGACAAAGATTCAGGGAGTTTTCCGGTGAACGTCAGTCTTTGCTAAGACAGAGCAGAGCGCCGACGAGGATTGAGACAAAAAGTGAATACTCAAAGAAAGTGAAATTTCATCAGTCATTTTTTATGGCTCACGGCATTTTAACTTCCTGCACAAAATAGATTTTTGAGCTCTCCCTACTTCTAGCCATGGCTGTGCTTTTTCCATGGAGGTGCAGGACTTGCAAATGTGACAGGAGGAAAAAAATTGGGCCTCCGTTGGTCACTGTGTTTCTGAAAAACAGACAAGAAAGAATGTATCACCACAGTTTACAGTAAATAAATCTTTTATCCTAATGTCAGTAGTTCCAAAAATGCCTCTAGCAGCAGATAGTGAACATTGGAATGAGAAGAAAGCATGTTGAATCTTCAGACTACGCACCACATTTCTTTCAAATAGTTTGGGTAAAACCAAACATACAGGGCTGACCTACAGTCTTTGTACTACAAACTATATTCTTAAAGACGAATTTGAACCAATTACTGACTCTATAACTTCATTTAGTATATTGTTTATATTCTTCTTTGTTTTCTAATAATTTAAAGTTAATTTAAACACAAGACACTTGTGCTCAGAAAGAAAGGATTCATCCTCAATGAAGGACCTAGGATCCCTAATCTGTCTCTATACCTACCAGTAGCAGTGATTCCTAACACGTCTCTGGGGGTCATCAGGTGGAAACCTCCCTTCAATGGTGTTTCTCCTACTTAGTCCCACAACACCTCCAGGAGACTAGGAGGTGAACTCTGGCGTAACAGAGTCACCCCACCTAGTGCTCCTACACAATCCAACCAGCACTGCCACGTTCAACTGACCCAGTCCTGTTTAGGAGATGCTCCAGGTAATGACCAGTGCCAATGCTAACATTTAGCTAGCTGCTACAGGCTAATGCTAACTGGTAATTCAACCAGCACTGCCACGTTCAACGTTCAGATAGTCTAATGTCAATCTAGGTATACAAAACAACAACTTAATGAGCATAAGGATCATGTTTGTCTGACTCTTAGACACTGGTGTGTTATTTGGCACCAAATCAGAGTTTTCAGAAAACAATCTCAGATTCCCAGTTGGAATTATCTCTTGGGTGTTGATGTAAAAGATATATATACAAGTCATAAACTGAATCTGCATAAAAACTAAAACCATCACTATATATAAACTCCAAACACTGGTGTTTGTTCTGTGATTGACTTGATCATGTGCAATATTACAGTTGGATATGAGTTCAGTTTTACGTGTGGTTTGGATAATAGAGAGTAGAAAAACATGAATATAACGTTTGCAGACAAATGCAGTGGTTTACCATGTCTGTCATCTCTGCAGTGTTTGGAGGCAGATAGTCAACTAAATCGACAGGGTGGCATGTGGGTGGAGCGGGTGAACCTCACCATGGCTGAATGTGATTGGCTGAGACATCTACCAAACCTGCACCCATCAGCCTTCAGTTTTTATTATCAGGTGACGAAGAAACATATTAGGAATTAAACTAATTAGATAAAAATGTAAAGTGAGGAAATAAAACTACATGTCAAGACAAAAATGAATGGTAGAGTCTCCTTCTTTAAAAACAACGAGAAGATTAGTTGTGAGTCATTACTATAATTACTGCAGAACAAAAAAGACCATCACCAATAAGATTGGCAGCTTCTCCGCTGCATTCTGCAGGTTGTGGCCTCAGGTTGGATTTAGAGGGAAATCTGCAGGGTTGCTTAATGTCACAAAGCAGGAGGTGGGAGCTGCTTTCTACAGCAAAGCAAGCTTTAAAGAGAAAATCATTTCTAATGGGTTTATCCGTCTCCAGTGGAGCCACCAGAGAGATGAAGCAACATCTGAAATGTACAATTGTGTAAATAAATGCGATTGTCGTCTCCTCCGCTCCACATTTTGTCCAGTCGGTGTTAACAGATTTATCTCCATCTTCTGTCACCTTTGATTCTCTTCAACCTTTCGCTGTAACTGAACACACTCGGCAGTGACCTCGAGCAGGAAGCCAAAAATAAATCCTCATTTGTTTAGAATCGACGTTTGCTTCCCAGTGGCCAGACATCAAAGGAGACGCTGAAGTGGTTTTGACTGGCTGGTTTCTGGCGCTGGCAGTTTGCATTCACTGAATATTTAAGCTGCTCATTTGCCAACCAGCTCGGTTAAAATTTTAGTATTTTTCAACTGTCAGAAGTGGATAAGTATCAAAACTATCTTCTGGCAAAAACGTGGCTACAAAAGGTTCCCACAGGGTTTGATGGCATTTATTTGTCAAATTGTTATCATGTCTTCTGTATTTGCTTTATGCTTTATGATGATTAAAATATAAAGCATTTGATTCTCAAAACCTGTTTTCTTCGTATACAAGTTACAGCAAATGTCACTATGGTATTGAATGAAAGTGACGGTAAAATGATTTGACTTTCATGGCTGTTGGCAGCTGTGCAGCCGCTTTAATCCTGAGCCTTTCCACTTGATAAAGTAACCAGCAAAATATGACAACAGTGAGTCAAGCAACACAGAAAACATTATTTTTTACCAAAAGTTGCTGTAGTTTGATAAATTATCATCATACGTGTCTCATAAATAATAATAAATTTACTCTGGATGTGTCTTTTATGTATGAATATAACTCTAACAATGTCCCATATGCGACTGTAGACCTGCACATGTTGTGACTGGTTATCTCTTGGTAACTCCAGAGGCACATTTGGAAACCTTAAGTTGACTGACTGAGCTGATAACCGGCTTTATGTGACCACTTAACCTGAGGATGGTCGGTAGGTTAAGTGAAGCCAGATAACAGAAAGATACCTCCAGTATGTTGAAGCTGCTTCACTGAAGAGGCTGCAGGTGTCTCTATCCTCTAACCACCACGTCTGACCAGTAGAAATAAAATAGAATCCCTGAGGGGAAATTTGGTCGTTACAGTAGAAAGTATAAAGTTTCCACCACCATACATAAGTATAAATAAGCAAAAATATGTAAGTAAAAACAGACTATAAGAAAAAATATACAATAAGTATAATGTACACTCTAAGTAAAAGATATGCACTCTAAGCCAAAAAAGTGCTATGATGTGCAAGAAGATTGCTACAAGGCAGAGAGGGCTCAGAGCTCTCTACCAGCCAGGGGTGATGAGTTGAACAGAGTTATTGCTTGTGGCAGGAAAGATTTCCTGTATCCTGTAGCTGTCCTTGTTGAAAAAGCTGCTCCACTGCCTGTCTAGCAGAGGGTGAAGCAGGTGGTCAGGGGCATCCAGGATGGACAACAGCTTATTCAAGGTCCTCGTTTCCACCACAGCTTCAAAACAGTCCGGTTTGCAGCCGATCACAGAGCCAGCTTTCCTGACAAGTTTGTTCAGTCTGTTCTGATGCTGCTACCCCAGCAGACCACTGCTAAGTACGGGGCGCTAGTACTGTCTTGTACACAGCGTCAGTGTTGGTCCTCCACTTCAGCCCACTGTTGAGGTAGACACCCAGATACTCCTCCACCATGGTGATGTCTTCACCCAGGATGTGTAGAGGCTGTGTAGCTGTCCTCTTCTTCCAGAAGTTGATCACCATCCACCTGGTCTTGGCCACATTCAGGTGCAGATGATTCCTAGCAGACCACTCTACAAAATAACCCACCAGAGCCCTGTCCTCCTCCTCCTCCTGTCCATCTCTTATACACCCTACAACTGCAGAGATATCAAAGAACTTCTGCAAGTGGCATGACCTGGAGTTGTACTGAAAGTCAGAGGTGTGTAAGGTGAACAGAAAAGGAGACAGCACAATCAGCCACTAACCACCACATCAGAAATGACGCTGCCTAGACGGATAAACTGCGTCTGTCAGGTAGTCAGTGATCCAGGAGATGGTGGGCGTGTCTACACTCAACACCTGCAGCCTCCCTCTCAGCAGAAACGGCCGGATGGTGTTGAATGCACTGGAGAAATCAAAGAATATGACTCTCACAGTGCATCCACCACCTTCCAGATGTGAGAGAGCGCTCTGCAGCAGGTAAATGATAGCATCATCCTCACCAAGATGGAGCTGGTAGACGAACTGCAGAGGGTCCAGTGATGGTTTGATTCACTGGTTAATACCTGCGATAAAGAAATAGCTGCTCTTATCTAACACATTTTTTCTTTCTTGTTGTAGCAAAAGCAGATTTACTTAAACTTTAACAACAGAAAAAGGCTTCTCTTTGTTCTCCTGCCAGATGATTTATCTGTTTAGTTGATTGGAAGAGGATGTTAAGAGCCACTTCAGCTTCTGAATTAGAGTGAAAACAACAGTAAAATTACTGACCTCCACTTTTATTTGTTTCTCTTTGTTTGTCACACTAGAATCAAGCCTTCAGAGTTGCCCTGTGCAGGAGGAAAACAATTTATATCTTAAAATGTTCTTTATCTTTCTGCAGTAGTTTGGAAAAAGACAACACGATTGGAAAGCATTTTAAAGTATACTCTCCCCCTTTTCTCCATCCTCCATCCTCCCTGCTCCAGATCTCCTCACATCTTTCATCACCTCTGCCTTCTGTTCTTCTCACTACACATTCCTCCACCTGTATCTGAACACCTCGTACCTGCTTCTTATCCTTCAGACATCACTTTGTTGAAGGCAGATCAATCCTTTAGCTCCCGTTCCTCCTCCTCCTCCTCCTCCTCCTCCTCCGGTTCCTCCAGTGCAGCAGAGGCCCTGCAGCTCATATTCCATTTTCAGTGTTTCATGTATAATGCAGCGGGTCCCTTCATCAAAGTGAAATGTCTCTCAGAGCAGAGGGCAGGCCAGAGGTTCAGAGTCAGAGGAGCCCAGAGGGATCAGACAGCTGAGAGGAGGAAGGGCTGTCGGACCACCGCTTGGCCAAAACAGATTTCTTTATTACCGGCGCTGCTGAATTTTTTGGAAGCCTGATGACAGCCAGCATTTTACACAAACATACGGTATATCTGCAACAGGGTCCTGACTCTCATATACTAGTTTAGTTTTACTATGGTGGGAACAGCATTTGTATATATGGAGAACTTACACAGAAACACACACTTAAAATTAAAATATCTTTCATTGAAAATGTGAAAAACAAGAAATCTCATCTACATGTTGACTGATTGTAGCAACAAAGGAAAGTTTAGGGAACCACAACCTGCAACTTCATGTTTCAAATCCTCGGGGAGCAATGAGGTTAGAATGGAATTTAAAAATCTAAATGACAGATGGTTTAAGAATTTAATTTGCAGCAAAATGAATGGACAAACAGTTTCTTTTGTATACAGTCTGCTGTATAATCTGCAGCTCATCAGTATTTCTCCTTAGTTTTTTTCCTCTTAGCTGTAACCAGGCCTTGTTATGTTTTATTCCATTTTTTATTCTGTCACTGTGGGCTCATTTTTCCCTGCAATATAAAGATAAAGTCCCAGACCTCTGCGGAAACAGAACAACCACGGCAAGAAGTAGAGAGAACTCAGAAATATCTACTGTGCGGTATGACAAAGTTACAATGCAAAATCAAGCCTAATTTGCTGTAATAAGTGTATACAACATTGATCTAAATGCCCACATATGCACTTAATAATCAGGGGGAAATGGTGGCTCTACACTCACAGATATTTCACCGTGCTGAATGTTTCTTCCAAGAACTGGTCGACAACTTGCTCCTCTACAAAACTGTTTTTGAGCCAAGCTGGATTTATTTTGTCGATTGAGTCTGTTGTGTGATAAATTATCAGTTTTAACGAAAAGAGAAAACCAGCATTTCAAATCTTGTGGCAGGTTTGGGGGTTCAGATTGTGGATATAATCTGCTACGTACTTACAGGTGGAATCACTCTGAAGGAACCTAAAATGAGCTAAAACAGTTTTAGAGTTGTTAAAACTGGTGGAAATCATGACAGAGGCTATTGGACAAAATGCAGTAACAAGCTTTCTTTTGCATCTTTTATGAAGCTTGATAGAAATGAACATAACAAGGCTTTTTGTTTAGATGTCATTTACTACCACCGAGAAGAAATTTGGGCATGTATGGTAGCAATAGAGAAAAGTCTTGATAGTGTGATATTCATATTCATGCACATGTGGAAATGTTGGCCTGGTGGTGCCACTGAAGGAAACAATAAACATATGCAGTAAATATCATAATAACCTTGTCACGTAGTGTTGGCCCAAGGTACGTTTCGGTCTGATTGTTGTGTTACATGAAAGGTCACCAATTAACAGGAGTCATCCTCTGGAGGCCGCTGATTAACACACCAGTTTTCATGTAAATGTTCACACAGACGTCCAGAGACCGGTTGCTGCTCTGGACAAAAGGAGACATAAGCTTCGTACAGTCTGGTAGCCAACATCCCTTCTATCGGAGCAAAACCACCGGCGGCGGCTTCGGCCACGATGATTCATATCGGTCAAATCCTAATTTACAAACCTGGCCTGACCTCAGAGGCTGCCACTGTCTCCGTCTCTCCCACACTGCCAACGGTTTTATATAAATGTCTGCCCCGAGCCATTTTCATCAGCCAGCTCTGTTATGTCAGAATATAATCTGAGCATACTGCTGAACCAGAGCCAAATTATGACTCAAACACACACACACACACACGCAGTGGACTGTAATTATAATAATTGTGTCCAGCGTTCTAGGAAACGCTGTGCTGGGCCTCGACTCCACACACACCAACCTGTATGAACAAGGACTCATTTCCCTCAGGCGTTCTGGTGCGGCGACTTCAAAATAGACCGGACCATTTCCTATTGACTATGAGATTAGAGCCCATTTACAGAACTAATCTAATGAAAAGGGACAGGAAACTCACAGAGGTAATTTTTCATTTGCTGGAGCTCAAACACCATTGAAAAAAATCCTTTGGACTGAGACTGGTTCTTTGTTATTTCTAATAAAACACAAAGAGTTTATTTATCTTTTTATAAAGACATACTGATTGATTCATTTGTTAGAGAATAATTCATTTGCAACAGTTAATCAAAAGGTTGAGCTTCATATCTCCTCCAGAAATGTCCTCGTGTGGTTGTTAAATATTCTATGCATTTTACAGTGATACAGTGACTTATATATGTTTTTTTAATCACTATGTGCAGTTTTTCAGTTTGAAGATCCGGCAAATAAGCATTAAACATCCCTAGAAAACTCCGGCAGGATAATTATCTGTCGGTTTACATTTCATCCCCTTATTTTGCCTGATGGTCTGCCTTTTTAAAAAAAGGCTTCTGTTAGGTTTAAAACCTGAAAATACACACAGCACAGGAAGGAAGACAGCACTCACGAGCTCAGGTCTTTTACTTGTGCACAAGGAGAGAATGGACACTACAGCTCTGCAGTATGCATCGCTACAGCATTCCAGCTCTCTGCCAGTCCTTCGGTGCTTGGCTCTTTTATTTGGTAAACAATCAGTACAAGAGTCAGCATAAGATAAGTGTCACTTACACAATCTTAATGGGTCAGTTCTGTGTGTTCTTTACTGTGAGTACATACAGCTTGGGATGTTTTATGGTGATTCATGGTTGCTGACATGTAGACTTTAAAGTCCTGACAGTCACTCAATGATTACCTAATAAGAATAATTCTTACCATAAGCACAATTCTTCTAACACTTCAAAGGACATAATATCACGTTAACAAATGTAGAACATCACTTCATAGGCGCTTTTAGTTCTGACAACAATGGAAGAAACATTATGTGCAGCATAAACAGAAAGACACAACTGGTATAACACTTGCATTGCTTTTTCTCATTATGTAGATTTTATTATAATTATTAATTATAGAGATTTATACTGTCAGTATTTATTTTGAGATTCTTGTCTTAGTATGAAATCCTCTGAGACTGATCATGTCTAATCCTCTGGCAGTAAGAAGAAACAGTATTGTATTTTGAACAGCATTTTGGCTTATATGTTTTGCTGATGATACACTAGTTTCTATTAGAGAAACAGTGGAGGTGAAATATAACCTGCAGTTTGATCAACAACAATTATAGCAAGTAAAAGCCCAGTGAGCACCAACAGGGACTTCAGAGTCAGTTTTGTAGTTGAAATGTGGGTCATGTTTGATCTCAGTGATCTGAGTTTTGTTTTGGAAAGCCTTTCATTGCCAGCTGCTCCAAACGGAATTTAAAAAAGGAATTATCAAAAACAAAATTGCAGCATTTTGGGGGGCTTTAGTTTTCTCATTATTCATTTAGTAAAACATCACATGATTTAGTTTTTTGCTGTATAAATTTTTTTTAAAACGACAAACTAAGAAACTTGTATTACATTGATTTTTGGTTTCCAAATGAAAAGCGACAATACAAATTGAAAACACTGGTTTTTGCATTTTTTTGATTTTTACACCTGTAACATTTTTTTTCCATTTTTTGTTTTAAAACAAAAACCAGAAATATAAATTAATCACAGATTATCCAATGATACCCAGATACTCTTTTCAACCAGCTAAAATGCCTTTACAACATCAGCGTGCCACAAAACACACATTTCAGTTGTAGGTTGAATGTGAAAGTATTTCTCCAAAGTCATACCGCTCTGGGAGGCAAAATGTGCTCTATACAAAAGCACAGCTTCAACATATTTTATGTTTTATATAAAATGTCATAAATACAGAACTACACAGGCTGTGCGCTGCTGACAGGAAGCTTCCAGGACAATGAAATGGAAGCATTTGTATACATTAATATAAAATAAGAAAAGTGTGCTTAATAAAACATGCATGCACCAGTAGCAGGGGTAACGGCTTCAACCTCTCAAAAGGTAGAACGTGTTGCTGCCTTTCCAGTGTAAGTAGTATAATGCTATGCTGTGTGCTGCTTTAATGCATGTTAGAGTATAAAAAGTCAAGTAGTCAGTGAAAAAGATTCTACTTTTGAAACGGTTCTGAACGTCTTGTCACTGGAAAAATGCTCACTGTTGACCAGATTTACAAACCATTCACTAACATGCCAATATCCCTGGTAGCCTCCTGTATATTTACCTGTTCTGTTCTTTGTTTGTGTTCCCAACAGGACAGTTTTCCCGCCAGATTCGGAGGGATCCACTTTGTGAACCAGCCCTGGTACATCCATGCTCTCTACACCGTCATTCGACCCTTCCTCAAAGACAAGACCAGGAAGAGGGTGAGCTAAGGCATTAGTCATTAGTCAGTTTTCAGGTGTTACAGAGCAACAAAGAAAGGTTTCCATATTGTGTTTAATAGCTGTGGAGGTGAAGTGAACTGCACTGACTGAACATGAACACACACTTGCATATATTAGAATTATTTTCCACTAGGAAAAAAGTTTCTACAAGTATTTGTGGTTAAGTTTTCTTGAACAAAATGTCACAAACCATGTAGCAGCATATAGACTTATGTAGCAACATATAAGCAGAGCTACATGTATTTAAACTTCAGTTATTAATTAGCTTCAAATTGCTATTATACAAAGTTATGATCAAGTTGTAAACATGCCTTGACTACTTTGGATACCATCTTTCTCAGCACAAAAGCTGTTTAAGTTTACAGTGGATCAACACAAGTTTTCATCTTTCTATTTATTATTCATGGTTGCAACATGCAGCCATTTTATACTGTCTTACACTTTCCTGCTCTTCCCCCTTTGCAGATCTTCATGCATGGCAACAACCTGAACAGCCTCCACCAGCTCATCCACCCTGAGATCTTGCCGTCGGAGCTCGGGGGGATGATGCCGCCGTACGACATGGGGACGTGGGCTCGAACGCTGCTGGACCACGCCTACGACGAGGAGACCGACTACTGTCCGGAGTCCTACACTCTGTCAGTACAAGACCTGGAGAGAGACCTGGAGAAGAACCTGTCCCCAAAAACCATGAAGAGGTCAGTTTGAACACCTCCACCTCTGCTGTATTTAATGTTCTCATGTACGATGTCAAATTTAGAGTCAGAGCTTGTTAGATGTCTGTGGAAGGAGAGGTGTTACTTATTCCTCTTCCTGCCCAAAATATTTACAGCTGCTGCACAGATTATGATAACTCTTCACACCTAATGGAGCCAGACAGATTTAAAACTTAAATAGTGCATTTAAAGCTAATATAAGGCATGTTTTGCAGAAGATTACTGTATGTCGAAGGTTGCATGGGCCAAAACACTTACAGTAATCCACTTACCAGTGTCAAACAGAGCAGCAATATATCGTGAAACTGATGAGGTTATCTTTGCATAATTAGACTACACAAATGAGATGATGACAATAATAGATGTGCAATGTGTAGATCTGATCTCACTGTGGTCTTCTTGTCATCTTGGGCTCAGCTGATGAGGGTAAACATGCTCTAATTGGTTTCGTCTGACTGAATACGACTTCTTGACTTCTTTGTTTTACAGGAAACAGCAGTAAGTAATGTCAGACAACATGACCTGTGTGTGATCCAAGTGGGCCTGAAAAAAAAGAAGCAATAAAGTAGCATAATGATATAAACAGATGAATGAATAAAGAATGTAAGAGATGAAACAACATATAAAGTTTTTTAAAAAAGTGGAAGATTATCAAATGATACTCAAAATAGAAACTATAAAACAAAAATACTAATGTAAATCAAAGATAAATGATTGGACAATATGTGATCAGTTAAATACAGTATAATTTTAATGTTTAGTGCTTTAAAGTATTATTGCATTTATGACAAAACTTCTCTCTTGAAGAAGACAATAACCTATTTTGTGACATCTTGTAAAATCATACTGGTTGAATTCTGTGTTTACCTTCAGAAGGATGTTCAAGTTTCTTTTGCCTTTGCTGTGTTTGTTGCTGTAAAGGTTGTTCGGAGCGATGCAGCTGTGAGCACGTTTGACATTTCATGCTGTGTCATTCTCCCCTATAGGGCACCAGTGTGATTCTCTGTGACAGTAAATCCTCTCACCACCTAAGAACATCAGCTGACTCATTCACTCAAAGACATGTATACCCCTAAAAGATGAACAGCACTGAGTTCAGACAGCAGACTGTCACCGCAGGGCGACACAACCCTGCCAATCATTAGTGAATGATTAGTCACTTATGAGCTTTCTGACACTGTGTATTTAAAAAGCAAACTCACTTCAGCTTTTAATTCCATGATGCTGAAATCTTTAAAAACCTTACAATATTATATTCATCCTAATGACTGCATTGGAGCAGCGCTTTAGCAACAATGGGGAGAAAAAAAACAATAAGAAACCTCCGATAGAACCAGGCTCAGGGACGGCAGACATCTGCCTCGACCAGCTGGAGTGAGGTTAAAGTGAAAGGAATAGCAGAGAGAAACAAGCAAACAAGCAACGCATAGCAGAACAATAAATACTTTGGACTTCACCAGTAACTGCACATCAAGAACTTGTAGCTCTGGATTCAGAGATAAAAAACAAACTATGAGAGATAGATGCAACAGTTACATATAGATGGATAGAAAGTCAAAGATAAATGTTTTGGTGCAACATGGGAGTTTCCCTTGTAGTCTGCAGCATAACTAAGGGATGGTTCATGGTCACCTGAGCCAGCCCTAACTATAAGCTTTAACAAAAAGGAAAGTTTTAAGGCTAATCTTACAAGTAGAGAATGTGTCTGCCTCCCAAACCCAAACTCGCAGCCGGTTTCACACCAGAAGAGCTGATAGTTGAAGACTCTGGCTCCGAAAGTACACATGGAAGCTCTAAGAACCACAAGCAAACTTGCAGTCTGAGTGCAAAGTGCTCTACTGGAATAATATGGTACAATATGGTCTGATACAATGGAGCTCTTGATTTTGCAGGTAGCCAATGAAGAGAAGGTAGTCACGGGAAGAAACATGATCTATGTAGCAAGTTCCTGTCAGTACAGGGTTAATTGAACATCCTGATAATAATGAATTACAATAGTCCAGCCTGAACTAGTTTTTAGCATCACTCTGAGACAGGATGTTTCTGATTCTGATGATATTGCGTAGATGAAAGAATGCCGTCATACAGATTGACTTTATATGTGTGTGTTAAAGGACATATCCTGGTTGAAAATAACTCCAAGGTTCCTCACAGTAGAACTAGGAGCCAAGGCAATGCCATCCAGACTAACTATGTAGCTAGACAGTGTGTTTAACCACAATTACATATTTGAGGATTACATGATCTTGAATAACTTTGTTGGTGAACACGACAGAGTGATGGAACCTGCATCTACCCCACCCCCACTTGTGGCCACGAGGCTTTCAATGAGCCTACCCCCGAGTCCCTATGGCATCAGGAAGTGGGCAAAAAGTTCAACTTTTGATCATTTTTGTCTGTATCTCAGGAAAATAAGGTCCTACAGACATGGCACCAAGACTGGCATGTTCAGAAGGGTGCATTGTGTCAGACGAATCATGTTCCCAAGTGTCTAGGACCTCTAGTTCCTGAGATACGGGCCAAAGTGTGAGCAGAGTGGTTTCTGTGTAATAACTTTTGAGAGGAACATGCTAGAGACTTGGAACCAAGCTCCGTCAATAATAATGTGGCCACAAGCTTTCCAACGATACCAGGCACAAGTCTGTAGGACTTTAGGACCTTGCCTTCCACGGTTACGACTTGCACAAAATCTCCATTCATTAATGGAGAGATTTCAAGTGAAATTTAAAGGTTGTGGTTCGCACTACGGTTAGGGTTAGGGATTCTAACCATGATACACAGTTGAGAATTGCACCTACCCCCCTATTTGTGGTCACGAGCTTTCCAACGGTACCAGGCACGAGTCTGTAGGACTTTGTATTCCAGAGTTATGACTTAGAGGGAACGGGGGTTTTAAGCGTGTTTCTGAGATGTTTAGGGATAAATACAACAACTTCATAGATCAATATAGCTGGGTATCATCTGCATAGCTATAAATTTTATGCATCATTTTTCCAGTTAAGAGTCTCAAAGGGAAGCATGAACAAGGTGTAAAGTATCAGTCAAAGCACAGAACCCTTTTCTATAGGTTTGTCTTGTGTTTGTGGAAAGATCACCACTGACATTAAAAGCCGGAATCTATCTGATAAATATGATTTAAGCCATCTTAGTGCAGTTCATTTAATCTCACTTAACTGTTCTAGTCACAGTAATAAGAGAGGTCTCTCATCCAGATCTCAGTGAACTGGGAACACAGTGATGCTGATCATCTTGTGTTGTGTGTTCTTGCAGGTCTCAGTCGGTGGTGGAACCCGGAGTCCTGAAGCGACCAGACAAAGTCAAGAGCGAAGAGGACAACATGCAGCCGCTGCTCTCGCTGGACTAAACCACACTTTAGCAGCTGACAAGCAAACGCAAATCAGTATTTACACACACAAATACACTGACTTACCTGTGCACATACTGGAAGCAACACGCGCCCCGAAAAACACCTTCCTCCAGACAAATGCTGCCGCAGATACTGCTGGATTCAAGTTTCTTTTTGACTCGAGGAAGAGCAGACGGCCAGAGGCGAGAAAGACGTTTCCTCAAATCAAAAGGCCACCCTAAGAGCTACTGATGTTGTTCTATATATTTATTTATTTATTTAGTTATTTGTCAAGTGCCAATTCAACAAACTGTAAATTAACGTCTTTAAACAATCCAGTATGGAGCAGGGACGACACGGCTCAAGAGCAAGCAGAACTGAAAAGAGAAAAAGTTGTGAAGGTGCCACATATGTGTGAAAACAGTGTTTCTTACAGTTGTATATTATATGGATGAGGAGGGATGTGAAAAACTGGAAATCATACTTCAAAGAGGGCTTGGAGCCACTGCCGGAGCTCCCGAGCAGCATTTGTCTTTCCTTTTTTGTACAGTAATTTGAGGAAAATGTGGGCAAGAAGCACGGCTCGGGATTAGCAGCAGCGACAATATCGAGCTTGCTCAACCTCCTGGACCCAAACTGGCAAACAGGCAGTCGGTTTACTGGGAGTTTACTGGGTGTTTACTAGGGGTTTTGGCGTCTTTCCTGTGAAAACAATGTCTGAACTATCGGTCTCGCTCCAGTTATCTCTTGGAAAAGCAAACCCCCCTTTACGGTAAGAGCTGGCTCTATGAATCATCTGCTTTTTGCTTTCAGCCATTTTCTCTCCCTCTCTGACCCACATGTCACAGAATACAGTATTTTCCTCTGCCATTAGTCGAAAGCTGCAGGCTCTTTCTGAACATCGACATTATTTATTTGTTTGGCAGGAGATGACCAAAAGATATATTTTCAGAATCTAATGGGTTGCCAGACAAATGAAAAAGGCTAAATGTAATTTTATAAAAGCAGAGAAAAGGCAAGTGTGTCATCCTCTCCTTTGACTTTGTGGCACATGTGTTGTATTTTTGGCAATAATAATCTTCTGACAAGTCAGACGTTACCACAGAAAACCATGTCACCGAGGGGAACATGTCAGTATTATAAGATTTGAGAATTAGCCACTAAAGGACTGTACTGGTGTGTTTGCATGTTTAGTAGAAATTACACGTATGTTACACGGTATTAGTGACTGGTTATTTTCTGCTACATACCCCAACATAGGATTCATTCATTTTCCTTAATCCAAGCTGCGACTCAATTTATTTACATTTATTTAAGCACGTAATAATTAGCATTCGCAGTTTGACACTTGCTGGCTTTCTCTTGAGCTTTGAATCGCATTCAGTGCTAAAATAATAATTAACAGACTGAAGATTTTAAGCTTTCATGTGCCATCAAGTGACAAGAAAATGATTCCAGTACCACAATTAGGTTAATTATTTTTATTCTTTTGAGTGCAGGAAGTGAACTTGCATTTTGGCTTTCTTGTGTTCAGTGCGTGGTTCAGGAACTAGATGTCTTTTTAGCAGCAGACTCTTAGGGCCCTTTCACACCAAACTCATTTGATTCAGTTGTAAAACTTCCCACAAACCACAACTCAGACCAAACAGCCGAACTTCGATCTGACAAAAAGAGCCGTGATTTTTTTGTTTCTAGCTTGAGAGCATTTCTTGGATGGAAGCTACGGCTGGACGTTTGTCAGAACTGGGAAGAAGAAAGACGAGTAGCTTTAGCACAAGACGAAAAAGCAGTATATTGACCAATGAAAAGAACTTTTTAATGATGGTCTAAGTAGCATTAGGGAATATTACAGCGTGGGAACTTATGGGTTGTTTTCAGGTGGCCTAAACCTTTGCGTGCGTTCTGACTGCAAGAACCACCCCTGTAGAAACTCTTTCAGGCCCATTTTCTGGGAATAAAAATAGAAAAACTACTCCAAGGCAGGACAACAAATGCCATTTTTCTGCCATCTTGACGTTCTCGTCTAGTATCAGTCTTCTTGTCTTTATTATCAGCATCAACAACGTAAAATTTACCTTATGGATTAACTAACAAACCCTACATTGCTCTATAGAACTAGAGCTACATCCAGTTGAACTCTAAACTGCTATTTGTTGTTTTGATGTAGTCTGAGTTGACGTCGCAGTCAAAGCTGTCAGATCCTGCACCACAACGGAAACGGAAAGCCAGAAATGGCCACTTAGGTGGTCGTTCATGTGTAGGTTTTCCGCCTCCTTGCGCCCTGCCTGAAGTTCCTGCAGTGGAAGGCTGCCGGTTTCGGGTATTTGTCTACAAATCAGTCAATGTCAAGTACAGGAAGATGCAGCTCATGTGGGTACTCCAGTGCACTCGCATACAAGCAATGTGAAAGCAAAACTAACCGCATCAGTTTATACAATGAAACAACAACATGAAGCCTGGATTGGATTTTCAGGTGTGAAAAGGCCCTAAAAGGTGCCCTGGGGAGTTCATGACCACGACGGGGAAATGTTCATATCAGGTGACGTGATTCACAAACGCACACATTTGAAATTGTCTAAAAAATCTTAAACAGTGCTTTTATTTGTTTGCAAGAAAAAATCCACTGGGCCGCTTTAAAATGTTTCCTGAACAGACCACTCCTGCAGACATTCAACTGCAATAATTTAACTCAAGTAAGTTTTAGTTAATAAAGACACACAGCGAGATTCAAGTCTAGTCACTATTTTCTGTACAGATGTTTTAAAGACTTAAATTTTGTTAGACTTTATTTCAGATTATCCGTATCTAAAGTAAAGTATTTTATTATGATTAGTCCGATTACACTTTAAATTGAGCAGTTAGACAAGCTACTGCTGCAGTGTAGATATAGTAGGGTATTTAAAATGACACAAACTATCTTTTCTTTCCTCCACTCATGTTTTCCATAAATACTTATTAGCATGAAACTGGCACCAGCTGACCGTGTTTGACGTGTTGTAGCTTAGGTTCTTCCACATCACCCGTTCCCCACAGGCGCATGCAGTGCAAAGGTATGACAGCCGAATGTTAAGGAGGCCGAGAGGACGGCAGGCAGGGAAAACTGTGACTCTGACGAGCGGAGCAGCAGAGTCGGGCTGGCAAACAGACAGCAGAGCAGATCACAGAAAAAGCCGGCAGGCAGGAAGCGTGAGGTGGCCGGCCGCAACGAGAGCAGACAGCTGGAATGTTAAACTATCACACCAGCGTACATGACATGTCAACCCCACTTAGAAACGCTCAGAGGCTCAACCCTGCGCAAAGTCGAGTTAGACTCCCTTATCAGCGGTTCCCCCTTCGGCTCACTGTGGTCCGTATGGTTCCACTGGAGTCTGAATCAGGGTTAGACGGAGATAATAATCTGCCAGTGGGATGATGAGCACTGTGCTGTTACTGAATATGGGATCAGTCAGTGCAGTGAGGAAAACCTGGAAGGATTCTTCAGTTTAAAGCTCAGTGTAATGTCTTATTGAATTTTTATTAATAACTCACCCTTTGCTCTGCCCCGTGTTGCTGAACGTGTTGAGCTCTTGGTTTTTACGCGGCACATTTTCAGTTTACAGTGTTACCAGTGACAGCAGCTCCCATATTGTGCCCCTTTTTAGCAAGTTAATTAAAGTCTCATGTGTCCCCAGCGTGTCCTTCACATTTCAGCTCAAAATAGTGCAAATGCTGGTTTTATCCCTGCTCTAAATGGGCTGATTCACTGTCTGTAGCTTTAAACGCAGCTGAGTTGCCCTTTAAGGACCCTTTAAGGAAGAAGACTCTCTCTGTGGTGTGAATGACTTTCTTTTGCTTTCTCTCTAAGTGATCATTTTACATGGAAATATAGTCGAATTCAATGTTGTTAACTTCGTCTGTCAGCCATGGTGCAGAGAAGCGCCTTGCAAATGACTTTGAGGGGACTGCTGGTTAACATGTAGTCGACTGTGCTTCACTGTTTCATACTCGTTCTATTGTCTGACAACAAAAACAGAAAAATGTGTAAATGACAACATCTTTATCATGAATTCAGTCCTATTAAAATACAGTACACGTGAGCTTAATTGGAACCAGCCTGGCCAGCCGTCATACATTAAACACTCCAAGAATGTACTTCAGAAAACTGACCTTGGTTCTGCCATTTGCGATCCAGTCACATCTCTGCTGGCGTCTCATGAGAGAGTCACTTGTTAATCTGCAGACCTGTTGTGAGCAGACTTTGAAATGCTCAGTGGTTTGTACATGTTGAGACTCACTCTGCAGCCTGAATTCTGAACAGCTTTCATTGTAGTCGCACCAAAATAACTCACCTAAATGAGCAACTTTGCATATTTGTGCAGCTTGTTGCCAAGTGAAACCAAATGCAGTGTTTTCCCCCCCAAGACAAGTGGATGAATTGATTGTTTAGAGTTAATATAGGTTTTTATTTTGCTGTAACTGACACTGGTGATGCCCCAGTGACAGCTCTTTGTCGACGTGTCTTTGGTTCTTTTCATCAAAGCTCGTGTTGAAGTTTTTTCTCACTCTGCTCCTTGTAATTCTATGACATGGCATGAATGCAGCACTAAAACAAAAGACACCACACTCCATCTGCGTTGCTTCTGTCCCTACAGTCCCATGTACATCACAGGGCTCGACAGGACGGGTTCGGTTTGATAAGCTCTAAAAGGACAATCACTGTTGAGGGAGTGGGTTCGGTAAAGCCCACTCTCTCAGTCGGCTACAACTATGTTCTGCTGCAGCTTCAACAGTCACAGCCTCCTGTTTTTGTGTCCTTTATGCACTAAAGTAAAAACATTTCCTTGAGTAAACACAAGTTCATCGCAGGCGTCCGTGATAATGGCACTACCGCAGGTTGTTACCAGAGAGGGGAAAACATTGAGCACAATCATCTCCTCACGATCACTAGAATGAAACAGCTCCTGATACACTGATGATTGCATCATTAAAGTCATTTTAGGGGAAAAAAAACACAATAGATGTTTTTTGAACTCCATTCGTCACGGCAGAGCTCTTTCTTTAAGCCATTTCTTAAAGAGATTTCTCAGTGCAGAGAGACCCAGTGACCTCTCAATGCCTGTGACGCTGGCAAAGAGCTACTGGGGATGAAAATGGTGGAAAATTACACCGGCATTATTCTCTAAACCTGCACAAAGTCGCATTTTCTTCAGAAAAATCCAGGCATGTCATCAGCCTAAATCACAAAATGGGATTGAAGCGGTAAAGAGGCAGCGTTTTCGAGACTACCCCAGGCTCGGCTTTTATTATGAGATGTTTTTTGTGGCGGACCGTGTGGATTTCAGCATCGTGAACTGAAGTAAACTCTTGGATGCTGGTAACAACAAGCTCTGACTGACAGCTACGTTTTAGACTGTAAACCTGCAAAAAAAAAAAAGAGGAGTGAACAGCGATTTAACTCATTTCAGATCTTCTTGGAGTTTACAGGACTTTTAAATGTTTTGCTGCAATCTTACAAACCTCCAACGCTTTAAAGATGCTAATTCAGTGAGAAAGCCTAGTGAGTGTAAAAGCTGTTTTGCCAGGCAGAGTCACAGGGGAGGGTTACCAGCTACCAGAGGAACTGTCTTGCCTAATCTTCAAATTAATTCCAATTTTAAGATGGTTAATGTTTACTTTTAACCACATTCGACACATCACACATACTGTTTTATGCAAAATAGTAGCTCTGACAGTGTAAGTCCTCACTGTGGAGCATAGTTTGCTGTTGCATGTTTCAGATATACACACTTTCACACAGTTAATTACAAACAATGAAAACATATGGATTATACATGACTTTTGATTCTAAACCCAAGCCAATAATCCTCGACTCTCCATTTAAAAAGGCCCACAATCCCTGCTGTGTCCTCTTTGATGGGAATAAAGAGTAATATTTGCAATTATCCCGCCCACTCTCTTTAGATATTATATATGACAGTGACAATGTTTACATGCACACAAAATATTCCTCTGTTATTCTGAGTTCGATATAGGTCACATAAACAGCAGATATAGATATTATATTTGAATATTCCCAAGTAGATCTAATCCCGAATCGATACACCTCTAATGTTTGGGTCTCAGGGTCATTCTTTGAACATGTATACATCTCAATTGGTGCCTTCTTGCCTGTTCTCTGTTTAATTGTACACAAACCAACAAGACAACAGTTGACAAGACTGGGCT
Source organism: Dascyllus trimaculatus (assembly GCA_024666655.1). Taxonomy (NCBI): domain Eukaryota; kingdom Metazoa; phylum Chordata; class Actinopteri; family Pomacentridae; genus Dascyllus; species Dascyllus trimaculatus. The sequence continues at coordinate 8,089,346 of CM045455.1, read as the reverse complement.
GGGGATGTATGCCAAAAGAAAAGCCCACATTTCAAGTCAGAAGGAGGAAAAACCTCCGATTTAAACTTGGACCCCAACGGATTTTTGGATACATGTCATAGCAGCAACCTTTTCAACAAGGTGGTTGCAGTCCATGGAAAACTTTGAAAAAACCAGACCATGCATGGCCGCATGTAAGCAGGAGTATTATTGAGATATTTATATTCATTACTCATGTAAACGGCTTAGTAGGATGATTGTCTTTTTTGGAATATGGACAAAAACTGGAACATTTTGTGCATGTAAACGTAGTCAGTTATTTATATCCAGGGCTAATGTTTAGTGCCAGGCCTGAAGCTGGTCTGCTAGTAATGAGATAAAAATACATAAACAGATGAACTCAACATTCACTGCAGTTACCTAATCTTTACTTTAAAAAAAATAGGAAAATAATCATCTTAATCAAGGATATTAGTTACTGAACATAATCTAGAGTTTCTCTAAATCATCTGATACCAGTTTTTTTTTCATTGTGATGTGGATGAACTATCTAAGACAACTCTGCTTCAACTGACAGATAATCAGAAGGCTGTTTTCCACTGCAGGAACTTGCGGGTTGTTTTATGGAGTCATGAACCTTTACGCTTGTTCCAAAGAACCGACCCTGTGGAGCCTCTTTTAGGGCCATTTTCTGGGGGGAACAAGGTACCTACTGCAGGGTAGGTGCTTCTGAACTGCTCTGAAAAAGCTGTTGTGCAGGGCTCAGTGCTGATTGGTTGAACTCAGAGAAGACAGATGCTGATTGGTTGAACTCAGAGAAGACAGATGCTGATTGGTTGAATTCAGAGAAGACAGACGCTGATTGGTTGAACTCAGAGAGGAGGACAAGCACCACAAACAACATTAAATTCATCGTGTTTCCTAACATAACAAGCCTCCGTTCTTCTATTTCCTGGAAACATGTTCAGTAACTACTGTTAATCATTATTTTTTGGTTAACAGCTGTTGGATCCTTCACCACAATGGAAACACGAAGCTTGAAAGGCTCAATTACAGGTTGTTCCTGTAAATGTTGGTTCCACCTCACACCTGCCCCGAGTTCCTGCAGTTGAAATGCTATCTATTATACTGCATCAACGATCTTCAATCCAAAGTTTTATCAGCACCAGTACAGCTGCCAGATTTCAAAAACACAAATGTGTAATTTGAAAGCCTTTGATATTAATAATTGGATTATTTTGTCTTTTTTGAGGGGGATAAACAACCAAATACTGGCATTTGTCAGCCTTTTTTCCTACAAATGCATTAGAAAAGCTATTGTATCAGTTTGAATTAATCAGTCACACACTTATGGGGAAGTATGAAATCAGAGAGAGCGTAACAAACTGTGGGTCAGAGGTGACACACACGCATTCATCAAGTGTTTTAGAAGCAGATTCACGTGCGTTAGTCGATATCTTAGCTCTATTTTTCCACAGTTGCAGTAGAACAGTAAGAGCCGATTCAGCCAGACATTCAGGAGGAAGTGTAAAGATCAGCACCATAAACAGGGACACACACACACACACACTCACACAGCCACTGTAGATGCTTCCAGTTGTTAGGATACAAAGTTTACATGAACTAAACATCTGTATACTGCTTGAAGCTGAGTTAAGCTGAGCGTCACTCAGAGCATCCCGCAGGTTCGCTGGTTATTTTCAAGTGTTCGACATCGGTATCAGAGGTTTCTGTTGTAAAACTATGTAGAGGAATTTAAACACGGTAACTCACAGGTGAAGATTTTTAATTTTATTACAGATATACTTTATTGGGTGACGCTTTGTGCTTTACCACACATGCAAGGGTTTTGAAATGTCTTCTTTCGTTTGTCAGTATTTTATTAAAATTGCTATCTACCTTGTTTATTACACAGGTGTCAGATTGGTATGTGTCGTATGAAGTGTAAAGTATGAGTTTAGAATCTTTTTTTTTTTTAATTTAAGAAATTCAGCATTTCGAATGTTATCTCTGTGTTGTTGTCATGTCTTTCCTACTGATTCTTGGATCAAAATATCTCTGGACACGTTTCAGAGAGCAGCTGTAACAGATGTAAAAGTGCAGACGGCTTTGAGGTTTAAAAAAAAAAAAAAACACTCAGGGAGCCACCGTGGAGGTCCTCAGCGATTTGCCTCAACCTTTGATTCGACCGTCTCAACAAATGTCAACACAAATGACTCATTTCGGGGCTTTTTTTCTCCTGGAAACTGCATATTCCGGTTCTTTAAATTGGATATAATGAGCTAACATGGTATTTATACGGCCGACGATGCTGTTTTACTGCAAACACATCAGTATTTTACACCAGGCTGAAAAGATGACATGTAAAACCCTCATGCTGTCTTCCTCCCATGCAAAGTAAGATTTCGTGAAGCACATATACAGACATGTAGGTTGATGATGTCTGCTCAGATTTGCAATATGACATTATTTCTTCTTCCATTAAATTTGTAATGTCTCACTAATCTAAACAAAAGTCATATTTGTGGACCATGAATGGGCGTTGAGGAGCTCTGCAAATTTAGCATAAAGTCACTATATGTACTTCAGCTAGAGCCAAACTCACAAACTGCTCAATGAAACGGCTCATAATCGTCTTTTTGGCACCAGAAAATTCATATTTTCCGAGGAGAACAAGCCGCCTCACGTCCTGAAGCATCTCCAAACACTGCCTGCTGCTGGTTTGAGCAGCTTCATAATGAAATATTAAGTTAGCAAAAAAAAAATACCATCAAAGTAAATATAAGAAGTGAAATTAACTTTCGAGACTTCACCGTTTTGTGGAGAAATTGTAGGGTTTCTTCTTCTTTCATTTCACTCCAGTGAGAGTGTTATTGGAGTCAGCATCCAGAGGGTTTTATTAATGTGCTAATAGCTTGTGTGAGGTTTACAGTGTCATATATGAGTAACCACGCTATACTAACAGCTACATATGAGACCAGTGCTGACATCTATTAGTAATTTAGCTTCTTCAGTCAAAGTTGCATGTTTTTTTTAAAGAAAAAAATCCTGATAATTATGTGTTTCTATTTCTGGAATGCATAATAGTAGTCAGGTTCATTGAGGTGGCTCTTATTCTCTAGTCAGATGCTGTATTCTTGTGTTTCATGCACATTATATTTATTCACCAGGTCTGTTTGCATTACACTTTCAATTTTTGTTTCAATTCTGTTGTCAAATTTCCATTCTTTTTGACACAGAAATGAATAGAAATGCACCTTCTGGACTGAAACTTTCTCCACTTTTGCATCTTATACCGTAGCACAAAGCCTTACATCCTGTTACTGAGACTAAATGACTTTGCATTGGGGGGGAAAAAACAGCAAGCAGATGTTACATTGCATCTGGGACTCGGTGGTTTGTTTTTGGGCGTGTAATTGCTCTTAAGCAGTCAATGGTGAAACAAAAATCAGCTGTAGTAATCCTCCAGTGGACCTCCGTGGTGGTTCCCAGTGTGGTTAGCAGCATATTTGTGATGAAAATAAAAAGCCTCCATGCCTGGAGCAGCAGTTCTCCAAGTTATTTTTATCCCAGTTTATAACATGAACATTAAAAGTGTAAATCTCGAGTGTTTGGGGGATTGTAGAAGAGAGGACTCTGCCATAACTCATAGAAATTGGATGTATAGTTTGCCTTCATCTGGTTCAAACACGGTTCTGAAAGAGGACACGTGTGGTTTCACTGATGTACAATAAATGTCTTCTGCTGTTAGTCAGGCGATTTAAACTCCACGGATTAACATGACTTTGTTTTCCCAGTTAATAGATCAGTGAAAGTGTGCAGAAATGACAGCACAGCCGCTGCATAGATTAATACAGTGTTCACACCAAGAGTTTTGTTCCAAAGTGAAGAGATTAAAAAAACATTATCTCTGCAAATAATGTCTGTCATGAAATGTTCAACGAATCAATCATCTTTGTCTGATTTATTAATCAGTTTTCACGCCCTTTTCTTCACATTAATGCCTCATTTTGGAATGAAACTCTGCGTTCACAAGCTTTGTGGTTGTACCGCCGACTCTGTAATGATTTATTTTCTCGTAGGTAATTGGACCAGCAATGTTCATTCATCACTGACTTTGACTAATGTTCGATTCCTCTCAGCCAAAGCCACTTCTTCCATTAAGAACCTAATGTATTGTTTCTTATTATTAAGTATTTCTGCTTTGAACAGTCGGACACTGAATGACATTTTTTTAATGATCGATAATTTTCTGCAAATGAATGCATTGCTTTCCGTTGACTTATTTAATTTTCATATCACTGATTGTATAGTTACAGTAGGAGCTGTAGGGAGACCAAACTAAACCTGAATTGTGAAATTATTATGGAAAGCCAGTATATTATAGGAGCAAAAACTGTTCAGTTAGCAGGTGTTAAATGTATAAATGTCTTCAAAGGCAATTTTGCTGAAATGCATTATGTAAAATGATCAAAATAAATATGGACACACGCAGATTTTCTCACTGGTCACAGCCATCTTGTTTTTGTGTCTCACCACTCCTGTCTTTTAAACACAACACAGTATCTCTGGAGCTTGGCATGTATAGTGGAATGCTATAGTTTGATACACTGATGAACCACAACATTCTGACCACTGACAGGTAAAGTGAATAGCATTGATCATATTGGTACTATGTGGTGTTCTGATGGAAAACCTTGGATTTCAACATCCGTGTTGATCAGACTTAGACACCAAAATAAACATTGTCCCACAACAAACACACTCCCTCATGCAAATGGAAATCCCAAATGTCACTGGACTACCCCTGCAGGAAAATGGACCCCACCACATGGAAACAACGTCAACCAATCAGGAACATGTTGAGGAACATGACAATGGTCCAACATGTTGATCTGACCTCCAAACTTCCTACACCCCATTGTGATCAAGCATCAACAGGATGCACTGGAACAAGTTTGATGGACAGAGGCCCCACTGCACAAGCCAGAGTACCCAAAGGATCCAGTGCCAACATCCTGGTTCCAGACCCCATAGGACACCCTGAGAGGTCCTCTTGTCCATGCCCAATGGTTCAGGGCATTTTGACTACACAAGGGGGACCAACACAATATTAGACAGGTGATCATAATGTTATCCCTGATCAGTGTGTATACATATGGTCCAATGGTACAACCCTACATTGATAGAATATTACAAACCAGTTAAATGATGGTGCAAATTTGGTCAAATGTCAATATTTCTTTCTACTCTGGTATTCCACCAATCATAAAACCTTTATTTTTTACCCTAAGAGGCTGGACATGATTGCTTGTGGTACTACTTTTCATAAAAGTACCTGAAGCACTATGAATTGGAAAACCGTGATTTTTTTTTTTTTAGCCCAGTAACAATATGATATAACTCTTCCAGTTGGGACACTGTTGGAGTGGTTTCATCATCACACCTGCTCAATGCACGTTCAAATATTGGCCATAAATGCAAAAAAACGTCATTTCAGTTGATTTTTCTCATAAAATATGCCTCTGACTGGCACAACTACATTATTAAAGCTACTATTGGTGCCAATCAAAGGAAACAAATTCAGCCTTTTAGTGTGAAAAATAAAAATTTTATGGTTGGTGGAATATTGGAGTAGACAGAAACTGTGAAATTTTTGGACCAAATTTGCGCCATCATGTAACTGGTTTGTATTATTCAGTCAAAGCAGGTTTGGACCATTGAACCACATGTACATATCAATGAGTCTGCAAAATGTCAGGACTCTAGCTACATCATTTATCAAGTTATGGCACTTCGAAGAGGAAGACAGGACCCCAATGTTACCACAGATTTGACACATGGTCAACTCAATCACTATTCAACACTTCAGAAAAAAAATCTGTCAAACTGAAGATGGTCAGGCGTGGGGCATTTGGTGAATTGAGGCAGAATGATCCATGTTATTTTTGTTTTGCAGAATTTTAGAGTGAAAAGATTTGAGATTTTTGAAATGTGAGCTCTGTGACAGCTTTTACCAAGGTCTCTTCATTAGCTTTTAGTGACTTATTCACAAACATCATTAGCAAAAGCCAGGTGGCATATTTCAAAGCTTTGCAACCTAACCCAACGATGTGTGGCTCCTCTAAGCAGTTGCATCGCACTTTGAACAATAAAATAATTGATATATTCAAAGCAGGAGAAGGCTGTAAGAAGATGTCAGAGTGTTTTCAGGTGCAATCACTTTGTAATTTATTTGAGAAATGGCAGCTAAAGGGATCAGTGGAAGTCACACTGTGGTCTACAAGACAAAGAAAACTTTCCCAAAGAACTGCTTGAAAGGCAAATCAAAACCCTCAATAGATCTTCAAGAAGATTTATGAGACCTCGGAGTGGTGGTTCACTGAAGAAAACTAATCCTGCCATCCTCAAAATTCTACATCAAAGGTTTTAATACCTGCACAAGACCGATGCAGCCTATTAAAATAGCCTATTTTAGCTGGTCAAAGGTAGTAAGCACTGGGATGGATCCATCTTGTTTTGGCCTTGTGATACAGCCAGGGGCTCAGGCAACGTGTCATTGATTAGAGGGGAAGAATGGATTCAATTAAATAGCAGCAAACTCTGAGGGTAAACATCGTACCTTCTGTGAAAAAAAAGCTGAGGATGGAAAGAGGAGATGCAACAACAAGATAATGATCCACACCTGAAAAGCCACCTCAAGAGGCGCAAGTCGAAGGGTTTGCCCTCAAGGTCCACGGGCGGAACGTCATCCAAATTTTGTGCATCGATCTTCAAAGAGCAGCAGGTTCAAGGAATCTAATACAACTAGAAGTGTTTTGCAGCAAGAATCCACCAAACAGGAAGTGAAAGAGTCTTAGCTGCTACCAATACAGTTTACAATCTGTGGCACCTTTTTTAATGTGGTGTTAGTAAGCATTGATCAGACTTACTCCGGGCATCTTTCATGTCATTGGTGTTTTGAAACTGTAAAAGATGGAAATAAAAAACGAATCTTGCTGAAAATATTAAAGAAATGCTTTATCTTTTAATTTATGCCTGTCTACATGTTCCTCCTGTTGTTGCTATGGCGGCACAGGAGGACATTTAAGACTTGTCATAACTGAAATATCTCCATTACAACTGCTCTAGTTTTGCTGATGAAGATCTACTTAACAAAAAACAGATCGAGAGAGTGCATCAGCATATTACTTGAAATCAAAACTTCAAATTGCACACTCTACTAGTGAAACATGGCAACCTGTGAATCCAAAAGTTGAGAGCAAATTGGCGCTTCCACTCATAACACCCACCAGCGTGTGGTCAGAACTGAATTTTTAATCAGTATCAATGCGTAACCAAAAAATCAGTTGCAAAGGGTTTGGTGTAGGTTTTATTAAAGATTCCTCCCCCAGGAAATTTTGAGTATGAAATATCTTAATTCTGGTGAATTGCTATGCACCAGTTTGTGTTTTTGGTGCATCGGTTCATAGAGAAAATGTGATTATTATGTAAAGGAAAACATAAAATTCAGGCACCTGGTGACAATTCAACATATAATGGAACATAATACAGGAAGGCTCTCACATGTTCTGTGTTACTCTGTCTCCTGTAGATCAGCTTTCCTCATGTATTATCACTGCTGAGTGAAAACACAAAGTCAACACAAGTTTATCTTTTTGTGCTGTTTTCTGTCTTTTGGTTTATTTGGTTTCACATCAGTGACAAATTAATAGCTCAGGTGTGTTTCAGCAAGCTTCCTGCTCAGTCTTAAAGCATATCATAGGGAGAAAAAGAAACTCAAACTAGTCAAATGGACTGTTGCATTTATGACTAAACATTATAGGAAAAAGTCCTTTGTTTCTTTCCTGTTTTAACTGGAGGGGACGAATGCACGTGTTCTACATATTGAGGGTGATGCCTTTGGCAAAGTGTATTTGGGTAAGTCATGGCTTTCATTATTAGAATTTTAACTCTCACTATTTATCAGTTTTTCTCTGGATGCTTGAGAGATTTTCTTCAGATTGTGGCTCAGGGGTAGAGTGAGTGGTCCACTGATCACAAGGTTGGAGTTTCATTTCCCAGTCCCTCCGCATGCCGAAGCGTCCTTGGACAAGACACTGAACCCCAAGTTGCTCCCAATGGTAGATTAGCATCTTGCATGACAGCTCTGTCACCAATATATATATGTTATTGTGGAGAAATCAGACTAAAGCATTGGAATTAATCTTTTGATTCATATGAGTATATAAATTGAATCCAAACAGCAATTATGTGTAGTTTAAACATTTGTTATATTATTTGTCTGGTAAATTTGTGCTAGACTGAAATTACCTGTTGCACCCCCATAACAGCACTATTTCTTTCTATATGAATTATTCCAGATGTATAAAGAGAGACACAGTCATGCCCTCGCAAATATCTGCAAATATTTATTCAAATTATGACACAAAACTGCATTGCGGTGAATGTACTCTACATCTTACACAGCAGACGTTCTCAGTTGAAATGTCACTTATGACCTTTAACTGGCTCCTGAAATGTGACTGAGTCAGGCTGCCTGACTTATCATGTGACTGCATCACACACCTCTGCTTTATAATACATGCAACAGGTAGTTTACACTGCCTCTTTGTGGAACATAGTTCAAATTATTGCCCACATTACAGCCTGATGAGCTACAACAACACAAAAATATCCTCTCTAATTAAAATAAATTACATTTTCTGCACAAGCCAGTGTATGAATTTGTCTCTCAGCATGAGACCTAATGAAGTGTTAAGTCTCCAGAGTGCAACAAATGAAATTATCTACAGTCTTTGTACAGCATCTGAGTGACCGCCTTTGGTTGTGTTTTACACTGGAGGGTGATGCTTATGTGGAAGAGCATTAAAACTGTGTGAAATCAAACTCAAGAATGTGTTGCTGTCCTGTTCAAATGACATTATCATGCAGAAAACAGAAGAAACTGTTAACAAAATAAATACATGATCCTTCTAAAAAAAAAAAACAACCTCAAACTTTACGCGTTGTGGATAAAATTACACGAATACAACTTCCAATTCCAGCAATTAACTCACCCTTATTGCTGTAATTACAACACAATCACCACATCAGCCACTGACTCAAGGTTTTCAGGGTGATACAGAAGGTTTCAGTGACAAAAACCCCAGGATAACTATCTATGGCACTGCTGAGAGGGTCACCATCAGATAATATGAAGTGAAAATTAGGTTTAAGAGGACACTGAGTTACTACTCTGCAAGCCTTGAACCCAAATCATTTTAAAAACCTTTACTGTGGAGCTGCAGCTCCTGCAGCAGGTAGGAAACTTGAATACAGAAGCATAAACCTGGTTTTATATCATCTGAATATACCTTAGAGGGTTGAGAAACTGACAAAAGCTAAACATGGTACAAAGCATCGTAGTCTAGTGCATGCTTCTCCTCTTTTTCTCTCTGGGTCCACAGCAGCGTGCCGTGTTAATGTAGCAAACACATGAGGCAGAGCTGATTTTACATCGACAGTCTATTAATCACTGCAAACCATCACGCTCACATCCATCTCATTCATTAGAAAAAGATCTTGTTAGACTGTTGACGCTGCATTCAGCAGTCTGGACAGTCCACATTCAACAGAACAATCAGATAACGTGTCTGGAACTTTGTATGCTCAAGTATATGTCGACGACTCTGTGCTGTTTGTCATCTGGGGAAATACACTTATTCCCTTCCTGGCTGAGAGTTATGAGAGCATTGATACCCATTCACATATAAGTCGGTTCAATATGAAGCTACAGTCAGCAGGTTGCTAGCTTAGCTTAGCATAAATGCTGGGAACAGAGATAAACAGCTAGCATGTGTTAAAGGCCACAATGTCATTTTTCAGTGTTGGGCAGCAACATTGCTATAAGTAGAGGCGTTGCTAGTTTAACTGCATTTCTTGTAGCTAGTGCTGCGAACAGCTTTTCAGTAGCGAAGCTCTTTGATTGATCAAGTAGTGCATTAGCTTCCACATAAGCTACATTCTCCCAAGGATTTCTGAAGCAATAAGCACAGTGGAGCCTTGAAATAATATGAAATATCAGTATGTTATGTTGCCACCACACATGGACATATGTGTAGTCGACAGAAGCACTTTTGACCATGACACCATGTACCAATCATGTACCAATCCTTAGCAAAATCTGCTAACACCTGCTAACAGCACTTCAGCAGCTAACTACTAGCCAGCTATGTGTTTTCCAGGCCTGTAGATGGCAAATGAATAAAATTAAACAAAACAAGTAAAACAGAAAAGTAACTTCTGACGTAGGAAACTACTTTTGCTATGTTGGTGTATCTTAGCTTGCTACATTTCTCCTGTGGTAGCTTCATTTAACGTAGAATAGGTTAGCATACTGCACTTGCTTGTTCTTCAAGGCCACTTTATATTTGCATTATTGTTCTCTGCACTTATCAGCATACAAATACACCCCATGCTCGTGGCTTCAATTTGCATTTCTGTGCGCACACTGACGGAAACAATTAAGAAACTGATTCCTTAAATCTATATCTTGGGTGCCATCAGTGGTTAATGACTAAGCAGGGAACCTTTAAGCAGTTTAGTTGGTCAAATGGTTAGTAGGAAGCAGGCAATAAGAAGATTTATGCTGTTAATTAAGCTGGAATATGTAGCGATTACATAACTGAATAGACCTTTTACAGCATCAAGCGCCATTCTAATCCTGGATAAGGTTTAAAAAATGTCCACTGGAAAACCAATTCAACATTTTTCTGCTGGAAGAGGCAAATCGACGACTACGACATGGTCTCTGTGCAACTGTGGATTCAGATAACTACTGACCAGAGAAGAATCAAAGAATGAAAGAAAAGCAGTCAAGGCGTGAAAGTAAAGCAAAGTGATAACGGTGTCACACGGTAGGTTTTCAGAGCAACATGCAGAAGAAAAAAGCAGATCACTTGCTCTCAACAGCGTTATCCAAACACATGTATTAAAAACATGTAACTGGAGACACACAGTAGTCAAGGCCGAACCCCGTTTTCCGCCTTTAGGCTCACATGAATATGCATGAAATTTGTACTCAGATATATTAGATTGATCTCTGATTGTATCATGTTCCTTTTGGTTTGCTTTCCTTACATGAGGTTATAGTTTATCTTACTTCAACTCACTTAAATCACATAGTTACAGCATATAGCTACAACTGTATTCTCTAATTACTGACTGTTATTTCACACATTTTCAGGGCAGCCCAGAGGCACAACCAGACCACTGCTGTATCTCCCTGCTGGAATAGGATTCATTAAAAAAAACAACCTTCTACAGTACCTCTTTCATGCCTGAACACCATATTTGAAGGTATGTTTTAAAGGTCACTCCTACAACCACATACTCTCAGCAGGCTGCTCCTGCTAATGGTTGTCAGATCTCATTTGGACATGAAACATGAGGACTCCTCATGGTTAGATTTCTCAGGCCAGCTGACCTAAACCCTGCACAGTGACGGAGAGCCCAGAGCTACCTCATTTCAAATGGGACTTTTCAACCCAGAGTTCACACTCAAAAATCTGAATCATGGTTTACATTTTCAGTACATCTAGCTGAGATTCAATCAGACACAAACATGAAGGCAGCTCTGTAAACATCACCTCAGTCAGAACTCTATAGCAACTTCAGATATCTGTTATTTCTCTCCTGTCAGGGTCATATAGCTGAAGGATAAGATGCTTCTTCACCTCAGTCTGCACAGATGGAATTTGCATCTTTTTGTTTTCACATATCTTCATAGAGTTGCATCACCTCTATAACGTGCTTCACTTTCTGTTTGACTTTTTGAGGGTAACCCTGAAAAGTTGTGGCAAGATCTGCAACAAAACGAGGACTAGCAAGTAGAAATCTCAAGTTAGTTCAGCAAAAATCAGTCTACAGTTCAAAAACTGGTCTAAGTCAGTTCAAATGTCGTACTAGGTTAAAATAATAACAGTATGAGTGACTTGCACTGCATTATCAAGTGAAAGTGACAAAACTGGTGTTAAAAACATAAATGAAATGATATCAGTTAGTGGATTATCATCTGCTTATAAAGTATTCAGAATGAATAAACTTTCAACATCAAGTGAACATTACAGCAGACTCTGGGCCAGTGTGGGTTTGAATCCCAGGTTCATGCCTGGTGCAAAAAACCCCTTTTGGTTCTCTTAACATCCGGTTTCCATTCGGTAAGACGACAACAGCAAATTGCTGGTAATCCTCAGCAAAGGTTTTGTTGCACCAACAAGGCTGCCTTGGTGCTGAGGAACAAAACCAGAGCTATAAATGAGTGAGGTAAATGAAAATATGACAATGTGTCAGACTTAATAAACACGCTGATGAGTAACACAAATGACATTCATTCACTGTAGCAAACATCACAGCGTCTCATGAGTTGGTCACATCAAACTTGTCCTGCACCGACTCCCTGTCTCTGACTGTGTCCATTTAAAACAGTCGATATTTGTGACTAAGACAGTCACTGTAGGTAGTTTGAGATCTTTTTTGGATAAAAAACACAATTAGAAGACACTGACTGTCCATGAATCGCACTTCCTGTTTAACAATCTTGCAATCTTTGGCTTGTAAGAAAAATCCAAAGCAGGTTATCAGTTTTTACATCTAATGAGGCGACTTTAAAAGACAGTCTTACTCTTTAAGTTATTGTCAGGTAATAATATATTATACTGCTGTTACTGAATCCCTCTGACATCAATAAAACATATTCAGGAGGCTGATTCCCAACAGTCTGTGACACTGCTTTAGGTCACACACAGGAACCTTGACTGAATTTACACCTGGCATTAGCATAATACTCTTGTATACACATTAAAAATGTATATGTATTATGGCTACACCACACTGAGTTTTATATTTATCAGGCTATATAGGTCTTTTCAGTCCCTCTTGGATGTAAGTAAACCCTTTTTTCCATCCTATTATCATATTATTTTGTAATCACACAGTGCAGTGTGGTATATACATGTGTCTCATCCTTTATCTTTTTATCTTTTTAATCAAAGAACATAGAAGTACCTTTAATTTGCAAAAAACACCACCTGTGAAGGTGAAGTGGACGAGGTGGAGTCTAAAATGTCAGAGAGAGTGTTTCATCGCTCTTCAGCATGCACCTACGTGTTGATGAGACACATCAGAGACAGGGATGCTGCTGGGATCAATGTGGGAGCTCCTGGGATTTGACCCTCCAACATTTGCATGCTAATCGGTTAGCAGACGTGGCAAAGCAGCAAAAACAAGCGCTGGCTGGGGAATTCATGGCTACAGGATGGTAAAATCCGATGTTTTAAATCAAAAACTGGAAAGAATAAAAGATAACAGTGGAAGCTCGTCAACTCAGAGTTCTTTTATGTGATGACATTTGAATTTAGGGTTTGAATAGAAAAACTCTGCATTGATTTTATGGTTTGAGCAGTAAAACAAAAGAACATGCCCTTTGAAGTGATGTTTAATACCATTAAAATCCAGTACGAGTTCTTTGTTTCCATCGTTTCTCAGTGATTAGTGACATTATCATTTCAATGCAAGATATTTTGCCTATTCCAAATAATGCTGATTTAGGCTTCAGGTAAGTTTAAACTGCTTAAATTAGCAACAAATTTAAAAGAAAGCATCGTGGAGAGAGAAAAAAAACAGAAACTGGCATGCTAAGTTGTGACCCTTTATCCCATCCTGAATTATAAACATGTTCATTATGTACATTATAGCTGTTATAATAAAAGAATATTCACAAAATGGTGCCAGCATTATATATCTAAGACACAAGTGAGGCACGGCAGTGGAAAGCAGCGGAGACAAAACACAGAAAGCAAACGCCGAAAGGAAAACGTGAAATATCATCAGCAACCCCAGGAGCTCAACCACTCAATAAATACATCCATAAATTAAAGACAAATAGTTCTGTCCACTTCTCTGTGTCTGTCTGCGGCTGTCTTCTCTATCTGAAGATGCCACAGACTCAAACATCTCCCCCTGCTGGACTGGGAGATGCAGTGCTGTCAAAAAAATGAGGTGAGGAGTTGTTGTCCTATTGTCCCGACGCTCTGGCTGCTCTCTGCTCCAGCATTGACCTGAGTGCAGGGGACAGCATGGTGGGGGACATGGCTGGGGTGAAAGGTCGTAGAGGGTACTGTGCATTTTTGCCCGGGACATAAATGCACTGGAAGTATCTCTGGCCTGTGAGGACAAAAAGATGATAGATGATTGATAAAGGGATGGTTTAGGTTACAATTAGTGAATAAATCAATAGCAGTTGATGGTAGTGGTGGCAGAGGAAAGAATCACGTCCATGTGGAGCTAGAAATGGGTAAGAAGCTTTTAATCCTAAAGCTGTGGCTGCACAGAACATGTAATGTATGTGTAGACCAGAGGTAGCCAATCCTGGTCCTCGAGGGCCCCTACCCAGCATGTTTTAGATGTTTCCCTCTTCCAACACACCAGATTCAAATGATCAGCTCATCGTCAAGCTCTGCAGAAGCCTGATAACGACCATTTGAATCAGATGTGTTGGAAGAGGGAAACATCTAAAACATGCTGGATAGGGGCCCTCGAGGACCAGGATTGGCTACCCCTGGTGTAGACCATTTAATGTAACTCATCATTGGATGCAGCCAGAAGTGGTTGTTGCAAAACCAGACTCTAAGCTTCTGTGTTACTCTGTGTTCCCCCCGAGGTCTTGCGTCCTGTGCTTGGTCTCTCCGCTGATGTTCTCTGGATCTGGAGCTACACCTCTCTGATCTGCAGCCGCTGGCCTCACCACCTGCTGTCCTGCCATCCACACGCCAACTTCTCCTGCTATCCCTCCCTCTCATCCTCACTCCCAACCCAACCTGTCGAGGCAGATGGCCGCCTTCCCTGAGCCTGGTTCTGTTGTTCAGGTGTTTTTTCCCCCTCCCTACCCTAGGGGTTTTATGGTTCCCTTCTCACTGACTGCTTGCTCACAGGGAAATCCAAAAGCAACTTTGGATTGTTGGGTTTTCTGTTCTTTTTGCAATGTCAGGGGTGGCCAATCCTGGTCCTCAAGGGCCACTATCCTGCTTGTTTTAGATGTTTCCCTTTTCCAACACACCTGATTCAAATGATCAGGATCGTTATCAGGCTTCTGCAGAGCTTGATGATGAGCTGGTCATTTGAATCAGGTGTGTTGGAAGAGGGAAACATCTAAAACATGCTGGATTGTGGCTCTCGAGGACCAGGGTTATCCACCCCTCTGCTGTGTAAAGCGCTAAGTGATGACATGTGTTGTAAATATGCGCTATACAAATAAAATTGAATTGAAACTGTTGTGTCTCTAGCGCTGTGAAACTGAAGTAATATGGGTAAGTCAGCATCTAGAGACTGAAGTAGACTCCGTTAGGGACCAAGTTACCAAGAAACTGTCAGCTGTTACTGGAAAAATAAAAGTCTGAAAGGGTGATCAGGACCCCAAAGTGGACACACTACTGGCCACTCTCATGTCTCATAAAAAAATATAAAAAGAAAACTGATGTATTTTTACGCTTGCAGTACACCACTTAAGCTGCGAGGTCAGGTCAGGTTTTGTTCTAGAGTTTGCCACTTGTCTGCAGGTCTTGTAAGTCTCAGAAGTAACAATCACAGCCACCTATTTCATTCCGACAGGTTTGTGAGTCTGAAGAATACGACTGTCCATCACCGACCATAATCACGTAATGCGATTCAATTACGGCAACTCTTACCAGGTTTCTTCTTTTCTGTGACATTTTCTTCAGTCTGGGGCTCTTCTGCAATAAATAAGGATAAAACCAAATGAGATATCGACGTCATGTACGATTGTGTGTCTGTGTGAGAGAGGAAGAAGCAGAGGATGAGTGTCTGCATGCATGTAAAGAGGGAAAGAAGGAAGGCGGACAGACTGGGTTTCAAACAGTGATGTTCTATTTGTGCTGTTTCATTCTCCTGATAAAGTGCAGCCAAAATTGAAATTCCATTTTGCTAGAAATAAAATATATCTCCTTGATATTGTAGATATTTGTTTTGACTTGTTTTGTGCCAAATGTCATGTAAAAAATAAACATTTAAATGTCATTTTTCTCCAATGATGGCGTCCCTAATTGTTCAACCTCGCCACAGGCACTCAGCAGATGTTAAAATGACTTGCATGAAGAGTTACAACTATTAACAGTTAGCGCTCCTGTCTAGCTTCCGCTTTCCACCGTGGTGCTGACAGTAGATAAACATCATGTATCAACATAATATCAGTCATTTTCTCCAGTTCATAGCACACCACAGAATAGAATAGCTTCGAGTGCATCTCTTTAAAAAAAAAAAGCACTTTTTTTTCCATTATGACTCATTTCAGTGAGTCAGATCAATTCAATCCAAGTTTCAGGTTGTTTTTCTTAAACTATGATTTATCAAGGGAGTTTTGTTGTTTCAAAAATGCTTGCAAGTTTTTCCCTTTTAGAGTATTAGAGGTCAGCGTCCGTCATCGCTACTCTTCCTGAGAACTGTGACTGGCTTCACTGGAAATTTAACAAGCAAAAAGCAGACCATATAATACTGGTTGGTAGAGTCTATATTATAACATCCCAAGAAATAAAACCCACCACTACTGTTCTGTTCTGATTCTAGCTTGCCTGCTTTAAAGTGCCTCTCCAAACCCTAATTAAATCCCTAAAACTCATTTCTGTGTATCAAATTTACATATTCTGAAGTTTTTTTCCATGGAAATAATCCCTTCTTGCTTTGAAATGACTTAGAAGCAACTCTGCATCGTTGCTTTCTTTAGAATGTCAGATCAGTGAAGTCCTGTTTTTCCATCCACAGCTCACTGCAGCTTGAAAACAGCGGCGCACTTAGAACTCTGCTCAAACCACAGACTGTACATGGAAGATGAACCTAACACACAGGTGTGAAAAGGGAAGCCGATGTAGAAGTGCCTTAAACCTGCATTCTTTTTAATGGCCAGCAGGGGGCGACTCCTCTGGATGCAAAATGAAGTCTGATTGTATAGAAGTGTGTGAGAAAATAACCCTACTTCTCACTTCATTTGTTACCTCAGTAAACATTTTCCTAATTATTTTGTGGTTTCAGTTAATAGTTTTAAGACTTTTTAAACAAAGTAAGGTGGAAATTCTCAGCAATAGTGTTGACTGCTTATTCCAGCATATAAAAAATGCCATATAAACATATTAAAAAAGAAAAAAAGTCTTGTTTTTATACACCAAAAACCATAAATCACTCTATGTTAGCCTTTAAACTTTGCTTTGGACCAAAGAAATCAAACATTGTTTGACCACACCCTAAGAAACAGTAGCAGCTGTGTCAGATATTAGAGAATTGTGGAGTCACTCAGGACAGTGAGGGAGTGTTGATAATCCACTGGATGACTCAATAAGAACAGACCACTAATACCCCAATTTAATGTGTTTTGGTTCATGGATTTAATCAATCCAGCTAAGTATTATTGTTGCTATATTCATCAAAGGCCATAATCTCCTCCAATATTTCAAAGCGGCTCATAGGGCCAGTAATCTGGTCCCAATCAGCTCATCTCATTAAATTCTAATCACTTATGTTCCTGATGTCATTAAAGTGAATGTCTCTTCATATTGAATTAACCAGTGGAAAGATGGTGAAAATTAACTGAATACCTCAGGCCTTACAGGAAGCTCTTTTCCCATTCTCTATTAACAACAAGCATACGGTATAAAGCATTACTGTCAGAAAATAAAGCAATTAATAGCACCACTGTGTGTCTTTGTAGTTTCAGTCATCAGGCGATTGAATACCTAATAAGTTGGATTCATGTCGTCTTGTTTCTCCATTCATCCAAGAGGCTTTATCAGTACATTCAAATGATGGAAATGTTAAATGAAAGGCGACGTATATAGTAACACTGTCATAAAATCCCTCGACTTGCAATGTATTTAGGTATAATTTGGCCTCTATGGTAGGGAGACCAAAGTTTTGCCCAACAGGCTTGATGATTTACGGTTTAAGATGTTATATAAGCGCATGATGATCTCATAAAATATAACACATAAGCGTTTTCCAGCCATTATTTAAGAAATCAGCATCAAGTTGTGGCCTGTTGTCACACTTATGAGCTTTGAGCAGGTTTCCTTTTTAGTTTTTTTCAGATGATTTGATTCCAACTCTTCAAAATTTCACAACACATTCAAATATTATAAGAAATCAGTAATAAGAAATAGTCAGACATATTTGTGTAGCGGGACAGTTTTCATGTCACAACCCCTCAGATTCATCTTGACACCCCTATAGGTTGGGAGCTAGTACATTAAAGAACTAACTATAAGTGAGAGAGTTAAAACTAGCCCTACCTTGACGAAATACCACAATAAAAGACTGCTTACAGATTGTTGCATCAGAATTAACAATCTCGATAAAGCTACACAGTAGACATTTTGCTGCAGAACTTATTCTTTGATACTTAAAGTACTTTTTGCTGAGCACTTCTTCCTCCTCTGTGTATCAGTGAAATATGTAGGAAATGCCCCAAGTCTCTTAAAGACATAAAGGAGGCTGTTGTCAAGCTGAAACAACAACTGAGGAGGGCATCGGCTGCATTTAAAGTCTGGCATCCCCTGTCTTAAACCATGTGACTTCTGACATGAGGACCTTAATGATCCACAGGTGATCATTGCGGCTGTGGCTCAGGTGATAGAGTGGGTTGATTGCAAGGTTGGCGGTTCGATCCCCGGCCCCTCCGCATGCCGAAGTGTTCTTGGGCAAGATACTGAACCCCAAGTTGCTCTCAATGGCTCTCAACCTTGCATGGCAGCTCTGTCGCCATTGGTGTGTGAATGGGTGAATGCGAAACACACTGTAAAGCACCTTGAGTACCACTAAGGTAAAAAAAAAAGGTGCTATATAAGTGCAGACCATTTACCATTTACCACATCAAAGACCAAAAGAGGTTTAAATATCTTACATCGAACTGATGAAGCCTCTTGAATGAAAGATCTCCCACAATGTATAACAACAATCTGCCTTTGACCTCTTCAGATACGTGTTAATAGTCATTGAAGCGACTGGATATCATGTGAAGATAAATAACTGGTTACTTACGAGGTTGGGCTGCTTGTTTCTCTTTGTCTAAAAATTTGGGAGAGAGGAATAATGAAGCTGATTAGTGTGACATGTACACAGCACACATCAGATTCACTTTCAAACTTTATTTTAAATCCATACCTTGAGCCTTTTTGACAGACTTCTTTTCAGCCTTCTCAGCCTTGCCTGTGAGAAAAGAGACAGCCCTATTACAGCCTGCCAAATAACTCTCCGTAATTGTGGTGTACATTCAATATTCTTGAATATTATTCCCCTCTCAGCATATTATGGTTTGACGTGTCCCTAATTAGAACTATATCATGCATAAAACAGCACATTTAATCACGTAATCTGCGTCTCTTTCCAAGAGGTGTCATTTGCCGTGAAAGATGTCAACATGTTTCAAAGACTTTTTATGAGAAGAATCCGCCCTCTTTCCTTCTTCTCCTGTTTGACTTAATTGACTCGTTTCTTTGTTCACTTTCTTCGAATTTCACCCAGAGCCATATAACACATTTATGAAACTGGTTTTACATGCTAGCATGCCTGTACTAGGCTGTTTTAGAGCAAAAGAAGATGTATTCTGAGTGACCCTGAAAAACTGTAGTGCTGGCCATGATGCTGATCGGTTAAACTCATAGACAACAACATGATGGACCATTTTTTCCTGTCTTCTTGCTGTCCCTGTTGAGTCTTCTCCCCAAACATGAACAATGCCGTCAAATGTAAACAGTCAGGATTCAACCCACAAGCACACAAACCCTACAGTGGCCCAGAAGGGTCAACACAACTGCAAAAGCAACAACGCAACAGCAAAAGCCACCAAAACACAACCGCAAAAGCCACAACGGAAGTGTGCAGCGGTCAGAAGAACAGGCTTTGTTTCCGGGGGACAACATTTTCTGATGGACTATTTTGATTATATTAATCACAATCATCTAGCAACAGTGTTTTACTGAAGTCTCATTAAACTCTCCAGTAATCAAAATAGTCCAGTTGTGTTGTGGCTTTTGCAGTTGCGTTGATCCTTCTGGGCCACCGTACAAACCAGATATATAAATACAGACTTACTTTTCTTCTCTGCCAATACTTTTGATCTCGTCTTGGCTATAAATAAAAAAAAAACATCATTGTTACCAACTTCAGGCTTAAGAGCACTCAAACACAAAATGCTCACAGTAGATCATTTGGGTCCCTCGTTAACAAAGTCTTTCATAGTGAGGGTCGGACCTTACAATATTGCATTATAGACAGAGACACAACAGTTTCAAACAATTCCCTTTGAGCAGCTCATTGGGAAGAAAAAGCTCTTTTTTAACAGAAAGAAAACTGTGGGAGAACCAGGCGCAAGGAGGGCAGCCGTCTGCCTCGACCAGCTTGGGTGAGGGGAGAAAGAAAAGGATACTACAGAGAAAATCACGACAGCAACACTGACAAATTACCTGTTTCAGAGGAGGACCTGGCAGGTTTCTCCTCTTTGGCCGGAGAGGTTACATTCGCCCTCTTGGCGTCTTCTAGTCTTGTTCTTAGCCTGAGTGGCTGCGGACGTGGTTCTGCATCTGTTTAACACAAATAATACAAATAATTAAACTGATGCTGAACCAAATTGTGGTTCAAATTCCATCCGCATAACAGAAAAGATGCTGCAAGTGAGAAAATCTTCAACCGAGTGAGAAATTTACCTGTCTTAGCTGCAGATGCCTTGACTTTGCTCTTGACAGATGACGCTTCTGAGGGGAGAAAAAACAATTAGTTTCCAATCATCCTTCATGTCACTGGCATGACTGATGATTGGCTTTATGCAAATGAATGAATGTCAGTGTGTGGTATTACCTGTCTTTTCAGAAGCTGATTTCCTCCTCTGTCGAGCAGCTGCGGGCTCTAACATAATGAGGAAAGAGTTGTGATTAGCAGCTTGAATAATTTGTTTTCTTATTAAAATATTAGCTTCGCCTTCACATGAAAGAGGGTTATGTCGGATGGCGTTTAATTTTGGAAATATTACAAATTCTACAACATCATATGGCCTTATAATGTGTCACCTTTCTTGGGAGCTGCAGCAGTTTTGGTTTTCTCTTTTACAGGTGGCTCTAGACAGAACAAATATGAGGATCAAATAAGAAAAACTGAATGTAATTTGCAATGTATACATTTTATAGAATCTTAACAGATGTTCTTTACCTTTCTTAGCCACTTTGTCTTTTTCTTTTTTAGCAGCAGGCTCTGTAGCAACAAACACATGCGTTTATATACACATTTAGGAGTATTTTAGGAAGCACAGATTCATAGTTAATAGGTCATTTACCTTTTTTTGCAGTGGCTGCTTTGCTTTTGTCTTTAGAAACAGCAGCACCTACAATTGAAAAAAAAAGTTGAATTACGTCATTCATACCTTCATGTGTGTAAGTGTGTTTGGATGTTTACAACAGAGCACAGCTCAAAACTGTGGTCTGTATCATTTGTAACAACGCTCAACTGTACGGCTGTGAAAATACCAAATTAAGCAGCTGTAAACATGAAATACCTTTCTTCGCTTTCTCTTTGGCCGCTGCTGGCTCTGAGGGGATAATTGCAGGGAAATGGGCGTGCAGAGTTAATTTTTACCTAATGAATGCATCCATATAGCACACTGTGTCGTTGTACATCACTGTTTTGTTCTGCAGCTGTAGTTTGTTACAGGGGAATATTCCAGTTAGCGGGCAAATTAGGTGTTTAGTGGATGTGGAGAAGCACACGGTACCTTTCTCTGAATCAGCAGCCTTGGTTTTCTTCGGCGCAGCTGAAAATGACAAGATCCTAATTATTGTTCACTGCTGTAATTAAGTGAAAAATAATTATGCATGCACGTTTAGCTCATTAAGTAGTTTGTACCTTTCTTAGTGGAGGCAGCCTTCACTTCTTCCTCAACCGTCTCTGGTTCTTGAAGAACAAAGAGGTTTTTTCTTCTTTAGTTATAGTTTTTTTCAAAAGCAACATTTTGTTTAATGTTAAAAATTTTGAATCTTAACTATTCATTTTATATTCACAGGCTTAGATATACATACACTAATCAGCCACAACATTAAAACCACTGATCTCATTACAATCCCATCTATCAGACATACATCAGGCAGCAAGTAAACAGTCAGTTTTTGAAGTTGATGTGTTGAAAGCAGGAAAAATGGTCACTATTATGGATGTGAGCGACTCGGACAAGGACCCAGTAGTGATGGTTAGACAGCTGGATGAGAGCATTTTGAAAACCACAGGTCTTGTCAGGTGTATGCACATTATTTCCCAGGGGAAGAGATGCACTATGATAAGAAGGATGGTCAGCAGTGGCAGCATAATGCTCTGGGCAATGTTCTGCTGACTACTTGGGCCCTGGCATTTCAGTGGATTGTACTTTGACATGTAGCGTCGTAGTTGCAGACCATGTACGCCCCTCCACAGCAGCAATATTTCCCGATAGGAGTGTCCTCTTTCAGCAGGACAACGCTCCCCTGCCACACAGCAGCAATTGTTCAGTGATGTTTTGGGGAACGTGTCAAAGAGTTCGATATGCTGACTCTGCCTCCAAGTTTTCTAGATCTCAATGCCGGCGAGCATCTGTTGAATATTCTGGAAAAGCAAGCAGGCACCTGATGCCACAGCACACACGGAGAGGTCTTGGGAGTTCAGGCCTGAATGAGTCGGAGCTGTTTTGATGGCAGTAGAGGGATCTACCCAACATTAGGCAGGTGGTTTTAATATTGTGGCCAATCAATGTGAAACACAGGATATTTTTAGCAACATTTTTAAGCAAAAAGAAGTTATAAGTAACATTTTCAGGTTACTGAATATTATGATTTCAAATTAAAGTATTCTTTTTGGAGTTTTTATTTGTTTTTTGCACCTTATCCAGATATTTAATGTTTTAAAAATGTGAACTTAAATTGGCATAAAACACATTCTGAGAGACAAATATCATACTGACAGGCAGGTTTGAGTTTGTAGTAGTCAAATAAATAGAAAAAATACAAGGCTAAGGTGTTATCAACAGCTGTTGCTTTAGAAAGGCATATTTTGATCTGTTTTTAAATGAATCTGAGCCAGAACTCTTCCTCACCCTGAACTGGGGCTGCAGCAGGCTGAGCTTCGACAGCTGGAGTCGGGACCTCGGGCTGAACAGGGGCCGCTTGTTCTGGAGCTTCTGGCTGGGCTGGTTGGACCGGCTGAGCTGGTTCTGGTGGAGGCGGCATCATTGGCTGCATCATTGGTGGATACGGATGATACTGTGCATACAGCGGGTGCATCGGGGGAGGCTGCTGTTGATAAAGAGGCTGCGTGGATGGAGCTCCGGGAGGGACGGGGTGGGCGGTCAGAACAGGAGCAGATGGAGCTGAAAATGATCAAATTATGTTTTTATCTTCCAGCAGAAAAGGCAGAAAAATAAACAGTCGCCCTGATCAAAACACTTCACAAGAACAGTCACTTAAAGCTGATACGACATCAGGGTAAATACCTGGCATGTTTGGAGGAGGATATGGATTGTCTGTGACGACGTGATGAACTGCAAGAGAAAGAGTTAACTTGACATTTCTGCTGATTAATAGGACAAATCAGCATAACCGAAGCAGACAATCATCTGCAGGCTAGAATTTCCCCTGTATGATATCACTAAAATGGATTGTTGAATTCTTTGTTACTTACCGTACCATCCAGGTGGGGCTGGACAATAGACGGGTGCAGGTTTGCAAGGGCCAACTGTAATGACAACAAAACACAGGTGAGTGTTTATTCATGTGATCCAAAGCAGCAATTTGAATTTAGTTCGGCTATGCATAATGAAAATTGTGGGGGGGGGGTTTTACCTTCTTGTCCAGATTCAGTGGCCTGTTCTTGCTTTTTGGTCTCTGTAAATTAGGATAAACACCAACAGCAACTGGTTTATATTTGAAGTATGATACATTTACTGCCCCTTATTATAGAATGATTGTAAATGTGACGCATTAGCGGCTGATTCACTCACCTGCTTTGGGAGTCTTGGTCTTCTCCTCTTTCCTTACTTTATAGAATAGAAAAAATACCATTAATTAAGTTAGGGTAAGACATAGATATAGATATAGATCCGATGTGCAATAGAACTCATGTCAAAATTTATGTATTTATGTTCTGCTAATGACAAACAAGTTCTTTTCACTATTATATGCCTTTTATATGAAAAAAAGTTCATACTTCTGAGAAAAGGAGAAGTTCTCATGATCCTCTTGATTCTCGGCTGCAGACCTGCAATTCTGGGAAGAGCTGGATCCAACACGTAGACACGACTGTATTAATCACACCAGCATTAATAGGTTTAAAGACAGAGAGGGTATAAAGATGGTGACAAGTTTTACCTTTTCGTTTGGGCTTTTCGTCTGTCTTTACAGGTGCCCGCTCTTAAAATGAAAAATGACAATAAGAAATAAAAATGGCTGCTTAACCATTTAAAGAACCTTCACTTGGTTATGCATCACAGTGATTCACTGCAGTTACTGGTAGTTTTACATTATAATCATACAAAAATATTAGATGTCTTAAGGGTTAGAGACTTTCCTCCCCTAAATTCTGCCATTTACCTACAATCCAGCCTTCGCAAAGCATGTTTAGTTTTAGCTTTGAGATGGGAGTTACTCTAAAGCAACAACATCATTATCACAGGTAAACTTGAACTCAAAAAAATTATAAGTTTTGTCTGGTGGCATTAGTAGAGATTGCTTTAATCAAAATCTCAGTTTTGTCATCCTTACCCTTTTTCCTCCTCACAGCTGAAACCCTCCTGGGAGCATCTGCAGACACAAATGTTTGACGTTCAGCTGCAAAACTGAGGATATAACGCTGAGTTTTTACATCTGCATCTATTGCATCAAACTGAAATTTATATTCTAGCATATCAGCAGAATGAACCACAATTTAAACACAATGTTCTTGCAGGTACTGGAATTACCACCTCACTGTTGTATGCCTTTACATAATCCAGTGACATTGCAGTTTACATCCATCTTCCCTCCTGTTCCTGAGTTATGACGTGAATAATGAGCACAAACATGTTTGGAGAACATGACAATGTCACAGAGACGTTGACCTTTGACCTCTGTGTTATAAAATGTCCTCACATTTGTGTGAAATTTTGTCATAATTAGCATATGGATTCTGTAGGCAAGGCCAAAAATCACTTTTGTGAGGTCACAGTGACTTTTGCCCCCCGCCAAATTTGAATCACCTCATCCTTGAGATACGATACGATACGATACGATACGATACGATACGATACGATACGATACGATACGATACGATACGATACGGTACGATACGATACGATACTACACGATATGGCATGATAAAAAACTTTATGATACAATATGATACGATACGATGCAATATGATACGATAAGACACAATACAATACTTTATTTTTTTTATTTTTATTTTTTTTCTTCTTTCTTCTGCACTGCCCCCTCTGGCTCATGATAGAAAAATTCAATAAAGAATGATAGCTTAGTCCCAGGGGGGCCGGTGATGGTCACGCACATGCACAAAATATTAATATATTTTGCTGCAAGACTAAAATATGCATTGATCTCATTAAAGTTGACCCCCTTCTGTGGTGTTATACGTTGAGTATAAATGCAGACAAAAAAGAAAAAAAGAAAAAAAAAAAGCAATACAATACTTTAAGATACAATACGATACGACACTTAATGATATGATATGATATTATATGATACCATACGATACAAGGTGATACTTTATGATATGACATGATGCGATATGATATGATACGATACTTTGTGGTACGATATAACACAATACTTTATGATATGATACGATACTTTATGATATACTTAATGATACAATACAACACAATATCATACTTTAAGATACGATACGACACGACACGACACGACACAATGCGATACAATACGATAATTTGTGATATGACACAATACAATATGATACCCTATGATGTGATGTGATACGATACGACACGATACTTTATATCAGTGGTTCTCAACTGGTGGGTCGGGACCCAAAAGTGGGTTGCGAAGCTATTTTTAGAGGGTCGCAGAAGCATGCCCCCCCCCAAAAAAAGTAGTGTTATAAAATCTTTTATTTTAAAGGACGTGTTTCTTATGACACAGTTTGCTTTCAGTAGCAGGATATTTGCCCACGATTAACCTCTAGATTTGACTCTGCCAGCTTATAGGAGAAGTTAATGCTAAAATGTGCCAAAAATAAACCAAAATGTCCTCAGAATCTGTCAACATGGGCCAAAATATGCCCCAAAACTTGGCAAAAACGTCCAAATATACCAAAATGAGCAAAAAAACACAAGCCAAAATTTGTTAACAGGAACAGCAAACTTCAACAATTTGGGTCGCGACCCTGATTAATAGAGACATAGTGGGTCCTGAGGCTGGACCAGTTGAGAACCACTGCTTTATATGATACGATTTGATGTGATATTATATAATACTTTATGGCACGATGCAATGCAAAGGTGTCTTGCATTTGCAAATCTTCCAAACACGCATTATAGTAGTTGTTTGTTTGTTATACAATCTCTTTACTATGCATTTCATTCGAATATCAACTTGTCTTGTGGAAATGTGACCTGTCATTTGCTTCTACCTCAACAAGTGGTACGTGGATAACCAACAATACTTAACTCAATAAATTCCTTCCACTAGCGGCGTGGTAAATAAAAATATTACAACGTATATCTGACATTATAGGACGAGCACAAACCTTTTGTGCTTGTAGACTTGGTTGAAGACTCTTTGGTCTTTGCAGAGAGCATACAGGGACACGCTGAAATCACAAAGCATAACGTTTTAGTTAAACAAAAATTTACATGACAGAACATTTACTGTAATTATCTGCAGGTTCTGACCTGTGGGTTCAGTCTTCGGTGCTTCCTCCTCCGGTTCAGGTACAGGTTTGATCACGTCCACTGTTGCCTTCTCCTCGTCATCATCTTCGTCGTACTCCTCTTTCTTGTCTTCAGGTTCATCTACAGATTTCCTAGGCTCTTTAGTGGCTGGCTCTTCATCCTCTCCATCATCTTCCTCCTCCTCCTCAGGAGCAGCAGGCTGGCCGGTAACTGATGGTGAAAACAGCAAAAATGACTCCAGCAAAGATTTATATTCTTTTATAAGGTGTTGTTGCACAGTTAGGGATGACTGAACTGCCAAGGTCTGAGGTTTCTTACCTTGGTAAGGGCAAATAAGCAATTCAATGTTATTAAATCAATAAACTGAGCCTAGCTTTTTTTTAACCAGACAAGCAGCTACTAAGGCAAAGACTGAATCCTCTGTTTAGTGTACATAAGAAAATAGACAGTTCAGATAAAGTTAACATAACGCTGCAGTAAAATATGAAATTTTAAGACAAATTTACTGCCAGCAAAAACTAAGATCTGTGGTCAAGAAACTGCAACAGACTGTGGGAGAGCAAGAAGGGCAAGTAGGAATAAAATGGCAATGTTTTTCAACTAACCATATAAGCTCAACTTGACAGTGCTGCAGTGTTGGCTGGTCTTGGCTTTGGCTTTACCACTGAGTGTCTTTCTGCAGCCAGGTTTGAGGATTCTTAGCTCCACTGAACTGTAGATGTCTGACTGGACCCAGAGATAGTGAAGCACTGCGACTGAAACACTTACTTCTTTTCACTGCCCACTTTTTAATAACAATGTTTTTTCTCTGTAAAGACTATTTTGCTGCTTTTAAAATAGGATTCTGTATATTCGAATATAACGGGTGCACCTATATTTGTTCTAAAACCAGTACAAATTCATGTACTGCATATATTTTAGCTAAGAGGATGATGTCATAGATGTTGGAAGCTCATTAATGTATTCAGATTAACAGAATAAATAACCACTTTTACAAACCACAGCAGCCACAATGGCTCTGTACTCCTCACCGATTTGCTCTGTTTCAGCCTCCTCAGTCTTGTCTTCATCATCAGCCTGTTGGAGCTCGTCCCCTTCATCATCATCATCGTCTGCCTCAGTCTTTGCTGCCTCCTCCTGGACAGTGAACGCCGATGCTGTGGTAGCTTCAAACACACAGTATGGTATAAATACATGCTGGACAGTTAAGGAACTGGAATGATGTGACAAGAAAATAAATCAAATTAAAACAACTGAAACACATATGAGCAACCTGGTGCTATAATGAGAATAATTACAATTACTTCTTTGTTTTTGTTTTTTTAAAACCTGATTTAACCAAACTGAACATCCTACAAACACTGTGCAATAACTTTTGTGCTGCCTGATACTAAATGAAAACTTCATTCCCAGATTTTTTTCTTCTACTTTTATATAGTCCAATTTAAGGGTTCCTGGATACACTGAGGTCTTCTAAAACCTATATTAACAAGACACAAAATTTGTTGACACACTAAAAAGAAGATTTGGTTGCAAAAAGAAACACAACATCAGTATATATTTAGGTAAGAGAAAGGATGATGTTGACCTAATATAGGCACCCTGTCAGCAGTGTCTTGCAATTGTTGCCACCACACAACTAATTTCTATGAGCATTTATATCAGAACACAAAGCCACACTAAGTTGCCATCCCAGAGCTGTAAGAAAAGTCCAGAGCACAAGATGAAACAGAGCTTTAATTTTGGAATATTGAAATAGTGGAATATTGCGCATCTACTGTGGACATGTAGTTCAGCTAGACAACATATTTGAGTCTGACCGCCCACTTTATTCATGAGGATTAACAACTGAAAAGTCAGTTCATCGTATAAGTGAGAACATTGCAGCCCTGAGAGAATCGCCGGATGCTTGGAGCCTCAATAGGAGACATCAGGTCTGTATAAAAACAGACAATGCAGTGAAGAAGGGGTGATTGATTAATTTTGAGCCTGACCAAGAAAAAAGTCACACTAAATTTCAACAATGCTTTATTCCTCAACATAATTCCCTTGCAAGTCCACATGTTTCTTCCAGTGTCTCTGTAGCGCCTTGATACCAGATCTCATAGAAGGTTTTATTCTGCTCCTGCAGGAAGTTGTTCACTGCAGATATGACGTCATCGTTGGTGGCATGATGGGTCCCAGCAAGGAGCCGTTTCATGTTTAGGAATAGATGAAAGTCAGACGGAGCCAAATCTGGGGAATAGGGTGGATGCTGCACGAGTTCGAACCCACATTCGTGAATTGCAGCCATGGCGACAACTAACTTGTGAACTGGAGCATCGTCCTGGTGGAACAGGGCACCACTTCTGACCTTTCCACGGCACTTTTCTTTAATTTTCTGCCGGTTGTCGTACCAGGGAAGCATAATATTGCCCTTTTGGTACAGGTACTCTATCACAGCACGGTCAACAACTGGTTTCATTCTGCTTGAATGACCTACCCTACTTGACTCAGGTATTGTACATGCATTAACAAACACAATGAGTCCAAACTGAACTCAACTGAACTCAGGCTCAAAACTTATCAATCACCCATCGTAATCTAGTGGACTGATTCCCACCACTTAATTAAATGCAAGGATTGCAAGATAAAAATTTAAATTTAATGAGCTGCAGATGTTATTTGCATGGGTCGGGTTGACTTAATCATGTTGGTAATTGCGTGAACTTAATATTGTGTGTAATTCAAACTCCAATTTCTGTGTTAGTTGATTTAAAACCAAATTCAAAATGAAACTGGCACAAGGTCAGAATTTAAAGTCCCCTTCTCTACCTACTTGATATTGGAAGAATTTCAATGCTTGTGTTCATAATTACAGTAATTATGTACATCATTAAGAACAGCTTAATTATTATGAGCAATCAGCTTAGAGACTTGTGTTTATGCTACCAGTCATTAAGCAAGTGGTATTTAAAAATATCTTTGATTGCAGGGGAAAAGCTAATTCCTTTTACCAGTTGCAGTTTGTTGGTCAAACATCATTTCATCAGAGGCTGTCATAAGTCAAACAGACTGATGCAGATGTTGTGTTCATTTTTTTCATGTGGTTCCTATGAGGACTCTTTGAATGGAAACCTTCCAGCCAATCAAAACTGGTCCCTCCTGTGTCCATGGTAACTTTAATACATTTTAAACTACATGATGCTGAAATTTACCTGCCAGCAAGATGTCATCAACACCATCATCATCATCTTCCTCATCTTCATCCTCATCTTCATCTTCTTCATCCTCGTCAGCTAATGGCTCTGCTGTGATCTCATCTTTGAGGCCATCTTCACCTTTATCAGCATCTACAGTTGTTTCCATGGTTTCTTTTTCAAGATCAAAGGTGAACTCAAACGAGCTTGTGTCGAGGTCTTCGTCATCTTCATCATCATCATCATCATCATCAGTTGTGTCATAGGAGATGTCATCGCTGAAGACGGTCTCGCCAACAGATTCTTCATCTGTTTTAAAATCAAAGTCGTCATCATCATCTTCATCACCCAACACTCCACTGTCTGTGCTCACAAAGGGAAGAACATCCTCCTCTTCCTCTTTGTCATCATCATCATCATCATGAATATCTTCTTCAATGACATCATCAGGCTTGTCAAGATCGTCTTCAGCGCCAAGCTTAGCTAGGATGTCTTTGTCGAGGTCACTGTCAAATTCGTCATCTTCGTCATCGTCTTCATCATCTGCAAAGTGTTCAGAGGATGCAACGGAGATGTCCTCGTCTGATTGGTCCAAATCATCATCATCATCATCATCATCATCATCATCATCATCATCATCATCCTCATCGGCGTCTTCAGCAACTTTAACGTCTTTGTCGTCATCTTCGACAGCAGGCAGAGGGGGCAGATCTTCCTCTTCTGCGAGTTTCTCATCCTCGTCATCCTCATCGTCGCTCGGCACTGCGATAGGAGGAAGATCCAGGTCTTCATCTTCAGAGTCTTCTGCAATGACATCATCGCTGTCAGATGTCGCAACACCCTCTGCTAATTTGTCATCTTCATCATCATCATCCTTCTCTTCCTCCTCCTCTTCCTCACTGGAAAGAAGTGCTGATTCACTGACGTCTGAGGTGTCCGTGAACTCATCATCACTGGTTTTATCTTCATCATCTTCATCATCTTCATCATCATCATCGTCATCTTCTTCGTCTTTGTCATCATCTTCATCGGGTAAGGTTACGTCTTCGTCGCTGTCTTTGATGTCAACAGGTACGTCGGACTCAGAATCAGGAGACACAGCCGACTCTTCATCCTCAGAAGTGGATATAGGTTCAGGAGACTCTTCCTCATCATCATCCTCAGCAGCAGCAGCTACAGGTTCCACAGCAGACTCTTCTTCATCATCATCTTCATCGGCATCATCTGCCTTCTCTTCTTCTTCATCCTCATCATCGTCATCATCTTTGTCTACCTCCTCTTCTGCTGCGTCCTCATCTATCTCTGGTGCAGCTGATTCAGGTTCTTTCTCATCTTCCTCATCTTCCTCATCTTCATCTTTATCTTCCTTTGCCTCAGCAGCTACCTCCACCTCCTCTTCCTCCTCTTCCTCAACCACATCCTCCTCTTCATCAGCAGCTGCTTCAACGTCTTTCTCCTCTTCCTCCCCTTCTTCTTCTTCTTCTTCCTCCTCTCCTTCCTCCTCCACAGCTCCTCCCTCCTCCTCCTCTTCTTCTTCCTCCTCCTCCTCCTCATCCTTGGCTTCTGCTACCGCCTCCTCCTCTTCCTCCTCTTCTTCTTCCTCCTCTTCAGCTTCTCCTGTGTCCTCCTCTTCCTCCTCCTCAGCATCTGCTGCCACCTCCTTCTCTTCCTCCTCTTCCTCCTCCTCCTCCTCCTCTCCAGCTTCTACTGCCTCCTCTTTCTCCTCTTCTTCCTCCTCTTCAGCTTCTGCTCCCGCCTCCTCCTCCTCTTCCTCCTCCTCTTCATCTTCCTCTTCTGCTCCTTCAGCCTCTTCTTCCTCTTCTCCTTCCTCCTCTTCTTCCTCCTCCTCTTCCTCCTCTTCAACTCCTCCTTCCTCCTCCTCCTCCTCCTCCTCCTCATATTCCTCTTCATACTCCTCTTCATACTCCTCCTCTTCATACTCCTCCTCATACTCCTCTTCATACTCCTCCTCATACTCCTCTTCTTCCTCTAGTGTTTCTTCATCTCCCTCCTCCTCCTCCTCCTCCTCCTCCTCCTCCCCAGCAGTTTCCACTTCTTCTCCCTCCTCCTCTTCCTCCTCCTCTCCCTCTTCCTCTTCCTCTTCCTCCTCCACAGCTTCAACCACTGGTGTTTTCTTCTTTGCTTGCATCTCTATAACTGTAAGAAATACAGGATGATATTCAAATTATTTCAACCATTCCTGGGTCTCCTTTTCTCTTGGAATGATCTTTAATCAAGACCAAAATGGAAAAACTCTAAACTGTCACACTCATACATGTCACCCATCACAAGAATGACAAGCAGGAACTAAAACCTGCCTGAGCAAAGCGACTTCAGGGGATGCTGAGTTACCCCTTAAATGTTACTCATCAACAACAACAATGACGATAATGCTAATAGCAGCTGCTAGTATCTCGTAGTGAAGCATGAAAGTAGATGACAAGACATACAGACCTTTATTTCGTGACGGTAGAAATTCTCCTGGAGCACAGAAAGACACAAAAAGGAATGAAAATCAGCATGAAAACCACATAAAAACACAGACTCAACTGGATCAAGCACTTTGCATTCAAAGCTTAGTGTCAGCAGTTAGGACTGAAAGTTAGTTGAACACCACCAGAACTTTTTATGAGAAAAGTGAACTATATTAGCACCAACTCTTACTCCCAAAACTTGCATTCCTATAAAACCAAACTGCATTCTGAATTAGGCTTTGAGGGCGATGTAGTTTCTCCTGGGTCACATTGTTTGTGACGTATCACAGTTACATTTCTAATCAACATATCTTTATGGCAAACCATTTTAAATTCAAAAGATGAGTTTGAATATAACATTACAGACATCATCACTTTGATTAGTCATGATTACACTGTGATTGTTTAGAATATTTATTCAA
Organism: Dascyllus trimaculatus; assembly: GCA_024666655.1. Classification (NCBI taxonomy): domain Eukaryota; kingdom Metazoa; phylum Chordata; class Actinopteri; family Pomacentridae; genus Dascyllus; species Dascyllus trimaculatus. The sequence goes on along the minus strand of CM045455.1, from coordinate 8,056,336 downwards.
GTTATCTGTAACGTGACTATACAGAACAAAAGCTGCCGATATCTAAGACATCGTGATCTCCATTGGATATTGGTCCAACAAAGCATTGGAACGGTGTTAGCAGACGTAATGGCAGCTGCTGGGGTGGAGAAGATCATTAGAGAATGTTATGAGGAGTCTGTGAAGAATGAGGGCTTTATCCATTAGAGGCCAGTGGTCAAAATTAACAAGAACTTTGGCCTCATGCTGCTCTGATGGGGGTAAAACAGAGTCAGTCCCATTTGTTGTAGCATCTGACATAACTACAAATATCTGCAACGTCATTTCGTCCAGTCAAAACTCTAATTCAAGATATCTTTAAATACATTTTGACTAATTATAATTCCACTTCAAGGCACAGTATTTACAACATCCTTCTCACTAGTTAAAACTAATTTAAGATATCTTAAAAGAACAATGTATATATCGCGCAATATTTCCCTAAACCTAACCACATATTTTTGGTGCGTAAATCTATCAAACAGTAGACCAGAATCAAAACTAACAAAATTCAGGTCTAAGAAAAATTAACCCAAAGCCCAGTCTTCTAGGTAAAAATGTCATAGCTGTCTTATACCTAAATTCTACATCCTTACACAGAGTTGGTGGCTCTTTCAAAATAAAAGCCTTTGCTTTACTGTTGAGAAGTAAACTTGCAACATTATGAATTAAGAGGAAATTATCATTTTAAAAAGCCATTTGCTCGTACCCCCATGAAGAGCAGATGTTAATAGGTTTGAGGGGTAAGCTTGTGGAATAGTGTGGATAAAGATCTCAAAATGAGCATAACTATAAAATTTTTTTTTAAAAGAATACAAAAAAAAGATTGCTTTAAAAATATAATAATTTGGAACAGTAAATGTGTTCTGGTTTTTCTAAAGAGGTGTAATAGTATAAGGTTTGATGCAAACAGGAAACAGTAAGATATGAGATGTACAGATATGTAGCAGGTAGGAGTTAATAAATTAAATTTCACCCAACCTCTTTTCAGACATTATTCTGTGTTTTGGATTTGGTTTGGTTGTTTTGTTTTATTTTTCATACTGTGTATTTTATTTTCTCTTTTGCCTTTATGATACTGTGACATGTCTGAAATACATCAAATAAATAAATAAATGAACTATGACACATGCGAGAGAACACACTTCTTTCTGAAAGTAATTAAGAATGCAGTTTAGTTGTACAGACACTGAATCTTTATGAGACGGGGTTGATTAGCACAGCGGATAATGACAGATAACACACTGGTTTCACTGTAGTCGAGTGCTGTGACTTCCTGTTGCTGCCTCCATTAGTCTACTGTTACGGGGTGGGGGACAGGACGCATCCGTTATTATCCATGTAGAATTAATTCACGCATTCCCACAAATATAGTAATTGAATACCTTTTGCTTTCTTACTCTTCACCTCCACTTTTTCCTCCTCCTCCTCCTCCAACCAACTTGAATCTTTGAGACGGTTCATAGATAAAGTCAGCGTGAATCTACCACCACAATAATAATCAAGTCCATGAGCCATGTTTGTCAGACAGATCCATGTATGTCTCTCAATAGCCCCTCAGCCGCACACTTTCTGTGAGCTTTTAATGAATCAAAGAAACTCATTAAACTGTGTCTGTCAAAGTAGCAGCTTCTTGCAGTGGCATCATTATCCTCCTTGGGAGTTTTCCTCTGTTCTAGTTTGCTATCCTCACAAACCAAAGCTTTGGAAAAAAGCATTGGCCTCATAAAGTCATATCAAGAGAAACTGCAGTACATGTGTTGTTCCTCTTAATGAAGCGCATCAGTCAAAGCAGCAGCACATCACCTCAGACTGTTCTAAATTCATGTTCTTTATGTGTATTATTAGTACAAACCTTTTTTCCTCACTGCATATAGATTCCCTAAAGAAAGAGAGAAGGAAAAGACTGAGTCATGAAATAAGGAAATGGTGACTGCAGTTTTCTTAGCATGCAGTTTCATGAAATGCATTGTAATTTTTTTCTGGTGTGTGTAGTGCTTCTGAGTGTACCTTCATCTTCTTCAGGAGCAATCAGGTTGGCAGCAAATTTAAATATTACGCTGATCACGTTTGCTGATTCCTCCACGGCATCGTTTACAGCCTTCATGGGGTCTGAGCCGATCTTACTGATGCCTCCTGGTGGACCATGGACGTGAACACAGGCACAAGCACACCATTAGATTCGGTCACTCATTAGGCTGAATTGAAGTTGCTTTCCTGGTTGTCCCCGATCAAGCCAAACAAATCTGATTTCAGTAAGTTTTTGAGCTCTCATTCTTACATTTCCTCAATGCAGACAAAGCTTCCATTCTCCTGGATTAAGGAAATGTTGGAAAGCATGAACTATAGCATGGGGTTAAACTGGGATGGGGCTACAGGATCTGAATGTGAAAAGAGGAAATATGCAGTTTAGGAATCAGTTCGTGTCCTATAGCAGCAAAGTTAACCCACTGCCAGTTTAACCATGGACAAAAAGCACATCAACAATCATACTGACCCTCATTCATCAAGGTATTATTCATGTGTTCTACCCATATTAAAGTTTTTCTTTTTAAAATTCTGCAAGGATGAAATATTTTGCTTTAAAATTGCCGAATGTACATGTAAATAACTGCTGCGTGCGCTTGTTTAAACAGCTGAAACTGAGCTAACGTCAAATCTTTGCTCATGAAGATGTTGTAATTTCACTGAACAAACAGAGAGGTTTACAACAGACTCTCAGTCCCCGAAGACAAGCTTGTGTGCAAGACAGTTTGATGAAAGAGGGCCAGTGTTCCCAGTGCAAACACCAAAACATTGTTCATTTCGAATGCGGCTGCCCACAACAAGTTTTGCATATCATTACAATACGATTATCCTGAAATGCAACCAGATTTATGCAAAATACAGGTAGAACATACCACTGGAAATACAGCTGTAAGCTGCATTTCAAATACTAAGACAGAGATTTCAGAAGAGCTTGATTCATCTTGTTTTGAAGACAGAATATCTGTTTCTCACCAAACTGATGTTTCCAGTTAATTAAATCAAGCTCGCCTGAAGTTCAAATATCCAAAACCAAAATGCTGTTTTGGAGTTTCAAATATTTGAACCTGTTTTTTCCCACAGAAATATGCAGATAGCATGAACACATCAGAAGAAAATAATACAAATTATAGGTGCACCAAATTTCAAACTGCTCATAACATGACTGCACATCTGAACACCTAGAATACTGACAGTATCAAGCATGAAGGAAGAACCAGAAACCAGCTTGTACTTTTCCATCCTTAGACAGAGCTACAGATTTGGCTGCGAAGGACTTTCTAACATTGATAGCTAACATTAGCAGTCAATGTTAGGTAATTAGTAGTTTAGCATCTTTAGGAAAAAGCTTGTGGTCTGAGGTGTTAGTAGCAGATAGGGTGCCTTGCCTCTACGCCCTGAATCCTTTAAAACCTTCCTGATGCCAGGAGATGGGCGACCTGGTTGGATGAGAACACAGTGGCAATAAGCAAAGACTTAAAGCACAGTGGTGAAGAAAAGGAGAGAAAGGTGAAAGGAAAGGAAAAGTGGTCTAAATATTTGTGTGTCAGACTGTAAACGTTGGCTGTAACATGGCAACATGGCATGAATCTGAATTAATATTGCGACAAAATGAATAGAGAAGTTCTATTTTCTATTAAAATCAATGAACACATTGATTTGCGTTTGTCCTTAGTTTCAATGTGAAATTGTGAATATGGAAGACATTTAATCAAATGGATGCACTGCATATACTGTTATATATTATGCTCTAGTTTTGCTATGCTATTCTAGTTTCTAGTGTAGTTTTCCATTTTTGTAGGGTGACAATCATGTATAAAAATGTATGAAATTTAAGAAGAATGAAGGAGATGTTTATGATAGGGTTAGAAAATTGAGTAGAGATGTGCACAACTTGAGTAAATGGAGGTTTTCAGGCAATGATTTTTCATTACTTAGTGATGTTACTGTTATAGGAACTAGTAAAATTAGTAGGTTTTATATCAGAGCATGAAATTCTGTGAGCATTTAACACAAACATAGGAAGTAAAAGAAATAAAAGAAGATGCTAACAGCACTCATGATGAGACAGAAATATATAAAAGTGTAAAAAGGGAAGAGAAGGAAAGGAGAGGAGACATTTCAGTGCACAGTGGAAGTGTTTAGACGTGAGCCAACCCCATTTAAATGCTGCAGTATTAAACTGTTTGCTTGGACTAATGAAGTCAGATTACAGTTCTGCATGGTCAGATAGCAAACTAATTTGTACAAAGCAAATTGTATTAATCCAATTTTTGGTTTTCACTAATGGTTCATTAAAATTACATTCACAGAGTGCTCTTTTTGTTTTTGTGTTTTTGCTTCTCAGGGAGCCTGTTTCACATAGTCTGCCTGTATGCAATAAACATTAGAGTCTGCTAGTATTTAACAATAAAGATATGTCCATTAGGTAGGTAGGTAGGTAGGTAGGTAGGTAGGTCGGTTGATCGGTATGTAGGCAGGTCGGTCAGTAGGTAGGTCGGTAGGTCGGCAGGTCAGTCGGTAGGTCGGTAGGTCGGTAGGTCGGTCGGTCGGTCAGTCGGTCAGTAGGAAAGTAGGTTGGTCGGTCGGTCAGTAGTTAGGTAGAAGGTAGGTCAGTAGGTAGGTAGGCAAGTTGGTCAGTCAGAAGTTAGGTAGGTAGGTAGGTAGGTAGCTAGGTCAGTCGGTCGGTAGGTAGGCAGGTTGGTTGATCGGTCAGTAAGTTAGGTAGGTAGGTCAGTAGGTAGGTAGGCAGGTCGGTCGGTCAGTAGTTAGGTAGGTAGGTAGGTCAGTCGGTAGGTAGGTCGGTCGGTCGGTCAGTAGTTAGGTAGGTAGGTAGGTCAGTAGGTAGGTAGGTAGGTAGGTCAGTCGGTAGGTAGGTCGGTCGGTCGGTCAGTAGTTAGGTAGGTAGGTAGGTCAGTAGGTAGGTAGGCAAGTTGGTCAATCAGAAGTTAGGTAGGTAGGTAGGTAGGTAGCTAGGTCAGCCGGTAGGTAGGTCAGTCGGTCGGTAGGTAGGCAGGTTGGTTGGTCGGTCAGTAAGTTAGGCAGGTAGGTAGGTAGGTAGCTAGGTCAGTCGGTAGCTAGGTCAGCCGGTCGGTAGGTAGGCAGGTTGGTCTGTCGGTCAGTAGTTAGGTAAGTAGGTAGGTCAGTAGGTAGGTAGACAAGCTGGTCAGTCAGTCGTTCGGTCGCTAGCAACAGATTGCATTGTCTCTTTGTAAAACACATGGTATTTATTGTTTTTGTAAAATTTTTCAATCAGGAGATATTAATAAAGTAATTTAAGGAAGGTGGAAAGTATGGGATTAATGACTGGCTAGATGAATCCTGGTAGCTGTATGTATGTTTATTGATCTGCTTTATACACCTTTTTCCTCTTGACTTACTCTCTTGCTTTGTTCTCTTATTTTCTAACATGAGTTTTGCCTTTTGGTTACCTCACTCAATGATGTGTATAAACTTTGTCAAAAAATATGCTGGTATGTTCTTGTTGTTTTTAAAAGAAACATAGAAAAAAGAAGACTTCTTCTTTTATGTACCAATGTGGCGTGTAGCCAGTAACAACATCCAATTAAAATCTTCTTTAAAAAGTTTTTTTAAGCAAACTCTAAACATTTAGTGGATAGGGCTAATGTGAGGGCTTCTAAATTAATCAAATAATAATAATTTTCACTCTCCTGTAAAACACATTTCCATAACATCAATTTCTCATGAGCTAGGAAAACAAGCTTTGTTTAATTGCTTTCAGATGAAGCTTTTTTTTCAAACAATCCAGTAGGTTTTCTCTGAACCCCTGAAGGAGGACGTAAGTTCACCCATAAATTGTAATGACTTTGACATTTTATGCATATGGCACCCATGTATCCTGGTTGCCAGATGTGTGCTGCACCTTTGTTAGATAATGTCCCAGAGATACTGTAGTCTGACCTATCTAATGCCCCAATTTTACCCATATTCTACAAACAAATAACCCACGTTGTCATTCCAAATTGAATGCACATCATGTAGCCATATATGGGTCACAGCTGATAGACTACCATATTTGGTAGTCTATCGGTTGAACAGACCCAGTGGAATCAACAAATCTGCATGGCTCCAATGACTTCCTGATAACATCTGACTGTGCTTTTCATGTAAATGTAATTCCCACCTTAACCTTTAAACCTTCGCAGGCAACATGTAAACTTCAAACGTGTGTAGAAACGAAATGAAACTGAAAGCCTGTTCGTGTACCTGAAATGGTCTTGTAGTCCATCAGATCAAACATAATGACGAAAACACAAGACCATGTAATGATGAGGGCCAGGACCAAGATCCAGGCCAGTGGGGAGCTAAACGTAGAGTGGAGGTCATCTTTAAAAGTTTTCTTGGACACCCGCGAGGCTGCTGACCCAGCATCTCCGTTCTTACTTTCGATGACCATGGTGGTGGTGGTCGACGACCGCGCTGAGGAATAAAATATGAGAAGCCTTGGTCAGATACACTGCATAAAACATGGATAACTCCTTTAACCTTTTATCCCTAATAGCCCAGTAGCACAATTACAGTCTATTACTGTCATGCAATAGGTAGAGAAACTAACTAAAAATCAAAACTGATGCAGTCTGGAACTAGAGCCAAGCAATTCATGCTTCTTTAGAAAACCAATAAAGCTCCGTTTCCTATAAAACTGTGTCAACTTTATGGGCATTTTCAAGGTTGTAAGATACTAAAGAATGAAATGTTTATCATTAAGTGTGGACTAAATATTATCAACACATCTCTAACGCAATAAAAAGCAAAACAGACCAACAAGCTGCAGCCACCAAAATTATCATAAAGTTAAATGAAACTGGGAAGAGGCATAATTTAGTTTCCTTGCAATCAGAATTCCCTGATGATGACAGTGGTTCTGTGTATTTGAATTGACAAAATTATTATTTTGTGACTGTGAAAATAATGTTTGATATCCTGTTATGATGGGCTCATGGAAGAACAGAAGCATCAATCAGGACATGATCACACAAAAAACAAAGTAAGAAGATCATCTTTACCAGCTCCTTTCCAGCGCTCTACACATCCATTTAAGGCTATCAGGTTGCCCATGATGGTGGGATTTCAACAAGTCAATGATTTATTACTGTGAAAAGATGCTTTAAAGGAATGCAACAGATCCTTTCCTGAGTCTTTGCCAGGATGTGTGGCAGCTGGTAATGAGGGCCAAAGGAAATCCAAGGATGTACTGGAGTAACATAGGTTGATATGTTCCTATTTACTGAGCGCAAACCTGGCATGTAAAGTGTTGTAATATCTTTAAATACATTGTTAGATACGCATTTAAAGTATCTCTGGCTCCTCATCTGTTGCTTTTAAGGTTTCTTGTGGCAAGTATCTACCAAAAAGTACATTTGTGTTGGTTGAATGAATACACATCAATGATGATTAAGGAAAGAAACTATGGTTTTCATTCATATTTTTACATCATCCACAATTGCAAAAAAAAAAAAAAAAGAGTTTGGTCCCCAATTCCAAGAAGCAAAACAAGCTGATAGATATGGCCTTGCCCCCTGAAAAGTTATTATGCTATCTTGTTAGCTAAAACATACCTAGCACACGTGGAGCAATATTAGCATTCATTTGAAGTCATGCTGCTGTACACCTAACAAATTTAAGTCAACTTTTCACTATCATTTTAGTTCTGTTTTGGTCTCCACCAGCTCATTTAAAAGAAAAAAAAATCTGTCTCTTTAGCTCCTATCTTGCCTTAACACATCACTTTCTTCAAGCTAGCTGCTAGCTTAATATGCTGTCTTGGTAAGGGGCTAACACTGGGTTTGTCACAGCTTTTTAAATTAATTAATTATTTTTTTTAAGCTAAAACTGCCTACAGAGGTTAACAACCATTTATAAAATTTGCCAAAAAAAACACACTAAAAGTTTTGTTTGTTTTTTTTTAAAGCTCATAATAAAATATTGTCCTTTGCGATTAGTTACTGTCAAAGATTAGCAACTGCGCTTAACTGACACACCCGCCATTTTGTCAAATCTCTTATCTCCGTCCAAAATACTGTGGGCAGGTCTGCAGGCCTGTAGACATAGATTATGTATATAAAAATATATGGTTGTAATTTTTTTGATTTTTAAAAAATAAATAGGCATTAGAAAAGTATTAACCTATGCTATACTATGTATAAGAAGACCTGCGAACGACAATGTAAGTCAACCGCAAGCTGTGCCTTACTGTGTTCTGCTACGTACTGGCACTGTAAGTTGTTTTTTAATGGAGTATGAGGGGAAATACTGTTAATAGCCTCCTTTGTAAATCTTTTTTCCTTGTTTTGGTATTATTTTAGTTTTTCACAGTTGCCTTTTGTGAAAATATTAATGCTAACTCCTTTCGTTAGCCTTTACTAGCAGCACCTTTAGCTCGTTAGCGGCTAAAATTAGCTAGCTATAATTGCTAGCTTTAGCTGTAGCGGCTACAGGTAAGACTAAAGACAGAAGTTGGCATTAATATTTTCACAAAAGACAGCTAAAACTACAGCTATATATCTATACATGTAGCTAATTTCCATGTATAGTGACTAGAAGATAATGGTTTTACAAAGTTAGTATCACAAGTTTAATCAGTGCAGGCCAAGATTTGTTTTACATTTGGTGTTCTCATTTATAGCAACTGAACTAACAAGCCTTAGCTTCTAATTATTCAAACAAGTGTAGCTTTTTAAATGAAATCTGTGTTAATTGTACACTGCAATCACCTTTTCAGCATGCATACACTTCAAGCTCTGTAATTCATATTTTGAGTCACGGGAAATAGCTTTATAAGGAAATGTATCTGCCTGATTCTGTGTAGAAAGTGGGTCAAGCACCATTCATGGACTGAAGTTTAATCTAGATGAATCATTCACATGGAAATAAGAATACTACAAGAAAAGACAAGAGTGCCTCATTTCTTTTTTGATTCTGTTTGTTTTGCTTCATAAAAGTTTAGTTGTTACTGTCAGTGTGAGTGTGTTAGAAAAGCTCTGACCACCTGTTGAGTCTCCTCAGCTCACTGTTGGCAGCTACTGTAGGTTACTCTGTTACTGCTGACTCAGATAGCTTAGCAGCACGCTTAACACACATCAAACACACACACACACACACACACCTCTATCTAACGCCATGACTCTAATTCCAGGTCCGTTCAAAACACCAGTGACTGCATATGAACAATCCCTATTGAAGGACAGTTGTGATGGCACTGGATGGCTGCTTTAAGTGCGAGTAAGTTTGGCTAAATGCTCTGAAAATGTTCTATTTAGCTAACCATCCTTGTTTTTCAAGGAATTACTTATAAAGAGCACCTGAGGAGCAACCTAATCAAGCACAAAGGTTGCTCCTCAGCAAAAAAGTAAAATGATTTTAGAAAACATCATAAAGGAAACTGATGGATTGCCTTTCTGCCATGTACATTTCCTTTTTAAACCCTTATTATGACAACTACTAATGAAATATGGCACAGGTATGAATCTTCTGGTCCCCACAGGATGATTCCTAATGATTTGGCAGCTCCCAAACATTTATTTTGTGTCACCACTGAGCTTGAAATTAAAAAAGAGGTAAAAGGTAATTGCTGGTTTTCATGAAAGGGTGCAACCTGAGACGTGTGTATCCTGTATAAAGAAGGCTCATAATAAAACATTTTATTGTACTATAAAAGGATAGAGAGAAGACAAGCTATAAAATTCACTACAGCTAATTTAAAATATTATTAGGTTTAACTACATTTAGATATAGAGGTATGATTTAATGTACAAGGGAAGAACACTTTAAAGTAAATGAAACAAAATTCTATTCTGTATATTGTTATTGTTCTCTATAAAGCAAAAAATGGAAATTCAAGTCATGCCTGTCTTTGCAGTTGCTTGATGATAGCTTTCGTGATGGTAATTACCACTTGTCTGTCTTCAGAGTTCAGAGCAGTCAGTTCCAGTCAACTTTAAAGCCGCTGTTGATCTTTATGAGCAGTTTATGATCTGAAGATAAATAAGTTCGTTTGCAGGTGTTTTTGCAGCACCTGTAAATTTTCCTCAGATTCATGAGCTATAAATTATAGACTCCATCTCTTACATTGATCGTACTTTCAAGCTCAGTAACAAATAGGCTAAAACAGAGGTGTGGCAAGAGTTTACATTTAGACACTAGTCCATAGTTCAAACTGGCCAGTCTTGCATGTTAAAGTTAAGATTTTTATTTCAAATCATTTTTTTTCATTACATACACAATTGCACATGGTACAGTGCATAGTGAAGTGTTTTGAGAGTAACACCGGAGCAGGTACGACAGCAGCGGCACTCACCAGTGTCATCATGCATTTGAGTAATTTTTTATGTTATAGATCCACGTCTGCAATGAAAGCTACCCAGTGCCACCACATCCTTCTACCAATAGACAGGACTTAATGAAGTTGATTACTGGTGCATTTACCAGAGAAAATGGCAGGGAGTAAGTTACACAGGATATTGAGTAATAGTTACAGCATTAAGTAATTGTGCTTCCTCTTCTTGTCTTTGTGGATAGAAAAGACCACATGCCACAGTCATCTGATGCTGTCTGCTGATATCTAACATGCTCACTGAACATGTTGGTCCAGACTGTCATGTTGTTGTCAGTCAAATTGCTAGGAAACTTTAAAAGATTTTATTAAAAGGGACCCCGGTGGTTCTCTCATGGTATCATTGTCAAGTCAAGTTTTGCTCCATGGGCATCTTTTGTGCTGTGCTGCCTCTAGGTTTTTGGTTTTATCATGTTGTGCAGCAGTTAAGAAATTTGCTCTTCAGTTCCTCTTTTAAAAGCACAGCAAGAAACCACTTCAACACTGACCTCGTGTTTTTGGTTTTCTACTGACACTTCACCTTTCCCAAGTCAGACCAAATGGCAAAATATTTTCCTTGTCCACAAAAAAATATACAAATTATAAGGTCCAGAACATTTTCTCTTAGAAAGGATGAATAATTTACATTTGGCCGCTCCTCTTTCCTCAAAATCTTCAATCCAGATGCCAGGATTACACACAAGATATCTAGTAATGTCTGTTTGGGCACCATTATTGGAAATGTATACATCAATAACTTGTAAATCTTTCCATCTCTCTTTACTTTGATCCCTCTGTTGACCACTACTTCCTAAACCCAACTTTGGTTTAATCATCCATCCGTGCATGATTCCTCCTTTTATGGCTGACCTGCCTCCACGCTGTGGATGACATTTCTGCTGTTGCTCTCACTGGGTATCCATGACAGCTCAGCTCAGAGCAGTCATTAGGAGCTAGTGGTTGCCTATTGAGTCAGAATACAGGGAAGTGTAGTCATAACATTTCCTTAATGAGTGCACAGAGCTGAACTAAGCACAGCAGAGACCTTTCAGATTCGGATGGTTGAGCATGGTAGCTATTAATCAGGTTAGAAACTTGATTCAAGCTGCTGTTTCCATGTCTCGAAAGAGTGCTGCATCTGCTGTAATGTCCATGTTGACATTGTAGACTGCACACTTAAACAGTTTAGGGTGATGTAAAGAGAGGAAATGGAGTACAGGCTACTGTGAAAAGGAAGTGGGGGCATCACATCCTAAATACTACAATGGAGACAACAGGTGGTAATGTTGATCGTTTATCTATGTGACAGACATTGTTCACTGTTGCGAATGTTCTCCATTTTTATAGTCACATTTATGGTTGGTCTGCTCTTTGTCTCACAACAATCAATCATCTTGTCCCTGTTTATCCCATGTATAACCTTTGCCATGGACCATTTCCATAGCAAACACTTTGTTAACTCTTGACTAGACTTGTATTCTGTCATATCTCCCATGATTACTGTTAAGTATGTATTTAGCAGCCTCAGAAAATGGAAAATAAATGGAAATGAAAGAAGCTTTGTGGAATCAGTCCCTCTAATATTCCAGGATAAAATTAAGCCAGGATTCATAGCATACTTTCCAAATGTTTCCCTCTTTCAGTCTTTTTTGAACGGAAGCCAAGTGCATAATGTGATCTCAGAACATCTAATTCTTGGTCTTGACTTAACTAGCAGGGCTTTGTTGTCTGAAGGGTACTCATGTCTATAAGTTTTAAGTGCACTACATCCACTAATTACGACCATAATATGTAAGTGAAGACTCCAGTAAAGCAAGTTTAAGTGGACCTTAAGATTAAGTTGTTATGTTTTTACACACAATTTTTAATGTGGAGATAATGCACTATTTATGTTGAGCATAAATCATGTCATTATCTTAATTAAAAGGGTTTCAGAGCCACACAGGGGCTTTTTTTTTGCTAATTAGTTGTTTTATCAGTTTGAAGGCGGGTGCTTTAACTTCCTGTAATTTTACTGTGCTGTATTTGCTTCTTCAATTGTGGCACGCCAAAATGTCCTCTGTGAAAAAAGCTTAAAAAGTTAGTGTCAATCCTGTTCATTTTTCCCATAGAAAATGTTGTAACATGTCTGTGGTTGTGATTAGCAAGAAACCTTCAATTCTCTGTCAGTGAAACCTGGTTCCTTGATAAAAAGTTGAACGTACAAGCATGTGTGCAAGTTTTGTAGACATTTACTACGACTCCCAAGATGCATTACCATTACTAATAGCAAACAGGAACTAGTGACTACTTTAAAATTCTGTGTCAGTTTTGGATTCAGCAGCTGTGGCGCCACATTTTTGACTGGTGGATTTTGAGTTCCCCACCATTCCAGTTGGTGCCAGTGAATTTTGTTCTACAAGTTAATGTTGCGTGAGGCTCATGGGTATTGTAGTATTTAGAACCATCTGCCATGCCAACATGACCAGAGATCACACTGAAATAAATAAAGCTGGTGGCCGTCACATAAACCTGTAGGTTTGTGACATCATCCAGAAGAGTCTTATATTTTAGTGTTATGTAAAAAAAAATATTTAAAGGTATATCTGAAATGGGAAAACAGAATGGAGAAATAAAAAAAGCAAATCTTCCCACCTAACAACTCTGTAAAGGTGCAGGTTGATTCATGGGGCAGTCAATCAAGTACAGTCTTCACACACCCACACAGTCCTGAGACGACATTTAGTCTGCCAAAATAAGTGAAACCACCTATGTAGGTGCATCATTGGTGTGTAATTGTGATTTTCATGACATCTGACAATAATAAGCCTGCAAATGTTAATGGGAGCACCAACTGCTCTCTGCTTACAGATCCTCTAGTTTTCATTCTCTGTTGTCACAACAATATCAGCTGATATGGTTATATGCAACTGGAGGCACACTGTTGATGCTGACCGATCCTATACAGCGCTGCAGATGTCACAGGGGTCTTAAAGCAGCATTACAAATAGCAGATACATGATAGCAGCATATTTTTAGATACTTCCAATCATGAAATGCCCCTACACACCACGCAGCACAACATCAGAAGGACTGCGTGCAAAACAAAACATGCATTGCCCTAGAAGGACTTCATAACAACAGCTTGAAAATGATCCTTATTATCCTTGTTGAAATGAAACAGTAACACTGAATGTGCAATACTTTACCTTCAACTGCTTCAGTCATAGTTTCAAAATAAATGTTCTATTCCAACAATTAATCCTTTGTGCTGATTATGTTTCCATGAAATCAAATACTTGTGGTAGATCCTCAACTCCTCCACGCGATTTAATCCCAGTCTTTAATTCCCATCCAGCAACGTCATGTGAATGGCTGTTGCTGAGGATATGTGGAAAACCTGAAGTCTTTGGCCACCACTAGTAACACTACACCTCTTTTTCCATTATCAGAACCTAAATCTGCACTTTTCTTTCTTGTTCCAGAGGTCAAAAACTCTTGAAGGGTCCAAATGGCTTGCAGGGTGGTCCAGAGAGCTGACTTCTGTCCCAGTGGATACGGCTGGGGAGACCGACACAGACCAAGTTGAGGTGGTCAGTGTCTTTGCCCTTTGCCGGTTAGGGCTGTGATTGTAGATAGAGCAGCTTGTCCCCCCACCTCCACTCGCTCAGACAGAATTAGATCGACCACGGGGACTGACGGACGATGGAAGGGAAAGAGGGAAGAGAGATTGAGAGTGTGAGCTTTAAGGTAACTTTATCCCTCCAGCCAATGTTGCTGCTGGAATCACGTGATCACAGTGTGGACAGCGATTTCACGCTTAAAAAATGTGTCTAAAACGTTAGGAATTTTATCTTAAGCATCAATATCTTTGCGTTTATTCGTTGGTTTTAAACATAGTCTACAGCCAACCGTAAAAGTCTAAATCTAATTAGGTACTGTTACATTCGTGCCATGTTTCTGAGCCTCAGGCCCTGAGTTATTCTTAGAGCGGCCCACTGCTGCTGGTATTCTGCTTTGCCTTTTTAGGCCAGAGGCGTGACCTTAACAACTCACCCACCCCGTCCCCCCCATGTTAACTAATCCCTCTTCTCCAGACCTCTAGTGCTCAGTGCAGAGCTGTCATCAAGCGGAGAGAGAGGGAGCAAAAACTAGAATGGCTGAAGTGCTGGCAATACACTGTTTAAATGGAATTTGCTGTGGTGTCATGGCTTAATGATGTGAATGCCATATTCTTGCATAAAGTAGTAAGAGAAGCTGGTCAAAGTTGAAGTCTCAGTACGCTTCCAACAAGCCAAGTCATATGACGTCATTCAACTGTGTCTAAAGGCTAAAATGGTCACACCTGTTCCTCAAAGGCTACACTCAAAGTTGTGTCAAAAGGCTGCTGTCATCCCACTCCCTCTTCAGTCTCTCTTCATTAACTTTTTTTGTGTGTTGGCTCTCTTGGCATGATGAATTGCACACACTTGCTCTTATAGTCTCTCTTCAAAAGTAGTTAGTGTGTTGCACTTACCTGACCAACTTCTACCTCAGTAATTAAGATTTGTGGATTGTGTGGGGAGATGCTAACACAGAATCAAGGAAACATCTCGTTCACGGAAACCTTCAATTTGTAGCCCTTTTCAGATATGGAATACGTAAAGTTGCTGCTTCATCAGTCTGTTAAAATGATGGCATTCTGCATTTCTAAGAAAAGGACACAGTATCTTTTATCCTGATCAATTCTGTCTCCACATTGGGGATAATTTGTGATTTATCCCTTGCTTTGAAGAGGCTCATATGAATCCTGCTGCTGTTTGATGTTGCACATGTTAAACAAACTCAGAGGAAAGACTTCTGTTAACAACTGGAAGCAACAAACTAAACTTCAGCTTCGGAAGGGGGCTTAAAACTCACACAAATGTTGAGTTATTTGACTTTTTTTCACTTCTTGCTTAGTGAGCTGTCAATGATCTTTGCATTCACTTTTCAGCCTGGCAATACATGGTAGCTGGAACACTTAGCCTAGTAAGCCAGGGTAGTAAATATGTAAGCTTGTAGTGCACAAATGAGCACAGAGCACATCTTCTTTTATATACAGTGTAGTGGTTATCCCTGAACCTATATAGCCACTGTGGTGGCTGAGCAGAAGCGTCTGACACATCCAAAAAGAAAACAATGTGCACAGAAAAAAATGCTTTAAAATAATATTTATTGTAAGAAAAAGTTCTTCAAATCAGAGAAAAAAAAGGCTTAAGATGCTAAAGATAAACTCAGGATGAATGGCTGCAGGCCTTGGATGTGTATTGCTGTCAAAAGACTGTCTCTTCCTGATAGGCCACACCTTCCTGGCAGTCTCCCTCGCTTTTATCCCCATTCTTCAGCCCCAAATGGGGTTAACTCAAGAAGAACAGAAATTAATAAAAGGAAAACAATTATTCTGGCTCTTACACAGCTAGTCCCTAAATGTTCTAGTTTTAGCATTAGCATTTACAAACTTTCCTATAAAAGGAGCCGATATCTACTATTGTAGTGCAAACAAAACAAAATTACTTGTCCTCTAGAAGCATACAGAGCTTTGTAATTGGATCCTCTAAGATGCCAGTTTTTGTTTTAAGTTTGACTGACCTGACCAGTCCCTTAGAATCCGGCCTTGTCTCTAGGATTCTTCCCAGAGGCCATGAAGACCGACTGAGGCTCTACAAAGTATTTAGACTCCTTCACTTTCTTCACATTTTATTGTCCTTCTCACCTAAATTTCCAGTGAAGTTTACTATATCAGTCAAAACCAGACTCCACACAAACCCAGCTTTGGGTATGTAAAGTCTGAGCATTGTTTCAGTGCTATACAGAGATAATAGATTCACTGATGACAGCTTCAGGAAGCTTTTTCTGATGTCTTTGTTCTCCAGGTTTGGCAGCTCCATCAGAGTCGATGCAGTTTTCATTTCATTACAACCCTCGGCCTCAGCTTGACTTGTCTTGGCACTCTTATAATATTGACTGTGCTGCATGTTTCATTGTTGTCCTGCACAAATCTGAAACTTTATTCAGGCCACTCCAGAGAAGGTTTTATTACCTTTACATCATTTTAATTAAGAAATCATCAGTGATGAGACAAATTTACAGAGAAGAGCAACACATTTGATTTATTTGTATGTATTCCTTACAGTACATTATAATCTGTACAAAACAACATAATTATTTCACTGAGCTGTTTTGTTTTAATTTAATCTGCATATCTAATCTACTTATGTAATAACACATTTAAACACATATAATGTCACAAAACCTGTATCTCAAAAGCACAGTTGCTGTCAGGTGTCGGGTAACCTTCCATTTACATTCTCATGAAACAACACGCATTAGCATTTCTTCAAGTGCATCTTAAAACAATACTGATAGACGTATCACCGTGAAAGGGCAGTCGGTTTCTGTAACTACTCACTAGAAAGAAAAATACTTAATTGTAGGTAATAACGGACAGTACATACAGTCTGGATTATGTGTAAGCATTCATTCAAACAAGATAATATGAGGCCTCAGCAGTCTGAATTATAGCATTATAAAATCATATTTTCAGCTCAGCAGCAAAGACTAAAGGATTATAACCTTGGAATGAAGCTTATGCTTTCAAGCTTTAAATCAATAAGGAAGATTTGCTCACTCACAACCTGCCTCAATACTTCTTTAAATAAGAGCTATCCTCACAACACTATTTTCTCTGTCTCTTCTGTTTTTCCACACGGTCAAAACCACTTCAATCCCTGTTGCTACGTCATTACTCTCGTCCAATGATTTGTCTGCCAGCACTCTCCAAGCCAGTAAACCTGTAGGCATCATCCTTCAATTCACTGAAGTCCTGATGCTCTTTCTCCCAGGCTGTTGAATGTGCACCTTCCTCCTCCCCATCTTCACCTCATCCAGATGTTCGGAGCATCGTAACCAGTCACCCGTCATCTCCCCTTCACCACCAGCGTCTAGACTCTTTGGGATCCTGGCCTGATCGCCTGTCCTAATCCTCAAAACTATGACCCCTTGCATGTTAAAAACAATGGATGAAGGGAAGAAGTACACGGAACTCATTGAAAGCACAGTAGGAACATTTTTATATTGTCACTTTAAGAAAAGTGTATTGTGATTATAGCTTATCCTGATTCCTTTTGGTTTTGTCATGCTTGTTATGGAGAGGACTTATACATTTCTTCCAGAACAGTGAGTATCAAAATGGAAATCATCCCTACCAATGCTAAAACAAAACCTATGTAAACCAGCATTGGCGTATTCTTCATCCCTAGAATAAAGAAAAATGAAGCAATGAGCCATCTGGTGTCATTTACAACTTAAACAACACAGAACCAACATAACAATAATAACATTACTGTATTAATAACACATATAATACAAATAGTTTTGGCCCACAGTCAGTCAAGTTTTTTTTCTTTATCTGATGGACAGAGCAACACTAATTATACTGATTTTACAGTGAACTAACACAAGAAGTCAATTATCAGCAGGACCAATGTCCACTAAAATCCCCTTTCATATGGATATACCTCCTGAAACGGCAGTAGGTGCTCACAGCAGACACTTTGGATTGCAGTTTTGAGTAGTTTTAATTTACCATGCATCTTTATTTTTACTTCCAAATAAGTGGTTTATGTAATTTACGGTATATAAATACTGTCTGCCACATGTCGGATTGTCATTCATCATATTATACTTGTCCTTCATCGCTGTATCTCCATGGGTCAGTTGTTAACTTTAATGATATTAGTGATGGTCACAACATTTTGCACAAATAGAAAGGTAAGAATTATTTCTAATGATTTTGACCACTTACAAAGCTTTTGGGTACATTGGTTTGTATCTAATATCAGTCTATCATTTTAACATGCTGCATTGTTGATGTGTTGTGATTACAGTTTAACTTTAAGTTGAGAAGAAAACAAAGGGCGATTATTCTGCACACAACAGAGAGGGAGGTTTAAATTGAACCTCACAGCAACTATAAACAGGAGCATTACACAAACCCAATACTAAGAACTGTGAGACAAATGTAATGGTAGACTTAAAAAAATCTGATCTGGAACCTGAAGTTGATAATTAGTGTCACACTTACATCTGATGCAGGTCTGACAGCAAGGGGGATGAAAGAAAAGAAAACATGAAAGATCATGAGTAATTTGTAAGAGACTGCAACATGTGCATCATTCCTGATGTGGACTACACTGATAATAACCTTGTTTCAGTAAATTAAATCTTTACCTGGGAAACTCCAAGAAAGTTGTAAACATTACGCCACATCTTATCATTGACGTCACAACTGAGGAGTTCGCTCTGATGAAACAGACAGTCCACAGTGAGGAGAACGTTTTGATTCTCCACCAGTCTGCTGCTTTCACCTACAAACTGGTGCGGATTGAAGGTGTGATGCATCACCACCAGAACTACTGGTTTAGCAGCTGTAAGCACAGACAGAACATGAACACGAGTCAGAAGCAAGATGAAACAGATGGGTCTGGTTACTCCAGCTGTAGCTCTTGATGCAGGGCTTAAAATCCACGTGTTGTTCTTTCCTGTATGCTGTTTGTGTCTCTGTTCAGCTCCTGATAAGTTTTCTTGAAATTTGTCACATTACATCTTTAAATCATTACCGTTATAGAACAGCATCTTCTGTAAATCAGGCAGACGTGGACACCTAATATAAGACCAGTCGCTTACAGATACATTTCAATTACTGTGGTATTTTTCAACTTACTTCTTCCTTCAAACTCATCTTCACCAGGTGGTGGTCTCTGTGCCTGGAGGTGACTAATCAGCGTGAAATTTGCCAAACACTGACCGAAGGAACTCCTTACCAGGAATATTGGCCAGGGCCTCGCCGATGTCTGTTCCAACTCGTGAAGGAACAGGACAGAAAACCAGAAGGTAATCACACTGTTCAGGAGACGTCACCTCCGTTTGGCCTTCTTCTGTAAACCTTCTAACAATGGGTCGATGAGCGCCGTTTGTAATTCCCGCCACGTGGACAAAGAACTTACTCCTCGACCCTTGAGATGAATCAGAAAGATTATTTAAGACAGATAAATGCTTAACATTTAAGCTGGAATGCTTTCATGTCTAACCTGTGAGTCCACTTCAAATTCTTATGTTTGCTCGTCTCATTCATAACAGAAAGCAAAACAGAGTAAGAACGAAGGTGTGTTATTTTTATGTCTCACTCTGTACGTCCCCACTACAGTGTTCAAATATATAAAACTGTTGTCCTGAGCCTAAATCTTTACCAAATTGATGACATGTGAGCTCCATTCATGGTCATTTATTATTAGGTGCTACTTATTATGCAACAACCACATAAAGCGTGCTGATAGAGGCCTGCTTTGGCAATGTTATGTATCAAAACACTTTGAACAAGTACCAGACTGGATCTGATGCCATGTACTGCCCTCTTTTTAAATACTAATTATCTGTAGGCTCATCACTCTTGAGCAACTTGTTTCTCGTGCAAGTAGTCAGACACTGATCATATCAAAAAACTGGTACAGCCACTTTAAATGATATCGGTTGTGATAATTAAGTGTAGCCTACAACTGTAAATTTATCGTCTCACCATTTTTTTTGTCCGTGGACGTATCTCTGAAGAAGGATAAAGAAAAACAGAGGACCCTTTAGTCAACATAATATAACACTACATAAAACAAGCAGGTGTATATGCATCACAAACTCTCTTGTCACAGCTGCTCTATGCAAGAAGTCAATAGTATGTGTCTGCAGCACCGGAGGCTGCAATGTCAGGACCGCTCTCATCTAGAGTCCTTTGTTTTTCGAGATGGTGCCACCTACTGTAATAGTTGATCCCTAAAGTGTGCAACTTCCAGTTTTACAGGCTGTTTACACCCGAGATGCTTAATAAATTAATAATTTAAACAATAGAAAAGAAAGCCTGCTACGAGTTGGTTCTGCAGCAGTCATTAGTTCAAACATGACAGTTACAGTGCCTAATGACAAGTTAAAACATAGTTTGTTATTCGGTCTTTGGCAATGTAACTGTGCTGTGAACTGAAGACATCAGAACTGTTTTTAACATTAAACAAACAAAACTTGATTTACATTCACTACTCATGCTTTGACTATCGTTGATGTTGGCCAGAAATAAGGTCTTTGTGACTCATCCAACACTGACCCTGAAAGTGCAACACCCTGTGCTGCAGACACACTCGTATTATTAGATGACAAAGCTAAAACTATTTTCAAGATAAGTAAGTAAAACTTTATTTATATATTTTTAAAACACATAGTTACAAAGTGCTTCACATACAAAGAGCAACAGATAAAAACAGGTAGGTGCAAAAAACAAGAACAAGGAAACAATTTCAGCATGCAGATAAAGACGTTCTGACACAAGTGACACGCACTTACTAATACCGTGGTAACATATGTCACAAACAACCCCTTAGACAGACACATAACCAAAAGGTGGATCAAAGGTGGATCACCTGAAATACTCCAGGAGACAGCAGAAACTCAGCAGTTCACAGCCTCACAGGGGTTACTAAAAACATTTGAACATGGTTACTTACGACATGGATTGATAATTTCTTGATGTCTCTGCCATTTTCCTTCTACGCAGTGCAGGCGTACAGCTCCTCCCTGTCAGTGAAACACTTTCACTTTTGTTTTCAGACTTCCTCAAGAAAACCACCAGAGGGATGTTGATACAATGGTGGCAGCTACTTTGTTGTTTATGAATACAGTCTCCTTGCTGTTTACATTCATGAGGGGGGCAAAATATTAACATAATATACTTCCAGGCCAGTGCAACACTAACTGTGTAAAATATAACACAGAATTGACCACAGCATTTCTTTTATTATTATGGCCATTGCAATAATAGACTCTTGGCCAAACTGCTGGGCAATGAACATTATAATTCTCTAATATTTCAACTCAGCTAACCATATTGGAACCTCCACAGGCATTTGTAGTTGATTTTCATCTATGTGCTCTGCCTCTGGGCCCTACTTTTACCTGCATCCTTTTTTTTGACTCTACTCGCAGCATTTTTTTCATCTTTCACAGTAAATGTTAAATCCTTGTCAATTCTGCATCTCTGTGGAGCTTCCCTTTTAAAAATGTATCTTACATAGACAGCTAGGATTTAAGGTTTCTTTGATGTTTGCATGAATGTACATTTTAAAGGATGACACCTGACCTTCAGCTGACAAGGCCTGAACGTGGGTTCTGCTTTGTTAAATGCTCTTGAGGTTAATGTTTTGATGTATTATGCAAAATCTGTATAGATAGGTATAGATATAGATGGATATAGATGTAGATAGAGAGAGAGATACATGTCATTTCTGCAGAATGATAGAATAACTATGTAAAATGACCAATATAATTATTATTCAATGTGTATTTCTTAGGTGCACGTGACATTCTGCCTGGTCTCCATCCAGAATAATACCTCCTGACACTCCTCTGCCTGGCAACTTTAGACGCACCTGGTCAGACATCTCTCTGGACTTTGTCACAGGCCTCCATGTGCCAGAAGGTAACACCACCATGCCCACAGTGAGTGGTGGAATGCTATTCTAAAATGGTACATTTTAGAAACTGTACAATGGTTCCACCCTCTGACATGGGCGTTGGCATGGTCCTCTCCCAGCGACACCTCCACATCAAGAATCTCCACCCCGGTGCCTCCCTCTCCTGTCACCTGAAGACAGCTTCAGGTAGCTTTAAATGTCTTTGCTCTCCAGGTCTGGCAGCTCCATCACAGTGGATGCAGTTTTCATTTCAGTTCAACTCTGGGCTTCAGCTTGTCATCCTGGCACTACTCTTCTAACACTTTCTGGGCACGTTTAATTGTTGTCTGATCAGACTCCTAGTTTCAGTCATCAAAAAGCATTCATATACTGTGATGGTGCTATTTCTCACTGGTAGGTTGGTACTGTCCAGAGATGAATTGGACACTAAACTTAAAAAATTGCTGTGAGCTAAAATAGAAACTGAGGTTTTGTTACCCCAACCTCATTTTAATGAATAAAATCATTGTTTTTTTTTAATCAGATTCATTTGTATTTTTTCTTTACACATCATCATT
This sequence comes from Dascyllus trimaculatus, assembly GCA_024666655.1. Lineage (NCBI taxonomy): Eukaryota > Metazoa > Chordata > Actinopteri > Pomacentridae > Dascyllus > Dascyllus trimaculatus. Next base: position 8,033,894 of record CM045455.1, on the reverse strand, counting down.
ATCCCAGCAATATAATCTGCACAAAACAACATAATTATTTCACCAAGCTTTTTTGTTTTTATTTAATCTGCATATCTAATCTGCTAATGTAATCACACATTTAAACACGTATAATGGCACAGTATTAATTCAAGCAAGATGATATGAGGCTTCAGCAGTGTGAATTATAAAGTTATATTTTCAGCTCAGCAGCAAAAAAAGAAAAAGATTCTAACTTTGGAATGAAGCTTTCAAGCTTTAAATCAATAGGAAAGACTTGCTCACTCACAGCCTGTCTCACCTCTTTAATATGAGCTATCCCCACCACACTATTCTCGCTGTCACCTCCATTTTCCCACACTGTCAAAACCACTTCAATCTCTATTACTGTGTCATTACTCTCATTTTTCAATTAATTACAGTTCTGTTGCTCTTTGGATGTGTTTTTTGCAGCCAGTATGGACAGGAGGAGCAATTACACAAACAAATAGCCTTTAACGATACATTCTTTTTCAGAACACATAAACAGGTCTGCAATTTTGTAAAGAGTGACACTAGAAAAGGTGAGTCTCCTTTAAAGCAACTCACTTCTCAACTTACCATTTACCCTCCACTGTGTTCCAGACATATAGCTGATTTCAAGCCTCACAACCATCATACAGTCATACCAGTAATAACACATGACAGTAGCTACATTTTTGCAGATGACTGCACATGCATGACATAACATGTTTATTTGGTCACTTGAAGAAAAAAATACTATGGTGATAGCTTATCCTGATTCCTTTTGGTTGAAGAAACTTCCTCCCCAAATTTTGTATGTAACAACCAGCACAGCCAATGAAAAAACAGAAACCTGTCTCCAGTTTTTCCTCAGCCCTAGAATAAAGAAAAACAAAGCAATGAGCCATCTGGAGTCATTTACAACTCAAAAAACACAGAACCAACACAACAACAGTAATAGTGCCATATTAATAACACATAGAAGACAAATAGTTTTGTCCTGTTTTGCGTTTTTTGTTATCTGATGGACAATAATGGCAATTATATTGATATTACAATGAATTAACACAAGAAGTCAATTATCAGAAAGACTTAAACTAATGTCCAGTGTCAGTCATCAGAAACTTGCCTGGAGAAGTCATTCTACCTAAATTCACCGAATGACCCACACCTGACCATCTTTAATGTGACTGATGTTTTTTTAAAGTGGTGAATATTGTTTGAGTTGACCATGTGTAAAATCCGGGGTCAGAGATAACATTAGTTTTTGAGTTAACAATTGTTAAAGAGGGTGGCGTCATGTCGATTTTTTTGCGCTGTTTTCTTCACACCAATCTGTGGATCAATGTTTGAAGTGCCATAACCAGAGAAATAATGTAGCCAGAGTCCTGAAATTGCAGAAAAACTTCATCTTGTTTTCTTCTCAACTTGAAGCTAAATTGTAATCAGAGCACATCAACAATGCAGCATATTAAAATGACAGACTTTACTGTTCATGTTGTTTTGTAGTTAAAAGTTTTAAAAGTGGAATGAATAATTCTGACTTTTAAATTAACTCTTTTAGGAACTGTTGTGACCATCACTGAAATCAATAAAAGTTAACAACTGACCCACAGAGATACAGTGATGAAGGAAAGGTATAAGACACTATATTGCCAAAAGTATTGGGACATCCCTCCAAATAATTGAATTCGGTTGTCCCAATCGCTTCAGTGCCCACAAATGCATAAAATCAAGCACATGTGAAAGAATGGGTTGCTCTCTAGAGCTCAGTGAATTAAAGCGTGGTACCACAGGTTGCCACCTGTGCAATAAGTCCGTTCATGAAACTTCCTAGATACTAAATATTCCATGGACTGTTAGTGGTATCATAGCAAAGTGGAAGCAGTTGGGAATGACAGCAACTAAGCCACGAAGTGATAGGACACGTAAAAGTGCAGAACAGGGTCAGCGGATGTTGAGGTGCACAGTGCACAGAAATGAGCAACTTTCTGCAGAGTCAGTAGCTACAGACCTCCAAACTTGGTGTGGCATCAGATTAGCTCAAGAACAGTGGTAGAGAGCTTCATAGAATGGGTTTCCATGGCCAAGTAGCTCGTCCAAGCCTTACATCACCAAGTACAATGCAAAGCGTCGGATGCAGTGGTGTAAAACATGCCACCACTGGACTCTCGAGCAGTGGAGACGTGATCCAGGAGAACAGTAGTTGCCTGCCTGTATTGTGCCAAGTGTAAAGTTTGGTGGAGGGGGGATTATAGTGTGGAGTTGTTTTTCAGGGGTTGGGCTTGGCCACTTAGTTTCAGTGAAAGGAACTCTTATTGCTTCAGCATATCAACACATTTTGGACAATTTCATGCATCCAACTTTGTGGGAATAGTTTGGGGATGGCCCCTTCCTGTTCCAACATGACTGTGCACCAGTGCACAAAGCAAGGTCAATAAAGACATGGATGAGCCAGTCTGGTGTTGACCTTGACTGGCCTGCACAGAGTCCTGACTTCAACTCAACAGAACATGAATGAATTAGAGCGTAGGCTGAGATCCAGGCCTTCTGGTCCAACATCAGTGTCTGACCTCACAAATGTGCTTCTGGAAGACTGGTCAAAAATTCCCATAAACACACCCCTAAATCTTGTGGAAAGCCTTTCCCAGAAGAGTTGAGGCTGTTATAGCTGCAAATGGTGGAACAACTCCATATTAAACCCTACGGATTAAGAATGGGATGTCATTAAAGTTCATGTGCTTGTAAAATCAGACATCCCAATACTTTTGGCAGTATAGTGTATGACGAATGACAATCCTACATGTGACAGATTTGGATAGTTTTAATATACTGTGCATCTTTGTTTTTATTTCCAAATAAGTGGTTTATATAATTTATGGTATATAAATACTGTCTGTTAGATGTAAGATCGTCATCCAGCATATTATACTTGTCTTTCATTGCTGTATCTTCATGGGTCAGTTGTGCTAACTTTACCGACATTCTGATGGTCACAACATTTCCTAAAACAGTCAATTTAAAAGTCAGAATTATTCACGATGTCTTGACCACTTATACAACTTTTATCTACAAAACAACGTGAACAGTATAGTCTATATATTTTAACTTACTACATTGTTGATGTGTTATGATTAGTTTAGCTTTAGGTTGAGAAGAAAACAAAGGGCGATTATTCTGCACAAAACAGTGAGGGAGGTTTTAATTGAACCTCACAGCAACTATAAACAGGAGCATTACACAAACACAATACTAAGAACTGTGAGACAAATGTAATGGTAGACTTTAAAAAATCTGATCTGGAACCTGAAGTTCATTATTAATGTCACACTTACATCTCAAGGAGAATTGCCAGAGAGAGGCCTGAAAGAAAGAAAACAACAGAAACGTTAAAAATAATGAGTTTTAATGGTTTGTAATTAGACTGCAACATGTGCATCATTCCTGATGTGGACTACACTGATAAAAACCTTGTTTTAGTAAATTAAATCTTTACCTGGGAAACTCCAAGAAAGTTGTAGACATCACTCCACATCTTATCATTGAGGTTACAACTGAGGAGTTTGCCCTCATGAAACAGACAGTCCACAGTGAGGAGAACGTTTCGATTCTCTACCAGTCTGCTGCTTTCAGCTACAACCTGGCGTGGATTGAAGGTGTGATGCATCACCACCAGAACTACTGGTTTAGCAGCTGTAAGCACAGACAGAACATGAACACATGAGTCAGAAACAAGATGAAACAGGGAGGTCTGGTTACTCCAGCTGTAGCTCATGATACAGGGCTTAAAATCCATGTGTTGTTCTTTCCTGTGTGGTGTTTGTGTCTCTGTTCAGCTCCTGATACGTTTTTTAAAATATTTCTTATTTTTCACAATATATCTCTACATCATTACCTATATAGAACAGCAACCTCTGTAAATCAAGCAGACGTGGACACCTAATATAAGACCAGTTGCTTACATATACATTTTAATTACTTAATTAATTTAATTACTGGTAATTCCTCCCGATTATTTGGGGCAACCAGTTCACTATAATGGCAGAGATATTATAAAAGCTCATTTAAATAACTTCGTATCAAACTCATCTTCACCAGGTGGTGGTCTCTGTGCCTGGAGGCGACTAATCAGTGTGAAATTTACCAAACACTGACCGAAGGAACTCCTTACCAGGAATATTGGCCAGGGCCTCGCCGATGTCTGTTCCAACTCGTGAAGGAACAGGACAGAAAACCAGAAGGTAATCACACTGTCCAGGATACGTCACCTCAGTTTGGCCTTCTATTATAAACCTTTTAACAATGGGCCGATGAGCGTCGTGTGTGGTTCCCGCCACGTGGACAAAGAACTTACTCCTCGATCCTTGAGATGAATCAGAAAGATAATTTGAGTCATTATTAAGCTGTAACGTGCTTTCATGTAGCCACACCGCCTGAAACAGGTGAAGCAAAATATTGTCAAAACAATTACAAGACTTATATGATTAGCATAAACAACAAACATGTTGTGAACTTCATTCCAGCGTTTCTTTATTTTTCTATCACTGGAGGTGTACAGTACATGAATGAACAAATCTTCAAACCATCACCAAGCAAATTCAAACTGAATTGAATCTACTAGTGACTTTTTGCATCCAACCTTCTTTTCCTGACGAGTGAAAGTGTCATTGACAGCCAAGCAGAGATACAAAAGTTTGTTAGTTCCTAGTTAAAAGTTACTACGTCTGCAGAAAAGCACTAACTCTGCTGCAGACAGATAAATGCCTGACACTTAAGCTGGAGACTTTTCATTTCTAACCTGCCAGTCCACTTCAAATTCTTGTGTTTGCTCGTCTTATTCATAACAGAAAGTGAAACTGAGTTAAAGTAATGTTTGTTGTTTTTGTGTCTCACTCTGTAGAGCCCTACTACAGTGTTCCAATACATAAAACTGTTGTCCTGAGCCTAAACCTTTACCAGATTGACTGACATGTGAGCTTATTCCTCTTAGGTACATATTTTTAACCCGATCTACCACTTTAAATTACTACAGCTACAAATTTGAGCCATAGCATCATGGATATAACTTCTTTAGTCATTTCAATTGATAATAAATTATCAGAATATGTCTTATTGTATTCAGCAGGTCATTGTTGAAGACAACTGTTGCTTATTTGCATAACCAGCAGACACAGGGTAGCATTAGTATTTTGTGTGTGTGTGTCTCTGACCTGGAAATATAGCCAACTAATGGAACAAAATTCACTCTCATTTTATCTCTGGTCTGCACCACCTCCCAGTTCACCTGCTAAATGCTCCATTCACCAGCTAGTTGTTAACTTTGTCTGTTTGCTGTTTGATGCTGTCAAGTAGTGCTCAGTGGAGCTTTGCTGGTCCCAGTAGCTGCCTGCTGTGGCTGAAAACTCAGCTCATAGAGTAATAATTATCTGTAGGTTCATCACTCTATGAGCAACTTGTTTCACTTGCAAGTAGTCAGACGCTGATCATATCAAAAAACTGGTACAGCCACTTTGTAGCTTAACCTCTTTACTACTGAAATATTATGTAGTATTGAAAAAGCAGCATATTATGTCAAAGACTGTAAATTTATTTTCTCACCAGTGTCCATGTCCTGGGGCACGTATCTGAAGAAGCATAGACAAAACAGAGGAGCCTTTAATCAGTATAAATGAAAGCTAAACAAAGCAATCAGCTGTGTCTGGTCACAAACTCTCGTCACAGTTGCTCCGTTGAGTTAAAATAGCTCTAAAACATAGCAGACACAGCCTCACAGAGATTATTTAAAACTTTTTAAGACGATTACTTACAACATAGATTGATTCTCTGCCGTTTTCCTTCCACACAGTGCAGGCTTAGCTCCTCCCTGACAGTGAAACACTTTCACTTTTGTTTTCAGACTTCCTCAAGGAAACCACTAGAGGGCTGCTCATACAATAGTTACACAAAGCCACTGGCAGCTACTTTGTGGTTTATGAATGCAATCTCCTCCCTGTTTACATTCATGAGGGGAGCAGAATACTATAGCACATAACATATGTCCAGTCTAGTACAACACCAACCAAGAACTTATAGACTGCATACATACAGTTAGTCTCTGTCCCTGCCTCCAGGTTCACTCTCAGGCCCCTACATCTCTAAGGATCTTTCCAAGCCTCCCCCGTCACCTGACTCCCCCTCACACCAGAGGCTGATCTCATTTCCCTGCTTTGAGCCTCCTCGCCTCCTCTGTCCTCCTTCCTGTGACCTGGAAATTGATCTTAGTGCGTCATCTGGAAGGATGTCTCGGTTCCTAAAATGCATCTCGAGGAGAGACAGCTTGCTGTAGGAGCTATGAGTGAGGGTGCACAGGTAGATCCTCAGTGTATCCTTTACAGAAGTCATTTCAGCTGCTGTGACAGTATAAGAGGGGCGTCACACCGAGCCACAACATACTAATAACAATAATATACATTACTGACTCATAAATCTGGATTTGTATTGTATCTTCTGTGTGTCACAACTCTTTCATACTTCACAGTACGTGCTTGTTAAATAAAAAAATGAAAATGTATGACATCTGTTTAATCTGGTCACATTCTGCCACATTGTGAATTGAATTAGAAGTAAATATATAATGTAAGATGTCGTGAATACCGTTCCGCTGATCTGACAGAGATCATAAAATACAGCAGCAGGATATAACAAGACAGTGGACAGATGTTACAGCTGTGTCACATGTCATATTCAGCTGACAGTGCCTTATAACAACGGCTCCGAGGATAGGATGCCTGGAGTCTAGGAAAGGATTCAAGGGTGTATAAAAAGGAAAAGGAGAAAAAAAAAACACACACCATATTTCAGTGATCCCTCACTTGGACTTAATATAATAATATAGCTATTTATTACCTGCACAGTCTAATGCAGTCCAGTAACTATGCAGAACCTCCATACAACACATTTAATTTACATTACTGCTACCAGCAATGTCAAAAATAATTTCCCAGAGAAAATGTCATGGCTGCTGAGTATGTATACAGGCCTTCTAATGTACTCTCCCTCTTCCTACAGACAGCCTGCTGCCAGGGGGACCCGCCCCCCAGTCCCTGTGCTGCTGCCTTCAAGGTCTGCTCGTACATCTCATACTTCTGAGTGGTGAACACTGAAATAAATCTGGTTGATGCTTTCACTACTGTTAAAGAAAAATAACAGACTCTGTAAAAGTAGGTTTTCTGCTGGAAATCTTGCAGCAAAATGTTGCAGAAGGTGCAGAGTTCATTTGCAGTGACATCATTAAAGAATTTCAGTTGTGATCACAGCCTCCAAGGTCCAAGAATAGAAAATCTTAGAACGCTAATCGTGACATCAGTGGGTTGGTTTTCACGGGTGATCAACAGCTGTCTCTTTATAAACGAATACCACACCAGCTGATTTCTCTCCTGGCTCCGGTTATTGTTACTCAGTGAGCTCATGCTGTGGTTGATTGAAATTAAATGCAGTTCAGGATGACTCACGACTTAGAAACACTGTCGGAGAAAATTCCCACTTTCCATGCTGCAATTACACATTGTTAGGTCTCATTTGTCTGAGCTAAAGCCTTATCTGCTTGTCATTGTACTGAGGTTAGTCAAACTACAAAGCGTAAGTGTAGAGAGCAGCAATCCACATCTGAATAATCGCTTCACTTTTGATTTCAACAACAACCCCGGGCTCTCGGGCCATAGATTGTGATCACGGTAAAAAATGTCACATCCTGCAATATGTAAATTTAAAGGTAAAGCTCGGTAATGAAGGGAAAGGCTGGATAACAGGCGAGGGGCGCAATGGCCTCCAGGGGGCGCCACAAAATCAGGAAGAATTTTACCTTCAATATAATTATATTAAAACTAGTTATTACTTTTGACTCTTTAAATGGGAAAGCTGACATTGATTGAAATGTAAAGCAATGCCCAATTAATATTACTACAGAACAATGCTATTCGATTTCTTTTGTAAGCGCGTGTAAATCGGCGACGAAGGGGGGCGCCGTAATAGATCTGGCCTAGAGCGCCACATTGGGTAGGGCCGGCTCTGCCTCTCAGACACATGAATTACAACATGCTGAAAGGCTTGTGTGAATTTTGTAATACAAAAAGAAAAAGTCTACCCAGCTCTGACTTGTTAAAAAGTTAATTGGTGTTTATGTGCAGATACAAACTGTGTACTTGTCACAGAAGCTTGAAACAACAACAACAAAATACTGCCTATCCCTGATTTAAACTGTAACATGCATCATAATATACTAAAGGTTTATAAGTGGTCATACAATCTTGTAGCAATGTAGTAGAATAGTTACTTCAGTAGTGAGAAGAACTTCTTTTGTCTAACATATACAACAAGGGTGTCAAACATATGGCCCATGGGCCAAAAGTGGCCCTCCAGAGGGTCAAATGTGGCCCTCTTTGCAATGTGTGAAAATTACAGAGAAGACATTAACTACAAACTGTAAATTTCTAAAACTGTAAATTTAAATAAATGTCTAGACCTTCACAAGTTGTTTTGATCATAAAGTAAAATACTATATTGTCCCAGATGCCTGTGACTAAATGTTTTGTGCCTTTTTAGATACAAGGCGATCTGTAAGTTGTAATTCACATGTGTAAATGATAAACTGACGCATGATATTGTTGAAATCACATTTATTTTTCTTACGGAATTTAACAAAAAATAAGTGCATGAACATTTCAGAACGTGCTTCCACTTCTTTTGCACTAAAACAAAGTGAGCATTTTGGAGTTGTTGTTATTTATAGGTTATCATGCTGTTATTTTACTGGTCCTGCCCACTAGAGACCAATTTGGGTTGCATGTGGGCCCTGAACTAAAATGAGTTTGACACCCCTGATGTAGAGGAATGCAAGAATAAGATGGCTTGAAACAGATCAATTGAGCGATAATACCAATGTCATTTGCAATACTACGTTCTCAGTATTGCAGTAATGTGCAGCATTTCCATTTCACATGTGCAATAGTTAATTATCATGTGCATATTATTTTATTACTTCGGTATACCATTGCCATTATTATCTCTCTAGAGTGGTTGTATTTTTAGTAAATGTATTGCATTTAATGATATTCTATTTTAGGCACTGTTGTTAGCTTATGTGCCTTATACACTTTATATTTTATGCTCTTGGTTTATTCTCATGTCATTGTGTGTTTCATTAGTCATTAAGGTAATTTAACTAATTAATTGATTAAGTAATTAGTTGTTTGGAAAGTGTTCTTCATTTTTCTAATACATATTTTTCCACTGCCTGTCTTCAGATCCCATGACCAGTGTGTGAGTGTGGGTGTGTCCGACGGGCCGTGAAGGCAGCAGCAGATGCGGGTCTTATTTGTTCTCTCCAGCAGGAGGGCGTTCCGCTCAACAACACACTCAGACACCGAGCCCAATTATGCCGGCGTTCACTGATTCATATTTAGATGCCGCCGAAGCCTAGGCTGTGTCCGTGAGCGCTCTGACAGCCGCGGCGGGTCCTTCCTTCATGTTAGCCTTCCTGCTGCTACCACTGCCGGGGGAAAGGCGACGGAGGAGGCCGGGCTGGAAGACATGGAGGCTGGCCGTCCTTGCAGAGGGACCGAGCTGTAGGACGGTAGGCTCTCTGGCGTTTCTTCCCCCCGTTAAGAAACAATGAAAGGCAGGCAGGACAGGTTAGGGGGTCTCCGCTGTTAGCTAGCTAACACCAGCTCTGCTCTAGCTTTGTTTTTTTTTTCCTGTTCATGTCGTCGTCAAAAGCCAAATGTTATTTTTCTTAACGCACACAGACACAATGATGATGGTGGCTGAAGTCCTTCTTCTTCATGGCTGGTTTTCACAGCTTTACTGGACCGAGGAGGAGGAGGAGGAGGAGGATGGGGGAAATAAAAACACACCACATACTTTATGTTTGAACAGTTTAGTGCCCCTGTTTGAAGGCTGTGTCCAGTCAGTCCTCCATTAAAGCAGCAGCCAGGGGAGTCAACGTGACATGAGAGGCGTTCACTACCAGCGTTCAGATGTCAAGCATGATGGAAACACAGTGTAAACACAGAGGAGCTGCAGCACACTGTCACTGTCAGACACACACTCACATCTCATCCAATCACTCCAGTGTTCAATTACAACTGAGCCATCTATATTCAATTATTATACAAAATAAATACATAATCCATGTTTGAAAGCAGCATGGAGAAGAACCATTCAGACAACTCAGTATTAATAAATGATCTGGCTGCACTGTTTGAACAGCTTAAACATTACTCATGTTATTATATTTTTACATAGAGTTAATTAGGTTTTCAATCGAAATTTCCCTCTGTGATTGTTATCTGACATAATATACAAGGTTTCAGTTACAATTCAGACCTTAATGAACAGCATTCCAATGAATGGGATTAACTTATAAATAACTTGTTTTTTTGTTTGTTTAGAATAAAATAGAGGTGCTTTATTTATCTCAGGTCTGGGAAATTATTTTGTTTCAGCATCAAAGACACAAAACAGTAAACAGCAAGTGACAAAATGCTAAATTAAAACCTATAAATCTAAATAGAAAGGGCTAAGTAAACATACTGTAGGAAATATAGGAGCAGAATGACTTTACTGTAAGAACTATGACAAGATTGTTCATTTATTTTTTAATTTACTACCCTAATTTATGTATTAACATTAATTTAATTTAATGCTACTCATATTGTTGGCTCTGTACAGTTTTTAACCTTTTTGTATACTTACTAGCTTCGTACATATTTTCTTATGACACTTATTTTACTTACTAGTATTTCATATGTTTTGCTTGCACTATCCACTTTGTGACTGTAGCAATGCCAATTTCCCCGCTGTGCGACCAGTAAAGGATTATTTTATCTTAATGTTTAATTTAAAACCACACTGATGCTACAGAACAGAGGAGGCAGTTTTTTTCACAGCTTATTCTGATTATTAGTAATAACCAATATTTGAATCCGTGCTTCAGTAGAGGATTTTTTCGTTTTGATTCTTGAAGATGTTTCACTTCTCACCCAAGAGACTCCTTAGTTCTGATGATATTTACTGTCACTCCCAATCACTTGGCTAATGCTTTACTGATGACTCAAGACTCACATGCCTCGGGGCAACATTTGAAAAATTACATATCTTTAAAGTAAAAGTGAAAATCTTGGTTCACATTTTGATATAACCCAAAATCCGACACAAAACTTCTTTGAGAGGCCTTTGTTATTTATGTTTTACATGTGTTTAATTAACATTTGTTAATCAGAGTTAATAGGCTACTACTTGTGATGTATAACTAGAGCTAAACACTTAATGTAGGTCGCTACTTGCGATGTATAACTAGAGCTAAACAGTTAATGCATCCATCCATCATCTATACACCGCTTAATCCTCTGTAGGGTCACGGGGGGGCTGCCGACTCGGGCGAAGGCAGTCTATCGCAGGGCTAAACATGGAGACAGACAACCAAGCACACTCTCATTCACACCTACGGACAATTTAGAATCATCAGTTAACCTCAGCATGTTTTTGAACTGTGGGAGGAAGCTGGAGTACCTGGAGAAAACCCACGCTGCACAGGGAGAACATGCAAACTCCACACAGAAAGATCCCAGGCGTCCTAACCGGGACGTGAACCGGGGATCTTCTAGCTGTGAGGTGACGCTGTGAACAACCGATCAGCCCCACTTAATGTATTTTACATTAAAGTTGCTATTTGAAACTAATATTAAATTGAAAAGACAGCATTTTAAAGTTACCCTATGTAGCATGTCTGATCCAGGCTTTACACTGTCGTATCAGGGGTTTTACAAATTCATGCTGTCCTCTTTGTCTGACATTCATGTTTTTGATAGTATCTCATGTGCTACTGCTCAGGCACAAGCTTTAAATCTTTTCCACAGCGACTGTTGAACTGAAGTTTGACTTTAAAACATCATATCGCAAATTAAATCCTCATGATAATCACTCAGCCCTGCATGTTGGCCTGACATTGTGACTACAGGTGGAGAGATGTGGCTGCATTGGAGACAAAATAGCACATTTTAAAGGTATTTTATTTTATCGGGAATTGGCTTGAGAATAAAAATAATATAACATAATTTGATTGAATATTATTTCACTGAACAGGGTCACTACCTCATGACTCCTCGTATTGACACTCATCAAGTGAATGAGAGTTAAGTGAACACAGGTTGATTAACCTGAAACTCACAGGGAGACGGTCAGGGAAGCAAATCAGAGAGCTAATTAATTGAACTGGCACATTATTAAATTGAGTAATAATGACAATACACACAAGCAGTGACACCACAATGCAGTGAATTAATGCATAATTCCGGTATTATTCTTTTTCAGTTACACAGATATTATGATGTGTTGTATCTGTACTTACTGTAATACCTATGATAAACATAAAAGGGCTCTGTCAGTGTTTGATTATCTTTACATGATGGACAAATATCCATAACAGGTTAGCCAAGATGTTTAAAATAGTAACATCAGTCTTGATATAAATTCAAATCTGTCATGTTCTGAATGTGTATGACAAAGCAAGTAAAAAGAAAACGACACTGTCAGTAAGATAAAGTTTTTTTAAAGAGATTTTGCCTTAAGGAATATTGAATTACGCTGTTGATTATTATTATTATGTTAAATGTTTGTGAACCTCTTGTGTTGAATCAAGTTTAAGAAAGGCTCTACAGAAATACCTTTCAAGAATAGAGGAAACATAAAAGTTGGTCTCTTAGTTTCACACATCAACAGCAATGCATTGGCTCAAAAGTGCTCCTCTGGTTGACTTTTTAGGACCATTGAAAATTACTCTTTGTCTGTCACAAATCATACACGCTTTTATTTCTTCTAGGTTGGATTATTGTAACAGCCTTTTTACCTTTTTTAATAAAAAGGAGCTTGAACGTCTTCAATTTGTACAGAATGCTGCTGCTCGGCTTTTAACCCGCACCAACAGAAGAGCTCACATCACCCCAGTCTTGGCATCCCTCCACTGGTTACCCATTCACTTTAGAATTCATTTCTCTCTCTCCATAACGAAGCTCCCTCATACATCTCTGACCTTATTCATCCTCATACACCGGCTCGTGCACTGAGGTCATCGGGTCAGAGACTGTTGTCTGTTCCCCGCACTCATTTTAGGACCAGAGGTGACCGATCCTTTCAGGCAGTAGCTCCCAGACTGTGGAATGCACTGCCTGTATCCTTAAGATGCTTAGACTCAGCTGACTCTTTTAAAAAGCAGCTAAAAACTTTTTTATATAAGCAGGCTTTTAGTTAACCGAGGGCTTTTATGTATGTAATTTTATCTGTGTGATTTTATGTGTGTGATTCTATGAGCAATGTGGCTCTATCGTGGTGTGTTATTTTACTGTATCTTATATGCTTTTATTTACTGTAAAGCACTTTGTGATTTTTATCTGTGAAAGGTGCTATATAAATAAACTTTACTTACTTACTTACTTACAAATCTATTAGTGGAAATAACTGAATTATGTGACCTTGTGGAAGTATTATAGAAAAAACAACAGGACCCAAAATAAATGAATGTATGTCCGCTACTCCAGATGTTGTTAAGATGTTTTTTTGCTTTTGATGTGTTGTCAGTGATTTCTTCGGGGTGTTGGCCCCCCTAGCATGGACCCCGCCCACATTGGAGGGGATATGTCACCTTTGTATGTGCCAAGAAAAAGGAAGCCTGTCCAGTCACAAGCAAAAAGTGGAGTGCCATGTCCAGGTAATGGAAAAACAGTATTCGTATAGATGGGGGATTAGCGCAAGTGATAGAGTGTTTGCTTAGCATGCGGCAGGTAGCGGGATCGATGCCCTCATCCTCTGAACCATGTGTGCAGCTGTGTGGGTCACTTACTAACACCCTTGCCTTTGGTGTGGGAGGTCGGTGGTTCAAAGCCCCATCAGACCATGTTTTGGGACAGTGGTGGCCTAGTGGCTTGTGAAGCATACTTGTAACTGGTGGGTCGCTGGTTCACGTCCCCGGACTGGCAAGAGGCTAAGACACCACCTTTGTGGGCCCCTGAGCAAAGCCCTTAACCTCTGACTGCTCCTAGTATAGATGGGTCAAATGCACAGAACGAATTTCCCCAAGGGGACTAATAAAGTATAGATTATTATTATTATTCACATCTTTAGTTAGCAAGATACACCTGAAAATGTTATAATTTCACCTTTCTTGTTGTGTATTTTTACTGATTTTAAATACGTGTAACTTGCCTTCTTCAACAGTTGTTCAGCGAATGCCAGAAAGAGCCTGTGAATTAAATGCAGTTGGGTACCCAGAGGTGAGAATGAACACATGCATATTGTACAGAACAGAACATGCATCCTGTGTTTTTATTTTCGATTCGCCTTTTTTTTTTTTGTTATAATATTACATCTAGACTAGCCGTGCTCTAAGACGCTGCTAGTGAGAAGGGTCTGACTGAGGTTGTCCACTTAGATGTTCTAACAATGACAATCTGTTAACCCCATGCACACAGTTGCACTTCTGCTTCACAGTTCTGTATTTGGCTGTTTCAGAATGACGAGTCTCAAGCCCAAGACGCTGTAAAGATGAAAAGAACTTATGGGAGAAAAAGGTAAGAGACTCGCCAACATGTTGATTTTCTGGACTTGCGTGACAAACTACACAGCAGTCCTCGTAGTTCCAACCGTCGCATCCGGACTTGCTTGAGTTTCTTGAAGACGCTTCACCTCGAAACGTGTCAGTTTAGAACTGGTGAAGCCTCTTGGATGAGAGGTGAAACGTCTTTGAGAAACTCAAGCAAGTCTAGATGCTACGGTTGGAACTATGAGGATAACATGATCTGGATGACTGAGAAATCTTCACAGACACAACACAGCAGATTCTCATGATAGTTATAGTGTGACTCTTGACATTATATTGCAAAATCCATCATTATTGCCACATAAGGAGCTCATAAGTGCATGTTATTACCCTTTTCAAGCCACTTGTTGAGATATTCCTGCCTCTTTTAGCAGTTTTTATATCTCAGCATCTGGTTGTGTCAGCTGCTTTTCACCTTAGTTAACTGGAAAACACATAGATTTCTGTCCAATAAGGTAACACAGACTAGTCAACCCACAAAGGCCCTTTCTGAGCCTAGAAATACCCTGTTTTTTACTAAATATTTCAACTTTAGCAGTAATTGTTGTGTAGGTGGTTAGCAACAAGCAACAAAAGGCTACACATCATGTAAATAAAATGTAAATTAAACTGCTACAACAACAAAAAATACATGTGGCCTGATGAGAAAACACAGTTCCTACACACTAATTTATTTAACTTTATTTTGGGGCAAAATAGTTGCCCATTGTTCTCTATGTGCATCGTGCTTCAGGCATACATACCGTTGCTGCACTGACAAAAGCCTAGTCTCATTATTTAATAGCTGCACCTACATTCTGCGGCACACTTGACCCAGAATTTAAATTTTCTTGTCAGTGGTTTTACAAATTCATGTCGTCCTCATTTTGTGACAGTCCCGCTTTTGATGGTGTCTCATGCTCCACTGTTCCTTCACGTTTTGAATATGTAGTAACAGCAGTAAATATTGAACTGAAGCTTGACTTTAAAATGTTATTTCACCAATCAAATCACAATATCTGTCAGAAAATTACAATTAGATATCTTCTATTAACCATTCAACCCTGTTTTATTTTGATGTTGCTGTGGTTCAAATGCCTGCTCATGGTTAAATCAGCATCAAGGTATTCTGGGTCATTATTTATCATATTGGGGCTTATTGCAGTGACCTTCTCAAAATAAAAAGGAGGCAATCCTCAGGTTCACATTATACATACTGTGACATCCTGTAACAGTTTTAAACATCACGGTGCGTTGAAACAGAAAAACAATATTTCAGTGACTGACATTGGGAACAGTGCTGCTGAACTGCACTTCAAGGTCTTATTCGTCTGTTTCAGTGCTCAAAAACAACCTTCAAAGAAGTGCTTCAGTCTGAACATCAGTTGAGAGCTCACACTGAGATCCTGCAGCTGCGTTGTTATCAAAAAACAGCATGCCTCAGATCACTTGGAACAAGACAGATCAGTGCTTATTAAAAAATTAAAATGGGAATCTGTGCATGGACTAAAAGAAGTCATCCCATGCCTGCGTTATGAAGCATTCAGCTCCTGGGCTTTGACTCAACCACAGCACAGTCAGGCTGTCATTAGTTGTCTTTTTGCTTTCATATGTAGAACTATTTTCTGACTTAGATGTTTTAATTGGGACAATTTGCTGCAGAATTAGTTTGCAAAATGTTTTTTCTGGGCAAGTGATAAACATTTATCTCTGTACTGTTGAAGTGTGGAAGAAAACTGAATGTTAATGACTGAATGTTTTTAATGAGTGTTTACTAAAGATGATAGATCATTTATTTAATAAATGTGTCCAGTTGCATCTGATCCATAAAGTCAATATAAAGCACATGTAATATCAATGTAATAACTGGTTTAATAACTTTCAGTGTATCTTTTGTTATTTTTTTATCAGGTATGAGGACCTCCAGAGTGTCTCCATGGGAACAGTAGATTACCCGACCACCAGCTGCTCTGTGATGTCATCAGGCGGCCTGGCCAATGGGTCAGAGCCAGGGTCCACGGCTCCACCCACTGCAAGGCTCCCTCCAAGACTGGTGGCGAAGGAGGTTTGGCCTCAAGGTCCAGAGGCCAGCAGGGAACAGTCCCAACCTCAGGACCAGAGCTGGAACTCCAGTAGGGACCGAGGCCCCGACGCCTGGGCTCCGGGCAGAGACCGACCCCAGGATCAGGTCTGGAACTCAGGCAGAGACAGAGCGGGACACTCCAGTCAAGACCAGACATGGATACCAGGCAGAGACAGAGCTCATGTGGAAACAGACCAGGCCTGGATGAGGGGCGGGGAGCGAGGTCCCGAGCAGGGCTGGGGGGCCGGTAGAGATCGGGGCCAGGATCAGGCCTGGAATGGAGGCAGAGATTCAGGAAGAGACCGGGCCTCCTCAGGGCCGGAGCAGGGGTGGGGCAGTGGCCGAGGCCAAGACGAAGGCTGGAGCAACACAAGCAGAGACAGAGGAAACGTCTGGAGACCTGGTGAATATTCACACTGATTAAACATGATTTAATTTGTACTGGATGACAGTGACAGTGATGAGTGTGTGAGTTTAAATGAACCTCCTGAAGATCCCAGTTTACTGCTTTTACAATGTCATACTGAAAATATTATATTACATTGTTGTATGTATTGTTGTATGATGTCCTGTGCAGAGTGGACGGTTTTTTGTTTTTGTTTTGGAGATTGATTCTGTGATCTCATTTTAAAGATCTGAACATGAAGAAAGTCCAGAGAGCAGAGATGGAGCGAAGCCCTCCTGTCAATAACTTCCCACAGCCACCAGAGGGCAGAGACTCCTGTAAGAAAACAGGCTAAGACGTGTTGCATGTCCTTCTGCAGCCTGATTGCATGAAGAGTTCTCTAGCTCACGTATCTCAGTGGTAGGCAGAAATGCAGCACTGATTCTAACAGAAAAAGATGCTCCACAGTAATCTTTTTAAATTATAAATCAGAGTTTGAAAAGTTGTTTCACGGTTTGTCCTGAGGTCATTACAAAACAAGTCTAAGTCTGTCTTTTGAAGTAGATTGGCTTCCTTTTGTTGTCGGCAGCAGCACTCTCAGGCACTAATATGTTGTGACAGAGCCTTTTAGCAGAGCACAGACACTGACTGATTTACTGCTTGGTCAGAGAAGGATACTTTTAATCATTACAGATACCACCATTATTCTAGCAAGATGTTAAACCTTTTTTATTCAGGGAGCTGTCTTTGAGAGCCACACTCCCTTTTGCAGGAAAGCTCTGATTACCCTCCGACAACTACAAACATTCATGGACATACAAGATTTTGTTTTGCCCCAACAGTATTTAATCATGTTGAGTGACATTGGGGTTAAATTAACTCAATATTAGCAGTTGTGTTTTTTTGGCAGCAGTCTGTGGAGGGCAGGCGTTGAACTGCTGTGTCATGTAACTGAAACTGTTTCCGCCAGAAAACAACACTCAGATTAGTTATTTTTTAAAGAGCCCATAATAGACACATAGACAAGTTCATCATTTTAGTTTTGGGGCACACCAGAATCAGTTTACATGCTTCACTGTCCAATAAACACATTGTTTTCTAATACTATACACTGCTGTAGCACCTCTTCTCTTCAGCTACATGTAGCTTCTGTCTGTTTAAGGCCCCCTCCTGAAAAGCTTAGTCTGTTCTGACTGATCAGCTGGCCCAACAGAGTTTTTAAAAAATGACAAATATATAACAATACAATAATTAACCCAGAGTAAATCCTTCAGGTTCAGATGCAGCCAGCATTGGTGAGGCCTCAACAGCCCAGCTAAGCGAAGATCAGAAACCTCCGATCCTCCCGACCAAGAAGGAGCCTCCGACCTACCCTGCAGGTAAAAGCTGCTGTAGCCACTGAAGCTTAGAATTAATTATAGATAATTAGTAAATTAAATATAGAAAAAACCCCTGATTGCACTTAGGTTTTCTGCATATTTTCCCGACTACAACAGTCTCACACAGGTAACAAATGGGAAAAAACTAACTTTTTTTTCCAACTTAACTTAAACTGGTTATCCCAAAAAAGAAATTATTTTTGGTATTTTTTGCAGTAAACTCCAAAATTAAATAATACCAGAATGATTTGAATAGGTAAGGACTTGACTGCTTCTATCTACTAATAGATTCCTACCGTGTTAAATAAACCTAATCTTTCATTTGTCGACATCCACCAGGAAGTCAAGAGGAGCGCTGGCAGCTGCAGATTGTCGCCAAAGGGAGAGTCACATGTCCAAAATGTAAAAGTGTGAGCAGGAAGACTGTGGAGGGGCTCAAGAAGCACATGGAGAACTGCCGACTGGTGAGAACCCAGTGTAGAGCATTGTATTAGTCTTCTGGATAAAATGCAGAGCAGCCAAAGCTTCTTGGAATTAAACTTTCCAGACATTTTTCATCTTACGTCTTTGGTTTATAGCAGGTACCAAGTTAAAGATTCATTGTAATGTCACTCTGTTGTCTGCAGCAACCTTTCACCTGTCAGCACTGCGGGAAACAGCTCAAGTCTTCAACAGGGATGAAGTATCACATCATGGCGGACCACAGCCACTTGGTAAGACGAATCAGCACCAACCCTGCTCTTTCTTTCCTTTTCTCAGCTTTATTCATTTCCTGGATCTCAGTTGCTATTTCGGACTTTTGCCTGACTGTTCTGATGATTTTTAGTGTTGTATTGATTGTCCAAATGCTTAGTTTTATTTCTATAATACAAAATACTCTCTGAGTGGAGTTGATGGGTAAGTTAACTCATTTCCTGCCCTTTCTAGCCCTCAGCAGATGATGCCAAGGACCTGGACGATCGTGCCATCAAAGACAAACTACGTAAAATCCTAAAGAGACTGGGAAAATTAAAATGCTCTAAAGAGGTAAACTGTGACCATTTGTGCTGGAGTTGTACATGAGCTGTCTATTTTTTTTTTACAGCTGTTTGACAAATTGATTCCTTTTAAGTTGGAAATTTGGGTGAAATAAGACGATGGTGAAAATGTTTTCTTTCCAGGGATGTAGTGCTGCGTTCACCAGCATCATGGGATACGTGTACCACATGAAGAAGTGCGGGAAGGAGGAGTCCGAGCTGGAGAAGATGCTGCTGAATTGCTCTCACTGTGGGAAAACATACAAATCCAAGGCTGGTCTGGAGTACCACCTGAAATCAGAGCATGCTCCTGTGAGTCACACGTCTTACTTTAGCCACTAATTCAGAGTAATGAGTCCTTATTAGTCAGATTTATTTACCTGCGCAAGTATAATACTGTTATTGTAAGAAACTGTATGATGTTGACTGAGGCGTTATGAATTCAGTTGTAATTTAATTGTATAGTAATTAGAACTTTAAAGCTTAGTGTAGTCCTTGACATCCCTGTTGAATAGACTGTATTTTTAAATATCTGTGAAGCATTACGTGCCCCATCTCCCTCGAGTCAGTCCTCTTGAACCTGCTCTACTGTTACCCAGACACCCCAGAAGACCGAGGAAGACGAGGCGCTGAAGGCCCAGAGGGAGGCCAACCCAGAGAGGACGGCCAGCGGCAGGGTGCAGCGAGCTTCGGCACAGGTGGCCAACTTCCACCTGGCTGAAATCGCCAACAACGAGCTGCCCAAAGACTGGCCCAAGAGGAAGTTTCAGTCCGACCTGGTGCCAGATGACAAAAAGGCAAGAGAAGATTCAGTTTCATAATCAACCAGGGGATTTGTGAGTGTGTATTTACTCACAATTTTGAAAGAAGAGTAAACCTCTTTATACTATTTTGGAAGCCAAACAGACATATGAATTTGCTCTCTCTTATGCCAGTATGAACTAAAAGTGGGCCTCAACTGGTCTCTAAACTTTGACTGACTTTGTTTTTTTCCAGTTGAAATACGCCCGACCAGGCCTGCCTGCCTTCAGCCAGGAGGTGCTGAGGAAGTGGAAGAATGAGGTGAAGCTGCAGAGGAAAGTCCAGTGTCCCAACCAGGTAAACATTTGTTTATTTACTGTGTGATTATGATGACAACTATGTGTGCAATTAGAACAGGGGGACAAGACCACATGTATAATAAGGTATAAAATATCAATGAAGCTCAGCCATGAGGACTATGGCTCTGAGGAAAAAGAAGTGATTCCTATAAAATGATAGTTGTGAAGTATACTTTCCACTTTAGTGCATGTTACTTTTTCTCTATGCTGCATTTATGAGTCAGTTTTTAAAAAATGTGTCATTTGTCATGTTATTTATTCGTTTCAGTCCAAGCCAGGCTTAAACCAAAAGCGTTGATCTTTTGTACATTTTTACACCGAGACCCTGGTTGTTATGTGAAGTTCTCAACTCACGCTATGTGGTGTAACATAATTTGCATCTCCCTCAGGGTTGTGGCTCCACCTACACCAGTGTGTCCGGACTGAAAGCTCATCTGGGACTCTGCACAAGGGTACGTTCCCTTATTTATTGGTTTGGAAATTAACGATGCAGTCAAAAATCCTGCTTATTGGGCATGGGGAATTTTGAGAATTTTCGGATTTGTCAAATTAGTTAGTTTGGTCCATGTGTTGCTGTGGGCAGCTAAAGAAAATCTGAAATCACACCTGCTCTTTAACCATCGATTGGAAAAAAAAATTTGCACGTCATCTTTAGATTGACTAAATCGAACACAGAGCACTGAGTATACTCTACCTACTAGCCTCTTCAGCTAATTGAGTTACGTATAAACATAAAAACATGCAAAAAAAAGCATATTGAATTATTTTAACAAGGTTATTTTATACTGAAATGACTTCGAACAGACCAGCGTGCACCTGCCAGTGTTCATATGATTTCTGAAAATAGAAGGTAACCCCGGCACAACAACTATTGAGGAATATAACACAGACAAGTTAGCTGCAGTTTTTAGATAATCTGCCATGTTGATATACAAACTGATGTTTACCGAGTTTACACTGGACTTTATAGCCGTCTGACTGAATGAAATGCAGCCAACACAACGACTTCTTTGACATGGTGTGAGTTTGTTTGGAACTGACTAAGAGTAAACATTCAATAAATGTTAAATACATACAACCTAGCAGTCTCAATTAAGATAAATAAGGCCAAAGTTGTGAAAACACAGGGATGTTTACAGGTAGTCTTTTCATCCTGCCATCAAAAATTACAGATTGATTCTGGTCGACTCTTGATGGAGCACTTTCCTCGTATAAAAGTAACGTCAGCAACGTCAGAGCGATGACAGTTCAGTTGGATGAGAGCGTATCAACCAACCTGTTCTTGGAGTGCAGCTACGTTTTTACAAGTACAATGTATTCCAGGAGCAGAAAGTCATGTCAAGGCTCTTTTGTTTCCTTTGATAACATTTCAGGGCGACTTTGAGGCTGGAAAATACAGATGCCTGATCTGCAATAAGGAGTTCAACTCTGAAAGTGGAGTGAAATACCACATCAACTCTGTCCATTCACAGGTAATGAAAAGTTCACAAGTGTCCTATCTTGCAGCTTCATACTGTTCATTTACTTCATCATATTGCTGCAGATGAGCTCAGCAATAGTAACTCTGCTTTGACCTGGTGTTGCGTTTTTTTTCTTGCTGCGTGTTTCTCATCAGGACTGGTTTGTGACGAACAAGAAGGCCTCCAAAAAGTTCGAGAAGTTCCTCAAAAGCCAGCCCAAGGAGTTTTCCCGTAACGTGGACAAACATAATATGGATCAGTACCACCATCACCACCTGCAGCAGCATCATTATCATCATCAGCACCAACACCACCACCATCACCATCAACAGCAGCAGCAGCATCAGCTCCAGCACCAGCCTCTGCAGCACCCACTGCAGCCACTGCATCACCTCCAGCACCAAACCCAGTTCCTCCACCCAGAGCGGCAGAACCTCTCTCCACAAGATGACACCCAGCTCCAGCAGCCGATGCTCCACTACACCCCTCTGGAACCTCCTGCGGGGCCGTTGTGGGTGGATATGGACCGTAGAGAAGCCGTGCCGCTACCAGAGCAGGGCCCCATCGACATGGATATGGCTGTTGATGAGAAACCTGAAGAGGACAGCAGCGGGATGGTGGAGGTCAAAAGGAGAGAGAAGGGGGACAGAGGAGGGGAGAGGGGGAAGGCTGATGGGAAGCAGAAGGATTGCTTTGGTTATAGCGGGGGCAGCGGCAGCAGCAGCAGTAGCAGTAGCAGCAGTAATACTGGCAGCTCGTCGAGTGAATCGGAGGTGGAGCAGCAGGACAGGCAGAGACAGATGGACCAGTGGAACCTGAAACGACCGGGCATCATGGAGCCGCACACTGAGGCTGGGAAACGACAGAGAAACGCTTAAAAAGACCCTGCATCGGCATGGAGAAATTACACTTCAACTGTTTCCAGCTGACCTTAACGGAGGTAGACGAAGGTAGGACAGGTGTCCATCCCTGCTTGGGTAGTTGCGACAACGTGACAAACAAAAAGACGTGTTCTTCGTTTTCCACAAGAGAGAGAGCGGTGAGAAGGCAGCTGAGGACAAACCCTAGAAACCAGTAACATTTCGGATATTGATGGATACCTTAAAGACAGCCTCCAGTTGTCAGCGTGGATATGAGATTATATTCACGCCTGCTTCAGAGGCTGTTTCTCTGTCTTGAAATGGTTGTCACTGTATAGCCTTGAGAAATGTAGTTATACTGTTTATCTGTGTGTTTATCTGTAACAGATTGTTTTCACCAACTTTAAATGTCTTATTCTTTTAAAAAAAAGTTTGATAAACACTTCTTGTCTTTCATGTTTACCTTAAAGGGAAAAGTTAACCTACAGAGAGGATGCCACAGTATAGTATTTTGTTAGACTTGTCTAGCCGCGCTCTCTCTGAAAAGATTTTGTGCCTATTAAGTATGATCTTATATAACTTCATACTACTCATCCTCACCTTTACTTACAACTGACTGGCCTTTCTTGGCTGAATAATGCTCTTTTCTGGTCGAATTTGATAGAAGAAAGATCGATTCTCGTCTCTGTTCCTTCCTTTGTCATATTTTCATTTCAGGCGTTGAATACATTTTATATTCTAACTGCGTGTTAGCAGTGAATGCAGCTTTGTTCATCGCTGGCGTCGCGTTGCCACTGTTGAACCAAATCTGCCGGCAACTTGTGGTAACATGAGAGGTTTGCATCTGTGTCCAGTGCGAGTAAACTACATTTGAACAGTGGAATAGGAAGGTCAGTACCACTAGTGTTAAAGGTGGAGTCTGCGATTCTGGAGAAAGAGCGTTGATATTTACATAGTGAGCATGTGCCAGAGTTAAGCTTTGATTATAGTCCCTTGTGCATGCACACTTAGACTAATACAGACATCTTGGAATCGTAGCTGTTGCTGTTATACTACTTTCTAATCCACTCAGAGGACACGCTCCTTAAATGCACAACAGATCAGCGCCCACATATTCTGCGTATGTACACTACTGTGGAGCATGTGCACCACTGTCCTTGTAGCATATTTTGGGCTGCAGGTGGACATTCACAGAAGTTTTCATCACCCAGACCCTCGTGGAAAGTGCAAATCTCTCCCACTCCCGCTGCCCCCTTTCCTCCTGTACTCCTTCCTTTCCCCCCGTCCTGTGCATGAGCATGAACATGTACAGAACACTGTGGAATGGCGTTGTGAGGATCGCTCCGAGCTGCTTTCGCAATCACATTCTCCACTTTTAAATCTTAAGCAGCAGCTTGTCCGTCCTCCCCGGCCGTTCTGTGCAGGAGATCTCCAGCCCTTAGCCCTTAAAAACATCAAGATCTGTTTTACATTTCAGTTTGTGTAGGAGAGAGCTTTAGAGGGTTTTGAGTAGTTTCCAAGAAACAGAAACAAAGAAGTACAACAGAGATTAATGTCTTTAGGTAGAACTTAAGATTGATACTAACAGTCGCTGTCCGTCTCTAAATGGAGTTTTGAAACATGTTTTCCTGTATTGTCTTAAATATTGTTGAGATGTGAGAATTTTTTATTTGCAATAATTTTGTAATAATTTCAGAAATGGACTGTTTGACTAAAATTATTTTTATTAGAAGGGTTATTGAGCAGCTTTTTCCCGTGCTTGTAGTCACACCTTATGGATGACCTCGGTGAACAGAGTTGCTCCAGCAAACTGGATCTAGCAGAAAAAGACATGAAGTGTGACTGAAATGTAACTTTGGTTAATTTTTCTATGTCATTTTTTTTGTTCATTTGAAGCATTCCAAGTAAGACAAAACACAAATTTACATCAGCAGGGAAATGAAGTAAGCACATGTTAGAATAAAACACCAACAAACGTTACTCAGAAAACAGACGCACCTGATTTATTGGCAAAACAAAAACTGCAGCTGCCTTTCCCTTCCTAGATGATACACTCTGATGCAGGCGGACACTTGGCCAGCTGAATAAAATGCAACAGCACAGAAATATAAGAAGTATTTTCACATCTACAGTTTAACAGGTGGCATTTAGCTGCGGTGGTTTACAGATTATGTTTAAATGCAGACAGGCAGGCAGGTTGATCGCCATCACTGACGTCAACACTGATGAAGGAAAGCTAAAAAGCGTTTAACATGCAGAACATGTTTTCATCCTCAGTTCAGTCTTCAAAGCATATTTAACCGATAGCATGTACCCTAAAATGTGTGTACTCTGCATTTTGTCTCTGCTGTACTGGGATATGGATATTGTCGGTCATTTCTACGTGATGTTTTAACGCTGTCTTGTATGTTTGTTTTTTTTTTACAACTTTTTGCATTTATGAATGTATTTAGTTATGGGTTTCCCCTCTCTTGTGCACTTCTGATCTGCCAGATAATTGAATTATTCGACTAAAGTTACCCTTTAATCTGTGAATCTATGTAAAAGACGTACTCTGTCGGTGATATTTACTGTATCTGATTGTTTAAAGTGCTTTGCCCTTCATTGGCCTCCATCAGATGCCTTTTTAGACGAGCAGCCGGTGTTGGTTCAGTTTGAAATAGAAAACCTCTGAGGACATGGGAAGCATTTCGGAAAGTCTTTTTTTATTTTGCTCGCTGTTGGTGTCAGTAAGTGGTGGAGAGCATACAGTCAACAGCCAGTGAGCCTTTGGTTCTGATCTGTGTCAGATAACTGGACGTCTGTCGCTGGCGTTTGTTTTTACTCTGACGTTTGATTTAACCGGGTTGGGCTGAGATTGAAAACTGTGTCTTGGTCATGTGACTCTTACCTTACCCTGCCTCCATCTTTGGTGCTAACCACTACAAGGTTGTTTTGATGAACTTTATATTGTGAATCAGCGTGAATAGAACTTCCTAATGATTATTATAAGATGACTGTCGATTCAAATTCAGATTAAATGAAGCAAAGATCTGCTTTTCATCAGTAGTTGCATACACTCTGATGCCACTGTACTGGGTTTACTACACAACTGTTCAGCCATGAAGTCTGCTTTTATAATATCTACAATGTTAAGGCTTCGTTTAATGCTGTCATAGAGGTGTTAATTCAGTTATGTGTATGTAATGAAATGTATAATGAAGGACATAAGTAGCCTGATGCAACACCACCCTTAATTATGACCGTAATAATTACCAGGTCTAAACAGTATTACACAATATTTATTGCAGTTTTTTTTTGTTGTTAAAT
Organism: Dascyllus trimaculatus; assembly: GCA_024666655.1. NCBI lineage: Eukaryota > Metazoa > Chordata > Actinopteri > Pomacentridae > Dascyllus > Dascyllus trimaculatus. Next base: position 8,007,712 of record CM045455.1, on the reverse strand, counting down.
TTATTTTGGGGGGGGTAAATTTTCTGTTTTTTTGGATAGCAGAGAGAGACAGAGGGAAAGTGGGGGAGACAGGAGAGCGACATGCAGCAAAGGGTCTTGAGCTGGACTCGAACTCATGACCACTGCTGAAGGACTGAGCAGCGGTCATGAGTGGGGGTATCGCCTTAACTCAGTGAGCTAAACAGCTACCCCTTAATGTGTTTTTTTAAAAAGCAGAGCATTACCTCTCACTTATTTAGTGTTACTCTGCAGCATCACGAGATCCTTTGTCACATAACTGCCAGTTTACAACACAGCTTAAAATACGGCCAAGTATCAGCCAGGGCCGATTGTTCTCATCGTCGATGAAGCTGTCGATTACTTTCCTGATTGACAAATTAGTCGTTGGCTCTAAAAAATGTCAGAAAATAGTGACAATTTTCCATCAGTGTTTCCCAAAGCTCCGGATAATATCCTCAAATATCTTCTTTCATTCACCAAGCAAAGATATTCCATTTACTTTAATAGAAGAGTAAAGAAATTGAAAACAATTCAAATTTACCAGCTGGAATTAGATCATTTAGACCTTTTTTTCCTTTAAAAAATTACTCAAACTGGTTTAATCAATTATCTAAATAGTTGCAGAATAATTTATTAGTTGACAACTAATTGTAATTACCAAAAATCCAGAACAAGAGTTGGTAAAAAAAGATTGCTTGACTTGAGCACAGTGGTTAGTAAAATTAGATTGGTAACTGTAATGTGTAATTGCTGGATTTAGAGACTATAATGCATTACATTACTGCATCACAGACACGTGTTACCCTCACACTGATAATACCCATGACTGAATGTACACATTTGCAGTGTCGCAAGCAAAATCTAGACATGGTAAATGCTGAATTCATGGCTGAGCTGTTGTGTTGATTTGCTATAGACTGTGCATGTGAACCTGATCTGGAGTGTGAAGCCAACCCGGCCTTCGGAGGCTGAAAGAGGCTCTGTTATCCAAACATTTACAAAAGATTAAGCTAATACTAGAAGAAATGTGTGATAAGATTCAGTGTAGCTCTTTGTCCCCTTGTGACTGTGTGGTAGCTTCTTACAGGATCTGGTTTAAATGCCTCCCATGTCCCCTCATGCTGGTGTCCAAAATGTTTTCAGCACTTTGAACCGGGAAGCAGACCCTCACAGCACAGAGCTTTTTCCACAGCAGAGATGTTGAGTTGTTCCTGAAAACATCAGCTGTACAATTCAAGTGGGGAACTAATTACTCAGCTATTTACAAATGTGCTTTTCTTGCCTGAGAATCTGCTGTGAAAAATGGTCTTCAGCACAAACAGCCTTTTTGAAAGTCCAAGTGAAATTAGAAAGTGATGAATTAGTACGGCTCAAACACGTTGCCTCGATAACTAAACCATCAAGGCTGTGGCATTTTGTCTTCCACAATTCTGTCATCCAGATACCTGAAAGCTGCTTTTGTTGTTGCGGAGGAGTTTTTAACCACTGTAGAGCCGCAACAGGTCACGGTTTATATCAGAGACGACCAGCAACAAGTCCAGTTTTTAACGACGGAGAGGCGTAGTGACAGACGTCAAACATTTCTTCCAAATTCTACAGGTTGGAGTTCTTGATTTCTTCAGGTTGTCTCGACGCTGTTCTTAGTGAAAGTGTGAAATCGAGGTTAAGGCATTGATTTGATTCAACTAGATGTAATGCAGGAGTAGTGCTATTAACGGTGCAGTGATGGAGAGCTGTTCTGATGTCTTGTGACCCACCATCACCCTCCATCCAGAAAATAAAGGATGTTATCGAGGCCGGATTCAGACAAAGGTTCAGTCAGTTAGTAGCCTTGTGCCATCTGTGAACACAAAGGAAGCGCTTGATTTTACACCTTTGTGAGACATGATTTCTATTGGAGTGAAAACTGTGTCAACCAACGCCACATTAAAAATCTGTATATTTAATATGTTACCGCTTGTTTTGTTTTCTTCTTCTTCTACTTCTTCTTTGTTTTCGTTGCTATGTCATAGTACCAGCAGTGTTATAACAGCAGGTTGTTCATGGTCATTTTGGGCGGCTGTTGCTCAGGTGGTAGAGCAGGTTGTCCACTGATCGCAAGGTTGCCGGTTCAATCCCCGGCCCCTCCGCATGCTGAAATGTCCTTGGGCAAGACGCTGAACCAGAAGTTGCTCCCAACGGCCGGCTAGCGCCTTGGGTGACAGCTCTGTCGCCATTGGTGTGTGAATGGGTGAATGCAAAACACATTGTAAAGCACTTTGGATACCACTAAGGTAGAAAAAGGCGATATATAAGTACAGACCATTTGGTAATATTGACATGAGGACTGGCACATAGAATAACCACAACATCTGTTTTACTCATGCACGTGTCTATTTAGCTCATATTTAGTATTTTCTAAACCAGTGGTTCTCAACTGGTCCAGCCTCAGAACCCATTATGTCTCTATTAATAACGGTCGTGACCCAAATTTTTTGAAGTTTGCTGTTCCTGTTAACAAATTAAGGTTTATTTGGGTGTAGTCTCAACACACTTTGATATAGCTAGTGAAAATTTTAGCTTATTTTCTGCTCATTTTGGTTCATTTGGACACTTTTGCCAAGTTCTGGGCATATTTTGGCCCATTTTGACAGATTCTGAGCTCATTTTGGTTCATTTCTGGCTCGTTTTAGCATAAATTTCTCCAATAAGTTAGCAGAGTCAAATCTAAAGGTTAATAGTGGGCAACTACTGGTGTCACCACCACTAAATAACCTGCTGTACTGTATCATAAGAAACACGTCCTTTAAAATACAAGACTCTATACTACTGCTTTTTTGGAGGGGGGACATGCTTCTGCGACCCTCTAAAAATGGCTTCGTGACCCACTTTTGGGTCCCGACCCACCAGTTGAGAACCACTTTTCTAAACTATAGGTCCTGATTAAATTGCTTGCTTACTTTATCGTTGTCATCGTGGTAAATGCTTCTCAAAGTTGTCCACTTGCATCCCTTTGACAAAAGAGCCTTCACTATGACAGGTGCAGCTGAAGTCTTGCCAGGTTTTTAAAGTAAATTGCTAGACTGTGGACAACAGGACAGCTTATAGTGATTTATGGAAGACATAAAAAGGCGTTAAATAGCTGCATCTATGTTTGAAATCGTTATACAAAGTGAAAATATGCCATTTGAAGTCACATGCAAGGCAAAATTAGTTTTACTCTATTAGCTGCCGCAGTTATACGATGGGTGATTGATAAGTTTTGAGTCTGGTCAAGAAAACAAGACTTGTTAATCAAAATGTTTAGTTCTCTGAGAGCAACATGTCACAATAGTCTGAGTTCAGTTTGGACTCATTGTGTGCATTAATGCAGGTACAGTACCTGAGTCAAGTAGGGTAGGTCATTCAAGCAAAATGAACCCAGTTGGTGACCGTGTTGTGATAGAGTACCTGTCCTGAAAGGGCAATATTATGCTTCCCTGGTACGACAACTGCAAGAGAACAAAGAAAAGCACCATGGAAAGCTCAGAAGTCGTGTCATGTTCCACCAGGACAGTGCTCCAGTCCACAGGTCAGTTGTCACCATGGCTGCAATTCACGAATATGGGTTCAAACTCGTGCAGCATCCACCCTATTCCCCAGATTTGGCTCTGTCCGACTGTCATCTATTCCCAAACATGAAACGGCTCCTTGCTGGGACTCATTATACCACTAACGATGACATCATATCTGCAGTGAACGAATAAAACCTTCTATGAGGCTGATATCAAGACACTACAGAGACTCTGGAAGAAACATGTGGACTTGCAGGGGGATTATGTTGAGGAATAAAGCATTGTTGAAATTTACTCTGACTTTTTTCTTGGTCAGGCTCAAAACTTATCAGTCACCCCTCGTATGTGACAATAGTTCATACTTGAAAGTGTCATTAAAAATACAAAAAACTACCCCAGAATGCAAAGTACCTAACGACTGTTTATAGTATTTATGTTAATAAAACTGTGAGCAGTTTAGCCAAAGCATGATTAATCTTCAACCACTGATGAAAATCAAGTTTTTTTTTAGTGTCTATGTGGTATTTTTTTTAACATGGTGGAGACATATCATGAGCAAAATAGGCAGTCAGTGCTATGGCTGAGTATTTCCACCTGGATTTGTAATATACAGATGATTTGGATTTCAAATGCAACAAACCTAAAGTTCTAATCCTGGTAGGTTGCAGGGTGGGGCTTTCTGTGTCATTCTTCTTCTTTAGGGTTGAATTATGGCTCCAGCATGTATAACAGAATCATTCCAATGTATATCCTCCATTGTGTTGTGCAGAGTGGTTTGACGGTGCTTGAGCAGAGTCGTTGGTGAGCTGGTGTGCTCGAGCTGCAGCAAGTAGCAGAGGAGAGAGTGTATGAAGAGAGTTAGGGACTTCATAGATCGACACATTGTAGAGTAAGCAGTGAGTATGGATAGATCCAAGCCATTTAAAGACAGGAGGGGAATATTTATATGGAGCTATGTAACTTTGATACACAGAGAGAGAGATTTAAATTGTTCATACTTAAACTTTCCCTCCATTTCACCTGTTAAACTGCTGAGATATATGTATTTCATTGAAACAAAACATAACCGGCATATAATAAGACAAGCATTGTATACATGAGGAATGGGCATGAGTGTATAGTAAGAAATTCACATTCACATTGGGATGCATGTGTGATTATGTTGGAAGAGGCGGTGGCAGCTTCTACAATATGAACATGAAAGACACCTGATACCTTCAGCAGAGAACAAAGATGCATTTTTGGTCAAAAGGCGACATCCCCAGATGTTAGAATGGACTCCTTACAGGGCGATTCAGAACACTTCTGTTTAAAAGTCATTTCCAGCGTTCATAACTCTTGCATGATAGGACCCTTTTTAAAAATCTGTTACCATGCCGAGGCAGAAGTGGAGCTGAGCGTCTCTCTAATAGCCTCCCTCATCTCCTCACTCTGTTCTGCAGCTTTTTGTTCAGACTTTTAATGTGAAATTCCCTGTAGGTGGATTTTACAGATCCCATTAAATGAACTGTCTGTCTCTTCTTGCCATTCTGTAATCACAGGGTAACCCATGCGTTAATCCAATCAAACTCCAAGCATATTGTTCAGCATGTTATACAGCTGTAAAGGGATATATGTGGAAACCATATTTAAATTAGTCTATATGCACAAATACTAAAGTGTCCTTGATGATATTTGATCCATAAAAGCAAAAAAAAAGTTAGATTTGACCTGCATTAATGCAAACTGCGAGGACCAAGCTGCAGCTGCATCAACCCAAAGACAACGGATCAATCTTAAAGTCAAGGGGCCACTTATAATGTTTATTTTTTCTTCATACAATGCATCTTTGAAGGACACTCACCATCCTGTTTCTGCACATGTGGGGGACTTTAGAGGCTGGTGAAAGAGCTCCCAGTCCTGCCTTTCAATCTATTAGACTTCACAGCACCCAAATGCAACTTTTACACAATTTCCACTTGAACAGGCCCCATACAGAACCCCAAACTCACCCTATTACAGTGTAACTCAATGCATTCACCTTCATTTACAGTCATTCTCTCCCCTGTGGGTTTACTTTAACAGGACACTGTCACCTTTACTTCCACTGGGAGGACTCCCATGAGAACACTTCACTGCAGATTGTCTAGAGGGCACTTCATCCAGATTTATCCCTGCATATTTCTTGCATTGTGTGGGCACATTAGAGGGTATTTGATCATGTTTAGGGACACCTTAGAGGGCACTTCAGCAGTATGTAGTGTGTCTAGTGAGTAAATAAAGCATGCATGGAAGGTGTTACCGGTATTGACAAAAAAAAGAGAAAATAATACACTTCAAAAAGTGCCTCCAGGGCTTATCTTCTGTTAAATGCCCCTGCTGACCTCCTCCTGACACTGGCCAGGATTGAACCCTCGGCTGCTGCACCGTTGCATAGGTGCAGTTCCTGTGGGTGCTGGTAGGGGGCGGTGCGGACCACGGTGCCGCCACAGTAACATGGCGGTCTGAGGTAAGCAAAATGTGGCTTTGAGCTGCCTGAACCAGAGGAAACAACGCGGGAGATGTTTGCAGTTCACATTCCGTGAAAGAAACCCGGCAGGATTCACATGTCGGTTCGGTGTCTGCGGCTCCGGTGATCCTCCGCCGTGTCGCTGCCGGTAGCAGAGTTTGGGATTCGATCCCGGGTGGCCGGAGTCCAGCTTCCCGTATTCGGTACGAGGTCTTTCAGCCTTCGCCACCGGGGAAGAAGCCGTGGATCCACACAGGGTGAGTTTTTAACGGTGCTAGTTATCGGTTACAGGCTGGTTTTAACTACATTATAGTTCATATAGCGACACAAACACACACTCTTCCCTGCTACTTTAGCCAGTTAGCATTAGCTGTGTGTGAGTTAGCTCAGTAGCATGGCTAAAAGACGAAGTGACTCACTGCAAAAACACACCACTTACTGAAATTTATCACTTAAACAACTTCGTGCTTCTTATATTTTGTTTTTTAACACACGCCGAATTCATGAGTGACTTCAAAACATTAAGGACTTTAAGTCTTTGTGTGTGTACTGTACATGCACTTTTGTCAGTAGAGGAGACAACGTAAAACTGTCACATTTTTGAATGGAGTTTGGTGTGGCAGACTCAAACGACAGGATATCGACTTGATATCGGTATAATAGGGTTAGCTGTGTGACTCCACTTTACCACAGAACATATTAGCAAGCCCTTACTGTATGTAAAATATAGCAAATATGTTTTATTTGTTTTTATTTCCTCTTATTAGTCTGTTGAATAGTGGCTGACAACTCTCAGGCAGTCACTCCCAGCCTGAGGGGGATCACTGAGTATGATGAAACATTGCTGTATCTGTACAGTCACTTTATAGCTCCAGTGATAGATTCTGCAGATGCTGTGAAGTGGGTTTTAAAAATCCTGTGTCTGTCTTTCTGTTTCTGTTTGTGCAGCGGCAACAGCAGAGTGAGGAGGAACTTTCTCTACACATGAGGAAGCATCTAACAGGACGACCAGAGCAGCAGAACCCCAGAGCTGATGGATCCCACTGACTCTGGACAAGGTCTGTCAACATACTGTAGTCCTGGTGGCTGTGTGGTGGCGTGAAGGTTCCTGCACATTTTTAGTTTAAATTTAATTTTACTGTGTCTCTTACATATGTGGAATAATGACATCACTCTATTTGCAGAGCAAGAGAAGCCATCAGAGCAAAGTGGGGACTTAGCACCCAGCTCCAAAGGGCGACAACGGAAGAAAAACCCCAAATATTTGGATTATGAAACTGATGACACGCCTGTTGTACGACAAAAATCACCTAGAAAGAGCTCAGGAAGAGGAAGAAGAGCAGCTTCTCTGAATACGCCGGCAAAGGGGGGAAAAGCTACAACTGCCACACAACAGACTGCAGATGAGGAAAATGAAGCAACGGACAAAACACCTCCAGAGGTAGTTGAAGATACTGAAGTAGAGAAACCTAAAAAACGACGTGGATGTCGGAAAACGCCGTCAAAAAGGACTCCTATTAGAAAAACTCCCGTCACCGATGGAGACCCCACGTCTGCGGAGGGTGTAGTTCAGGAGGCTGTGCAGCAGGAAAATGGGACGCCCAAACCAAAGAGAAAGTACGTCAGGAAGCAGCCTGTCCAGAAAGTGGAGCCGGTCAAAGATCCACCAGGTGAGAACAACACGGGTGAAGCTGAGGAGGTCGAGTCAGGAGGCCGACGCAGGAGAGGAGCTGCCAAAGCGTAAGTTACATGAAGTCTGATGTTGCAATAACTGTACTGATCTACAGCATTAGTCCTGCATGTATAAAAGTGGACATTTTTAATTGTCTAAACATCAAATGTTCTTGATACATGTAAGATCTGAAATGGCAATCAAGGAGTTTAAGATAACGTGAACATAATCTCTCAGGGCGCTGAAGTACCTCCAGATTTTGGCAAAAGAGGTCCTTGGTCACCCCAGCGATGAGGCCGAATCCCAGCTATCTGCCAACAGTGAAGACAACGCAGCAGAACAGAAAAGTTCCAAAGGAAACAAAGGTACAGTAGAAATCCTGCTGCCTCTTCACTCTCAGTGCATCAACCACAGCTAAAAAATGTGACCCTTCCGCTCCCTGGTCTTTATGGGTACACCAAACTATATATTACAAATAACACATTAAAAGTAGTCATGTAATGTTTCTGGGTGATTGAAATCTTGATCAAAGCCAATATTAGGGAAATAATTACACATTCAAGGACACTTAACCACTTTCTCAGGGCGTAGCGGCAGAAAGAGGAAACATTGTGACAGTGATGCTGCAGAGGATGAAGACTTTGTTCCAGATGTTGAAGAAGAAGAAGAGGAGGAGGTTGAGGAGATGGAAGATGAGGAAGAAGCCGAGAAGTCAGACTCGGACTCAGACTTGGACTTGGGGACGAGAGGAAGAAGTCCAGCAGTTTTTTACGACAAGAACAATGTTGGTGGTTTTCTTCTAATCTCTACTGTATTTTTTTAAGTGTGAGTCGGTGTGTTGAATCTGTGAGTTTCAAATTGTGATTCTAAGAGCTCCGTTATTATAGATCAGTCTTATTAAACAGACTATATATGTTTATTGTACCTTTATTACTGTCAGACTTTCAAAAGAAGGTTAATGAATACAGTTTTTAAGGGAGTTCAGTCCAGGGTTAGGACATTAAATAGATGTTGAAAGTAATATTATTTTCCTATCTCTTCTAGATATTGTGTATCTGGACCTATTAGTTACTCTCCTCCTTAAATATTGTTTTATGGAGACACTTCTTCTGACACCAGTAATCACATTTTTTCAGGTTATAATGGACAATTTAGATAAAAATTGCATCATTTCATCAACAAAATTATTGCAACTAAGAAGCTTCATAACTGGCACTATTAGTGGGGTACACCAAAGCATGAATCATTATTATCTGAACTACAGTTAAATATCTTTAAGAGAAAATGACATGTCCGACTGAGAGGACTAAAGAAAGAAAACGTGCATAATAGCATCAACTCATCTCATTTCTCTTAATTTCCTCCTGCAGATGGGCTCGTATCCCAAACCTCTGAACGGACTCACATTCAGCGTCATGAAACCTGTCTGGGACTCCGCCGAGGTGACCAAGAAATTGTAAGTAACTTCTGTCACTCCTGTCCTCTGGTTGTGTTTAAGTGTGTTTACTTCAAGTAGCCTCAGGCTTTAAAGGACCGCATGTTAAGCATGTAAAGTCGCATGTTTAAAAGTCACGCAGTCAGTCAACAGTAAGTAAATGTCAGAGAGTCATTGTCCTCCCACTGTACCTCTGCTATAACTGTCCTGTTGATGTCAAACATCTGCACCAAAGAGAAGTCTACTTTATTTAGTCCTTCTTTTTTAACCGAAGACATGATGTAGAAAAGCTGACTCAGTCATAATATCATTTACAAACTCAAATATAAACATCCTGTGAGCAAAGCAGCTCTGGAAAACAAGCCACGGGCAAACACGTACTTGTTTACTAAACTGCTTGTTATTTTTAGCCGTGTGTTCATGTGTGTGTGTGTGTGTGTGTGTGTGTGTGTGTGTGTGTTTCAGCCGTGAAGAGCACTACAGCAGCTGGGTGTTCCCAGAGTGGGTTCCCTCCACCGGTGACTGGGACCCTGTGCCCCAAAGGTAGTTTAACTTTTTCTGTTATTGGTGGGTTATTCCAGTTCTTCAAGGAATGGGCTCATTGAGTGATAAAAATGAAGTTTAGGTTTTACCATAGTTTACTTAGGGACTTTCTGCATTACAAAACTCCTTCTAAACACACAATATAGCTGATATAGCTGAAGTGATGCTCCTTTTCCACCAAGCTGGTTCCAGTGCTAGTTTGGAGCCAGAGCCTGACTTAGCACCAGTTCTTTGTGTTTCCATCGCCTAAGCACCGGCTCCAGGTGCTAAAAACTGGTGCTTAGCAAGCTCCAACTCTTTGCTGGGCCAGAGCTAAGCAACGAGTACGTCAGGTGATGGAGGCGGGGCTGTCGTGACCAACGATCAACGGTGAAAAGGGACACACAGGCAGTAATTAGAGTCCTTTTTCTCCAGGACGTCCCTGGTCTGATGTATTGGAATGATTCCCGGGACACGTGGAAGTTTTGCGCTAAAATCCGGTACAGCTGTGTCCCACCAGTAGCGCGATCACGGATGTGCCTGAGCAACAAGCAACCTCCGCCTCACAAACAGCTTTAAGACCACTTATAAAGATAAACATATATTATTATCAACTTACTGTGTTTGTTTAACTGCTGTGTAATCGTAGTCCTTTACGATGGTGTGGCTCCACTTTGGCTCCTTGCCAATGGAAAAGCAAATAGGTTCTTAGGAGGAACCAGATTTGAACCAACTAAGCACCAGAACTAGGACCTGGTTCTTCTTGGTGGAGAAGGGGTATGAGTAGCTTTGACTGATTTTTACCCAAAAACTTTATTCCAGTTAAACTTTTAAACACAGACAGCCATTCTGGATGTTCTCCGCTCTGATTATGTTTTAAAAAGGCAAGTTTTGTGTCTTAAGAAAGTTAATCAGTAGCACATAGTTTGTGTTTGTGACACTGCGAGTAGTCAGAAGGACTTTATACCTCAGCAGCTCAAGCTGCACTATGTTGTTAAAACAACTGATTTTTTTATTATTATATTCTTTTTATCGATAATTTGGTATACAACAGTGTAAATCACCTAACAGTGTTTTTCATTTAGGTGGCTGCTTGTTGTTTAAAATCTGAGCGAGAACGAGTTAAAACTACAAAAACAATCTTGACCTCAGTGTTTTTGTCGAGGTGCATCACTCGGCTGCTGAAGACAGTTGGTGTGAATTATCACCTAAAAAAACAGGTCTGGTTTTAAAAGTGTAATTTGGAGAAGCCCATTTAATCACTTTGGAAAGAGGCTTGGTGTCATAATACCATGTATCACCACTACATTCCACATTATAGCTGACGGTCTGTTCACTCTGACAATGCTCCAATTAATTAAAATCTTCTGTTTAAAAAAAGAAGTCATGATAGTTTATTTTAATGCTTGATGAAACTGAGTTAGTAAATGTGAAATTAAGCTTGCCTTTGTATCAGTTACAGTAATTAAGAAGTCATTATCAACAAAAACTGGTGGCACATCCTTTTAAAAAATATGTAAAGGCAAGTTCAGTACAGTTGAAATGCTCAGAGATTTAAAATAAGCAAACTTAATTGGCATTAGTAAGGATTGTTGAGAAGAACTGGACTACTTATACAGACAGACAGCAGCATTCTGGGTTAACTTCAGAGGTCTGACAGCAGATGCAGGAGCTTTAGACATGATGTTTTCTGTCCTGCCAGAGGTTGTGAAGCATCTGCTGTACATGTCTAGTGAGATATATATAAAAGATAAGTTAAATAGCTGATCTCCGTACATCTTGCGTGTTATTTCAGTGATCTGGAAACATACCTGCCTCAGGAGGTTCGCTCAGCTGCTTTCAGGGTGTCCAGAGACGGCCTCAAGGAGAAGGAGACGGCTCCACAAAGACTCAGCAGGTGAGACTGATGAGCGTCTTAAATTAGCTGGGAAAATGTAGTTCAGCAGTAGGTGTCTCTTCTGGCATGCACGTAATTACTCCTACACAAAGTATTAAATGAAGATTGATGTTGCTTCTTCGTTTGTTACTTCAGTGTTTTTGTTTTTGTCAGTTTTTATGAGAGAAATTCTAAAATGAAAACTCCAACATGTCTTGTTAGGAAAACAGAGCTGAGTGAAAAACCTGTATTGTTTTAGTCACCTGTTGTGGTGAGTAGCAGAAAGCAGGCACTGATGCACTGATTCAGCTTTCACTCTCTGACATCCTTATTTTGATGTAGGTTGTTCTAAACTGTTTGTTGTGGAGGAAAACATAAGAGAGAAATAAAGTAAATATACTGTATGTGTTGCTGTTAGGGTAGTGGTGTCCTTAAAGTCAGATATGATTAATGTTTCCCCTCATTTGCTCACATTTTTTAAAAATTTCTGTTGTGTAACTGACAGGTTTGAGGCCATGCCTCCTCACCCAGAACGCTGGGACATGCTGCTGTATGCAGGCGGACCGGTCTGGTCCCTGGAGTGGTGTCCGACACCCGATGGTGCTGTTGCCACCCAGTACATTGCTCTGGCCTGCCACCGAGGGATGGATGACCTGCACCACGCTAACAAGACCTGTGCAGGTCCTGGGCTAGTTCAGCTGTGGGACGTGAGCAAACTGGAGTACGACAGCAGGTAGAGATGAAACGTGCACAGTGGGAATCCCCTGATGCAGACACTGGAAGGCTAACTATGATGTGATTATTTTCAGTGTCTCTTGATCTATTCTTGTGTTTTAGAAAATGATGAAAAATATTAGATTGGCAATTTAAAAAACAAAAAGAAAAGAAAATATTTTTAGAACAAAGCAGCAATTTTTCAGATTCACAAGCTTGAACCAGAGATTTCTGATGACTGAAGGGAATAATCCTTCATCAGAACAGCTGTAGACTGATTATCTGTTGACTGGCTGGTCAGTTCAAACCACTTGTTTGGCATTTTGCAGTGCTGGAGGTTTGATGTTTCCAGAGCTAAAAAGATTCTTAAAATTCAAATGTTAAATGGCGTGGACTTGTATAGCACCTTTTAGCCTTAGCTAGGTTCTATAAAGCACTTCTCGTTGTGTTTTTCATTCACCCATTCACACATCAGTTGCACCAGAGTTGCCTTGCAAGATCTGGGGCTCACTGTGTTCCCCAAGGACACTTCAGCATGTAGAAGTACTGGAGATTGACCTGCCAACCCTGTAATTAGCAGACAACCTGCTCTGCCTCCTGAGTCACCTTCAGTTTTTAATGTATTTATCTCTCTCTTTTTAATCTCTTTTTTACCCACTCCTCTCTGTGCAGACCTGACTCCCAGCCAGCCCTGGCCTATGGTTTGGCCCAGGACAATGGAGTCATATGGCAGTTAAAGTGGTGTCCTGCAGGAGGCTGGGAGCTTCCCAACTGTGTCAGAAAGGTAAGATGTTTTTAAGAAAGAAGTGCAGCATGAAGTGTTGTAGCCTGTAGCTGAGATTGACATTTAGAAGTCCGGTGACATTCATGCTTTCACTCTTTAGGCTCCTTTCCTGCCCAGACTGGGCCTCCTGGCTGTAGCCACGTCCAACAGTGTGGTCACCATTTACAGCCTGCCTCACCCGGATGCTCTGCACTCCAGCGACAAGCTAGCTAACTCAGGTAGGACTGTCATTATCAGTCATGACTGACTACAGTTTCCCCTGCAGATTTATTTGCAGTAATTACAACCCCTCAGTTACAGTAACTGTAAAAATGATACACAAGGTTCTAGATCAGTGCAAAACCCTGACCAGACACCAGGATACCTAAACAATGAAATGTGTCCTGTGGTCAGCAGAGGGCAGTGTTGGCTTTCTAAAGCCTGAGGTCAGTGTGGTGAACCAGTTTTCTGCTGTAGCCTGTGAGGACACAGGACTGCAGTAAAGCAGAGCTTGTAGTTTTTGGATCATTACAGCACTGTAAAAATTACCGGCTTCACTGTGGATTTGTTTACATCTCCCTAAACCGCACCCAGCTGCTGATTTTGACACTAGGTTTGTCCTTTCCGTACTCTATTTACGTATAAACCACAACAGAAAATATTGCCAACAGGAGCATCCAGCAGGCTGCAGAGTCACTTGGAAGCACTGTGCACCCCTCAACAACAGAAGAACAGGTTTAAAGTTTAAAGGGCCAAATTTACTACAGTTTCAGCAACACCTGTATAAACTGTTGTCTTTTAGGAACAAATGAATACCTGAAGGCTGGGCTGGTAGCGTTGCAGAAGTAAGAGAAGTGAGAACTTTTCACATAATGACATTTATACTGTTACAGAATTTATGGAAATGTATAGGAATGCAAATTTAAAATTATCAATCAGCAGCCAAGTAATCGCTAAAACAAATCAAATACAGTTGAAATTTTTCTGCATGTTGAGAATAACAATTTTAACCATGGATATATATCACTTGCCTTATAACCAGCTGTGGTACAGTAGTCACTCAGCTATAGATGATGATGTCTGAGTTAACTTTGTTTCATCTTTATTTTATGAGCTCTGGCGGGGAGCCTTTCACTACCACAGAAGTCTCTGTCATGGAGCCCATTGCAACCTAAAACCCCCACAATGACCTCTCAGAACTAGTCTGAGTAATTTTTTACTGTATTAAATGCAGCAAACAAGCTGCGGCCTTCCATCTCATCAAACAGTAATGGTAACGAGGTACCACAGTTAATGTACAGTACATCTTCTGACGTACTTGTTCGTCATCTTCTGTCTTTCTGGTTAGTGTTTTTTCAACTAGTTAAATTAAACCACAATTAATCAATTAACAATCAATCATGAGCATCCCTGGAAATGTAGATTATGCTCAGTTTCCCATCTTAAAACCCAGGATAACACCTTTGAATACCATACTTTGCCCGACCAAGAGTTACAAACTGTAGGATTTTCAGTTTACAATGGAAAAGCTAATGAAGAAGCTACGAACATGCCTGTTTTAGCCAGAAAAAAAACAAACTTTTACAGACTAGTTAGCTAATTAATTTTCTGTTGATCGAATAATTGATTAATAGTTTTCCTCATTAGGATGATTATGTTACAGGCGTTCATACACGGCCAGATGAACTCATCAGTAAGCATGTAATCAATCAAACAGCACCTTATCCATCATATCAGACACGGACCTCATTAACTAGACCAGATCTTCTGCTCGATACGAGGACAGTAACCATGAAGACCCTCCCTCCACTCATGTGTGTGCATATTCAGTGCTTGAGGGTCTATAAAACTATCTCATGCCGCTTTAACAGCGGCAGCAGAGGGCACATGTGCACACGCAGAACACTCTCCTGGAGTGTGAGTACACATGCTGACATTATGGATGGTGGAGCCTGTGGTCCAGTCCATTCAGATCACTGCGTCAGCCGCCTCTGGGGCTCTGCTGATAGAAGACTGTATGAATGAGATTAATGGCCAGTTTATCTGCCACATCCATCATACACAGAAACCCAGTTGTGTCTGCGTGTGTGTGTGTGTTTATCTGTCTGCGTGTGCCCAGCGCTACGGGCTAATCTGGTTAAACATAACACCAGTATAAGATCATACCATTTCAGTGCAGCACACGCCTTGAAAATACATGCTCACACGCTTACATTGTGTCACGGTCGACACAACCTCCTTACATCACATTAAGCCTTATCTTATGGGACACGGGTTCTCTGTAACATGAGTGCTGACTGATGTTGTCGGCTTATAATGACATTTTTTTAAGAATATATACCTTCTAGATCTCCACTAAAAGGCACACACAGTAAATTCTTATACAGTATCCTGCTAAAGTTAGTATTTACGCATTTGACAGAACCTCAGTTATTCACCTATAATTCTGCGTATCACACTAGCAAGAGCTGCCCTTACTCTGACTTAAGGGCACCACTATAGAGGAACTCACGCACAGTCAATCATATGTTAATGTTACAATGAAATTCAATATATTAGTTGACACCAGACTCCACTGTATTCCACATGACTCGGTTTTATAATCAAGAAAAATTTCCAGTGCCTCAATGTGGATATAAAAAGCAGTATAAAACCTGACATTTCTATTCTTTTTCCCTTTCCCCCATTGCTTCATGGCCTCTGGTTTCCATTTTATTTTTTGGCCATGGATCATTGGGTCCAGTTTCCAAAGAGCTACTCCTGCAACATCAGCCCCCTGCTTCTGACTATAGGTTGTAGTTATTGGATTGAAAGGTTGCAGAAGGCTCACATTTGAAGATAACTGCACCAAAACAAACATGGAGGGATCGCTGGCCATACAAACATGGCCTAACACCGAGCTTTAGAGCGCAGTTGTAGTCACAATATTAGAAGTACTGAGGTCGTAAGCCCCCCAATGCACCTCTAAAAATTCTCTAAAATGCTAAAAACTGTACGACATCTGTGTTTTTCTCTCAACGTAAGTGTCTAAATGTTGTCTCCAGTGATACAACACTACATATTTAACATCCTTTTTTTTGTTGGTAGTCAATTTTAAACTGAAAATTCACCATTTCCACAGTATCCACCATTTATCCTGTAAGCATCAAAGGTTACAGCTTATGAGGTTGGACAGTTGTTGGTCCGTCTTGACAAACAGTGACATTCCCTAGATTGCGGTCCAGTGGGACTCTCCTAATGGTTGTGAAGACCCCTGACCTTCCCTCCAGCACCACCGTTTTCATTGAAGCACAAGAAACACCCAGATCTAATGGCCAGAGTGTCATGAAGGTGATGCTGGTGATCTTATCTTGATCACCAAAAAACCACCATGTCATACCATTCCAATCATTTTTCTTTTCAGCCATGCTCATGAGGTCACAATAGTGCTACTTTGGATGCTAAAAAGTATTAACATGCTAAAGTAAAAAGCTAAATTTGATGATGAATAATGCATTAACCGAAAAAAAAATGTTCTAATTGTTCCAATTGTCCATCATTACCCACGCCGACTGAGTTGGCCGTGGGTAGGGCCACATCTGTCTGTCTGTCTGTCTGTCTGTCTGTCTGTCTGTATGTCTGTATGTATGTGGCTATGTCTGCACCATAACTCGAGAACAAATAGAGATAGGGTAATCAAACTCAGCACAGATGTTGATCTTGACCTTCCCTGGTCATCCATTAATTTTGGGGTCAAAAAGTCAAAGGTCAAGGTCACAGGGCTAATTAGTGCAAAATCCCCTTATAATCTACTATATAAGCTTGCAATGATTAACTTTAGTATATGTAAGGGTAGGACTACCACTTTGCACTTCTTGGTCTTGAACTTGACCTTTGACCTCGAACTTGCTGCTGTCTGTCTGTCTGTATGTGGGTGTGTGGGTGTGTATGTCCGCACCATAACTCGATAGCAAAGACAGATAGGACAATCAGACTCTGCACAGATGTTGATCTTGACCTACCCTGGTCACCCATTAATTTGGGGGTCCAAAGGTCAAAGTCACAGGGCTACCTGCCATGTTTAGGACGGCATCCAGCATGGGTCTGCATCTCACTTGAGTGCATTCTAGCTCTTACTATGTCGCTTCAGTCACTTGAATGCAGTATACCTCCAATAAGACAAGACGCTGCAGCATTCTCATAATGTAGTTAAATGAATAATTTAAGGTAGCAGTGCAGTTTCATCTTTAAAAGTTGCAAAACGTGACACCGCCTTTCTCTCTTTTTTGGTAGCTGATAAAATGTAAATGCCAAATGCTTCCATGATGTTTTAGGCTCTGTCTGCTTTGACGTCTAGTTCTGGTAATTGGTGCATCTGGGTGATTCTGGTAAACATATATTGGCATGCTGGATGTGTTTTCACACACTGTTGGTGGCAGTGGGTTCTATAAATGCCAGGTGATGATATTACAACATCCAAAGGTAAGGATAATGGACAAATGCATCATCAGCTCTCCACATGATGCTGCTTTTATTCCATATTGGACCATCATGGTGGTCTAGTTTGTCTAGTTCTGTTTTGTTCAAAAATGGTGGTCTTACAGTTTTAGTTGGTCATGTTGGGCACAATAACCCCAGACCCTGATGTAAGCAATTTTTGGTTCTACACCAGCAAAGTCCTGGTGCCACTGGACAATAAAATGATAGCAATAGGTAGCAGTGATAGACACCTCGTCAATAGCAATAAGAAAATTAATTGATGGAATATTTCTGTGAATGTTCTCATTTGTCCAGGTCCTAGTCACATTTTGGGCAATTCCATCATAGGCAACTGGACTCAGACATATTACTGGGTTAATTGATTTGCCTAGAATTGATAGAACATTTGATAGTTTCTCTTAATTGCGTCTTAGATTGCACCAAACTGTAAGGTTCAGAACGAACGTTACACCCCTACTCTTCTACTCTTCTCAACGACACCACATCTACTTACTTAACTGCTAAAGATCGAAAACAAAATTTAAACATTAACTTTTTCTGCTCAGTTAACTTTCACCATTACATTACATTAAACAGAGAGAGATGACAGCAGACTCCAACCTGAAGCATTTGAAAGTTATGCATGCAATCTAACCATGTGATCGGCAGGAAGATGGAAAATTTCTGCAGGCTTTCAACAAACAATTCTGCTGGCACATGTGATTTTTAGCTGCTGACCCACAGCTTATCTTGCAGGTAGAAAAATACCTTTCATCAGCTCTAGTGTTTTTCAGAGGGCTACATTTATTCTGAACTGGCCCTAGAGCTGCAGGGGAGGGATGGCGAAGGTACCTTTAACCGAGTGAAAAATGACCAGTGAATTTCTTCACAGCGCCTCTCAGCCTGACATGATGAGCTCTAATTGAATGGAGATTAGCTATCTCATGTGACCATAGGTGGATATAATTTCTGCCAGTTTCAGTATCAGCTGAAAGGGTTAAAGGTGAAATTGGCTTGAACGGTGTTAAACAGGATGTGTGTGTGTGTGTGTGTGTGTGTGTCTATCCGGCTCTCCCTCCACCAGCCCAGCGCTGTTAGCCGCAGATAATTATAAATGGCTTTTGTCCATGCAGTCACCAGAATGAATGAGCAAGTGAGCAAGAAGAGCAGGCTGTTAAAGCGGCAGAATTGGAGGGCGGAGGAGGTTGGAGGTGCAGACGCGAATGTGGAAGGAGGGGGGGGAAAAAAGACAAAAGGGAGAATGTGAGACGGCGTAGTGAACTCACATAATTTACAGCGGCGTTCTCCATCAGACAAGGATCTATAATTGAAATGACAAAGAAGATGCATCACCGAGCCAGTTGTTAGTGTTGGAAGCTATGAATTTTAGGTCTAGTAGCTGACACTTCTTGTATCCCTACTCTGTCAATCACCGAGGACTTACTTAGGATTGGGTGGGGAAGGAGGTGGGAGTGTCCTTAGTGTGCATTGTATTCTTAGTCATTGCAGGAGTCAGTCTGCTGTTAGTCTTCAGTTTAGGGTTTTAGTGGTAGTATTTTCAGGTTAAGGCTTAAAATGGCTTTTACAGGAAAAGATGGGCTCATTGTCAATAGCCAGACTACAGGAGGGTTAGTGTAGACTGGCTTTATTAATGTTAATTTATTGGCCCTTAAACACAAAACTCCATTTTACAAAAACATACACTGCAAAAATTCAACATCTTACCAAGTTTATTCGTCATATTTTTAGTCAAAATGTCTCAACCCACTTGATTTAAGATAAATTCACTTTAAAAGTAACATTTTAGCAAGATGGAGAAACTTGTTTTAAGACAAATTTCACTTGTTCTATTGGCAGATTTTTTCACTTATTTCGAGGTAAAAGTGCCTTGAAATCAGGTTTTTTTTTCTTGTTTTGGGAGGGGCATTTTTTCCAGTGTACAATGCTGACTAATCGTAGGCATCAGTTAAATCCAACTTTTGTACATAGGAAAATAATTAGCATCTCATGGTTGAGCTATGTAGGCTAGAGATTTATCATAATAAAATGTTTCATTTCAGTTGATATTGATAATTATTAGTTAATTTTAATGACCAGAAGAAATAACATTTATTTAGAATTGAATAACCTTGCTTCTTTTATCAAGGTACACAGATAATAATTTTAAAACAATGAAAACACATAGATTGGTTGGCTCATACAAAATAAACAGGAACAAAGGAATGACTTCACTTTAAAGAAAGTAAGTTAAAACCCAGAGGCACACAGAGGGCGACCATGGTGATGGTCATTTCACCTTGCTGACGTCAGCGTTCGTAGTGGCTGTCCTGGACCAGATGTTGCTGGACGGGGATCCTGCACCAGCCTCTGAACAACACGTCAAGTCCGGCAGCAGGCTGCTGGGAATGTGTCACTTAGATGGAGATGTTGGTGGTGGACATGGAATCAGGAAAGTTTTTTGACTGTGATGCCATCAAGCAAAGGCAACCGCCATTCCTTGCTGGTCATTGTATTCACCACGGAGGTATGAAGGTACAGATAGAGAGGCCCAAGACATAATAGACTAGTGATCATCAGGAAACCTACATGGAAGCCAACGAAAGAGCTGCAGAAGGCAAAGGGGCTTCATTATCAGGGGATATGATTGGGTTTTCATGATCTAGGGAGGGAGTACCCTTAGGGTTTGTTCATACAACCAAACTTTGCATTTTATTTATGTATTTTCATAGGAGTTTGAATCTAAAGCCTTAGTCTTACTCCCTTGGAAATGTGCACACAGATAGCTGCAGACACCCATAAATGCCTGGTTATTGCTATTATACTACTTTTCTTGTCTGCCAGTGTCTGCTCTGTTCCACACGTGTCCTGTAGTATCAAGGTAGTCTGCACATGCACACTACTGTCCTTGTAGTGTAGTTACATAGTTTGGACTGCTTGTGGATGCCCGCAGTGGTAGTGGATCGATAAGAGTGTAACACTGCCCTAATACCTTTCGGTGAAACTTGTAATGCAACTTTCTTATTGCTATTGATGACATCTGTTATCGATGATATCACTGTAGTTTATCTCCCAGGCCTGCTTTATCAGCATTACAGCTCAGATGAAACCCACTTCTGCAACTTAAGTCACGTTTATATCACTGTTCAAACACATTGTACTGGGTATCCATGTGTATGTTTGGCAGGGTTGTCAAAAAAACATAGTATTATCCATGTAAATGACAGGGACGTCCATCAATTACACATCAAAGTCCGCTCATATGCCAAATTGCAAGTAGAGACCTCAGGTTTAAAAGTAAGAAAACCAGGAGGTTTGGAGTAAGAAAGACGTGAACCAACCAGACTTTTGGAGCCCACAGTACAGAGGAGGGTACTTCCTGATGGGTTGAGCCCACAAGTGTCCAACCGAACTTTAGGTGCTAAGTTTTGACAAGTTATGATGAAGGAAGAGTGGAATAAAGAAATCCAGTGTCTGCTGTCTGTTAACTATGATGCCTTTTTGTAAATGCAGGCATATTCACCATTAAGATGAGCACAGTTATGTCTGAGAAGTAGAGAATTTGTGAGTAACTTAGCGTCAGACTTCAGTTAAATGTCATTTCAGGCTTCTGTTAAACCCAAGTCACAGTTGTGAGGCCATGTTGGATAACATGAGTCGACATATTCTCACCGACAGCGTGCCTGGAGTTCACACCAGGTCTTTCTTTTGGTCTGGAGAGCTAAAAGAGCAAGGCTTGATTTACAACTCAAGAGGCTTATATAAAAGCACTGGTGTGTGTTTTTCTGAGGCCGAGGTGAGTTGATGGAGGGTGTAGAGGAGTGAAGAGGACACTATTGATCTCAACTCTCAGTGATCTAAACTGGAGGAGGAGAGGGAACTAATGATCTGGAACGGTCCAACACCTTTTTTTGTTATTGAATTTTACATCTATTAAACTCAACAGTGATAGTCGAGACACGCACAGCAGAATTTCTGCCAATTTGGTGCCGAGCGTCCAGTCATTTTTTAAACACATCGAGGGTGTACTTTAGTTGGCAATGTCGGTTCATCCTTTAATCTGTCCAACACGTCATATTCCATCATTTATGCTGAATTGATAAAGTTTGATTAACTTCCTGGTTATGCCTCCATGTTGGTGATGGCAAAGTCAGAAGGCATTATTTTGTCGGGTTGTCTGTCCCGTTCTCATGAAGGCGATATCTCTTTATAATTAAGCAATTCATACACTAGTCATGACCAATTTTGTGATGACATTTTATATCTAAAAGATCTAAGGTGAAGACTGGACAAGAGTCTTAAATATAAACTACAACTTAAGTGGTTGGAAGTATCCAAGCGCTTGGTAGTAATTCCACTTTCAGGAGATATTTTGATCATCCTTGACTCTTCATCTGGCTTATAGGTTACATTTCCTACTTTTCCACACGTCAGGTTCGATGCATTCATTTGCTTTTGCCACTTTTAAGTGACTTTGAGTAAATACACTCAGCTTAAGTGCTGCCCTCTAACCCATCTGGTGGGTCGGGACCCAAAAGTGGGTTGCAAAGACATTTTTAGAGGGTCGCAGAAGCATGCCCCTATCCTCCCCCCAAAAAAGTATTTAAAGGATGTCTTTCTTATGACACCGTTTGCTTTCAGTAGAAGGATATTTAGTGGTGCTGACACCAGTAGTTGCCCACTATTAACCTCGAGATTTGGCTCTGCATGCTTATTGGAGAAATTCATGCTAAAATGTGCTCAGAATTTGTCAGAATGGGCCAAAATATTCCCAAAACTTGGCAAAAGTTTCCAAATATACTAAAATGAGCCAAAAAATAAGCCAAAATTTTCCCAAGTTGTATCAAAATGCGTTGGGACTACACCCAAATAAACCTTAATTTGTTAGCAGGAACAGCAGACTTCAAAAATATGGGTCGCGACTGTTATTAATAGAGACATAGTGGGTCCTGAGGCTGGACCAGTTGAGAACCACTGCTCTAACGTCTAGGGATTGCTGCTTGCTCTGCCACTCCCTGTGAACTAGAACTTTAGATTCATGAAAGTCACTTGCAGCAGTGTTTTTTGTGCATGCATGATTTCATAAGCTAGCTAAAGCTGCAGTAGACAGAAATCTAGATTTAGAGTATGAAATTATAGCTCTCCTCCTGCAAAACTGCCCACTGTCGTAAGTCCTTCCTACCAGTCGAGTACTGACTTCCTACTCAGTCTTCTGAGTCAAAGTTGTCTGTTTTACCCATTCAGCCACCAAGTCCTACTCACACTGCAGACTTTGTTGTTCTTTATACTGTCTCACCTGTTTCTCACCTGGTTGGTCAAAGTGTCATGACCTACATTTTCTAAAGCCTGAAAAAAGAGAGCCACTAGGAAGTAGAGAAGCCAAATCTAAAACAAATGCTTTAAAGCCCTTCTCCATTTTTTTCCAATTAAATCATCCCTCCCTGCGTTAAAATGGCTTCGGTGTAACTCTACATGGTTGCATCCTTAATAATGTGCAGCTCTATGAAGTCCCTGCCTCCTCCCCCAATTGCTGCAATCGAGCACGCCAGCTCCCCTAAACAACACTCCAAACACTGTAAAGCAACACTTTGCAATGACACGTAATATGGGAGTAATTTCATCCATACAAGTTCAAACCTGATTCTGAAGAAGGTTAATGATACAGGAAGTCCCACCTTGCAAGTTGACAGGATTGGTTCTTTAGATTTGTTACATATGAAATCCTGGAAGTCTGAATCTGTGTTTTTGAAACTGTCATTAGTACACTGCAGTTTCAAAACAAGAATGCTGAGCTATGGCTTCGACAGACTATTTCACTCATGATGTGTCCTCCAGCATATGAGAACACCATATGGACATGGTAACAGAGGGGAAAAAATAGATTTTCTCTGGAGCGAGTGTTTAACATGGCAGCAGTGCCATGTTAAAATATGTTTAATGGTCACAACACAGTAATGGGTCGTCATGTTAGAGTGCTAATGTTGCTCTGCTTGGAGCACAACTGAACTTAATTACATCTGACACTGACAAAGTGCTGCTCAGACTGAGCCAAGTCTGTCAATGCAGAGCCGAGCTGGTGGTCCTCACCGCCTATGGGACAAGACATAAAACGGATTCTGTGCTGTTTGCGCAAATGAAGCAGTAAAAAAATGTTCAAATGACATCCACCACTAGATTCTCACTTTATATTCATACCCATGTTTATGTTCTTTGTATAGTCTCCAGTGCTTCATTTCAATTCTCGCCGCCTGTAAACAGTTACTAAGTGTGATTTTATGTCTCTTCACAGGAACAGACAGCGACAAACCAAGAATATACAAGGTAGGCTCCTCTGATAACAAGTTTATGCCTCTCTTCTTTCACATAATTCTCAATCCTCTGTATTTATTCCATTTATTTGTGAACACCTATACATTATCCTATGAAATACCGAATCTAAGTGGCATTGGCATACAGGAAAATATAATGTCCAACCCTGCTGTTTGCATTGTAATTCCCCCCACTCTTGTTTTCTGCAGGCACAAGGAGTTGTAACTTTAAAGCTGGGTTCCTTCAAAGCTCCTCGCCATGAAAAGAGTGGACTGGTGCTGTCTATGGATTGGCTGCCTGAAAAGCCACACAATATAATGGCTGTCGGATTCTATGATGGTACGCATTGATTTCTTGGAGATGTTCTTGATTAACTGTTCAGTGTTTGAAGGAACGATCAAATCTGGATCGCTCAGGTCCATCCATATGCATGCTTTATTCTTCCTGCTGATGAAAAAAGAACTTTTCTTGGACTTGTATTAACTTTTTGGATTTCCTGGTGTCTGTTACAGGTACTTTCGGTTTTGTACTGTCTTGTGGGTTACATTCTTGCTCCCTCCTTCTGTCTGCAGGTGTAGTAGGTCTATGGGATCTGTCTACGAAGTCTGCGCTGCTTCGAGTGCGAGAGTCAGACGAGTCACTGAGTCTGCTGCCCTACCGATGCCTGCTTGCCCACGACCATGCAGTCCGAGCCCTGGCCTTCTGTCCTGCCTCCAGGTGGGCAACATCTCCCTGATCTCTAATGTGTGCTGATGCTGCATTTACATTGTCATAGGTCATCTGTGCCTGTGTGATGAAGCACAGCTTGGCAGATTCTCAGCTGCATCTCTGTTTTTTTACATTTTCCATTACTGTCTTTTGTATGAAAACTTTGTTCAGTCTCTTAAATTCCAGATAGCTAATTTCATTTCATGCACCAAGCAGCACAAGATGGACTCTTGTAATCCCAGCAAGCTTTATTAAGTGTCCAGAGTCAGGACTATCATTTGTCTTAACGCTACTCAGCCTGTCACTGCACGATATAGAATCTTGATTGATGAATAGTGCATGCCTATGAGAGTAAAGACAAGTGTAGCTGTTGTATGAACACATCAATCTATTGCAAGTACGCAGGGTCAGTGTTGTAAATCATCCAAGTGAAAAAGTTCACCGGCATCACCCCAAAAAATCTTTGCAACGTACGAGCATCACTTCATAAGCACTTCCAAGTGGTGGTTGTTGCTGCATGTTGACTCTAAGGTCAAATGAAGTTTACTTGCACAATAATGCTATCATAGTTACAGTTTGAAATGGTTTCACAGACCCTCATGACCTGGAAAGAGGTCAAACTCCTGAAAGAACTCATTTATGGAAGAAATGAAAGGATAGTTTTAGGATCACAAGCGAGAGACTGAACGCAGGGTTTTGTTTGCTTGTTTATCTTCTCAGTTTTTCCTCCATCTACTTTAGTTTGGCAGTTGTATTCAGAAGCAATTAAAAAGTTGAAGGCGGCTCCGGTGCTCCGAACAAAAGGCAGCACAATAAATTCTGAATGCACGTAGCTGCGCTGAAGGAGGCAGAAAAGCTCGTGCTCCAGTCTATTCAGGCACTAATTCAGAATGTAGGGTACAAGGCCGGGCAGGCAGCCACGTCCTTATCACCATTCAGATGAGGTAACCTCACTTATCTCTGTGCAAGCCAACATGCACTGACCTTCAGGCTGCAGCCTTTCTCAGCTCCTTCACCGTGTTCATCTTCTTTAATAACTAAAGCTCCATCTTCCTGCTAGGATTTTTTTGTCTGGCTCGAAACCTACAGAGAATATAGAGCAGAAGTGCAACAAAAGAACATAAGGTCCCCTTTATTGTGCTACTTCTTTCTTTTGTGGGAATTTATTCTCCATTTCCTGATATCCCTAAATGGACAATCTTTAAGTCTTAAATCTTGGGCGGCTGTTACTCAGGTGGTAGAGCGGGTTGTCCACTGATCGCAAGGTTGGTGGTTCGATCCCCGGCCCCTCCGCAGGCTGAAGTGTCCTTGGGCAAGACACTGAATCCGAAGTTGCTCCCAACGGCCAGCTAGCACCTCGCGTGGAAGTCTTGCCATTGGTGTGTGAATGCGTGTGTGAATGGGTGAATGCAAAACACATTGTAAAAGCGCTTTGGATACCACTAAAGTAGAAGGGCGCGATATAAGTGCAGACCATTTACCATTTAAGTATGTGTAAATACACATTTACAGCAATACAGGGTACTTAGATAAACCAATGAGAGAGCTTTTTTACATGTTGCGACATGAATCCTTGATTTTTTGCTGCTTTTTAAAAATGATGATTGACATGATTTGTTTCATGTGGCTTTTTAATAGTAGGTTTAGTTGCTGTATTACAATTTCTCAGTTCCTGGCTTTATTTATTATTTACATCTGGTCGCCATTTTTTTCAGGATACTTGTTTGGTTTGAAACATGTCACTTGTTTCTTCCTAAAGTAAGCCAGTGGGAGCGCGTGGAAGTTACAGATGTCCTAGCATTGACCCTTGGGGTACTCCGCATTGTATTCTCATACACTGATGAGCCACATTAGAACCACCTGGCTAATATTAGGTGGGTAAGTCCCCCTTATGTCACTAAAACAGCTCTGGCCTGGACTCCACAAACCTCTAAAGGTGTCCTCTGGTATTAGGCACCAAGACGGTAGCAGCAGATCCTTTAAGTCCTGGAAATGACGTCTCACAGATGCTGGATTGGATTAAAATCTGGGGAATTTGGAGGCCAAGTCAACACCTTGAGCTCCTCATCATGTTCCTCAAGCCATTCCTGAAGAATGTTTGCAGTGTGGCAGAGAGTATTATCCTGCTGGAAGAGGACACTGTCATCAGGGAATACGCCTGCTATGAGGGGATGTGCTTTGTGTTTAGGTATGTGTTAAAGTAACACACATCCAAGAGCATCAGACTGCCTCCACCGGCTTACTTTCTCTCCATAGTGCATTCCATGGCCAGGTGTCAGAAGGCTGTTGTGATGCACTGTGGGTTCTGACACCTTTCTATCATAGCCACCATTAAGGTTCTCAGCAGTTTGTGCCTTGGACTCAGACCACACAGCTCAGCCTTCACTCCCCACATGTATCAATAAGCTTATGGCACCAGTGACCCTGTGGCTAGTTCGCCATCCAGCTCCGCCCAGCCATCAAGTCATCACCGCTTGGCCCTTGTCAAAGTCACTCAGATCTTTATGCTTTGCCATCTTCCAACACATCAACTTCGTGAACTGCCTTGTGTGCCCCACCCTTTGACAGGTACCAGTTTAACGACATGACCAATGTTATTAATTTCACCTGCCACTGGATTTAATGTTGTGGCTGATGGGTTTATATGTACACTAGGCCTGTCACAGTAGTGTTCTGTGGTCAACTCCGTGAAGTGTCACACTAATACACCAGCTAAAATGGCTGGTTTTATTTGAAAATTAGATTCTACTGTCAGTGTGATACTGCTACCTAAATTGCTTTATTCACTACTTAGCTTTTTATTTCTCTCTGGCCAAGCCTCTTTATTCATTTAACAAAACACAACTCAGCTGTAGTAGCCCTAGCCTGAGTTAAATACACTCTGACCATGACAAAATAATTAGGTTCCCTTAGAGACTTGATCCTAACGACTAAAGAGAACACCACATCACTAGAACATCCTCAGTTCAGTTCAGTCAAATCGTCGAATATTGAGGTTTAATTACCATCTCTAGAGAAAACAGACTGTATTTAAACAATCAGAGTGTGTGCTAATTTTGTAACAACAGCAACTGTATTGTTTGTAATCTCACAGTACTTTGGATAAACTGTTTGTTGCTTTCTAGAGGTGAATACATCCTTAATGCTGATACATCCTCCTTATGTTCAGAGGTGAACGCTGATTGGACGATATCTGTAAAAGGTCACGGCTGGAGGTTTCTCTTTAACCCTCGTGGAGACTGTCTCATCCCCCTAAAATGATTTCCCTCTGCTCCGTTACTCAGCTGATATATGTGCAGATCATCACCTGTGTGTGCTGCAAGGATTCACTGATATGCAGTGCAAGTCAGCATTAGGGCTAAAGCAATATCCTGCACCAAGATGAGCCTTTTATTAAAAATCTGATATTGGCCACTTAGTCTCATCTTTTTTTTTCCTTGCTGAACAGGTGCAGTGGTGTCAGAGTCCAAAATCTGCAGTGTGAATGAATCAGTATACCCTCCTTTTAGGGCCCTGACAACCCACCTACAAAATGATTAATACGGCTATTAGTGTCACATGATGTAAATGACCTCACGGAGGGTTTTCTGCCTTGACGCGCATTTAGTTTTGGGAGAACTGCTGAAAGAGAACATTTTGTAAGTGTGTATCGAACTCCTGAAAATGTGACACATCAGCATCAGCGTTCAGACTCCAGCAGCAGCCGGAGGGTTTAAAAACCTAAAACGTCCCGTCCCTGCTGCTCCTCTGTGCTCGGTTTCTCCTGTGATCAAAGATGTTAGCAGCCTTCTCATTTTTATTACCGGCTCCACCACCATTTATTAAAAAGTTAGTGGGGATTGTGTGCTTTTGCTGCACCCAGTGACCAACAGAGTGATGATTCTGTCAGTCGGTGTACCCTCTAATGTTCGCTGCCTGCACAGGGCATTTTTCAGCTCTGTAGAGACTTTGGAAATGCTTTATAAAGCCTTATTTTGGGGCAGAGTCGCGAAACATGCAGCTTTTATTTCCTGGTGACCACAGAAATTACAATTATGACTCCTTCCCCATTCATTTCAATAGGGATCTCGTCTTGTTAGCCTGAACTGTCATACCTGCCAGACATTTATCATTATAACCAGCAATGGAAAACTACTTTTTAACCTATAACCCAGTGATACACATAACAGCAGTTAATATAAATACAAAGAATTGGTCCATTTATGTGAATACAAATTAACTTTGAAGCAAATTATGCAAAAATTTCTGACTATAGCAGCCATTTTTATCGCCCTACTTTTCATCTGTATGATTTTTTATTTCTTTAAAATTTTCTCACACAATTAGTTACATAGAAATCAGCCAGAACATTAAAACCACTGACGGGTAAAGTGAATAATATTGATTATCTCAGTACATTGCAGTGTTGTGTTATAAAGCCTTGGGTCCTGGCATTCATGTGGATGTTGCTTTGACTCGTACCGCCCGTCTAAACAATAGGCAGCTTTCCAACTCGGAACAGGTGCAGATGGTGCAAATGTTTACTGATCTCCATTTTCAGGCGCTCTGTTTCCATTGCAGTGCAGGATCCAACAGCTTCGACCACAATGTTAACTCCAAGTGAGCCAAAACAAGCAAAAGAAGTAGTTACTGGACGTCACTCCAGTTTCATGAGCTTGCAGGAAACAGAAGAATGGAGGGTTTGTTTTGTTAGCTTTATATAGCGGATTTTATGTTGTGGATGCTGATGTTTGAGGGGAGAATACTGCTGCTCAATAAAGACATTGAGAGGGCAGAAAAAATGTGCTTATTGTCCTCCCCCAGTTTAACTAATCAGCATTCCCCTTCTTTGAGTTTGACCAGTCAGCTATGAGACCCACACTGTAGTTTTCCAGGGCAGCTCAAAAGTACCTCCACGGTATTTTTTATCCAGTGAAAACAACCCTTAAAGAGGTTTTACAAGCAAGGTCCCTTTAGTTGGAACCCACTCTAAGGTTCAGGCAGCCATTAAAAGTCCTGCAAGTTCCTGCAGTGAAAAGTGCCTATTGATACAGACCCAAATGGTTATAGCACTCCTAGACACACCCTGCACACCACAAAAACTGCTCGAGGAACACGACAAAGAGCCCAAGGCCTGGCCTCAGCCTCCATCTTGCTCAACCTGACTGATGCACCAGTAGAAGCCTGATCCAAAGAGGGCCCAACCCACAAACAGCAGCATCTGGTGGCAGACACCCCAGAGGCCTGACGGGTCAGAGCTGGTTTGGCAGCACAAAGGGGGACCAACACTATATTATCCAGGTGGTCGAGGCTGATTGGTGCATGTCTATTGTGTTTTATGCAACTATGTTTTAAGCCTGTTGTTCCCATTTAATGAAGCACTGACCCCCTTCAGGCACTAATGGGACCATATCACACCTTCTAGAAAGCACTGGCTCAAACTCCTAAATATAACTTTGTATTCAAATTGCAGGCCTGAGGTTCATATACTGTACAGGAACATCGCTGGGTAGTTAATGTTGCCATTAACACCACTACAGCATCATTCATCTTGAAGCGGATCTGAGACTAATTTGAAAACCAACCATGTTCCTCTGCCTGTAGTCGTTTTTCTATGAAGGCAGATGTAGAACTAAAGTTGAACTAAAGGTGAATAACAGATTAAGATTAATCCCGCAGAGAGAGAAAGTGCTCAGCTGGCAGCAGAGAGACTCAGAGGACACATATCTTGTCTGGATCACTGCTTTTTAATTACGCAGCCATGTTAAAAGAGATAAAACTGCCCTTCTCTCTCTCTCTGTTCCCGCTCTGTGTTTCCTCACACCTTTTTTCTTTTCTTTTTTCCAACTTCAGCAGTTTGTCATCTGTTTTCCTCTTTCTCTCTGCTCTTCATGCAGCTTTTCTTTTTTCCCCAAATGAAATCTGATTGTATTGATTGCTCCGTCTTCATTTGTTTTATGGCAGACACTGCTGTCAGACGTGATCAATGTTAGGGGGATGATGAATTCCACTTCAGCCACCGCTTTAGAATTAAATTCACATATTTAGCCAGTTTTACATTTTCCACTAATGGAAAACCGCGGCTTGTTTCCCCGTCATTAACATGTCTTTAATCAAAATGGACTCTGATCATTTTTCATTAGTCAAGCTGTCTAAGCTCCTTTTCTTTCTCAGTCACCTGTTGGTGACAGCGGGTGAAGACCGCTACGTGAAGACGTGGGATCTGAGGAGGCTCTACGAACCCATCACTGTCCAGAAACGCTATCTCACCAATGAAATCTACTGGCCACTGAACGCACCGGGGCTCCTGCCGGCCCAGGAGAACGCCTATGTATCGTAAGAGAGCTTCTTTGTTTGTCCCTGTCGTAACTTCTACTCAGATTCACAAACGTTACATGTCAGTGTTTACATAGGATGAGCTTTCTCTGTGGCTTCTCTCTAACATTTGAGACATATGACATTTGATAATGCCAAAAAAGAAGTTTGGTATAATGCAGCAATAATATTTACACCTGCAAAAGACTACCACAGAGTTGAACAGTTCACTGATATAATAAGGCTTTGGATCTGCAGAATTAAACTGCATTTGCTGTTACCACCAGTACAAGTGTTACCAAATCAACCGACACTGAAATCTTTAAGACTGACGCTTCAATAGATAAAGAGATTAATGGTTTAAACTCCACATCCGTAGTGACAAATCAAAACAAGAAAACGTTAAACAACTGTTACTGGCAGAGTGGTTCACAATAAGAGAGAGTGAATAAAGGTTATATTGGGTATATTACATTTCATCCAACCTGCCGCATTTAATCTGTTTGTGTTTTAATTCAGACAAGGTTCCCATGGAGTCCACTACATCGACCACAACATGCGCGCCCTCTTGACGATTCCCCGGACCGCCACTCTGTGGGTGAGTGTGACTGTTTTAATCTTCCATCCTTCAGTCATCAGCGTCCCCCTAAGTCAGCCACGGAGCACAAAAATAGATTAGCTGTGCACTTTAGGAAACCTTTGAATTGTGCGCACGACAGTCCTGTTGGCAAAGATGAAGACGAAGAACCTTCGGGAAATGATTAAACCCCAGCTGTGCTCCGGTTCTGGATTTATGTGCCACTCATGGAGGGTTGGTAATGACCATACTGGAACATAAGTTAGTTTATAAGTGCGCTGGCACCAGAACACCTGAAGAAGTTAAGTTTAACCCCGGCAATAGAAGCCGTTGTTACTCTGTATTTTCCTGTTCTTACAATACTGTTTAACTTCCCTGCCACTCCAGCACCACTTGATCCTTTTGAATACATACGACTTTAAAAGCTGCTCAGAAAATGTCAAGTTTAAGTTTCATAAAAGGCAGAATTATTCCTTGAACAGCTGGTAACTGTATTGTCAAGCAGGAATACATAGCAGAATATTTCTGGCAGCGGGTTATGGAGGCAGGAATGTGTCCTGATATTGGATTCATTCAAAGTCAACTAGTGTGTTTGAGTCCAATAGAATTAAGCAACATGTCATCAATGCAGCTGTGTGGCTCAGTGATGCTCAGTTTTTGACCAACAGTATAATAATACCTTGAGGATTCGTTTAAAGCTCACTGTCAGTCCTGTTCTGGCCTCTTTTGTCATTAAAAACAGTACAACTGCTAGAACCGATGATGGCATGCGATTTTTATCTTGTATACTGTATTATAAATATAATAACAGCATTGCTATATGACCCAATATCTCACTTCTCATTGGTGCTTTCATGTGTCATTGCAGTCCATAAATTACAGTGAGTGGTTGAACAGCGTGTTGACGTCCGACTGCCACGGAGAGGTGATTTTCTCTCTGTTACCTCAGATAAACTACACTCTTCCCTACCTCAAACGCACGATAGAGAGACGATTCGTAAGTGTGTTTCATTGTTTTTAATCTAATCATTTCTTGCCTGCTAACATCTGAAATAATGCACATGTAGAAGACACACATATGTAATCACTTAATTTGGTAAATATACATTTTACAGTAAAGACTATTGATCAGGTGTGAAGACAGGCTAACACTCCCCTGTATTTACCTGTCCCCCTCAGCCTGTTTACCTCACATCTGTGGTGCCTTGTGATGAAACTGAAGAAGAAAATCAACAGACAGGAGCAGCAGAGGAGGAGGTGGAGGTGGAGGAGGAGGAGGGAGATGTTGTTGAAGAGCAGGAAGGAGGAGAGACAGAGGAAGTGGATGCTGCACCTGAAGGAGGAAATGAAAACAGTAATAAAAAAAGAGGAGCTAGAAAGGATAAATGTCCTGCTCTGCGGTTCCAGACGTACAAAGAGGCTGTGAGGAACCACTGCCTCCACCACACAGATAACGACATGGTGGGTCAATAGACATCTATAATAATGTTTTATATGCTTTTTTTAAAAAATCAGACCACAAAGTACTTTACAGATGGCTCACAAGAAATTTTGCAATCTGGTTCACATATTCTTCGATCAGTGAGTTCATGATTTAAATCACCATTTTGCTAAATTTAGCATCAGCAGTCGTTTGATATGCTTGTGGGAGCCTATTGCAAGGCTAAACATAGAGACAGACAACCAAGCACACTCACATTCACACCTACGGACAATTTAAAATAATCAATTAACCTCAGCATGTTTTTGGACTGTGTGGGGAAGCCTGGTGAAAACCTCCACTGCACAGGGAGAACATGCAAACTCCACACAGAAAGATCCCAGGCGTCCCAACCGGCTTGATCTTCTAGCTGTGAGGCGACGCTGCTAACCACCGAGCCACCGTGCACTTAGGAAAGGGTTGTAATGATAATATAAATGAAGTGAAAATGTTACCAAGAAGTTGTCGCACTCGGCTGAGTTGAAAAAACGGGTGTTTTGATGAGACTCCACAGAAGAGATAATAATAATAATGATAATTCTAATAACTTTATTCATCAAGCACAAACATGGGAAAAGCTTTACAATTAATCAAATGTCAAATAAGTCAGATCTTGAAAACCCATTCAGCTAATAAATAGAAGCCCAAACATGCAATATAAACAACATAAAGTACTTATATCATTTATATGCAGCACATTTAGGACAACAACCATTGCTCCAAGTGCCTTTTAGTAAAAAACAATATGATTGTAACCTTAAGTGTAAATATTAGGATTTTGCCTGAGTAATTTTACATATAAGGGTTTAAAACTTGATGAAAACATTTGATCTGTGTGTCGAGATCAGACTTTCCTCAAAATCATTGCTGAAACAAGCAGAAATGTAGTTTTCTGTCACAGTTTCAGCATCAGTTACATCTCAAGGCTCAAGATTCTCCTTCTTCTTTCAGATGTCTTGGAGATTTGGCACCACCAAACTAATAAACAAACACTAAGTGTACCCACATCATAATATATGTCAGATGGAAGTATGCCAATATTTTAATTTTGTTGAATATTTTGTTGCCTAGATGTTTAAGGATAGAATTATCCTTAAACATAATGTACATTTAACACAATGATAATTATCTTCTCTGACTTCCAGCGGAGCTTCAAGGGAAGCGAGAAGCGAGCTGTGTGGAAACGCATGAAAGACACCGAAGGGAAGGCAAAGATGACCGTGGATGAGATGCCTCTGGCTGCACTGCATAAGGTATCTATAAACACACACACACATGAATACACTCACAGTGCAGCCATCATCAGACTCCTGCTGCAGCGCAACATGAAGAGGAAGAGGAGGGAAAGATAAACAGTAGAAGGAGGGAGAAAGGAAACAAAAGTGAGAAGCGAAAGAAGAGAAGCGTCTTCCTGCCCCGTCCTCTGTCTCCTCCTCTGATGGGCGACTATAAAGACGGGCTGAATGTAATGATGTGTAAAATGAGAAAAATGTCACCCTCAGTGGAAGGAGGGAGGGGGAGATGGAGAGCAGCCATTTGAGGATTTGATGTGTTTAATTTTAAGAGCGGCAGAGTGGAGGGTGCCGCTGTGCCCTCTGGGATGAAATGATGGACGGGCACTTCATGGGACAATCTGAAAAACAAAACGCCACCGAGTTTTTGACCGGCTCTCTGTCTGAAGGGGATAAATGGATTAGAAAGAGGAAGGGAAAAAATAAAAGAAGACGCACAGCGGGAGGATTTATTGTGATGAAGAGAGGGACAGATGAGCTTCCGTGAAGAGAGGAAGGAGGAGGCAGTGATATTGACTTACTGAGAGCTGAGTCACTCAGAGGAGGGAGGAGGAGACCAGAAATGCACTTATAAATAAAAGTATTGTTAGTTTATAACAGCAATCGCTCAAGTGGAAGTAAGAGTAGTCGTCCAGATAATTATTAAGTATGAGCTGCAAGGTTGACATGATATGTGGAGTCCCTCAGGGATCGATACTTGGTCCGCTGCTCTTCAGCCTGTTCGTCCTGCTTCAATGCAACTGCAGCGCAAATCATTTCTCAAGTCAAGTGGAGTGAATCTCCCAAAGCTTATTAAACGAACTTCTCCATAGTAACATCAAACATTTGTCTCTGAATCAACTGGAAGTAAAGACAGAGAGTAGTCACCTGGATTAGCTTTTGTGGCTAACTGCTAACAGCTGTAATTAAGAGCTGCAATCAATACGTGAGTGCTGTTCCATTGCAATACTGCAATGAAGTGGACCAATAATGTTCTGCTAACTATGCACATTAATCTTTTCTAACTTCACCACAAGGTCTTAGTGTTAAAGAGGAGCAGAAGGAAAGGCTAAGTTTATATCAGATGTAGCTTAAAGTAACTGAACACAGCTCTTATGTGGCTGAAAACCATCAGTTAACAGTGAAACAATGCTGATATCTGAACAGACAAGGTAGTAAGACTGAACTCCAGAGTGCAGCAGCTACGAAAGTATCGCTTCCTGAGCACAGAGGGACTTGGCATAAGCTTTATACTTCTGCACCTTACAGCGTAGCCAGGCCTGCACCTCCCCACAAACATAATTACAGCTTTAATGACGCAAACCACAACAACTGTGTTTGGTTAGCGCCAAGATGATGCTCATATGAAACAAAATGTAATATGTGGGAGGCTGTAATTGTGTCTGGTTTGCTCATAACGCAAATGTAATTGCCAGTGTTGTGCCATTTTTTCTTTTTGAAATCTCATCCAATCCATCTGTAGACTCACTTGGAGCTCCAGCTTTAACAGGATCTGCTTTGTTTCAGCTGACACTGTCCGAAACACACAAAGAAGCAGTGGCAAAGAAACTCCACAGCTAGTCAGTGTTTTGGTGGCGGAACTGCAGAGCAACAGACACACAAGTGCAAATGTTTACAGTGACGTAGACAACCTTCATAGACTACAGTCTCAGTGACGTTTAGGTTCAATGCTGGAGTATAAATACATTTTAGCGATTAAAATTCTCTACTTCATAGTCATTTAGGTGCTGAGGTAGTGCCATGGTCAGCCCTACTACTGTACCTAGTAGAAGTACAGCTGCATGGCACAATACTGTGAAGATGCAGTGATGTTTTCTGGGGCATGGAGCAGCTAAAGTTTACAAGGACTGGTGTTACTCTTTCCATATCAACTAATATGTGAGGGTCATAAATTGCACCATCGCAGGAGGTACCCAACAACAACTATGTGTCTGTGGTGACCAAAAGAGACTATAAACCAAGACCTCTTTGTCAGGGTGGTCACAATGTGAGAGTAAGAACCAGTTTAATTCAGTTTTATTTATATAGCGCATATTTACAACATATGTCATCTCATAGCGCTAAACATAGTGAGGAAGAACAGAAAACCTAACAATCCATTGTTGCTTTTGGATTCCCTATGAGCAAGCAGTCAGCAACGGTGGGAAGGAACCAAAAAAAAACCTATGATAGGGAGGGGGAAGAAAAAAACTCAGACAGAACCAGGCTCAGGGAAGGCGGCCATCTGCCTCGACCGGTTGGGTTGGGAGTGGGGATGAGGAGGGAGGGAATGGCAGGACAGTAGGTGGTGATGCCAGCGGCTACAGATCAGGGACGTGTAGCTCCAGATCCAGAGACAGCCAGGCTGACAAACATTGGAATCTCTTTTAGAGTCACAAGTTGAGTTCATTGATGGAATGAACAACTTCATTCAGCTTAAGGCTGGCACACACTACAAGATTCTTCAAACCTTCACAGATTTAGAGACCACACACTTGAAGATAACAAAAGACAGATCGCACAAGATTTCTCTCTTCTGATCTTAGTGTGTGGTGTTCACTACAGAGCTCACCACACTATAAGATTCTAAACCAATTCTTCAGCAGACTATCAGGTTCTTCACACTCAATATTCCAAATCTCGCGTAGTCAAACGTGACTTCAGTGTAAACAAACATGATAGGAATAATGTCACTATAAATAACGACGTTACTAACGGCGTTCCTTTTTTCAGTAACGAGCAATCTAATTGATTACTCTTCCCATCATTATAACTTCATTACCGTTGCTGCCAAAAATGCGGCACGTTACTAAAATTGAAGCTGTTTTTTCATCAGACCATCAAGATCTCTGAGCCGAGGGGCAGAGATTTTTTAGGGCTGTCAAAACTGACACGTTAGTGCGGATTAATCCATCATCATGATTAATCTGATTACATTTTTTAGCGACGGTAACTCTGTTTGTTTTTACTTCCTGTTCCGTCAGTCAGCTGAGTCAGCTCGCGTTTTGATTGGCTTAGATCTGGTACACGTGACATCACACACTGTGCGTGCTCGGCTGCTTTCTGAGAAAACCCCCACACACTACAGGATTTCTAGTCGTATACGATCTTTCCTTCCGAGACCTCCCGAGCAGATCGGAACGGACAAAATCATTTTTAACACACCCCACACCACAGGAAAATCAGACATGATGTCGTTTGCAAACATCCGACAATCGGGCCTTTGCTGGCTTTGATCGTAAGGAGGAGATCGGGACAAAAATCAGCCCGATTAACCTGTAGTGTGTACCGGCCTTTAGCAATGGTGAAAAAAACTGTTCATTCATTGTCAGTTGTTCCACACTGTCTTCTCTGTCTCCATTGACTGAATGTAGAGTCTGCCACTACAGAAGCAAGTTGTTCATTTTCTAAAAGCTTTAAGATTTGAACTGACCTCTGATATTTAGAGCACAGACCAGGATCATTTTCAACATTCCCTCTTCCTCCCCTCCACAGGTGCGTTTCAACCCCAACATGAGCTGCCATATCTGGGTTGCGTCCAGCGGCCAGTCAGGGCTGGTCAGGCTGAACTGTCTGAGTGGAATGATCACCCCCAATGTCAAGGAGATGATTGTTGACAACCAGGCCCAGTTCAACACTCTGTATTCTCCTCAAGACCAGAGGGAGGCAGTCGAAACAGTGACAGAGCAGCTATAGCAGGAGCTGTGCAGTCTGTCACACTGTCACTAAACAGACTGCAGCTGTTCGGCAAAAAACACAGACCTGCAAAAAACCTAGTTTTGATAATTGAAAACAATATTAGTTTCTTATTCTTATGCAGTTATATATGTTTAAAACTAGTGATCTCAAGCCATGTAGGTTTTAAAGTACTTGTCTGAGACGTTTACCTGCAACATCAGAACACGGTAGTACCGTCGTATTTGTCTCATGATGTCTAAAAACCAGGCAAGTAAAACTGGAAAGTACTGAAGACATGGCTGGATATCACTGGAGGTTTTACCCTGTTTCTAGAGTCATTAGTTCATTTTAGCTTTAAATCGAAACAACAAACAAATATGCAGACAGCAGTACGATTCTCCCGTGAACATTCGTGTGGCTTTTCCTTTCTCTCTGGTGGGAGTGGTGCCTGAGAACAGCCCTGTGGCCTCAACACAACCAGGATCTGCTGAACTGATCACTGCTTGGTTTCCCAACAGATGTGTCGGCTGAAATCCTCCCATCTTTTGTGTTGTTACAGTGACTGTTCATTTCTTCTCATATCCGAGAAGCTCCAGCAGCTGGCAGGTAGTGCCTTTTTTATTGGTTATTGATCACAAGAAGAAACAGTTTTGCTTTCTTGCGTCCGATATCTCACATTTTGCAAACACAGGATCCGGATTAGATGAGCAGTTTGGTTGGTTGCATTTTGATAAATATCCAGGTTTTCTAACATAACAGCGGCTGTGTTGCAGTTTTCATACGGACACCCGGGTATTGGTTTAAGACTGATTCAGGAATCGTGAGTCTGTCCTTTAAGTTACTCTTAGTAAACACTTTCAAAATACCAGCATGTTGTTATGAAGCTAGTCTGAAAAAACTTGCTATCCTTATGAATGTGTTGCTGGATACAAAGTGGGAGACATAAAGGGCTGATTTGCAAAATGTGTGAAACTGGATGAATCTAAAAAAGAAGCTAAAATACTGAATGTTTGTTTATTTCTTGCATTTGCAAACATGTAATCTTGGTACCAGTGAGACATTCCATTGCAGTTTGAATATTTACGTTCTCAGTTTTTCGTAGCCTTTCTTGCAAAAGCGATCAGGATAGCTTGGATATTCTCTTAAAGTGTTACATTTTTAAGAAAAAACTCACAATTTACAAGAAAAATCATAAACATTCAGTGAAAGTATAGTACGGAAGCCCTAAGCGGCCATGGTCCAACTTAATTTTTTCGCTCTGTTTTCTCATTATAATGACATAATTTTGTCGTTATAATGAGAAAACAAAATCCGTTATGTTGTGATAACGACAAAATTATCTCGTTTTCTCGAGAAAACAAAATCGTTTTCTCGTTATAACGACTTAATTTTCCGGTGAGGTCCAAAGTGAAACCAACCCTCCAGACCAGAAGGAGCTCTGCCCCCGCTGCACACTACCGACTGACAGTTCGTTAAAGTTGGAAAGATGTTCACAGATTCAGACTTCCAGCGTCAATAACTCATTACTGACTCGTTGTCAAAACATAATCGATGCCTCTTTCCCGTCGTTGTCAGGTAGACAATGTGCTGTAAACCCAGTTTTATCAAAAGTAGCTGTCTTTCAAGCTGCACAAATAACACTGGTGTCTGTGCAGCCGGCTGTGTGACGAGTGAACAGGGACTGTCTGCAAATTTCAAAACCGCTGCAACAGCGAAGAGAAACACGACACAAATATTCAATAACTTCCCTCTGCTGTACTGTAGTGTCACCAGAATCACTGCAGCCATCAACTGCAACTACAGTTGTTTATGTTTTGACAACGAGTCACTAATGAGTTATTGACGCTGGAAGTCCGAATCTGTGAATATCTTTCCAACTTTAACGAACTCTCAGTCGGTAGTGTGCAGCGGTGGCAGAGCTCCTTCTGGTCTGGAGGGTTGGTTTCGCTTTGTACCTCACCAGAAAATTAAGTCGTTATCACGAGAAAATGAGATAATTTTGTCGTTGTCACGAGATAATGGATTTTGTTTTCTCGTGATGACAAAATTATGTCGTTTTCTCGAGAAAACGGAGCGAAAAAAAATTAAGTTGGACCATGGCCGCTTAGGGCTTCCGTAGTATAGTCACTAAGAGGAAGAAATAGTGTTTTTGAGGCCACTTTACTTCACTTTGCAAGGTTAGATCAGCCTCACCACACCACAGACGCTGCACCTCGTCATGGATTATGACAAGGTAATGGACCTGATCGAATTATAGTCAAATTTAGCAGTAATGAAATACTTTCAGCCCATATTATAAACACCCAGACTTCGAAACATTGCCATCAAGTAGGCCTGCTGGAAGGATAACAGCATACTGATCTGGATGTGGTGAAGGAACTACAACACAGATCATCTTCCCCTGTACATGTGGTATTCTGTGCCAGGTTACAGTCTCACTTTACAGGCTTCTAAACTTGCAAAGTTACGCGATGCAGTGTTTCAACCCAAAAAAAGCAACTTTCACTCAGAGAATATCAATACATATGAGGTTTTTCTTGAAAATGTACAACTTTCACCAGATTTTTTAGAATCTACCATGGCCCCCATATGTAGTCACATAATGCGTTTGTTTTGATCCACACTTAAAGATTCACTCCCTTATTTTGGCCTCACCTCATCGTTGGTGACTTCATGAACTGTGCTGAGGTTTAAAACATCAGCACAGCCTGGGAGTGTGTCTGTAAGCTTGTTTTTGCTGCTGTTTTTTTTTTTTAAAATCTTCTTGAGAGAACTACTCAGGCTATAAATGTGAGGAAATACTTGAATTTTTTTGTATCTGCTGGATGTAATGTCGATCTTTTCCTTATCTGTTGTTACTGTTGTTCTCTGATGGCTCGAATGTTTTGTTTTTTTTTAAATATTACAGATTCAACATTGTAGCACAGCCTAATTTATTTTTTAGTGTCTACATGTAAAAAAAAATGGAAAAATGTAAATAATGTCAGAAGGAAATCTGTTTCTTTAGACACGTTTTCCTCTAAGTTCAATTAGGGGTTTTAAAATGTGCTCTTTTTCAGTTATTTCCAAATGTCATTGACAGTCTCAGTATTGTCAGTCGTAAACAAACCGAGTCTATTATTGACGATATTGATGGAAATGTACA
The DNA here is from genome assembly GCA_024666655.1 of Dascyllus trimaculatus. Lineage (NCBI taxonomy): Eukaryota > Metazoa > Chordata > Actinopteri > Pomacentridae > Dascyllus > Dascyllus trimaculatus. The sequence continues at coordinate 7,966,792 of CM045455.1, read as the reverse complement.
TCACATGCTCTCTGTTGCTATTTTTGAAACTTTGCATATAATAAATGTTTTTGTAATAAAGTAACTTTTAAGCCAAAGTCTTTATTTAAACCTAAACACTGTGAAAAGTCGACCTGGTGAGTTTTTTTCTGTTGCATCAGATGCATGGACATCTGATGCAACGTATTTTTTTCTGTTGCATCAGATGCTCCAATGGTCAGCAGCAATGTGTTGACTGCTACTGACCATTGGAGCGACGTGTCTATGCGGCGGCCATCTTGGTACAGGGCCACTCACTCCTACGTCATACATTACGTCTATAGAGGAATGACATGTTGGTGCTATAAAGTGATCATAAATCGATGAATTGTCAACATATATTCACGCGGGTTGTTTGTTACAGACGTCAGACGTGAAGGTAAGACAGGCAGACATAAATAGAACAAAAGGAAACCCAGAAAACGTTCAGGTGTATTCAGGTGTTTATTCAGAGAGTTGCTCATAGGGTATATATTGCATTTGATTTTTTTTTTTTTTTTTTGCTGTTATCATTGTATTATTATAATTATTATCACTATCATTATAATTATATTGCTATTGTCATTATAATTTTTATTATATCACTATTAGTATAATTAATACTGTTATTATCATGATCATTTTCTTATTATCAATATTATTATAATTAATATTGCTGTTATTGTCATTTTATAATTATATCACTATCATAATTAATACTGCTATTATCATTTTATTGTCACTTTAATTATATTAATATTGCTGTTATCATTTAATCATCATTATTATTATAATTAATATTGCTATTATCATTATCATTTAATTATGTCACTATTTTTATAGTTAATATTTCTATTATCATTATCATTTAATTTTCACTATTATGATTAATATTGCTGGTATCATTATCATTTTATTATTATCACTATTATAATTAATATTGCTAGGATTTTTATCATTTTATTATCATTTCAATTATATTAATATTGCTATTATCATTTAATCATCACTATTATTATAATTAATATTGCTAGTATTTTTATCATTTTATTATTATAATTAATATTGCTATACAAGCAACTCTCTGAATAAAGACCTGAATACACCTGAACATTTTCTGAGTTCCTTTTGTTTTATTTATATCAGCCTGTCTGTCCTCCACGTCTGACGTTTGTAACAAACAACCCGCGTGAATATATGTTGACAATTCATCGATTTATGATCACTTTATAGCGCCAACATGTCATTCCTCTATAGAAGTAATGCACCGTAGGAGCAAGTGGCACTGTACCAAGATGGCGACGCTTTAGGCACATCCCTCCATAGTCAATGCGGCGTCTGCTTATATATGTCTATGATCAGATGTCTCTAAAATAATCCAGCCTTTGGCCATCATCTGCAGTCTTTTTATTTCACTTTACAAAAACTCTTGCCACACATAAAAATGAAATATCAAACATCACAGATGTGACAAGTGGATTTATGCAATATCACCAGAACACTTAGACAAATAGGACCGATTGTACAAGGAAGATAAATGTATTTACACATGTATACACAAAATCATACACGGAAAATACACAATATTTGACATATTTACAACAGTCACACTAAGTATAATTGTCACAAACAGCAACAGCACAATAACAGCATTCTCTAACATTAGACTTCCATAGTGAACAAACAGGAGCGGCGCTTTTCTGGAATGAAATGAACTTTTTTCACACTGTAAAGCTCCAGTTAAACACTGGAGCCTGTACAGGAGAACTCCAGTATATCAAAACTTAGTACAGTAAAATGCATTGGTCATCATTACATTCACTTTGTTTTAGCTTGTTGGGTCCATATACCGTATGTTCTCATTATCATTAAGGAAAAACGTATGCAAATATACAGGATCTCCTTAAAAATTAGTGAAAATATAGAATTTTAAATAAGATTTTATAGTTTGATTAATCCTCCGCATGTTGTGTCTACATATTCTGATTGGCAGTTGAACAAGAAACTTCTTACTATACATGATATTGAGTAACAGCTAACAACCATGCAAGTTTTTGGATCAGAACGGACGTCAACGAGGCGTTCAAAATGTACAGTTGTCCTTTCCTTGATAGCAAATACATCGACACTTCATAGTAGCTGGCAAACATTACAGGCATGTTGACGGCTCGCTAGCTGTGTGCAGCAAAATGGAAAAATATATTTGGTTTAATTAAATCTAACTGTGGATTCATGTCAACCATGACTTGTATGAAACATGCTGTTGGTATTTGTGGTCCCCAGAGGATTTCCCACCCAAATTTTAATTAGAATCAGAACCAATTGGCAGTTCTTTAGGATTTACTCTGCTTTAAAGGGATAGTTTGGTTTCTTCTGAGTGTATGAGTCAGTGTGTTACCTACAATGGATGGCAGCCAATACATTACAAGTAAACCTGAACAGAGGCGAAGTGATGAACTGCTGTGGATGAGATCAGCTTCCTAAAAAGTAGCCCAGCTAAAAAGAAACTCAAGGGTAAATATATGCTATAATCAGACTATTTTCACTGCTTTACATATTGTCAAAGAGCCCCTTCCAGCACAAAAATAAAGCGGTTATATCACTGTCTTTAAAGCTACCAGACTCCATTGACAAAAACAGTCATTTTACTTTGCAGAGTGAAGGAGTTGTAAAGGTGCGGATCAAAAACTCCCATTGTCTGTGAGGTAAAATGACTGTTTTTGTCAATGGAGTCTGGTGGCTTCAGCTCCTCATCAGAAAGGTGGCCCTAGAATACTCCTTGCTGCAGACCCGGTCCACAGCAGTCCAGTGCTCAGCCTCCATTCTGGTCCTCCCTCTGGAAGTTGGTGGCGTGCCGACCTACTGCAGGAAAGACACCGACGTTAAATCACCTCATGTAATCCCAAAGAAACCAACATTTCCCTTGAAGTTCCAGTTCTTCAGAGCACTGACTCTTTCCAGTTTGGTCATCTCACAACTATTCCTCTAGACCAGTGGTTCTCAACTGGTCCAGCCTCAGGACCCACTATGTCTCTATTAATCAGGGTCGCGACCCAAATTGTTGAAGTTTGCTGTTCCTGTTAACAAATTTTGGCTTGTTTTTTTTGCTCATTTTGGTATATTTGGACGTTTTTGCCAGGTTTTGGGGCATATTTTGGCCCATGTTGACAGATTCTGAAGACATTTTGGTTTATTTTTGGCACATTTTAGCATAAATTTCTCCTATAAGCTGGCAGAGTCAAATCTAGAGGTTAATCGTGGGCAAATATCCTGCTACTGAAAGCAAACTGTGTCATAAGAAACACGTCCTTTAAAATAAAAGACTTTATAACACTACTTTTTTTGGGGGGTGGGGGGTGGCGCAGGCTTCTACGACCCTCTAAAAATAGCTTCGCGGCCCATTTTTGGGTCCCGACCCACCAGTTGAGAACCACTGCTCCAGAGCCTTCCTGAGGCCACTGGAGGCAAGTTTTACAGGCAGACCGCTGTAAAACTTGTCGTAGATGTTTGGCGTCCCCAGAGGATGAATTCTGATCATGAAGGATTGTTTTTAATTGTTGTTGTTGATTATTAATTGTTGTACGTGTACATATCAAAACGACAACAACAACAAAGACATTTTCTGAACACATTCCTTCTCCCCAGAGGAGGAATCTTTTAGGTTTTGTTTTGTGCTGTGTGTCTTTTGTGCTTCCCTTGTGCTAAAACATAGATTTTGTATCAGCAATCAGTAATAGCTAGATTGCCATCAAACTTGCTGTGGATATTCGTCGTCCCCAGAGGATTAACTTTAGTGACTGTGGTGTCTTTTTTTCCTCTCTAAAGCCACCTTCGGCTGCAATTTCGTGCTCTATCTAAAGGACAGTTTACTGTTGAATTAAGTGATCACAATAAAACTCCCCAGAGGCTAAATGCTTTAGATATATTTGCTCAGCATACAACATGGGGGTTTCTAATTAAAACACATCTCTGACAATATCCCCCACTTGATAGGAATTACAGAAATATCCACAAACATGGTAAAATGGTTGCAAAGCCTCTGGAATTTCAGTCAGTATTAGCTCAGATAATCAAACTGGAGCTGCAGGATATGAAAATGTATTTGTATCCGGTTTCCACTGCTAACAAGCTGGATTAAAATGATATTTGTTGATAAAATAATTTGACAAAAGCAAATTTAACTGAGATCATGTGTCAGATAACCATGAAGTCATAGTTACTCCAGTACTGAATCAGTTCACGTCTAAGGTAACTGAAAATTGCTGCTGCGTGACTTGCAGAACACGGATGGATGGACGGATCGCTGACAGATGAAAGCTCAGGGAAGGCAGAGTCATATAGTAGATGGATGTGAGCAGAAGAAATGAGAGATAGATGAGACAGACGACGGCATGAAGCTGAAACTAATCGTCCGACGGCAGAACTGAATCATTTTTGCCCTCAGACCTGAGCGTCCACTCAGACCTGACAGTGGAAGTAGCTCAATGCTTTTTCCATTTGACACTTTCCATTCATTTTCCCTGTGCTCAGTCCATGTTGGTTCGCCGCCCACCATAGAGTAAACACCTCTCGGAGATGCTCGTGAAAGACAGGTTTGGCTTTGAGGGTGTTTTGGATGAGTTGTACTTGTGGGTGACTCTGGAAACTGAAACCAAGAATGCTCGCAACACAACAAACGACCTACAGACTGCCACTAAAAATAGCCCTTTAATGAGTTCAGTTTTGAGGCTGTGGAATAGAACCTAATTAGTCACCATATTCCTATTGAATTTCACTCAAATATTCTCTTCTTCACCATCTAAACCCTTCTGAAACAGCGACAGAGACAACCCAGCATCTTTGGTGTGATGTGATAAATTGGTGCAAAGTACAGAACAGCTGAGAGACTGTTGAAGCCCAGAGTTCACCGCAATACTGGACAAAACACAAGCATCTTAGTGTGAGGTTTAAGCACAGACTGTCTGTAAAGGTGCAGTTTTGAAGCTCAGTGTGGTGGATCTGGCTGTCACCATCTTGGCAGTGCCTCACACTTAATAACTTCTGGCTGGAGCAGATGAAGACCATGCAAACGTGTGGACCGTAGACTATCCAGGTACAGCACCCCCCGTCACTCAAAGCAGCCACACCTGTAATTATGCACAACTTTAAGCCTTGATCTAATTGAAATGGGAGAGACATATAAAAATTGACCGACTGTGCAGTTCCCACAAATGGGGAAATTAGCCATAAAGATCAAAACAGGTTTTTGTATTAGCCTGTAGACATGTTTATTTTTGCTGTAAAGTTAAACATTTTAACATGGAGGTCTATGGGGACTGACTTGCTGTTGGAGCCGCACTCTAGTGGACATTTGAGGAACTGCACCTCTGTGTCAGGTTAATTTTTAAGCCCTGCTTGGATTTAGAGGGAAAACCTGGGCAGTTTAAGTTGATTGCTTTAAAATATCCATACATCCAAACAGTACAGTATTCCAGAATATTTAACATGTCCCAATACATGGTGCATCAAATGCAGTATGACAACAATACGAGGAGTTCCTGCAACATCTGGTTGCATTTTGCAGTATGTAAGCTAGCATACCTTTCTGACCATTCCGGGCTTCAGCCTTAACTTTGCAGTGTCTTGCTTAAGTAACAAACATGGGCAGGATGTCTCAATTGTTTGCATCCTGCATGTAAAAATTTGAATTTGTACTTTTCCACCTTAGACAACTTGGACCTTAGTGAGGCCTTGTCCAAACCAAAAAGTCTGTAACTTCTGGGACGACTGCATAAAAAGTTGCACTAACAAGACGACTAACAGCTGTTTTTTATACTGACAGCTGCTGTTTTGTTCCACTTGGGGACAAAAATTGCAATTTTAATGGGTTAACAGGTTAATCATCCCATTTTATCTGTGTATTTATCTGTTTATCATGACACCCCTCACAACAATGTGACCCTCGGTTTGAGATCTTCATCAGGTGACAACAAACCGTACATATAATATTTATATGTTTGAAGAGGTATTTAATAATTTACATCCACGTACGACAACTTTAGTCTGTGTGTTGCAAGTTGCTGTGACTTGTGCACCGAGTTTGTATCAAGAAATAAATTAAAGCTGGGGTAGGCAGTATTTTTGGCATCACCGGGCAAAAGCGTCACACTAACCTTGACTTCTGCACCTTCTCCTGGCTCTGGTTTTTATATATTTGATGGCAGATTTTTAGCCAATCACAAGGCTTTTCACTGTGAACAGGTGAGAGTATAAATAGCAACATCTCTGGCTACTACAGCTTTAACTCTTTAAAAATGCATCTCACGTTAGTTAGCTTTGCAGGCAAATGAAGAGATGACCACAGATTGCAGAGTGAGTCTGGCAGATGATCATGTGAGTAAAGTTAGCGTTGAAACAACAGACATCGAATTCATCCATGTGTCCCTGGTAGAGCTTGATCAGGTGCTCCATGCTAACAGCTTTAACAGCATCTCTGTTTATTAACTACATAGTACCAACTCCAGCTTGTGCCTTTCGTGTCCATGTTATGTTCGAGTTACAGAGCAAAGCACCTAATTTCAAGAGAACAAATGCTAGGTGACCTTTCACAAACCCGGAGGCAGACGAGCCATTAGGACTTATATAGAGGGAGACATCATTTTCAGAACTGGGCCTCTCATCCGTTTGCACTGGTTGATCCTTTTTAACAGTCAACCATTAATCATTGCATGGGTCGCCCCACTTCACTGGGCCAGATTCATGTGTCCTCTCCATCTCTTAGCGGTCCTGATAGAAGGTAATTTGACAACAATTACCCCCATTATAAAGATAATTCCAGGATACTCTTCTAACATATTTCAAATAATGCCTTTGGTGCTGGACATTTATACATTTTTTGATCAGTTTGATCCTTGGTGAGCAAAACTTTTCTTGCTTATGTTAGGTGGCAGAATCCCCTGGTAGGCATGTTTGATGTCAACATTGATGTCAACCTCCCCTCTGGGTATTTAAAAGGTCACCTACTGGTTATTTTTTTTAAAAAATTGGATTTGTAGCTCTTTGACTCCAATGTAAGGTGATATGTGAGAGACACAAGCAGGGGTTAGTGCTCCGTTCTAATATATTAGGACTCGCAGCTATTATGTAATACGTAGAGCTGTTTGGAAATAAGTAGTAGTCCCAATGCTAAACAACATGTGCTCCTACTATATATCTGGCAGTATCTGGCAGTGTTCTGAATCTACTTTGACTTACACAGACTACAACTGAAATGTGTACTGTACTGAAATAGTTGCATAAATAAAAGCGTATGTGCTCGGCTTAAAGTGGATTTTCAAAGCTTGTTAATCTGGAGGTCAAAGAAATTAAAAAACATTATCAGTCCTTTTAAAAATAAAGCCTTTACTCTGGTGTTAGTAGCAGACACATCACCCTGTCAAAGTTCTTCTTTTGTGCTTCAGACAGTGCTCACACTGCTGTTTATATTGGTCACGGTCATATTAATGCAGACGCTATAGCAACGTGTTACTCAGAACTTCTTGCACAGAGAACTCATTTTTTTACTTTTTCTCTAGTTTGTTATTAAGCTGCAGTAATAGAACTATTTGTGCTTACTATAAAATAGCTGCAAGCTGATGGGTAAGTCAGCTGAACAAATATTACTCTGACCAATAATCAAAGTCAACATGTTGGGTAAACTATCTCTGTCGGGAAGTTAAATGGGACTTTGAGTGACTGTATGTCAGCATGGAGCTCCAGCATCAGCATGGAAAGCACATGGATGATTTCATTGTCTAATTCCGTATGACTTAATGGTGAACACAACTATCTACTAATCCTCCTCCTACTCCTTCAGCAGGAACTGTGGACACAGTGCAGCTCTCACTGGTCCAGCCCACCCAGAGAGAATGACAATGTGTCTGAGCCGTTACATGTCCTGTTGGGTCCAGTCCAGTCCAGTCCAGTGAGGGTATCAGTCAGTGGGGTCCTGGCAGTGGGAGCAGTGGCTCATGTCTTCAGAGTAGAGCTCCACCTGGATGGTGGTACTGTGGAAACCAAACTTGGTGTGGAGCAGGTCGGTGGCCTCCTGCAGCACCGACTGAGGGTCAGCACCCTCCTCTGACAGGAAAAGAAAACAACACAGTGAGTCTGACGTACTAGTTCCTCTGTTTTTCTCAAATTTCTCTTCTCTGCATAGTTTTATATATATTACATGTAACACAAGGAAAGGTTTGAAGATTCGTAGCACTAATACAGTGTATGAAAATACTGCTCAGACTGGAGAATGTGGAGGATGGAGGTGGAAACGTTTTGGTTGATGGCTCCTCCTCTTACTGTTTGTTTGTAGTACACTTGTATTGTTCATGATCTGCATCACCAGGTGGGCAAAGTGACCAACTGCCCAATAAAGTAAAAGGTTAAATGATTGAAATTTGCAGCACTGAAGTAGAATAGAAACAGATCCTCCACTTTCAATCGTGTGGCCCTGGCTTGTAAACTCTCATTTCAGGACATTTAGTTTTCTATTGATCATATTTGTTGTGAGGTTTGCTTGGCAAGAAGGTGGAGAAACAGTGGAGCTGATGGGGGCTACTGACTGTCCTGTGAAGGCCCCCACCTGTCACCTTAAGTAATCTTAATTATGCATTACTTCACGGCCTTAAGAAAATTCAAACACATGAGAAAATTCATTCACATACAGTTGTCATGAATGTGGAAATTAGCTATAGAAACAAAAACTTTTTTGTACTAGACTGCATACATGTTAATTTCTGCTGTAGAGTTGGACATTTTAACACAAGGATCAATGGGGAATGACTCAGTTTTGCAGACATTCGAGACACTACAGTTTTTGGCACTTGCATGTTGACTTTCTTTTTCAACCATGGAGCCATTGGACTAAATATGAGATGATATATAAAATGTCTAAGAGGTTCAAATATGAGATGATGACATTTTATATCCAATAAAAATGAAAAATATATAATAAAATATGTTATGAGTCTGGGCAGATATACAGTAGATGTAAACTTGACTGGTTGGCAAAGGCATACAACCATGAGGTGGTAACTCCTGTTGCTATAAAGACTTTCTGTCAGCTGGAGTATTGGTTGGTATCTGGTGGTCTGGGGCAATAATGAACCCAACATGGGCCTGGATAGATCACCTGGTTAAACACCTACCTTTCAACTGGAGTGTCTGTGATCGAATCTCATGCTCCCCACTTTGCAATTACTATGGAGCAGTGATGGTGCCACAGTTAAGCCCCTGGACTACTGATCAGAGGATCAAACCCCAATGAGGTCATTACTGGGCCCTTAACCTCTCCTGCTCCAGGCTGACCCTGTGCTCTGACCCCAACTGGGATATCCAAAAAACAACATTTCACGATGCTGTAAAAATTACAGAAGCCCTTAACGGCCATGGTTCAACTGAATTTTTTCGCTCCGTTTTCTCATTATAATGACATAATTTTGTCGTTATCACGCAATAGTAAAATCCATTATGTCGTGACAACAAAATCATTTTTTCGTTATGACTAGTTAATTTTCTGGTGAGTTAGAAAGCAAAACCAAGCCACCAGACCAGAAGGTGCTCTGCTGCCGCTGCACACTACCGACTGAAGCCAGGCCTGGACATTCTCTACTGCAGCTGCACACTCTAATGAGGTAAGTTAAGCCTGCTCATGTGTTTGTTTTCATTTTTGCAAGTCGGTAGTGTGCAGCGGCAGCAGAGCACCTTCTGTTCTGACAGGTTGGTTTCGCTTTCTATCGCACCGGAAAATTAACTTATTATAACTCATTATACTCACGATTTTGTTTTGTCGACATAACAGATGTTGTTATTGCATGATAGCGACAAAATCATGTCATTATAATGAGAAAAAGGAGGAGAATTATCTCGTTTTTTCAAGAAAACGGGGCGAAAAAATTGAGTTGAACCATGGCTGGTAAGGGCTTTTGTAAAAAATGTATTTGTGACATAAAGGTTTCTTATGTTTCTTCTTCAGTGGTATAAGGTGGGTCAGTAGGGGACCCATATGGGGTTAATCCATGCATGTAAGCATTCCTTGTTGTTTTTATTTATTTATCTGTAGTTATAGCTGTGTCTTTTTTATTTGCTATCTTATTTGTACAGGTTATTAATCAGTCATCATCGGTTGGACTGTGGTGAAACACTGAAAACCATTTCACTGCTTCAGTAAATAACACATTTGAATTTGTGCTGCCTCATTGCACACAAACATTTTAGGTCTGTCAGGCCACAATAAGGTCAGCTCAGATGAATTTTAAGTGAGACGCCCAGAGAGCTTTAAACAGAATGTGGTGTTTTCTCATGCAAGTTCAGTTCAGTTCATGCATCCCCTTTCAGACCATCTGTGTCTGGAATGTATTTTCTCTGACAGATCACCAAAAATGTTCAGAAATCACATTTATGCGCTGCTGCTATCAGAGATCTGTCTCATCTACCCTTATTAACTCCAGTTTATTGTTTCCTATCAGGCATGAATGTACTTTTATCTGTACTCTGTTTTTGTATTCGTGTTGCATTCTTCTGTGAAAAACGAGTAAATTGGTGAACTCCTGTGCATCTCTCTGTGCTCTGCTGTAGTTTGGTGTTGATAGATTAGTGTGTTACGTTACCTATGGCCAGGTGGACAGAAACCAGGGACTGACCCAGAGTCAGAGCCCACAGGTGCAGAGAGTGCATGGACTTCACAGCTTTGACAGTCAGCAGCACCTCCTTCACTGAGTTAAACTCGATTCCTTTTGGAGACCCTGGAAAACAAGAGGCCACAAATGAACACATTACATATCCCACTGTATGTCTGTGAAACTGTGGCTCACATACAAACAGTCTGCTTCAGATAGCATCCAAAATATACAGATGGGAGACTTTAAGTTTACTTAGGAAGCTTTGCACTACCAGTAGAAGGTAAGTATTAGTGAGGTCAGCTGTAATATGCTCTATCTGAAGCCTATAAGAAGTAGTCATAATTGATTAAATTCATGGGTACAAACACCAGTGTTGCCATAATGCTATTAAAGCTACGTAAGATAAATCAAATAAACAGTACTTTCCTTGAGTACAATATTGAGGTACTTGCACTTGAGTAATTCCATTTTATCTTACTTACTTACACTTCACGACATATCAGAGGGAAATATTGTGCTTTCCACTTCACTGCATTTATCTTACTGCTCGAGTTACGTTTAAGAAGAAAGTTTTACACAATGAACAAGATGATAAAACAAATTTTTAGGACACAACATAGCCTATTGTTCAAGATTAAACTAGTACTTTCCGATATTTTGACTTCCTACGTCTCACAAAAAGCAGTATGTAGTTGGGCCTACATCTCAGATGTCTATGAGTTGTTAACAGCTTCAACAAATGGTTATTTCATCCTCTACACTCAGTCATAGGAACCGGCCCAGTGCTTTAATGCTAATACCTTTTCCTGCAAGACCTTTGCTTGTAATAGAGTATTTTTACATTTCTGTGTTACTTTTACTTAACTGAAGGACGTGAGTGCTTCTTCCAAACCTGTTAAAAGTATGTTTTACCCATGAGCGCTCATGACAAGACATCCTTTAGCATCCTGTGATGTTGACCTTGTCAGATCAGATTGAAACTTAACATCTGGATCACAGCTGTGCAGGCATAAACAGCTGTGTGTGTTGGTCAGGAGCGTCATTTAAACTCACCTTTAAGGAATATTTCAGTGTTTATGGAAGTAAATGAGAAGACTGATGCAACTCTGTCATGTGTCTGTTAGCTGTTCCCAGTCTTTATGCTAGGATACGCTAACCTGCTTCTGGCTATAGCTTCATTTGTAGCGGTGCTTTCTTGAAAAACAAAAAGTGTTTCTGTTTGTTTATGTATTTATTAAAGTAGGATTGATAAACAAGCATAAAACCTCTAGTTAGAACTCCTCTTTTGTTTGTATAAATTGTGTTTTTCTCTCTTTTACACCATCATTCATCAAATACGTTACACTTTGGCTCAACCAAGACCTTACTTCCTGTTTCTCCTAGCAAGCCAAGCTAATTACAAGTGCAACATTTTTCGGAAATATGCTGTTTGGGTTTCTCGGTAAGAAAAAATGTGAGTCTGTTGACTGTAAAGCTACGTTCGGACGGTTTCTATGTTTCAAATGTTCATGCTAAGATAAGCTAAACTGCTGCTAGCTATACTGTAGTTTCATTTGTAGCAAAGTGATTAGCTTCTAGTTCTTCTAGTAAACTTCTAGTTAGAACCTTACTTCCTGTTTGTTTGGACAGTGGTTGCTATGTTTCATGCTAAGATAAGCTAAACTGCTGCTAGCTATACTGTAGTTTTATTTGTAGCGGTATGATTAGCTTTGTTCATTTACCTGTTTGTTTATTTATTAAAGTAGGATTGGTAAACAAGCGTAAAACTTCTAGTTAAACCTTACTTCCTGTTTCTCCTGGTGAGCTAGGTGTGTGTCTGTTGAATATAAAGCTACATTTGGACAGTGGTTTCTACGTTTCCAGTGTTCATGCTAACATAAGCTAACCTGCAGCATTGTATTTATTTTATTTACTTGTATTTTATCAGCTTTTATTGTACGTCTCTCTATTATTTTTGTGCTTTTATCTGTACGGTGTCCTTGAGAGTCTTGAAAGACGCCTTTAAATAAAATGTATTAACCTGCTGCTGGCTATAGTTTTATTTTGTAGCGCTGCATTTCCCAAAATGTCAAACTACTTCTTTAACAATAGACCTGGAGCTGTTAGCTTAGCTTATTATAAGAAGCAGGGGAAGCAGCTAGCCTGGTTCTATCCAAGGCTGAAGGTGGGTTTGAATATGTGTTTTAAAACTGTCATACAATGCTCAGCTATGGTGTTGACTGTTTATTTTCCTCATTTTATGTCTTCTACCATATAAGAAACCCCCCCAAAAAGTTAAGCATAAGAGAAGACGGTGTCAATCCCTCGGTCCAGTACCTTCCATGAGTATCCTGAAGACGTCTCTGAGGATGGTGACGGTGGTGCAGAGGACAAAGACAGAAAACAGGAAGGTACAGATGGGATCTGCAACCTTGTACTCGGGCTGAAAGCGAGAGGAGAGGTTATGGAGACTTGACAGAGTGAGTAAAGAGACATCAGATGGTGTTTTCCTCAGTCACGAGGCATTAAAATGCTCAGGGCGGAAAAAAAAGGGGGACATCTTGCATGATGACAGAAAGCCTTTCATCCATAACAAACATGACTCTAAATAAGTGCGTTCATGCTTTCTTAGACACTTTCTACACATTAAGGTATACCTTCAGTTGGCACTTGAGATAGGATTTAGTATTATAAGACGTATCTTACAGAGAATATTCAATCAAAATGCAAAATTCATTGCCTGTTAAATTGCATCTTACAGATCATCACATGTGATATTTAAGTGTTTTTTGAAGGCCAACGTTTCAGTCTCACCCTAACATGAATGTGATCTATATCTGACCCGAAAGTAGATGATGGTCGCCGCCACCATGACGCCGACGCTCTGGAGCAGGTCTCCGACCACGTGGATGAAGGCGGCGCGGACGCTGGTGTTGCCGTGGCCGCTGAGGAGAGTGTGGCTGTGGCCGTAAGTGACGGGGCTCTGGCCGTCCTCGTCGATCTGGTGATACCCGCTGCCGTGGGCGTGGAAGGTGGTCGAATGATGGAGGATGTAGGCCATGCTGCAGAGCGAAAAACAGAGGTACTTCAGTTGTGTTCAATTGCACCCAAGAAACAGATGCTTTCATGTAAACTCTGTTCTCAGCACTTGGAGCCTAAGACACAAATTCCCCCACTAAAAACAGAAAGAAAATTAAATTAGAAACATGAGGTAGTTTGCACTGAAATAGGACAGTATGAAAGTAAAGGTCAAACCTAACACAAACACTGAAATGCCAACAAGTATTTAAAAACTACTATATGAGTCACAAAATAATTCAAATGGTCGTCTAAAGAGCCCATATTCTGCACATTTACAGGTTTATTATTTTATTTCTGGGGCCTCCTATTGTAGCTTTACATGTTTTAATGTTCAAAAGCCCATTATTTTAATCATAACCTACACTACCTCTGATCTGACTGGTCAACTGGTCCAACAGAGGAAGGAAATATTGGCCATGTGTCGTAACCGCAGATCTGTTGGTTTCCCTTTACATGAGGTTGTGTTTACCTAGTCATTAGAGGAGTCCATATAAACTACCCTCTTGTGATATTCACAACCTCATCAGTGAAGGTTTTTAAATGTTTGAAGTTCAGGCGTCATTTTCAGAAATTTGAAAGGCTATGGAAGCTAACTTTTCAGTGAATGGAAAGTAATACAGAGGCAAGGAAAAAGTATGTGAACCTTTAGGAATTTCATGGTTTGTTTTCTGCATTAATTTGTCATTAAAATTCGAACTGTTTAAAGTTTTTCTCTGTAATTCGTAAGGAAATGTTGACATTCCCGACAGCTTCATCTTTTCACTACGCCTTTGCATTTCCCGCTCATTGGCACGCTAACTCGTTAGCCTTGGTGGCCTCTAAACACCATCAGCAAGCTACGGTGTTCCAGCATATGAGTTCCTTCCATCATATGAGTACAGGCAGGGAGACGTAGCTGGATCAGAAGCAGGTAAACTAATTTTTTTTTCTTTACTGTTTGTTTGGCAAAGAAGATACCACCCTGAGCTGTGAAATGTTGTGGCAGCCATTTTTCACAATTTTGACATATTCATAGACCCTGACTGTTCAAAAAAGTCCTTGTCAGTTGCTGCCTTGTGGTGCAACTAAAGCCCTTTACAGACATGGGATGTGCAAAACTGCTGACTTCATCAACCTATTAAAGTGATTTCTCTTAGCTCACATTCACGTTAGTTAAAAGTAATACAGAAAGGTGGCCAGCGTGCTCGTTCACACATGAAGCCGACACGTTCAGATGCCGTCAGACTAATGGAAAGGATGGATGTCTGAAAGGGGCTTAAAGCTGAAGAATCACAGCACCAACACAACAGAATCATAATGCGTCCGCGTGGTTTTATTGCAGCGTGAGACCATCGTGTAATTAGGTTATCACAGTGTGCAGTGGCAGAGGAGGAAGATCAGTAGCGAGCTGCCGTTTTGGTGACTTATTCTAATTGCTGTTTGGCGTTTAGTTGTAATGGTTGGCCTGGATGTCTGATTTAACTACTGCTTGAACTGCCGGTATTTTTGAATACACACTTACAGCTGAATTGATACTGATCAGGCATTTCAAGTTGAGCAACAAACCCAGCTGTGCCAAGTGGTAATGAGGTTTAAGAGGGGCATCTTTGTTTCACTACACACAGCTGCACAACAAGCTAGAAAATATCAGGATCTCTACTCTTTTCAAGAAATACTTACCTGTTAAATCTGAAGTGAAGTAGTTTGCACTGTCATGGACTGGGCAGCTTTAAATTAAACCTTATTACAGCGACACGCATTTGGAATCAGACTATTAGAAGCTGTAATGTACTGTCTGAGCGCTCATTAAGCTGAGAAGCACTCACATAATATTGACGATGACAGCGCACCCAGAGGTGACCAACATTACGTGGCCGTCGATCTCATAGTCGTTGCGTACGATCCTCTCGATGGCCAAATAGACCAGAACTCCTGTGACGATCCAGATGGACATGACTGAGACGAAGGCCCCGAGGATCTCTGTGGGGGGAACAGAAGCAGGAGTCTTAATGACTTTAGTGCAGCCACACAGTTCATCACACACAGTACGAGGGAGCGCACCTCGATGTGGCTGCTGCATTAGGACATAAAGTTAAGTCGCCGACCTGATCCTTCTGAGACAGAGCTTCAGTTAAATGTCGTGTTACAGCTCTGAATGCAGCTTATAGCTTCTGTGAATGACTCATAACTGTTCATGCACCTTAGAGATGCAGTAATCCTGTCTGGGAGGAGGCCTCTAATGCACATCCAGAGTTTAGTAGAGTACTGCCACTGAGACCGGTTTCCTGGAAAATGATAACTGTCTCTGCGGATGAGGCAAAAACTCAACTAAAAGCAAGAAACTTTTTGTCCCTAGGTACGTCTTTCCTTTAGGTTCACAGGAGGACACTGGTGCAATTTGCTAAATGTCAGCTGTGTCGTTAAAAACATTTATTAAGGTCAGATGTATGGCAAAAACAATCCAGACCTTACCTTGTGATTAGGATTTACTATCTTATAATTAGGAGAAAAGATGTTGTAATTATGAAAACGTTACAGCGCGGTAATCAATCATTGCTGGAGAGGACACGGGCAGTGGAGCTACCTGATTTATTATAATGAATATGAGCTTCAACATCATTGTCTTTTCCTCCCCAAACAAATTATTTTTGGAAAATATGATGTTGAAAATCTTGTGAAGAGATATAAACTTTTTGCAAGAAACAGGAAGCCTAGTGTAATGGCACACGACAACTCTATAACACATCTTGAGAAATTAAGTTGAAATTTGCTGTTAAGTGTTGCTGTGTGCCATGTCCATTGAATGTACTGCCAAATATCACTGAATTACTTCAATACTAAAGAAAAAAGAGTTTGCCCTTCTGTGTTGGACCATACGTTTGTTCAGTGGTTGCTTAGTTTTGCCAATATAAAGGTCACTGCCGTCCTCACTGCACTGAACCGCATATATCAGGTTGCTTTGTGATGTACGGCCTTCAGGGTGTACCAGTTTTTGTCTGAGAGTGTTGCCAAGTTTGAAATATACAGATGTTTTTTGAAAATCCTCTTGAGTTTCTCAGATACTCCAGCCACATATGGAATGACCACGTTATTGCGCATAATTCCCCTTTCCTCTGGACCCTGCCAGTTTGAGTTCATGCTAGAGCATATAGCTGTTTTCCCCAAGGCCCAGTTGGGGTAGCCACATGTTTTGAGGGCCTCCCTGAGGTGTTTGTGCTCTTTCTCTTGGGCCTGAGTCTTGGTTGGTACATCCTCAGCTCTGTGTTGCAAAATTCTGATAACACCAAGCTTACGCAGTGGGTGGTGTGAGTCAAACAGTAGATACTGGTCTGTGTGTGTGGCTTTCCTGTACACCCCAATGTGGAGGCCCCTGTCCTCTCCAGTGTGTACGTCACAATCCAAGAAACGCAAGTGATTATCCTCGACATCCTCTGTAATGAACTGGATGTTCTTATCCACTGAGTTGATGTGTTCAGTAAAAGCTTGCATCTGAAGTGTTCCAACTCTTGTGCCATACACTCATACAGTGGGTTCCACTGCAGGGTGCAAATTGAGCCTTGTGTTTTTGCCAATACATGTCATTACAGAATATTGAATATGCCAAATTTGTTACTAACAGTGAACAGGAGTAGTTCTGAGACTGTGAGACACACTCCAATTCCTGATCCTGACTATGAGATGGTTTTTGCACATCTTCACAGTATCATACAACAGACACGGGGCTTGGAACACTTTAGAACTTGCCTGAGAATCCTCTAGTTTTTCTAATTTCTTTGGCTAGAAGATAACGTCTCCAGTTTATTTTCATTTAGTGAATGCAGTGCTTTTGAATGCTTCCGTACAGATGGTATCGCATCGTCTTACGTAGGGGAAGTGATTGTTTGAAACCACCGGTTTGATGTGTTTATATAAAGGGAAAACATATTCGTTAAAGAAGCACCTCATGGTTATTTCACAAATGTGCAAATGGAGGCAGCATCATCCATCCATTATATATGCACTGCTCAATCTGCTGTGGGGTCACGGGGAGGCTGGAGCTTATTATCCCAGCCGACTCAGACGAAGGCAGGGGACACCTTGGACAGGTCTCCAGCCTATCACAGGGCTATACATAGAGACAGACAACCAAGCACACTCTCATTCACACCTACGGAAAATTTAGACTCATCAATTAACCTCAGCATGTTTTTGGACTGTGGGAGGAAGCTGGAGTACCCGGTGAAAACCCACGCTACACAGGGAGAACATGCAAACTCCACACAGAAAGATCCCAGGCGTCCTAACCGGGACGCGAACCGGGGATCTTCTAGCTGTGAGGCGACGCTGCTAACAACCGAGCCACCATGCAGGCCAGGCAGAATCATGTGTGACAAATTTTTGTCTCTCAAAAAAATTGCACATCAATGGGAACTGGAACTGAATGTCATAATTGAGGATAAAACATGGAAGGATATGTGTGAGATCAGCCACAAAGGTATAATAGTAACTTATGGAAAGAATTCGACTGGAAAATTAAAATGAGATACTTCAGGTCCCCTCTACTCGTCTCTAAATTTTACAAAAATATACCTTCTGCTATGTTGAAGGAAGTGTGGGAAGGTGGCAGATCACTCGCATGTCTTTTGGGACTGCCCAGTACTACTCCAGTATTGGCAGGACATTAAACTTGAGATAGAGATACTCACTGTTATAATACCTAAAGACCCAAGGTTCTTTCTTTTAGGAATTCCTCCAGAGAATGTCATTGATAAAGACCATAGATATATTCTCTGTATTCTTTTGATGATTGCAAAATTGAAAAATTATCACTGTTAACTGGATGAATGATAGCATGGACACAGAGACTTAAACAAGTCTACATAATGGAACACTTGACTGCAAAACTTCAAATGAAAATGGACTTGTTCTTACAAAGACGGACTCCAGTGACACATTATCTGAAAATGTGAATGTGAAACCCTCTGTCAAGATTGTACTCAACTTGTAGTATTAACACTTGATTTAAATAAAATAACGTTAGAAAAAAAAATGCACATCATTTTATAGAAGAGGATTAGGGCCACTGTTAAAAAAAAGATATTGTCAGTCTGCCATTGTTAGAGCAGTTCTGTACCTGTCATCATGTCTATCAAAGGAAAGTAACAGCAGGGGAGTGTTGCAGCTGTAGACAAACAAATACTCACTTATTACTTGGTGACAGCTGCTTAAAAATGAAAAAAACACACTTACAAACTGATTCAATGCTGATCTGAGAGTTTATCCCAGAACTGTTTTTTTACTATCAATCAATTATTCAGTCATTCTTAACACTTAATAGTTTATCTGACGTCATCTTCTCTCCATTCATCCACCCACTCAGACCAATCTGATCCTCATTCTGACCTGATCTGTGCCAACCAAAGTTCATGGTTTTGGTGGGCGGTCTGGAGGAGATCCACAGGGAGAACAGGCTCACCATCATGCTGCCAAAGTCTGTGAGGAGGTGGGCCGCGTCCGTCATGATGGCCAGGCTGTGGGCCAGGTAGCCTCCTGGAGGGAACCAGGAAATGGAAGTGAAAGACGAAACAATGCGACAAAACAGACCGAAAGCAAATCTGTCAGGTGAGAAGCTGCAGTGATTTTATTTCTTTTCTCGTGAGCTTATAGTAAGAGAATTGACTTTTAAAACTTGCTGACAGGGAGCGTGTCACCACTCAGCAACCACGAGAGCACCTTCTGAGTAATAACATCCTCAGCTTTTAATTACACCTATTTTAAGCCATTTAGAGGTAGATTAAGCCTGTAATTTGAAGTGATTACAAACCGTGATATTTCTATTAATACCAAGCCCCTGGGTTGGTTAAAGAAGACATTTAATTCCTTAATATCATTTTGAACATGTGGGCAGTCAACAGTGAATGTCAGACACCATTTTATACTCTTATAAAAACAGTTATACTTCAAAATGAATCTCTTTTAGAACTTTTCAGTTTCTTTTACTAGACAGACACGAGGAGCTGCTCTAGAATTCAGTATTGCATTGTTGCCTTTCTTATGTGTTTCTGTTATAGGATGGCGATATTAATATCTGCATGGCCACTTCTGATGGGGTTTTGTTCCCATCAGAAGAGGTAATTTTGTACTGTGTGATATTGTGTCATGCCATGTAAATGTTCAATGCAAAATGTGGACAAAAATGAGGAGATGATTGATTGAACCCCACAGAGTCTGCAGAGAAATGGCAAGTTCTGGCTGCAGGAAGGTCGATCAAAACGTATAAATTAAAACTATGTGCAAGATTCTTAACAAAAATGCAATTTCTGTAGCTGTGAAGGCCCTTGTTGAGACCCGCTAGCATGCTAGCTGATGGGCAATGGTTGGTACACTGCGAAAACACAGATACGCTGTTGCTCATGAAGTTGGAATAACTTAGTTTTGAGAGACATATTCCTCTTTTATTCCTATTTATACACATCAGTAATCACTTTTGACCAGGTTCAGTGATCACATACTGAGTCCATGGCTGTGTTGTCCTTTTCCTGCTTAAAATCTGTAGCAGTAAGTCCACATTTTCAGAATTGGCTACATAATTTTCAACCAAATTTGACACAAAAGTTCCCTTGGCTATATGCCTCATCCGACACAACTGGCAATACACCAAAGAGTGTCTGCACTCCAACAGGACGGACACAAACAAGCCAACATTGCCGATTTCCTTGGAATATCGCAGAGTGCGGTCTGTAAAATCCTCTAGCATCATCGAGAGGAGGGTCATTAGAGGCCACAAAAATCTCCAGGACGACCACGGCGAACTACCAGACGAGATGATCGGCAACTGTTTAATCCGTGCCGTAGAAATCGGAAGATGCCAGCGAGCCGCCTTCATCGTTAGTGGAGAAGACACAGAAGTAAAAAATATGTTATTCCAACTTTATGGGCAACAGTGTATATTTCTGCCAGTTACTGTTTGTCTTACAGGACGTAGCAAACCGGGTAAATTACATACAGGACTAAACTTTTCAAGATGTATATAAGCACTGTTACAACCATGGGATCAGACTTGGGAAGTAGCCTGATGTTGCCTGAAGAGATCAATGCAAACTGCTAAAACTTAGTGACTGCTCAAAACTCAACCGTTTCTTATTTTTTGCGCTTTTGTCTTCCTTAAAAGTAGTTTTTTACTCTTGTTTTTTCACTTCTCAGATGTGTGATGACATTTTTGGTGTAGCAAAACCTGAAAGACAAAGTACAACCCGATCTTTTTCTGAATATCCTAAGGCTTGTCCATTAAGGAGAACTGCCAATGTCAACGAACAGCCCAGGGAATGAGAATGTAGCTGCTGTGCTTGGAAAAGTAGTTCCTCCATTTATAAACTTACATTATATTACAGAAGGGATACATTTCTCAGCTTCCATCGGGCTGTCTGTTCTCTTTATTTCCCGAGGTTCCTTACCTATGACTTCGCCAATCATGAAGACGAGGCAGACTGCTGAAGCGATGTAGAGTTTCTTCTTGGCCAACAGCTTGTCCACGCTCTCCTCACACGTCGAAGCTTTGGGGCCGTGGCAGTGGCTGCCGACAGGTCGCTTCAGCTCGATGGCACCGGACATGCCTCCATTCTTAAAAGGGAAGTCTGGGTACTGTTCCTTGGAGTCTGGAAAAGAGCTGTAGGGACACAGGAAGTATATGTTAATGCAGAGAGCGGGGCTGCCGTTTAGCTCACTGAGTTAAGGCGATACCACATCGGCTCAGTCAGTCATGAGTTCGAGTCCGGTTCAAGACCCTTTGCTGCATGTCGCTCTCTGCTGTCTCCCCCACTTTCACTCTCTCTTTTGTATCCAATAAAATCACCCAAAAAATATATTTAAAGATGAGAGCGATAGTCCATCCCTTCTGTTTTTACATACAAACCTTCATAGCCTGCATGGATTTCTGACCTACCCATGAAACATCCCTTATCGGTTGAGCTACTCCTCAAAGAACAAAGCGACTCTGAGCCATCCTCCTAAAGATCTTAGACTTACACAATCATTTTTTTGTATCTCTTAGTGCCTAATTTATAAACTCCCCAACAACAAAGTGTGGAATGCAGCTGCTTCATTTCACGTCGTCATCATGTTGGTCTCATGTCACAGATGGCACCACGTCATCAGGAAATTAGACTGGTTGTTCACACATCGACATTATTTTCCCAGAATGAAATAAGAGCAGATACCAGCATCAACGCACCTTTGTTGTCTTAAATAGCGACGTGATAATTAGAAGACAAGTCCTTTTTTTCATTGATCTTGTGCATAGGATGTGTTGTGTTCTTCGATGAATACAGTTGAAGTAAATAACTACCCCTTCGGTTGTTTGTGCTGGCAGCACACCATTTATAGTTTTATTGTTAAATGACCTCCAGCAGTCAGGTGAGACACTATTAGTCTTTTCAGTAAGTCCCCAAAAATAACTTATGTTTACATCCAAGCGGCAGTGCTGTTGAGTGGCCGTAGTAATTATGATGGAAGGAAAGTGTTATAGAGCCATTAAGTCACTGAAAGGAAGTGATTTGGGTGGATGGATGGGTGAACACAACATCAGACTCTGACATGAGAGACTCTGTTCATTCCCTGACAGGATATAAACGTGAATGCGTATTTTAATCAGGACTGTACAATAACTTTGACTGCATTTGTATAATTATAACCATGTCAGTGTCTATGACTGTATGCCCCAGGGAACCCTAGTCAGGGACGCTTCCAGAAACTTAAAAAAAAAAATTATTATTATAACACAGACGAACAGAACAACATGAAACACAGGATACACTTATAAAAACGTTTACCCACCCTCACCACATAATACATAATCTCAAAACTGTGCCCCGGGTCCCACCAATGGCTGTAAAATTCACATGTGCTGCCGGTCCACTCATAATAGTATATGTGCACATTTTGCAGTCAAAATAGTTGAGCTTGATTTCAAATTCAGTTAATTTTGTTCCACTTATTCTTGTTTCCAGGTTTACATGTGACATTTTATAAGTTTTAAAACCATAGAGGTGGCAAGACGGGACTGAAAGTCATGGGGTGGCCCAATAACACCAAAAGAAATCAATGAATTTCATTAATTCTGTCATGCAGTTGTTGTATACAGGCTATAGTGTGAACATATACCAGTTAAGAAATCTCCTGCTGATATACCTTGGTTTCTTATCTTACAGTTTATGTCACTAATTATCTCATGTGCATAGATCAATACAGGTACAGGTAACATTTAGGATATTTGGATGAATGCTGGTCAAAACAGACCAGGAGAAGAGATGTTGCAGTTTATTTTGGTGAAAAAGATTCAGGTGTGGGAATCATAAACTAGGACTTTGTTAAAAATACATTAAAAACACATCCAGAGTTTGTTTATGATTTCAATATTAAAAATTCTGACGACATACGACGATAATTTATCAAACTACAGCAACTTATGATACAATAGAATGTGTTTTCATTGGTGCTCAACTAGCTGATGCCATATTGTGATGGTTACTTAATTGATTAGAAGTCACGTTCTGCAGCATATCCATCCACAATCCATATAATAATATCACTGCTGCAAATATGTTGCTGTGACACTGCAGAGATCTGCCTAAAAGAATAAATTAATATGACAGAAAAATGTTTAGACTTCAGTGAACCGATCGAACTTTTACAGTAGAATAATGTGAAGGTCAGCGAAGCTCAGGATACAACTGTGCTGACACAAATGATTTACCTGCAGCTGATAAACTGTGTGTGACAGCTCACCTGCTTGAAGTGAAGAAAAGTTCAGAGCGTTTTTATCATTAGATCCTGATCAATATGCTTATCTTCATCCTGATGCTGCAGGTATTTAATCAACTCAGAGGAAAGACTTCTACAAACAGACAGAAGCAACAAGCTGAACTTCAGCTCCTGTTAACACTTCGAGGTCCGTGTGTCACCTCCATCAACTAAAGGCACACAAATTATGTTTGTATTTGAGGGTAGGGACAAACAATTAATATGGTTGTTAGGGGTCTGTCTCTATGTGTAGCCCTGTGATAGGCTGGTGACCTGTCCAGGGTGTCCCCTGCCTTCGCCCGAGTTGGCTGGGATAGACTCCAGTCCCCCCTCGACCCTACAGAGGATTAAGCGGTGTATAGATAATGGATGGATGGATGGTTGTTGGGGTTTGAAAATTTATTGGACAGTATCAAAAGACAGGAAATGTGGCTGAAAATAAGGCATATCTATCCCTTTGCCACCCGACAACCGCAATAATTTTTTTCAGGTGTATTTTTTTTAAACAAACAAAACCTAAAACCATCAAAACAGTAAAAACACATGACATTCTACACAGTTGGGGCGTTAATAGAGAAGTAGTAGTGATAAAAGTCTGCGCTATCCGATTTCAGAACAGATTCAACTTGTGGCTGTGTTGGCATTATAGGCTGTTTGTTCATCTTATAATAGCAGCAAATCTACAGTATATTAAGCGTTGAGTGAATCGATTTTTTGGGGCAAATGTTGGAACGGAGCACCGTGTTATTTGGAAGAGTAAGAACGGTTTACAAAGTGGAAACCTGACAAAGAGTACTGCAATCAATGTTCACTAAAGTGGAAAAACGGTGAGGCGGGTCATCCAGTGAAGAACTAGATGAAATCGATTATTGTTGGCAGTGAGGCCCAGGAAATGTTTTTTTCTTTTACAGCAAAGAACTTTAAGTTATTGTTATATCTGAACTGTAATAACACATGCCCATTACAATTCATTTCAGTATATTTGCTGGTATCCGGTAAGCATAGATTTCAAGGCCAATAAACATTTAGACAATTTAAAACAAACACTCCAGAACCTCTCCAGTGGAGATCAAGTTTTGAACTGTGGCAACAGGTCCACATGGGGTTTTTCATATGCTAGAAGATACATACACATATACATTTGGGGCAGTGGTGGTCTAGTGGTTTGTGAAGTAAACTTGTAACTGGTGGGTCGCTGGTTTGAGTCTCTGGACTGGCAAGAGGTTGAGGTGGGAGAGTGAGAGTGACCGCTTGTCCCAGTCATCTCCACTGTGGGCCCTTGAGCAAGGCCCTTAACCCCTGACTGCTCCCCGGGCGCTGCACCACGGCAGCCCACTGCTCCTAGTATGTATAGTTAAGGTTAACTATGAATAGGATGGATCACATGCAGAGAAGGGATTTCCCCAAGGGGATCAATAAAGGTTAGATTATTATCATTATTATTATTATTATTATTATTATTATACATCATCAGCAAAACAGGCAGTCAACTCCATTGCTGAGCATTTCCACCTTGAAACTGCAGTCTATGAATGACAGTTTCAAAACTATGGATTCACACTTCCTGGGTTTCTGATGTAACAAACCTAAAGCACAAATTGTATTGCATTGCAGGATGGGACTTTCTGTGTTATTTTTCTTCCTCAGAATTAGTTTCTGGTTTGAAAATGTACGGCAAAACTACTGCAATTTTACAACTTTCCATTGTGTTACGCAGTTTTTCATAGGTGAGCGTGTGTGCCCGAGCTGCAGCGAGTCGGGAGAGGTCATTTTAAGAGAGAGGTGGGAACTTCGTAGATCTGCACATGTAGAGTAGAGCCCTGTGGAGGACTGGCTTCTTAATCCCACTATCACTCTATTTCTAACCATTATCCTCTGCTCTGCAATTAGCGTGTTCTTTTCTGCCTGCATCTACAAACATTACCACCTACACAAGGTAGCGTTCCATTGGTTTAGGTGTTTACTGCGTGGTAATAATAAAGAGATGCAAAGCTGTCAATTAATGGAGCAAAATGACAATTACATTCAGACAAATGAGTTATTCCAGTATAGTAAATACACTTTTAATATACTCCTTGACAGTAACTTGTTTAATATGTGCAGTACTTTATCTTCGAAGGAGAGCTGAGGAGATCTTAGCAGGTATCACCTCAGTCCAGATTTAAGTCTGCATTGCCACACTCACAAATACAAAGCCAATTTCTTTCCCATCTTTGTGAGTAACAGCTGGAAAATGTACCTGCATGTCAAAATCCCCTTGCTTTGCTTTTGTGTTGTAAAAACCCACTTTGGCCTGCTTTATTTGTTGACCCTAGTCTCCTGGTTGCTCCAAATCCCAGGACCCGCAATTTGTTTTTAGCAAAGCTAAAACCACCCACTCCCGTGAGATTTGTGTTGGGTCCCATAGGATCCCAAATCCCAGTGCAGACATCTAAAAGCCATGTTAAGGCAGGAAGGAGGGATTGTCATGTAAGAACTTTAATTTATCGATTTGTAGAGTGAGTTTTTAGGCCTTAGATCAATGTCCGAAGAAGATGTTTATGCTTAGATGACTGCCAACTAAATCCTTATATTTACCTTTCATACCGTCCTTTATTTCTTTTTCTTTTAAGTTGGGCTTTTGATTGATTCGATTGATTTCCTTTATTTATTACTCCTCTTAGAACTTAGAATTTTATTTATTGAGTTCCTTATTTATTCACTTAATTACATATTTTAGTCTCTTAATGTACAGTTTATTACTTCACTTTTTAATCATTTCTTATTCTGTTTTTATGGGTTTTTTTTAATCTCTATCTCTTTTTTAATAACAGATATTTTATTTCATTAATTTATTTGTGTTATTTCATTTCATTGCATCTCATCTGGTGTTTCCCATTACACGTGTTATAGAGAATAGCGTCTCCTCAGTGCCTCAATTGCTGTGTTCTAGAGTCCTTTATTTATAACATAACATTGGGGGTTAAGGCTTGTTTGTATGGTTTTATTGCATGTTTATTTCTATTATCTGCAAAGCACTTTGGATGAAAAGTACTATATAAATAAAGTCTGACTGATTGATTGAACTTGTGAGGTTTTTGCACCATCACTTCTAATACCACTAGACATAGTGCAGTAGTACTGACTGTATAATTAATAATATGTGCTTTCCTTTTTTATTAAGGTCTGGCAGGTGAAAATCAGTGTGTTTTGATAAATACAATATGTTTTCACTCAAACAGCATCATATGTAACTGATGAGGGCTGTTTTTAATGTTTCCATTTGGTTACGGTGATAGAATGTTGAGCTACTCAGTGTTAATCCCGGGAATTACACGTGTACAAATGCTTCACCTCTGACAGCACAGACGCTGGATTTTATTCACAAGAGCAAAAAAGAAAACGCTGACTTTTCCATTTTTATCCGACACACAGACACACTCAGCCAGGTTGCTGTTCTTGCCATGTGTGGTGAGGCGGGGGGGGGATGCGATGATATGGCTAATGAGGTGGAAAAAACTAATTTGGCCTCACTTGAGATAACCACACACACACACACACACACACACACATACACTTTATGTGGCACACTTCACATAGGAGATTGCGAGCCTTGCATGATTAGCCTTTATCACACACACACTCGTCTTAGGGGATGTCCAGGCTCAAAAGAACCAGTCAAGTGGAAAACAGATTCTGTTCAATTACACCACTGAGACATGAGAGAAAACACACCCCAAACACACACACACACACTCATACACACAATAACACACACATAGTCTACACACAAACAACACATACGCACTCGAGCACTGTGAAGCCCGAGGGTGATGATATATTCCAGTGTGTGCAGATAAAATATGCTTTTTAAAGGATTTGTACAAAATGTCCGAGGACAATAAACACAACATTGCATGGCCTGCTGTGGGACAACAACAAGACATTACCAAGGGAGATGAACTGTCTGTAAGCAAAACACTCCCACCTAGCATCTGTTCTACTTGCTTGTTTATTTTCTAGTGGAGTTTGTTTAAACATAATTTTCTGACTAATTAAAAAAAATCTGCACAACATAAATTTTAATTCTGTTTTACCCACATAGCACCAATTCACAACATAAGTCATCTCAGGGCACTTTGTAGGCTTAAGGTCAATGATTCCCTTTGAACAAGCACTTTGGTGACAGTGAGAAGAAACAAACTCCTCTTTAACCTCCGGCAGAACCAGGTCCAGGGAGGGCAGCCATCTGCCTCGACCAGATGGGGTGAGGGCAGACAGGAAACGATAGCAGAGGGAAACAGTGATGAATGAATATGAATATATGAAAATCTAACACTGTAGTTTACATGGAAAATTTAGTAAAGAAGGTTGTTTTTTACCTGTTGTTGTTTAGCAATAACACTTATTAGCTAACTACGAGCTAAACACTACTTTGGCATTGGCACATTGTTCAGGCAATAATTATGAATGTCTAATTAGCTCAAATTTAACATTTGTGATATTGTAAATTTTTTTACGCCTACAAAATTTCCTAGTTGGTGAAAGGAACTAGCCAAATGGCTACCCAGCTAGCACTGCTACTGCTACTGACGAAGTCCCTCAATGTAAATAGAGCTAAATGTATTGTTTGTAGGTGGTTTTAGCTACTTGCTAACACCGCCATGCTACATTTGTAAACAAAACTTGAACAAACGTGAAAAAGCTTTGGGACACTCCTCATGTGGAAAGGTAGCAAATCAAGTAGCATGCTGATTTACCTTGTAGGCTTTTTGCTGTACGAGCCATTCTTGGCAGGAAAAATGCATCCAGAGATATTTAATTTGAGTGTTTAGGTTACAGGATGATATTGATCTTCTCTTCAAAATACAAAATGGTTATGGAGAATACGTTGGATAGCAACGATCCCAGTCTGAAGCGTCAAACAGAAGCCTGTAAAGTTTACATCCAACGTATTGAATGTGCTTGAACGACATTGACTTGTACTGTCCCTTTAACACCAATATATTTGCTTAAAAACTTTCATTATTCAGTGACTCCATGGCTGTGAACGGTCAAAACACTCTGGAGTAGTAAAATACTCCAGCTATGCTTTTAAATCTCCACTAATCAGTCATCAGCACTAACGTGTCTCTACACCTCAAACAGTCCATCTAGGTCAGATAGACGGATACAGATACTGTGAGTTTACCTGGACGGAGCATTGCCAGTGAACCCAGCCCTAGTTCAGATTGGAAAGCAGACTCTGACATATAGGTTTTTTGGCAATCTATTGATTTTAAACAAAAACTGGGGTGCTGCTTTTTTATCTGCTTTTAAAATAATCAGACATTTACTGAAGTTTTCACATTTCAGTACATACATTATACATATTCTGTTTATTCATATCCTGTTTTTTTATGCACACATGGTACTATTTTTGATTCTCAGTTTCTTTGAGCCTGAAGCCTTGAGTATACTCCCTTGTGGATGCACGCATGGCATAGCTGCGGACACCACAGACACACAGTTTTGCTGTCATATCATTTTTCTAGTCTGCTGGAGTCCATGGCGAGGACTCCGTTGCATACATGGCCAGACAGTCATATCTGCGTATTTTGCACATGCACACTAAAGCCTTTGTAGCGGACTGTCTGGGCTCCATGTGGACGGGTCTGCATCAGTTGTCTTGGAGAAATCATAAAATCATCATCATGGAGACCCTTGTGGACAAGCCTTGATTATACTCCCTTGTGGACTCACACACGGACAGCTGTGGACACCATAACATGCATAGTAGTGGTTAATATACTACTTCCTGGTCCTCTTGGAATCGACTAGGAAGGAAGACTTCTGTTCCATACATGCGCAATCAGTCATATCTAATAATAATCTAACCTTTATTGATCCTCTTGGGGAAATTACTTCTCTGCATTTGAGCCATCCTATTCATAGTTAACCTTAACTATACATACTAGGAGCAGTGGGCTGCCGTGGTGCAGCGCCCGGGGAGCAGTCAGGGCTTAAGGTTCTTGCTCAAGGGCCTACAGTGGTGGTGACTGGGACAAGTGGTCACTCTCACTTTCCCACCTCAACCTCTTGCCAGTCCAGAGACTTAAACCGACAACCCGCCGGTTACAGGTTCGCTTCACAGACTGCCCCCATTAATATACGTATTCTGCACACAGACACTTCCAAGCATGCACACTATTGCCCTTGTAGTGTAGTCATGCACAAATGTTGGGCTGGATTTACAACATGTGGACATATAACACTGGCCTAACACTAGCCTTAATAATGTTTAGCTCAAGTGTCTTTGAGCATCACTGAACCCCAAACTGCTCCTCACGTTGGGTATTTGTGGGAAAGTCAACAACTGCTTCATAATGTTTAACTTATGAATCCAAAATATTCAATTAATCAAACAATCAAATGCTCATAGCTGGTCACGTAAGTAACATAATTCACTCATTGGTTTGCATTTAAAGACTTTTTTACATCCATACTTCCCTTTTATTGCACATCATCAAGGATTATCTCCAATTCAAACAAAACCAACAGTAACACCAGAGTGAGTTGTGCTGGTGTAAGCTGCTGAATAAACCTCTTCAATAAGCAATCCAGAGGTAATAAATAATTGTTGTTATTGCCTCAGGGCTCATATTTGATCATAGTGTCAAAGTAATTGATTGAACAGTTCTGTGGCCGTCATCCTCAGGTACTCAATACTCTTTTTAGCTTCCACATTAAGTGCTTGGTTGGCAAATTGATAATATGGAGCACGTGGTGGGTCTCCATATTCTGAATATTAGAATTCATTTTGCAATAGAGTTCATGTGTTTGTCAATACCCCACAGGGCAGGTGTGCAGTGTCTGTTGGCTCTTTCACTGACACTCAGCATCGGCGGCTCAGACACCTGAGGGAATATTCAGTGATCTGTGAAATGAAATGAGTCCCTTAGAAGTCCACTGAAAAAAGCATTTAATTACAACTGCAGTCTGCTACATCAGAGCACCATACTATATTTTTGGTGACGCACATGATAACGCCTGAGGTGAGAAGCAACTGAGTGCTTTGTCTTTTAAGGGATACATAATGATGGAGTTACTTTAACAGAAGAGTCAGCGTGATACTGATGATGACAATGGTGGTTTTAACGAGTTGTGATAGGTTGATGTAATCCTGTTTATATTATTTTGTGCTTCTCTTATAGGTTCTCTCAGAGGAAGAGTTCAGTCTGACTGGTATTGATACATTATACAGTCCCTCCAGGTGTTCGCGATGTTGCGATCGCAAAAATTAACGCAACTTCAACCAATCTCCGTGAATTCTGCGCGACCTTGCAATTTTGTCCAATCAGCGCGACTTTTCCGTAATTTTGGCCCGCCTCCCGTGCGTTCCACCAATCATAGCAGTCCCCAGCGCAAACGTGATGCACGTACGTCACCGGATTCACTTCCTTGTTTATGGTTTGAAATACAGATACCTATGCAACAAAAACTACTGCAAAACAATTCCCTGATGTTCTTCACGAGAGCGGAGGTAAACTGTTTTGCACCCTGTGGAATATTGAGGTGGAACACAAACGAAATTCATGGATTGACAAACATTTTTCTACCGCAGACATATTTGGAGAATGGGTGAAACCAGCGGACCACAGACCAGACAAATCACCATGACAGAAGCTGTTGCATCCAGATCTGTGGCCAGCACTAAAAGAATGAAGTAAGTTAGATTAATTAACTGACGTGACAAACTGTGAGCCTGTGTGTGTGAACACGTGTGTGCCAGGATGTGACATTA
Source organism: Dascyllus trimaculatus (assembly GCA_024666655.1). Classification (NCBI taxonomy): domain Eukaryota; kingdom Metazoa; phylum Chordata; class Actinopteri; family Pomacentridae; genus Dascyllus; species Dascyllus trimaculatus. The sequence continues at coordinate 7,935,583 of CM045455.1, read as the reverse complement.
ACTTTTTAAACTTTTAAAATTTTTAATGAATTATACAAAAAGAAAAAAAATGCAAGTTTTTGACAGTTTTTTACTGTCTCCCGCCATTTTATCGCAACAAATACGCTTAAAACATCGCAACTTTCATCGCAATTTATTTAGAAAAGCTGCCGCGAATTCAGGCATTTTAGGCTGCAAAAATCTTGAAAAACGACCGCGAAATCCTGGACCGATTATATGTTAAACATCCAGCTTTTTGCTTTCCAAACACTTGTGGGTCTCTTGTACAGCTGACTGTATTGATATTACCCATACCATTATTGTGGCCTTATTCCAGTTGGTATTTTTCAAGCTGTACCACAAGAAGATGACATCCCCACTCCTAATCCTTCCTACTATGAATGGCTCGATTGTTATTCCAATGGAGACATCAATGAGAACGGCACCAGAGATCTTTGAGTCACTTTTATAAGGGGGCAGGTCTGGTTTTTGGTTTGTGTCGTGGCATGTGTTTTAAGCCATGCCAGCAGCTTAGATTTAGGGATGGTATTGTCATTTTGGTCCACCATTATGATCCAGACTGAGATATTTCAGCAGCTACTGGATGAAATGCCAGAATATTTGGCATTCCTGGTCCTCAGAGGGTGAACCCTGCTGACTTTGGTAAACCCCTTTTTCCTCTTGAATCAGGTTGATGTTGGTGTCCAGAGGCTGACTAATCTGGTGAAAACTATCTCAACAACTACTGGATGAATTACATTGAAATTTGGTGCAGACATTCATGTCCCCTTCAGGATGAACTGGAATAATTTTGGTGACTGCTGCCACTTTGGTTCAGCAAATGTTAACATGCTAATATGCTAAACAAAGATGGTGACCATATTGTACATGATTACCATCAGTATATTAACAATGTCTGCATGAGCATGTTAGCATGCTAATGCATTTAGCCAGATGCAGCTTCATAGATTTACTGGCATGGTTTTGGACTGTTGAGACGAGCGTTACACTTTCCACATTTGCAAGCATTCAAGTGTCCACTAGGGTTTGAGTGACGAAAATTTCATCATCAGAGGGTGTGCATGCCTGTTTTTAGTGACGCTAAGCCATAAGGACACCAGCTATGCATGTGCAGAGTGCATGGATATATCGCTCATGTCATGGAACATATCCTCCGAGTGGATTAGAAAAACAGTAAGGACAGCTACATGTCGGGATGCACGCCAGCAAGGGAGTATAACCAGGCCTTTAGTATTGTTGACATGAATATTATGTTGGAAATTCTATCTTTGAAATGCAAAGTCAGCATTTTCCATCAAACATTTTCTATAGTAACATATCAGGAATATCTGCGGCCTCTGAACAGCCTTCATTTAACAAGCTGAGTCATGGTTCAGTGTTTTGAGGTTTATCTTTTCAAACTGTCTTATATCAATTTGGAAAAATCTATTTGAAATGAACGAGAGACATGACACTAACCTTTAAACTGACTGTGCAAGTTGAGCCTCCAGAGAGCAGACTGGTGACCAGTGTTTGGAAAGCCAGACTGACTTCACTGCTTATTATGAGGGGAATTTTCTGGAGGCTGCAGCAGCGACAGACTCAGCATCTTTTACCAGACGCCCAATAACCCACAGCCAGTTCTGCTGCCTTCATGTGCTGCCTGAAATATCCCACTTACCAGTGAGCAAACGATCCAGTAAATAGGCTTTAGTAGATGGGTCATATCAGAAGAACCCTGGAATGAATTGGCAAGTAGTGATCTGAACGCTGTGAGTGTGCTGATCTTCTGTGTGTTATACCAAAGATGAATGCAGTGTGAACATGTGATTTACTCACTATGTTTAGCCATCAACCATACAGTTTTATTAATAATTACTACTTGGGGTTTTTATTTTTGACAGACTGGCGACCTGTTCAGGGTGTCCCCTGCCTTCGCCCGAGTCGGCTGGGATAGGCTCCAGCCCCCCCCGCGACCCTAGTGAGGAATAAGCGGTGTATAGATAATGGATGGATGGTTTTTATTTTTATGTAGCTGCTACAAAAATGCTGCCACATACACCGATCAGCCACAGCATCATGACCACTGACAGGTGAAGTGAATAACATTGATCATATTGGTACTATGTGGTGTTCTGATGGTAAACCTTGGATTTTAACATCCGTGTTGATGAGACTTAGACACCCAAATAAACATTGTCCCACAACAAACACACTCCCTCATGCAAATAGAAATCCCAAATGTCACTGGCCTACCCCCGCAGGAAAATGCACCCCACCACATGGGAAAGACATCAACCAATCAGGAACATGTTGAGGAACATGACAATGGCCCAACATGTTGATTTGACCTCCAAACTTCCTACACCCCATTGTGATCAAGCATCAACAGGATGCAGTGGAACAAGTTTGATTGACAGAGGCCCCACTGCACAAGCCAGAGTACCCAAAGGATCCAGTGCCAACGTCCTGGTTCCAGACCCCATAGGACACCCTGAGAGGTCCTCTTGTCTATGCCCAATGGTTCAGAGCATTTTGGAGCACATAAGTCGGACCAACACAATATTAGACAGGTGGTCATAATCATTCCAGCTTTAACTGGGGCTTAAGTTTAGGATTTTAACATTTGGAACAGGTCATAGCTACACCTTGTTAACTGTAAATAAATGGCCCGGATGCACGGACATGATCTAGCTATTTTTTCTGCAAAGATGAAAATGTCTATTTTTGTATATCTGTGATCTTGTTGGTGGATTTTGCAGACTTTCCCTACTTCAGTGCGTCAAAAGTCCCATTTAAAGTCAGAGAATCCACTTTATTTCACAGGTTTAGTCTGTTGTTTCCATCACTGGTCCTCACTCAAAGGCGTGTTCAGATATGTTGAAAGACTAGGCTGAAGCTGGCATGAATAACGGATTACATTGATTAGTGCAATGATGGGAAACTGACTGTTATTTTTGTAAGTGAGTAATAGTTGGAATTACTTCTAAGTAGAAATACCAAACACTGGCTGGTAGCATCTCTGCTTTACTTCAATGCAAACTGAATATCTTTGGGTTATAAAATGCTGGTTGGACAAAAATATCAGTTTGAAGATACTATTTTGAAAATTTAAAAATGATGATGGACAGGAGATTATTCAACTATGAAAATAATTGCTTCCCCAGCTTTGAGTGAAAATATGTTTACCAAATCTTCAGAGATCATCAAAACAAACTACACTAAAACTCAAATATCCAAAAATGTGTAGGTTAACTTTGTCCTGCTAGACACCAACAGGACTAACACGACAGGTGGCAACCAGTGGGGTGTATTTAGGTGATTTGTCTTTTTAGAGGTACAACAGTTTAGTCTGCAGTCAGTTTATTGATTAGTCAATCAATAGGAAATCTTAATTAAATATGGACATACCTCACTGGTTCCAGCTTTTAAAAAGTGAATATTTTCTATTTTGCTTTTACTTCTGTTATCTTAAATTGCATATCTTTTTCAGTCTTTCATTCTTTTGACAGCTGCTCAGACAAAACAAGACGATTATCTATAGATTAATGAAGATGGTTCCTTTCAGTCCTGGTCTTTTTTATCTCTGCTACAATGGACAACTCGATCCTTCAGCAACAGAGCTGCAGACCAAAACAATCCCTCTATTAATCCCTTATTGATGTTTCTACTGGCTTATCTGAATGTAAATCAACTGCTAAGCCTTTATTAGGGGCAGTGGTGGCCCAGTGGCTTGTGAAGCAGACTTGTAACCGGTGGGTCGCTGGTTTGTGTCCCTGGACTGGCAAGAGGCTGAGTCACCACCAGTGTGGGCTACTAGCAAGGCCCTTAACCCCTGACTGCTCCCCGGGTGCCTCCGCGGCAGCCCACTGCTCCTAGTATGGATGGGTCAAATGCATTATAGTATTTAAATCTATTAATTGCTGGACTGGAGCTTCAGGTAATGATTATTTTCAGTATCTGTTATTTAATACTTAATTATTCAAATATTTATTTCACTAATCTTTATTCTGAAAAAAATATCTTGTTTTGCCTGATCAACCTTTAAATCCAGAGATAGTCGGTGTAGTATCGTGAGTGTAAGAGAAAGGTAACAAATCCTGTCAAGTGTGCATCTGGAAACACATAAATGGTGACGCCATCAGTGGATTTACAAAGCAGCTGCCACTTAGTTTTCTGCCTCTAAATGACTCAGAAATCATTCACGTCCTGGTAATCTGAATTTTGTTTGTAATGATGACTTTCCTCTAAATACCCTCAGCAAAACATCATTTACATGTTAAAAGCAAATTATAAAGGGTCACTAGCATGGCTGGATTCACCTCACTGTGGGGCCTGGGGCAAAAATTAGTTGTTGGGCCCCAATTTACCCCCAGTATACAATCAATTCCATTATTTCCTCGGAAACCAAACAGGAATCTGTCATCTGCCATCCACACCCCAACCTCTCCTGCTATCACTCCCCCTCATCCCAACCCCCAACCTAACCGGTCGAGGCAGATGGCCGCCTTCCCTGAACCTGGTTCTGTTGGAGGTTTCCCCCCCTCCCTATCCTAGGGTTTTTTTGGTTCCTTCCCACCGTTGCTGACTGCTTGCTCACAGGGAATCCAAATGCAACTTTGGATTGTTGGGTTTTCTGTTTTCTGTTCTTTCTACTATGTCAAGCACTATGTGATGACATGTGTTGTAAATATGCGCTATGTAAATAAAAGTGAATTTAACTAAATTGAATCCTAAAAGCAATTCATGGTTTCTACACGACCAATCTGGACTTTAAATCCGGTTCTATTCTCACTATACAGATAAGCATTCTGGGGAATTTAAAAACCTCCAGCTGTGTTTAGGCAACGCTGATGGAAAGCAATAAGAAAGCTCCATTCATGGTCCAGCAGTTATTAGTTCAATTATAACTGTTTTAGTGGTGTAACTGTACAGCTATTTCTCAAAACAAGCATCTGTTTTAAGCTGCATCTGCCTCCAGATTCCCAAATTCTGGGCTGAACGTGGATCATCCTGGACTTGGATAGAAGATGAAATTTAAATCTCATGTACTCTTGCAAACGCAGGCGTGTGGAAAGCATTAATAACTGGCCTGAAAGTCAAAATAACTGGTTGATGGATTCATTTGCTGATTGACAGAAAACCAATTGTGGGCATTTTTGATGACTCATTAATTGTCAACTGTGAATATTTTCTAATTTCCCAAGTAACTTATTTGAATTGTGGGCCCTTGGTCACTATTTTACATATCTATTAAATTTTTTTACTACTTTTCCCAGGATTTTTTGCCATTTTATACGCTAAAAGATAATAATTCTCAGTTGCAGTTTAATCCTGTGATGGTATAATGTGAGCTTGTCTGACATTTTTATTTAAAACAAAGATGTAATAATGATAAAAGACTAACAATATAACCTGAAACCTTTACAAGAGAAGGGCCACAAGATGGAGGATTGAGGGCCCTTCTTGTCTAGTGGTGCAAATCTCTTGGAAATGAACTAATGTGGAGCAAACCTGCCTTTAGGGCCCCTTTTACTGATTTATTTTTTCCTTTAATTTCCCTTTTTTTGGGGGGGTTTGCAAACTCTAAAAATCTATCATACCACACATATCTCGGTGTAGATGTGAACACTACATGTCACTTCCTTATAGAACACTTCGGTGCCAGCTGGGACAAAATGCTAACGATGACACAGTAAACACTCAGCACAAGAAGGGCGCAAATGGTGCATGAAATCCCAAATGTAGCGCCATATGCACATCTGTCTCCGTCCCCCAACCCCTTTCTGTGAACCCCCATAGGCTTAATAACTATTTACTTTGTGTTGTATTTATTTACTTGATTCATTTTTGTATTTTTTAAAAGCATAAATGCTTGCAAAAAATATAATGGTGATGGTGTAAATCACTCTTTTACGCACCGGTGCAGCTTCTTTCTCTCTGCGTAAAAATCTCTGTGACTTTATTTCTTTTTAATCCGCACATTTTCTCCAAGACAAGTGAGAAAGAGCCAATCTGGAGGCGTGACGGAGTTTTCGAGGGGGCTCAGTTCACTTAATACCGTGTGATCAACACGATTGGAGCAGTTATTGATCACATGGATGAAAACAGGCGCGTCACGAGGCCTGAGAAGACTGAAAAAGAAACATCACTCTCCTCCAAAAAGCAGAATATTGTGATTAATGTTGAATGAATTTCACAAAATTTTATTTTATCCCACGTATTCTGATATTTGCCGTTTTAAAAGGAGCCTCCACCTGTTTTTTTTGGCGCAGCACCAGGTGTGTGTCTGCAGCAGCTGGTTTAATGTTGCTGAAGGGGGATCTGTTGCAGAGGTTTTTTTTTTTTTTTTACTGTGCAGATAAAATCACATTTTATTCGAAACTGAATGTTTTTTTCTATTTTTTTAAACTCAGTTTTTGTTTTAATTTTATGGCCTGCCTGCTTTTTGTTTTAATAACCTTCCATCAAGCTGGTTTCTATCATTTCTGCAGAGCAATGCACCTGATAGTTGCTGCGTAAAAAGATGTTTTGGATAAGAAAAGGCAATTTAAATGATTGTTTTCATTGATGTTATTTTTATTTTATTTGCATACAGGCGCAGGATTTATTTTATCTAAGCTGCCAGATTCTTTGTGGGTGACTCTGACTTGTATTTTCTCATGCAAACACATGCGCTGTCCCCTAAACCTCCTACATGTCCGCTCTGCGCTCCTTAATCTCGGCGGCTCCTCTCCGTCCCATGCAGGCTGAACGCGCAGGGAGCCGCTGCATGGCCCCTCTCTAATGACAGATGATGAGTTTTTAGCATTGCTCAGTGAACTGGCCCCGGGGCCATTTGTCACAGGCTGTCCAGAAACAAGCCAAGCATGGAAATGAATTTGTTCATTCACATAAAACAGCCCGCAAGAGCGACAGCCTGCTTAACATGCACCACGGTAACAACGTCGCATCCAACCTTTCCTAAACACACCGGATCCCTCTCTCCTGCGTATAATTCAACTTTTTCCACTTTAAATTGCTGCTGTGCATCTTTTAAAAAATCCCCTTACCGGTCACTTTCTTTAAACTTGGCTCATCAGATAGTTGGTTTCATTATTTTAAATGCAGTTTTTGAAATAAAAAAGCAACATAAATGCCTGATTTAGCGTTTAATCTGTGCAGAACTTTGCTGAATATTAAACCCCCACATGCAGGAATATTCTCCATGCAGCTGCAGTTTAATAAAGCATGGCATTACCCCTCACCTTTGCAGTTTTAGGGAATACATCTTTGCGTTCTTCTCGTCCACCAGGTGAGATTTCTCCGAATTTGCAGCGTTATTATCCATTTATTCAGCCTGCGATGTTCAGTCTGAGAGGGAAAAAATAAAAATATGTAAAGGTGATTTTTGTAAAATTAAAAAAGAGAGAGATGAGGAGGCTGCAGGTGAGAATCGACAGGTCCTCAGATGTTCAGTCGACGCGGGGGAAAGTCCTCATTTCTGTGAGACTTAATTCCTTCATTGCGGCGCTGAGAGGCGGCAGCAGCAGCAGCAGGAGGAGGAAACCACATGCGGGGTTTCTGAGGGAGGTTTGCTTGTCTTTTTTTTTTTAAAGGTCGGAGCTGGTGTAGCCTCGGACATGGGAGCTGCAGCAGCGAGGATCAGACACGGAGCTGTGCGCACACTGCAGCTGCCGATGCTGGACTGAACACACAGTCCGGCTCCAGGGTGGAGGCTGACGGAGGACCAGAGGAGACAGCAGGACACCTCCAGCTGCTCCTCCTGATGGGGGCCAGCATCAGCACCAATCAATGGGCAGAGCAGCGTCAGCGTTAGGGAGCTCTGAAATACTTTTGCTCACTTGGATTATATCCAAAATGTGACAGAAATCATTTTAAACATGTGTGTAAAGATGTATATTTTAGAAAATATATACAGATGTGTGTCTAAAATATGCACAAACCTATATTTTTCAATTTTAATTCGACATTTCAAGGCCAACATTTCATTTTACATTAATTTCCATCAGTTTGATTCAAAGCTTTATGCAAAAATGCTTTTTACAGATTTATACACATAAAAGACAACAACAGATTTATGGCCTCCTGAAAGAATAAATATTTATGTTTGCATTAAAAGATAACAGTCCCACTTCAGTGTAGCCTCTAATAAGGATGTCAGTCCCATGTGTAGGCCTCAACAGATTGATGGAAATGTTTTTTTAAAATGTTTTAAACAGATGTAGAAATATACCTGCGAATATAAAAAAAATATTTAATGAAAAAAAAACAATAGAATCTCGTTTAATTAGACATTGCACATAAATATGACAAGTCATCACACGTAAATATACTGGTGTCAATCTAAAAAATAATCTTTAAGTGTTCTGGCTTTGTTGTTTTTGGCTTTTATGGATAACATGTAAAACTCTTGAGTCTGTTTTAAAATGATCCTTCACTCGTGGTTTCAGCTGGCCAAAGACAAAATGCAAACAAGTATGAAAGTTAATGAGATTTTAAAATCCACAGCTTTAGAAAAATAATAAATGTATTAAAATATGCAGTTTAACATTCAAAAATACATTTTGACACTATTTTTTTTTTGGTAATTTGGGGCTCTTAGTCTCTGATCCTTCATCCTGTCATTCATGAGTAACGCGCCAATGCTGCATTCAGGTACCAACGGGACAAAGTAAATCTGTTCCATCGTTATAAACCTACGTGATTGTATTTATTTTCTTTGTGAGGTAAAGTTACTTATTTAGTTATTAGTGAACAGTGTGCTTCTTTCACACGCTAGCATAAAAAAATTGATCTCACAGTTGTTTGCAACGTGCGAAGATCATTCATTCAATAAAATTTCCAAATAATTTCTTAAAAGTAAATAATCTACAAATTGTGTCATTACAACTACATTTTGAATGTATAAAAACTGATGCAAACAGTTCTTTTTGTAGAAATAAGAAAACTGAATAAGTATCCCTGGATTAATTTATCACTCACTCCACTCAGGCAATTAATCCATCAAAAATAAAATTTTGTCATCAATCAAAAACACAAGTAGACCCCATTTTGGGTTCTCTGTGTGTTATTCAAGTGAACTGAACCTTGCAAACCCCAGTGTTTTAAGGTCCTAAAACAAGTCTGTTCTCCTTTTAAGGATGTTTATTTTATATGTTATCCTATTTAACATAATGAACTGGTGAAGTCAAATTACACCTTTGTAGTAACCAAAGGAAGTGACTAAAATGTTTGCAAATATTACTGTTGTGAAGCTTGGCACACTCTCTAACAAAAGGACCAAAATAATGGCTGATATTAAAATCTGTTGAAGCGTATTTATTTATTTTTTCCTGTTTTCCTTTTGTGTTATTTAAGTCAACGTGTACCATGTCTTTCATATTTGTGATTTTTCCCGATTACTTGAACACACCATGATTCTCCGTCTGATGACGTCATGACGCTGTCAGTGTTTGGTTTCCGCGCCACGCCGAGCCGAGCCGACATGGCAACAACAAGCAGCGACAGTAAACCGGAGGAGCAGCTGACAGATGAGGGGATGGAGGCGGACAGGTCCATGTCCAGGTCTGACAGGTAAAACACCACAAGGACGGACATTAGTGTCGCGGCTCGGAGCTCTGAGGAGGAAAATCGCTGCAGCGGAACCGGCTCCCGTTAGCTAACTGTTAGCTGGCTAGCTCCCACACAGTCAGACCCACGCATTGTGTTAGCGTGGCTGCAGAGAACAAAAGCGACACAGAAAGACGAGGAAAAATCAAATGGCATCGAAATAGCAACAGAGTCACTGTGGCTAAGTCATAAAACATGTGTCAGAGGCGTTGTTTGCAATGTTAGCTCCTGCTAAGTCAAAGCTAGGTGCACCCCTTCGTGTCCATCGGCGGCTTTTCTATTCGCTCTATTCTGTTTTGCAGAACACGCCAGACTTCTGCTAAATTTTGGCGATTTATGCTCGGTCTCCTGTTCACAAAAGCTTAGACTTCACATAATGTGATTTGGCAGCGTTTCAGTGTGTCCCGGAAAATTCGGCTTAATTATCCTCTCAATTATAAGCGGTAATTGGCCTCAGTCTGTTTGTATTAAGTGCCTTGTTCTGATTAAGGAGGGCAGTTAACCACAGGGGGCCTGGATAATTAACGCTAGTTCCGACAGACCATTGGATGTAATGTCCTGTTCATCATGCCAGGAGCTAATGCTGCTTCGTGGCTATCTTTCCCCATATTCATAACACGTAGCAGTGGGGATGTGCAGGAGGATCAGGTGTCACTGTGGCAGCCATGCTGAGCTGGCTGTGTGGATCAGGATGTCCTGTGGCTGGGTGTGCCTGCATCTCTGTGATTGTTACAGTCGTGCATTTCCTTACTGGGATTATACTGAAGTAGAGGAACAAAAACAAGTAGGACTCAGCTGGTATTGTGAGTGGGATGACCTCTAATATGTGCCCTAAGGCCCCTTGAAAACCAGTCCTAACTAATGGAAAGTGTAGACCAAAGAAGCATCAGCTATTGGCCTGGGAAGAGCAGGCAAGCATCACCCAGCTCATAAAGACTTTTCCTGCTTTGTTCTACAAATACTAAATAAATATAAGCACTAATTTGTTACTTAGAAATGCAAAAACAGCACATTATTTTAAATAAGATTTAGAAAAGGTGTTGTCCATTATATAATAATACAATAATAAACTTTATTTATATGGTATAGTTACAAAGCACTACAAAGACTAGATCATATTAATAAAATGAGGGGAAAATAAACAAAGATTGTAAAAGGAGATCATAAAGCAGAGAGGAAACGAAAGCGGGATCATAAAACACAACTATTTATCATACATTCATGAAGGCCTTTCAATAGAAGAGTGTTTTAAGAAGAGATTTAAAAGACACTAAAGATGTCGTCCGCCTGATCTCAATCAACAAACTGCTCCACTGTCTGGATTCAGACATGGCAAAGGCCCAGTCACCCTTGTTCACCAGCCGAGCCCTACTTACCGATCGAAGAGAGCACCCGGGGACACAAGGGGTTAAAAGGTCCTGAATGTAATTTGGTGCAAGGCCACTTAATGCTTTAATAATATCAATGTGGAATTGTACAGGTAGCCAGTGTAAATTGACAAGTACCAGAGTGATGTGATCATGTTCCTGCTGTGATCCAGGCTGCAGCGCTTTGAATGGAATTGGTGAAGGAAGCTCTGACTGGCGCTGGTGTAAAGTGTGTTGCACGAATAAAGGCAAGGGAAAAATAAATGCATGTATCCGTATGCTTGCAAATCAGTGGCAGAGCGAAACAACAAACAAATTTGGAGGTTTGTGTCAGCTGAAGGAAGCACGACTGAACTTCTGAACGGCTCTTTACTTGGATTAAAAAGAGTAGATGGCCAAATATTTTTATTCAAGGAACCGAGCTGACCGTGGAGCATGCTGGTAGAGGTGCTGGGACCAGTGAAATCTACATATTTAGACTTCTTGTTACTGAATTTAATACAGTTTTGGAACAGCCAGCATTTTACATTGTTCAGGCCGGCATATAGATTGTCCAGGCTGCCGGGGTTGTCGGTTTAAAGGGCCACATATAGCAGCATGTCATCTGATTAACTGTGGTAGAAGGTACTATGGTTCTGGAAGGATTTATGACTTAAAAACAAGCACAGACAAGTTTATATTTACATTGCATTACATTTGTCTAAAGGACTAAACAACCAGAAGTGTAATTAATCACCTACCTGCTCTGTTATCTGGGCTGCATCTGTTTAATTACCCCTAGTTTACCCTGCAGCAAGCTTAGAATTTGAATTATTTCCCTGCAGAATAGTTACTCTGCAGGACTCGGCATTTCAGACAGTCGGTACCATCTCAGGCTATCCACACATACCTCGGGCAGCCAAGTGATGACAGCCTTACTCATGTGAATGGTGGCCCCACTCTGCGTCTGTCACGCTGCGTCCAGGGCAGCGGTGTGATTTCCTGGGGAGGGCTGGCAAGTTCCCCCTCCCTCCCCCTCAACCGCACCGACAGCAGAGACGTTCACTGTGGAGAAGAGAGTTCAGGGAGAGACACCAGAGTGAATGGACTTTCTCTTCTCTCTCTGCAGGACAGCAGCGTATCTGCAGGTCCCTATAAGAGTAAAAATACTTAAATAAACATATTTACGCTAATTTTAAAAATGTTAGAGGCCTTACTAATGTTTCTTTTCTGACTATTTATAGCTTCGCGGCTATTTTTGGCCAGAAAAAGGCTGATTTTCACAGCATCAGCTTTGTAAGTGCAGAATTAAACCTGCAGATACGTTGCAGTGAGTAAAATGCCTGTATTGGAGCAGCAGCAGGGGGTCAACTATGAGCTAAGAAGGCATCTCTGATGGCAGCAAGCTTATATACAAAAATAAACAAGTGAACACACAGGCAGCCAGTAATAGGAACTAAGTCAGATCCATTCTACAGTAAAGTCAATATTATCAGTATTATTTAGGCTGATGATCATTATTCAGTGGCATGTTTGTTAGCTGATTTTTCATTTAAGGATTTTTATGTGGAGTTGAAACAGGTAATGTTGGCTTGGCTCGAGCTAAAAATAACTGTGTTGTACATCCCAGTTGGTATTTTGGTTTTCACAACTGACCAAAGTCGACACTAGTGTATCAAATCAAATGGTTCCTGATCATAGGTAAACTGTACGACCAGTGACAGACTTAAACTGAGATACGCTGAAGATTATTGAGCTAAACGTGTATAAAAGAATCAGTTTGCTCCTGGTTAACCTTCCTGTCTTTAACCCCAGTGGGAGTGGGGATGACTCCTTGGACAGCCTTTCGAGTCGTGTCCACCGTTGTCCTTTGACCCCGTCACTGTCGCCGCGGAAACGGACCACGAGCCAGTCTAAGACGGAGCCTCCGCTGCTGAGGACCAATAAACGGACCATATACACCGCGGGCAGACCGCCTTGGTACAACGTCACCGGGACCACCTTCAAAGAGGCCTTCGTCATTGGTGAGAGAACAGAAAACATCCGTCTTCTGCTGTGTAGCGAGACTCAACAAAATCTTGGACCATTGTGATTAATATATTGTTGAGTATCCTATCTCCTTTTGTGTATTTCCTACACCACAAGCTGACTCCTTCATATAACTTGTATTATCTGCAGGAATCTAAGTCTCATGTAAAGGTCTGAACTAGAGAAAGTCCACCAGATCAGAGACACAACAACTGTTGGATGTATTGCAGTGAAATCTGGACGTTTTTATCCCCCTCAGGATAAATTGTAAGACATTTGCTTTTAAGTTAGCAGCGTCGCCTCACAGCTAGAAGATCCCCGGTTCGCGTCCCGATTAGGACGCCTGGGATCTTTCTGTGTGGAGTTTGCATGTTCTCCCTGTGCAGCGTGGGTTTTCACCGGGTACTCCAGCTTCCTCCCACAGTCCAAAAACGTGCTGAGGTTAATTGATTATTCTAAATTGTCCGTAGGTGTGAATGAGAGTGTGCTTGTTTGTCTCTATGTGTAGCCCTGTGATAGAGTAGTGACCTGTCCAGGGTGTCTCCTGTCTTCGCCCGAGTCGACTGGGATAGGCTCCAGTCCCCCCGCGACCCTACAGAGGATTAAGCGGTGTGTAGATGATGGATGGATGGATGGATTTGCTTTTAACTTTCGCTATGTCAATATCATCAGGTCAAGTTCTAAAAAACCCTTTGGTTTGTGATCAGATATCTGCAAGGCTAATACCATTTCCATCCGCCTTTACCTGTAGTCTGTGTGTCTTTATATTCGAATGTTAGCATGCTACCAACTGCAAAAAAGGTGGAATGTACTAAGCATTATGACGAGAAAAAAAAATCATTTTAGTGATGTCATTGTGAGCATCTTAGCATGCTGGCATTAGAATTTAGGGCAACACAGAGCTCCACTCAACTGTAGCCACTCACAGAGCTGCTACCAAGGCTTTGGACAGCGTTTAGACCAACCTTAGTTTCTGCATCCAGGTGTGCTGACAGATTCAAACTCTGGAAGTGGACAGCAGACAGGCATGCGTCTGTATCCATGCTTTAAGAAACTGCAACACTCTGCCAGATAGACGGCCACATAACCCCTCATGTCGAAGACTGAAAAAAACCTGTGGATGTTTCTGAAAGGCTCGCTGTGTCTTTGCACTTCTTACAGTATACAGCAGTTAGTTACAGATTTGTCAGTGAATATTCCTGAGTTGTGTGGAGCACAGAGGGTGGACATAGCACAGGATTTGGCAGCGTTGAAGGAAAGCATGTACAAATTCAATTACAGCTCCTTCAATGAGGAATTACAGGCGTGGATGGCTGGGAATCTCCATGTACAGTTTCACCTCATGACAAGCATTTGTTCGAGCACCATTTGTTTTCCTGGCATAGTCAAGTCAAGTGGACCCTAGCGGACCTTCACGTGCATGGAAAGTCTAACCAGTTCAAGCCAATTCATGCTTTCCTCATTAACGAGAGTCTACTTCATTTTTGTTATTTGACCAAGTTTGTTGGAGTTTGTGCAGACCCCTCTCCAGACGTCCAACTGCAGCCCAAGATTTGTGTTTATGCAGCGACTAAACTCCAGGGGTGGGGATGCACATGCTCTTCAGTACTGTGCCAGCGTGTAATACGTGGATGTCAACAGACTGCACAGATATGGGAGGGAGCCCTCTCAGTGGAATATAATCAAGTGTAATACCAACAAATACGTGTTAATCATGTCTATGTTTGTCCACATTTGAGTGTCATCAAGACTTCAGCTTTGTTGCTTGATGAAAGACTAAATATATCATTTGATTGTCAAAATTAGCGAAAATGGTAAAATTAGAGATGGTAAGTAGCATTGAAGTATTATAGCAGTTAGTGTTAGCATTAGCATGTAGCATTTGCACTAAGTAAATGGTAGCACTGGCGTTGGTCACTACCTGAATCATCTCCTAAACGGGCCTGGGTCAGTTGAATGTGGCAGTGCTGGTTCAATTAGCAGTTAGCATTAGCATTTAGCAGCTAGTTGAATAGTTGCATCAGCATTTGTCACCACCTGGATCATCTCCTAAAAGGGCCTGGGTCAGTTGAATGTGGCAGTGCTGGTTCAATTAGCAGTTAGCATTAGCATTTAGCAGCTAGTTGAATAGTAGCATCAGCATTGGTCACCACCTGGAGCATCTCCTAAACGGGCCTGGGTCAGTTGAACGTGACAGTGCTGGTTGGATTGTGTAGGAGCAGTGTGAACTGGCACTAGGGGGGTGACTCTGGGACGCCAGAGTTCACCTCCTAGCCTCCTGGAGGTGTTGTGGGACTAAGTAGGTGAAACACCGTTGAAGGGAGGTTTCCACCTGATGACCCCCAGAGACGTGTTAGGAATCACTGCTCACTGGTAGATATAGAGACAGATTAGGGATCCTAGGTCCTACATTGAGGATGAATCCTTTCTGTTTGAGCACAAGTGTCTTGTGTTTACATAAACTAATGATGAACTAAAAAAAAGTGGATTCTGCCATTTTGGGTTTCAGTTGTGTGTATTTGCCCAGTCAGGGATCTTAGAGGGTCACGATGGCTTCACTATGTCCACCTTTACAGCGGGCTGCCATCTTGCTGATCAGCACAGTAAAATATCCGCCTCAGGATGAGTCCCAGCAGCAGTAAAATGAACCGTGACACAGAGAGACTAAGTGTGTGTGTGTGTGTTTCGCGGAGCCAATGTTGCGTGGGTAAACACATCAGATTGGCGTGAGCGGGGATACGTGGAAGGAGAGGTGGACATTATCTTTAGTCTGCAATCTGTTATTGTCAATGGGCCGCAGTGACCGGTTACAATTTCACACTCGGCTGTACTGTGGCCCCGGTTTAAAAGACCGGACTGTGTTACTTAAGGGAGCTGGACAGAGCATGGCCTGAAAGGAAAAAGCAACCTGCCTTAAAGGTCAGTGTGAGGTGGATTGAGGAGAACACTGATGAAGGGATAATGATGAGGAATATAAGGGGTAAATGAGAAGCTTAAAGGGGATATATATGCTGGGATAGCACGAACAGGTGGACAAATGCATGAATAGAAAAAGGAGGGAAATGCAGGGGAGGTGATGACAGAGAAAAATATTGTAAAGCCTCATAGATACCAGAGGTGGCTGCTATCTCCACAGTCTGGTTTTATTGCTAATAGCAAAGGCAGTTTTATCTGTTGTAACAGGACGTCTCAGTGGCCAACCTTTGCTGCTGGGTGATGCACTCAAAATTTGTCGTCTGTGCTGAATCTATAGGAACTTGGTAAATAGGCTTTTTTTTTTTCCTTTTATTACATGAATGTACGAGTCAGAACTAGTATTTCCATAAGAGCTATAATCATGCACAGAAATAAGCAGCACTGCAGTGTCTTTTACTTAGTCTCCCAGTCAGCGGTTTTGACCTTGATGGGTCTTATCGGAGCACAAAAGCCCATTCCAACACTTCACAGCGAGTTGTTTATACCGCAGAAGTACCTCCGTAGGCTATTTCTCTTTCTGCACACTCACACGCGTGCACACACCCACAAACGCGCAGCCTTTCACAGCAAATGCTTCCCGCTTTTCACCTCCTTGCCAGCCAGCATGTTGTTCTGGCCCAGTTCCCGGTGTGGCTGTCCTGAAGGATTATTGTTGTGGTCTTGAACCTGGGAGGGCCGAGGCAGGGCTCCAGACTAACTTTTTTTGTCATTTTGCCCCTCACCACTGCACTTATTATGACACTTCCAAATAATTGCAGGAAGAGGATTGTGAGCAAGAAAGAATTTTTATCATATCTTGTCGGTTGTAAAGGTCAGTTCCTCTCTTCTGCGTCTGTATGTCTACATGGATACACGTGACGTAAATTTCTTCATGTACCCAACTGTGTTCGGGTCTCTGCAGACCCCTCTATGGACGTCCAAGTTCAGACCACACCGACTGTCTGCACTGCAAGCGTGTTATTTGCACATACACCAAGAAAACAAATAGTGCTTCAAAGAAATGCTTGATATTAGGAGACACCACGCAACATTGGCTCCGCGAAACACACACACACACACACACACACACTCTTAGTCTCTCTATGTCATGGTTCATTTTACTGCTGCTGGGACTCATCCTGAGGCGGATATTTTACTGTGCTGATCAGCAAGATGGCAGCCCGCTGTAAAGGTGGACACAGTGAAGCCATCGTGACCCTTTAAGATCCCTGACTGGGCAAAAACACACAAATGAAACCCAAAATGGCAGAATACACTTTTTTTTTAGTTCATCATTAGTTTATGTAAACACAAGACGCTTGTGCTCAAACAGAAAGGATTCATACTCAATGAAGGACCTAGGACCCCTAATCTGTCTCTATACCTACCAGTGAGCAGTGATTCCTAACACGTCTCTGGGGGTCATCAGGTGGAAACCTCCCTTCAAAGGTGTTTCACCTACTTAGTCCTGTGACACCTCCAGGAGGCTAAGAGGTGAACTCTGGGGTCCCAGAGTCACCCCCCTAGTGCCAGTTCACACTGTTCCTACACAATCCAACCAGCACTGCCACGTTAAACTGACCCAGGTCCGTTTAGGTGATGCTCCAGGTAGTGACCAATGCCGATGCTACATTTAGCTAATTGCTTAATGCTAATTGCTAATTCAACCAGCACTTCCACGTTCAGCTGACCCAGACCCGTGTAGGAGATGATTCAGGTAGTGACCAATGCCAGTGCTACCATTTACCTAGTGCAAATGCTACATGCTAATGCTAACTGCTATAATACTTCAGTGCTACTTACCATCTCACCACCCACAAGGAGACTATACAGTCGAATTCGCCTATAATGCTAGTGCTAACTGCTAAATGCCAATGCTAACTCAACAAATACTGTAATCGGAGATGTTGCTGCTGGTGTTTGGGCGTGCTTTTCTTTGTAGCTTCTCGTTTACATCGATGGTGCCCAAACGCAGTGCGAAGTTCTAAATTCTCCAGAAATCCTGTGCTGTATTTGCCTACTGTGCTTCAGTAGGCCTTGGGAATATTGACACGGTGCTGCAGTGCAACCTGTAACTAGCTGCTATATTTTGTAAAAAGTACAAAGTCGCAGGCATTTCAGAAACATCTACAGGAGCCCCGGTAGTTTTCTGTGTTTGATATAAAGGGTAATGTTTAGCAGACCGATGCGTACCTATCATGGTATTAATCACAGAGTGTCTGCTGTCAGCATTCAAGGTCCAGTTTGATTTATGTTTATTTTAGGCTTTTATTGAGCCACTTCTCACTAACTGATAAATCAAAAGAACAATTGGCAGCTGGACATTTGAAGGAAGTAATCATTAGTTACAGTTCAAGTCAGGTTTATTCTTTAAGATGTTCACATGCATTTTTTTTAAATGTGATTAAAATAATGCTATACGACCTGAAAAACACAAAGAATTATGCTTCTTTAAAAGATGTTCAGAAACATCTCTCCAGGCCTACATAGAGAAGGTTGTTATGGATAACTGTTGATCACACCTTACAAATCTCATTGATGCTTTGTGTCGACCATTTCAAACGTCGCGCTTCATGTTTAAGTTATTTAACTACGATCGGATTTGAAAAGGAGGTGAAAAAACAAATGTAAAGGCACCACATGCAAGGATAAGAGAAACTGCTGCATAAACACACCCCAGGAAGAAGTGTAATTCCTGCTTTGGAGCAATAACGAAAGAAAAAAACATTACATGCACAGAGAGAAAATTAGGCTGTCTGTCCACAATCTACAAATGCTGCGTGTGCATATGGGAATCCATTAAAATGGTGACAGAGCTGAAGTGGTTCCACTGCTCGATCGGCTGCAGTGCTGCAGCAGAAATGACAAGACTGACGGCTGCAGGTGTGTGGTGGATATGCAGAGGCACTTTTTTCCTATTTACGCCAGGAAGGTTTCTGAGTTCTGGCTGTCGGAGACAACCAGCCTACGTATCGTGATCTGCACAGTGTCTGCTTTCTCTTTGTGTCAATACAGAAGCAATGTGGGGAGGGATACGAAACTACAGCTACCCCTGCAAAATATAGTACAATGTATTTGCACTGCTGTAACGAATAAAAGTGTCCTGGATGAAGGTGTGCTTGAGTTTCAATGCCTAAAGATGTCCTCCCTTTTCTATGCTCACTAGAAGTCAATGAAGTTGAGCCAGAAATCTCCACTGTGTCAAATCATGAAAAGTGGCATTCGTGTACTTCATCAAGATTGCCACCTTCTTGATTCCTCTTGTAACGGGAAATATCTAATTAAAGCTGCAAGCAGCGTCGGACGGGGCCCTTGCTCCTCACCGCACTGCTCTCCACACGACCTTGTCTAGGGGGCGCCGTAGAGCCGATTGGAATTTTGACCGTGCAAATCTATTGGTCTTGGGATACTATATGTATGCACCAAATTTCATGTTTGTAGGATAAAGCAGTGATTTTATATGAGTATTTGAATATTTGTGGGGGGCGCTGTGGAGCCGTTTGACCACGTCCACTCCTGAATTGTATATTGAACGTTAGGTTTTGAGATTAATGAGCATTTTTGTGGATTTGGTGATTTTACGTGGATCCCTTCACCTCCAAAACTCATTTCGTTCAACATGGTGAATTTGCTCAAAATGGCCGCCATACCACGCCCACACCGTGTGACGCAGCCACGAGATTTTAATAACTTTTCATCCTGGATGGGTCTAGATACCACACAGCGAATTTGGTGAAGATCGGACAAAAATCCTGGGAGGAGTTCGTTAAATTCCAATGCCTGTGCACCACGTGCTGTAGGGGGCGCTGTTGAGCTTTTTTGACATTTTAAAAGCAGGAATATTTTTGTCTCGGGCTACTGTACCTGTGTACCAAATTTCATGAGTTTACGTGAAACTAGCCGTATTAACTCCACTAAAGCCCAATTTTCTAGATGCTATTGAGTCATTTTGCCATTCATATGTGTAATTCCCCCAAAATATCAAATTTTTCGCCAGTCCTGATGTGTGTGCCAAATTTGGGGAGTTTTTGAGCATGTTTAGGGGGTCAAATTGGGGTTCAAAGTGGCGTAAGAAAAAGAAACCGCCAAACACTACAGGAACAATAGGGTCCTGCACACTGTAGTGCTCGGGCCCTAATAATACCTTGATAGAACAGACATATGGCGGTGCTAGCTCTTTGAATTAGAGTGGAAATTAGTCACCTGACAACAGATTGATCATGTTTCAACCAAATATACCGGCCTTCTGCTTCCTTTCAGCTTTATCTTTGCGTTATGGAGTGTTGATGACTCAAAATTAGACCAAATGGTAAATAAAAGCGGTTAACTGTGCTGTGGTTCTCTCTGTTATGCTCTAGGTCTGTGTGGAGGAAGTGCCTCTGGGAAAACCACAGTAGCCAATAAGATAATCGAGGCGCTGGATGTTCCCTGGGTGGTTCTGCTGTCGATGGACTCTTTCTACAAGGTACAAGATCTATCTGAGAGCACTCGCTGTTCAAATGTAAATCAGAGCTTTGATTAATAGGACCTTAGTGCTAATGATTACACACCAGCAGCTTTACTCCTTTGTGATTATGGCACTGTTTTGTTTCTCATACAGGATTTTCAGTCCAGTATTTCATAGAAGTTAATTAGCTTTTGATCTGAAAACAACGGACCAGTGTAAATTAAATACTAAAGTGAACTCAATCAAACATCCACTCCGTCCCTCCCTGTTGCTGATATCAGCGTAATTCATTGAAGTAAAAGCCTCAGACCGATAACCGATGGAACACAGTAGTTTATATCAATTATACGCCTCACTCCTCTGAGACCAGAAATCAATGACTTCTCAGATCCCTCTTCTCCCTGAAAGAGTCAGTCATGTCTGTGTGTCTCTATGGATTTGCTCCTAGTTGTTGTCGTCTTTGTTAATTGAACAGTAATGAGTAAAGTAAGTGGGGAGAGCTAATTCTTAAAGGAAAACTCCATATGGATGGTTTGGTTGTTGGACTATGTACATTTCTTTCTGATGTTATGTGCTGAACCACCAACTAAAAGTGTAGCTTTGGATTAAAGATGTATCAAATGCATATATACCTATAGAAGTAACATAGGGACACCTATTGATGTACAGTGATCCCTCGTCTATCGTGGGGGTTAGGTTCCAGGACCCCCTGCGATAGACGAAAATCTGCGAAGTAGCGACCTTATATTTATTTTATTATTTATGTATATATATATTACGGCTTTATAAACCCTCCCCATACTGTTATTAACCTTTCCAACACTCTTATAAACGCTTTCTACTCTCTTAAACCAATGTAATTTTAACAACATATAAAGTTCTATATGGGTACAGCTGCGTAGCTTCTCCCTTCCTTTAGCATGTTGAGGAGTTCCACCTTTTCTGCGATGGTAAACATCTCCCTCTGGCGCTTGGGTTCGGTGCCAGAAGCCTTAATAGGTGCAGAACGTTTAATCGACATCGTAGGCCTTGAAATAAATTCAAATTTTTGCCGAAAATTTCAGCGATCAGACGTTGATGTGAAATGTGGAAGGATGCTAAACGCATGCTATACGTTGGAGGAGGAGACTGATGCTACGGTCGCTGAGCCAATCAGCGCCCAGGATACAGAACACAGTGCTCTGGTTGATGTAGTAACTGTATACAATTTAAAAATCCGCGATACAGTGAGACCGCGAAAAGTGAACCCCGATGTGGCGAGGGACGACTGTAATAAAGATAAATGGAAGAGCATGTTTTTGATAGCACCACCATTATTCTGAGCACAGAACCTTTCAGTCTGATCTGTTCTGCCTCCTTTAAATTTAATTTAACAGTTGAGGTGGTGCACATTTTTTTTCTTTTAAAGGTTAAATACATCATTATGGAATTTGTGCATTCAGTATATAACAATAAAGGGCGTCAGGACCCGTGTAACAGAAAGTCTGGCAGTGGATTTAAGGCTGGTAGCTCAGAATTATCCCATCTTGAGAACTTGTAAAGAATTTCAAAAGGCATAAAGTTGTATGTCCATGTAGATAGTATTATATAGATTTTTATGAACACAGTGACTGAACTGTAGTGCACATATCAGTGTAACAGTGGGAACACAGATTAACCTAGTTTACATCTCATTAGCTGCTCGTTACAGAAAAAACAAGGTTTAATTCTGAAGTGTATTACATAGCATCTTTTCACAACTTACTCACCTAAACAACTTTGGACAGCACTGAGAGAGATTTTTACTGTCAAATGTGTTAATAATAATGGTCACCTGAACCATTACTGCTGCACCAAGGGTTTCAGTCAACTAACAGATGCTTTACATTGCAGTAGTTCTACATTCTACATGGCCTTTAAAATCCGGGCTGGTCTGAGGCACCTGGGAACCTGAGACCGCCTGTAACTGAAGTGGCATCAGTTGTTTAAAAGTGTTGTTTGTGTTTTCTTTGTGTCTCAGGTGTTGAATAAAGAAGAGCAGGAGTTGGCTGCTAAAAACGAGTACAACTTTGATCACCCCGATGCCTTCGACTTTGAGCTGCTGGTCACCGTCCTCAGAAAGCTGAAGAAAGGAAAAAGCATCAAAGTGCCGGTGTATGACTTCACCTCCCACTGCAGACGCAAAGAATGGGTGAGAACCTGTCATTAACTCGACCAGCCCTGTGGACTGTTGCTCTACTTAAGGTGGGATTTATTTTTCTAGGAACGTACAGTATTTAGGCGGCTTTCCACTGCAGGAACCCAGAGCAGGTGTGAGGTGGTACGAATGTTTACAGGAACAGCCCTGTAATCAGCATTACAGGCTTTGTGTTTCCATTGTGATGTAGGATCCAATAGCTTCCACCGTGACGTCAAGTCTGAGCGCACCAAAACAATAACAAAAAGTAGTAACGGATGTAAGTTCAGTTCTATGAGCAAGTAGAAAATAGAACAATAGAGGTTTGTTGTGTTAGCCTACATGGTGAACTTTACACAGTTAATGTCAATGTTACCAACAGATTAAGCCCCTGCTACTGATCAGAAAGTCCGAGGATCGAACCCCAACTGCGGCCACTGTTGGGCCCCTGAGCAAGGCCCTTAACCCCTGACTACTCCCCGGGCGCTGCAACGTGGCAGCCCACTGCTCCTAGTATGTATAGTTAAGGTTAACTATGAATAGGATGGGCTAAATGCAGAGAAGGAATTTCCCCAAGGGGATGAATAAAGTATAGATTAAGATTATGAGAAGACATTGAGAGGGTAGAAAAAGAGGTGCTTGGTGTCCTCTTTGAGTTTAACCAATCAGTAGCAAGACCTGCATAGTAGTTTGTCAGGGTCACTCAGAAGTAGCCAGCTTGGAGTAGAGACTCTTTTCTGCCCTGAAAATGGCCTCGAATAAGGTTCTACAATGTAACTGCGGCAGTGGTTCAGGTGGTAGAGCGGGTTGTCCACTGATCGCAAGGTTGGCGGTTCGATCCCAGGGCCCTCCGCGTGCCAGAGTGTCCTTGGGTGAGACACTGAACCCCAAGTTGCTCCCAATGGTTGGCAGGTAGCTTGCAGGGAAGTCTGTTGCCGTTGGTGTGTGAATGGGTGAATGCGAAACACATTGTAAAGCAGTGGTTCTCAACTGGTGGGTCGGGACCCAAAAGTGGGTTGCGAAGCCATTTTTAGTGGAAGCATGCCCCCCATCCCCAAAAGTAGTGGTATAAAGTCTTTTACTTTAAAGGACGTGTCTCTTATGACACAGTTTGCTTTCAATAGCAGGATATTTAGTGGTGGTGACACCAGTGGTTGCCCACTATTAACCTCTAAATTGGCCTCTGCCAGCTTATTGGAGAAATTTATGCTAAAACGTGCCAAAAATGAACCAAAATATGCTCAGAATCTGTCAAAATGGGCCAAAATATGTCCAAAAACTTGGCAAAAGTGTCCAAATAAACCAAAATGAGCAAAATATAAGCCAAAATTTTTCCAAGTTGTATCAAAATGTGTTGAGACTCCACCCAAATAAACCTTAATTTGTTAACAGGAACAGCAAACCTCAACAATTTGGGTTGCAACTGTTATTATTAGAGATATAGTGGATCCTGAGGCTGGACCAGTTGAGAACCACTGTTGTAAAGCACTTTGAGTAGCACTAAGGTATAAGTGCAGACCATTTATCATTTAATTCTTGGGGTTTGAACATGCACAAAAGCCACTACCACCTCTCTAATACAACATTTCTGCCAAAGTTTGAACAGCTTGGATAATTTTATTAGATTTTTTTGTTTCTTTTATATTTTTGGTACTCTTTGCACTGATCTGAAGTGGACAGGGCTTGGTTGGTAAAAGATGGCACATGTTAGAGGGTCCCACCTACACAGTCCTCCATAAAGCAGATTAACTACTATAAAATAATAAACTCCTGGTAAGTAATGACTGAGGAAGATTTTCCCTAACTTAACGTTGGAGTGTTGCTTATTTAGTCATCTGTCTATAATACAGATGAATACTTTTCTGGGTCTTTGTCTTTAATGAACAGATTGAATTTTACATCTTAATAACATTATAAATCAACAATATTGCTGCAGATTAATAATTTGGAGCAGAACTGTCAATGCAATCTAACATACCTCTAACAGTGTGGAGTAGTTAAAGAAAGCCATCGTCTTCCATCCGCTTCAGTTCAGTTAGTTAGTGGAGCGTATTCGGTCTTATTTTTTAAAATAACATCCCTAGACTCTTTAGATGGTTAAAATTACCTTTGCCGTTATGAATCACCGAACACCTACAGGGGGGTCTTGGCTGATGCCAGCTGAGATGCCTGCTAATTTGCTAATTATTAAGGATTTAGTGAGCAGGACATTAACCCCAGCATCTCCTCCCAAAAGCATTGTGAAGAATCAATCTGGCAGTGTGGCTCTCTGACAACTCCTCTCCATTTCTTTGCAATGTAATTTCATGGCTGAAAGGCACAACACCACGCGGGAAATCGCCTATCATGACTTGTAACTCTAAAATCATTTTATGGGTCTTTTGTACTGCGCTGACTGTAATTAAGCCTCCGGCCCCGAGGGTCCTGAGGGCTGCGAGGGCCAGCTAGCTTCAGGCTGTGTGTGCTCTGTGTGTTTTTGTGTGTTTTCACCAGCGATATGCACGGACAAGAGCGAGAAGCTTCGTTTTCTTCTCCGGTAAAGATGGAGGTCAGCCGCTCTCTCTTTTTCAGGCACCAGCACTTAAACATGTTAAAGACCCACTAAATCATCTCTTAGCAAAGAACAGGGAAATGAACAAATCGATAAACACTCATCTGTTTCTTTAAAATTTGCTTTCTCTGAACCCTGCCTCCACACTCCGTCTCCCTGTCTTGCTTTGTTTCTCCTCCAGTCCCTCTCCTTCTCAAAATCAATACCGAAGTGTCCAGGCCATTGACTTTAGCATGAAGCTGGTCAGAGGAACGTAATGGGATTGTGACATACTCAGCACCATTTTGTCTTTGATTGAACTGGTGATTAATCTCTTTCTCACACACACATACACACTTGCTTTGCTGGTAGTAAAGGGGGTTCAGCATGGGGTTTATCAGATAACTGTGGAGGCGAACATGGGTTGAGGTTGTGCAGATGTTTAACTGATATCTGTAATGTGTCTGGCTGCTGTTTTTACAAAGGCCAGAGCACAATTCTGAAGGACAACTAAACATCTTTTAGTAGCGTAAAACGTACTCTTCCTTATCAAGCAAAGAATTAAAGGCTTTCCCAGCTTTTATATCTCAGAGTGAAATGAAAGACTGCAGCTCATTTGTGTTTAATTCCTTGGCGACTAGAGGAGGCAGTCACTTGGACTATGGACGGTTCCATGGTGGGGGTTTAGCTAGCAAAGGGCCACCATGACAAAGACTTCTGTGGCACTTAGTGGATTCATGTAAACAAGGTGGAATCTAATGTACTTAATTGATTTTAATGAGATGAGTTGTCAACTATTAATTACAAATATTCTAAACTATCAGTTAGTACAATATTATCTCATTTAATTTGCCCCGTAGCAGTTTCAGCTAAGAAAAACTTCAATTTACTAAAGGAATATAACACGATAAACATTGTAACTTTGCAACGTCTTGATCTGTCTAAGTCAGACTGCTAAAGTTTCATGTTACCTTTTGTTTAACTTGATAAAATACTGGAGTTATGTCTCTCTACTGGAGCTGGGACGATTAACTGAATATGGATTAGGTGTCAATTGTTAAATTAATCGCCAACTATTTTGGTGAATGATTATTTGGCTGGAGTAATTTTTAAGAAAACTAATTGTCAAAAGGTTCAAACATACCCCTTTTCCACCGAGCTGGTTCCAGAGCTAGTTCGGAGCCAGAGCCTGGCTTCGCACCAGTTCTTTGTGTTTCCACCACCTAAACAATGGCTCCAGGTGCTAAAAATTGTCGCTTAGCAAGCACCAACTCTTTGCTGGGCCAGAGTTAAGCATCGAGTACGTCAGGGGCTGGGGGCGGGGTTATGGTGACCAACCATCAACGGTGAAAAGGGACACACAAGCGCTAATTAGTGTCCTTGTTCTCCAGGACGTCCCTGGTCCGATTTCAGATGTTTTGGAATGACTCCTGGGACACACGGAAGTTTTGAACAAACTGTTGCGCTGAAATCCCGTACAGTTGTGTCCCATCAGTAGCGCGATTGCGGATGTGCCCAGGCAACAGGCGACCTCCGCCTCGCAAACAGCCTTAAGACCATCTATAGAGATAAACATAGATATTATCATCAACTTACTGTGTTTGTTTAACTGCTATGTAATGGATGCTAGGGTAGTGGTTTTACAGTGACCCAATGGTGTGGCTCCAACTTTGCTCCTGGCCAATAGAAAAACAAACCGGTTCTTAGGAGGAACAAGATTTGAGCCAACTAAGCACCAGAACTAGCACCTGGTTTTTCTTGGTGGAAAAGGGGTAACAGACTCCTGAACACTGTCTAACTTGCATAGATATGTTAATTGGAGCACCTTTGGAAAGAAAAAAAGTTCTTAAATTTGGAAGTTTTCTAGTAAACACAGTACACACAAGTACAAAAGAGACCTTGTGTAGCCTCGTCTGTCTACGTGCAGACAAGGTCAGCATAACTATTAGATGTTGAGGAGTCATTAGAGGAATGTGCAGAGGCTTGAAGCCTCCAGTGCGCCTACTGCACTCTGAGATTGTGCTTCTGTGTAAATTAAAAGTATCCTCATATTCCTAGGTTCTTAATAGTAGAGGAGGATATCGTTTTTAAAAGAATTTGCAGCTTTGTATTTTGTTAGGAGAAAACCCATATGAGATGCAGCTTCTTCTGTCAAGTACTTTTCTTTCGGAGACCCTCTGTGCAGCAGCTGTTTTTGTGTTTGTCCTCCTAATTTTACAAACCTTTACTTCATTTCTTATGTAAACACCGGAGAACAATGTATAATGGCTTTAATAGAAGAAAATATGTCTGCAAATACATGTGAAACCATAAATTATTCCATTTATCTATCAGCTTTTTCCCGATTTAAAGTAAAGTGCCTTTTAAACAGCCTTTTGAGGCAGAATGGAAGATACTTTTAAAAATTAAAAACTTTTAGTTTGCTAGTTACTAATGATTTTGACGCCCTCGTTTGTATGATACTGACGTCGGTTTCTGTTAATATGCTTCTTGTTTCATGTCGTCCACACGCCGGTGATGCTACAGAAAGGCGTTGGTAGATGCTAGCTCCCTTATTACATTGCAATTGCACTAAAAAGCAGCGCGTCTACCAGAACAGCCAGTGCGAACAGATGACCTGATTACAGTGACCAGTATCACCCTCATCAGACATGTGGTTCTTTGAGCGCTGCTTTTAGCTCGAGCTGAAAAAATGTGAACCTGTCTTTTAATTTGTTCCCCCAACAGAAAACGGTGTACGGAGCCAATGTTGTCATATTTGAGGGCATCCTGGCGTTTGCCAACAAGGAGCTGCTGAAGGTAAGAATGACGTCTTACCATACAGAATGCAGCATTATGACTGCTGTCTGTTTTTTAAATCTGAGGTTTTGGATTCACCTTTCAGTCCTTTAATGCACAATCAGACCTCTCAGATGATTAGTCTTTGCTGTAATACCAGAACTAAACAGAAAAGATGGCTGAATGTTCAGGTAACACTTTATAATAACGATCATTTATAAGGCATTTATAAGGTATTAATAGATATCAGTAGATAGTTAACTAATCATGAACAAACCACTTATAAACATTTGTAAATGATTATTAAATCATTTATAAATGATTATAAATGATCGTTTTTAAATGATTATTAAATCGTTTACAACTTAAGGTACAAGACATTTATAAGCTATTAGTAGATCTTGAACTAATGATGAATAAACTATTTATATATATTTGTAAATGATTGTTAAACCAGTTCAAACTTAAGGTGTACAACATATGATTTATACATTATGAGAAACACTGCATCAACATTGTTTGTACGTGATTTATTCATCATCAACTAATGTTATTTAATATGTAGGAAAACACTTTTTGAATGATTTCAGGAAATATCCACTACCACCATTTGTTTATTCATGTTTAACAAATGATTTGTTAGACATTCATAACATTATATAAATCATTTGTGGCTGTTATTGTGGCCCCTAATCTAAAGTGAAAACTATTCATTGTTTGCATACGACTCGGTCAGTCACCATCTCAGACCATAACTATGGAAACGTAATGAAGAAGTTCGCCAACTTGCATTTGATTTGGTTTATCCATTTACTTGTTTAATTAAATGACTATTTAATGTCACTGTAAAACAAAATGAATGCTAGGAGTCCCACCTAATATTAAATTGGTGATTAATTTTTATAGGTCTGGAGGTAATTACATTCTGGGGGAACCACTGAATAATTACATATAGAGAATACATATATTTCTTTTTTCTGTTTTTATACATAAAAATTGTCAAAGCTGAGATCGAGGGGTGCTGCAAAACAAACGCTGGTTTGCACCTACAGTTGTGTGCATGTGAAGAGGAGACCGGGTTTACAAGAGAGTAAATTGATTCTTTTTAAAGAGACTCTTGTGGTTCAGAGGAAATCCACAAAAATAAAAGGTGGAGTACTTTATGGGGAAGCTGCTCTGCTTGTGTGTGTGGTGTGTGTGTTTTCTGTATGTGTGTGTAAAAGAGAGCTGGACCGTGGAGATAAGGCAGGCAGCCTCTCCTGAGACCCAGCTGTGTCGTTGATTACCCTCTGATTCAGTTATTAACAGCCATTGTCCGCTGTGATTAATTGTGTTTTATGTCCATTCTTGTAATTGAAGTAAATTATAGCAGCAGATCTGATATGCTAATAGAGAAGTCTGGCTTAAGAAACTGAGATGCTGCATATGTCTGTATGCAACCTCTCCGTTCAATGGTGATATTACAGAAAAAAAAACTGAGCTTGGCTTTTGTCAGTCACCATTAATGTTTCCTCTAATGATATTGGACCATTGTGTGCAGTGTTGCAAATTATTACATAGGGCTTCTTCGTGGTGAGATTGGATTGGTTTTTTGCATTATTGTGATGAAGCAGCTTGTTTTTCAGACCATTAAATGACTGGATTTGCCAAAAAGCGCTTATTACTGTTTTTTTTATCTGCAGATATTTTCTCAACTTTTAATCATGATCTATTTTTACATTTCTAAATGTCAATATATTAATTGATTGCTGTTAGTATTGCTCATTAAAATGGCACATACTAGGCACTGAATGCTCAACCTGTCAAGCCTGCAGCCCGTTTACAAAGGCTAAGGTTCTTACTGCAAGGCCTGTCATCCATTCTCTCTGGCCCCCTTTCTTATCTCTCTTCGTAAAGGCTTTAAAGGGCTTAAACAAATACATTAGTCCCTCACCATTTTGCGGTTCACTTTTCGCTGTCTCACTGTATTGCGGATTTTTACATTGTATATAAAATACGTAGCGTACAGCAGATGAGTAGACGCATGTATGGAAAACGCAGCTACGGCCGCTTCCGCTTGAGCTAGTCGGTTGAAGCCAGTGTTTATAAGAGTGTGGCAAAGGTAAATAACAGTGTGGGGGATGGTTTATAAAGCCTTAAAATATATGTAAATAATAAAATAAATCTAAGGTTGCTACGTCGCGGATTTCGTCTATGGCGGGAGGTTTCTGAAACCTAACCCCCACGACAGATGAGTGATTCCTGTAATGTGTAAATACAAATAATTGCATAGCACCATGATAGAAGATTTTCTCAATATCAGACTTTAAGGTGTTATACGGTAAAAATCCAGCCTCCCAGCTTTACAAGCCGCTGAGGATTGTATCCAGTTTTTGCATAAAAAGCCGAGGAGCCAGTCGTCATTGAGCTCAAGCTTCGTATAACCCTGCCCACTGCTGACATTGTTTGCTTCTCTCCGGCTCTCTGTGCTCAAATACACTGTATTTTATTAGAGCCGAATTCCCAGTAAAGCTCTCTTTTACATATGTTTAAGCTTCCTTAAAGTTTCTCAGATAGCAGAACGTGTATTAAACAGCAAGTAAAACACAGCCCATTTTCACTACATGTTAACCAGCTGTCACCTCACAGTCGTGGTCATCTGAACTGCTAAACCACCGATTTTATCACCGCAGCATTGTCTGACAAACTCATCATACAAATAAGTCACAAACAACATCTGCGCTCTGAATTCTGTTGTATTTCCATGTAAAATGACCCTCGATAAAGCCTCCTACCCTGCCTCACTGTGGACACCTTGCAGTATTTTTCCTGAGGGGGGCGTGGTCAGCAGCATCTCAGCTGCATTGAAAGAATCCTGATTAAAACAAGGCTAAAACCAGGAGTTATACAGTCCTTTGGGGTACTTTCTGCTAAGGAACTTGAAGACACACTCTGGAGACATATGAGACTATCATTATCTGCTGAAAAGGGGCAAAAGATGGGACCTTTAATTAAACATCAATATACACATACAAACATTCTCATCTCTCTCCTCTCTCTGTATATATATATGTGTGTGTGTCAATGTTAAGTTCATTTAAAAGACTAGTTACATGCATGCTTTTTTCAATGCATTCGTTCTTTCACATCCTTCTTAAGGTGAACTGAATGTCTCCCATTTTAATTAAAACCGTGGCCCTCTCTTGCCTGAATGTAGAGGACACACTTTAGTGCTCTTTAGTGTCCGACAGCTGTATAGTTGGTTAATGGTGCATTTAGACGGTCCTTAAATGGCTCAGAGTCAGGAAATGTCAAAGGGCTACAATGCATTTAATGAACACTTGCAAAATAAGAACTTTTCTTTTTGCACAATGTGAAAAAATTACAATGAAATTAATTACAATGAAAAATGACTATTTCCTTACAAGACACAATGTCTGAAACAATAATAGTGTTACTAGTGGTTCTTTTCCTTTGTTGGTTTTGCACATATAGCCCTATTTTTCGCTGAAAGGTGTGTAGTTTTAGTAAGAACAATATTTTTGGATTGCGTTTTGTCTTGTGTTGATGTACAGAAGAACATCAACTATGAATTACCTGTAAGACTGAGGAAAAAACACATCTTTTGGGGGGCACATTCTTCATGTTTTCAGAATCCAAAAGGATACAAATTCATCTCACTGAGGAGGGACTATCACTGTTTTTCTTTGCTGCATCACAGGTATCATCAGTAAATGCAGGAGACCATGGGTATATTGTGAAAATGGGATTGTAGGAGAGGTTGATAAGTCATAGAGTGCCTGAATCTAATTGTCCGATGAGGCTACTTTGGGTTAAAAGCTTTAATTTTGACTGTTAAAGCCCAAATTTTCATTGTTGTGGTTAAACTGGCAGCCCTCCTGTTGGAGCAGGTTAGAAAAAGATCTGCAGCCACAGCGCTGCTCTCTAACCTTTGGGAACAATCCACTCTTCATTCACCTCCTACGAGCTGACAGCCGTGCTTATCCAGCAACACGCCATCTTTGGGTCGGTCAGTTTGTCAGATTTACAGCAGCCAGAAACCACTGGCTTGTTGTGCAACTGAATTATACCTGTACTCCCATTGTTATCCTCATCTAAATCACTCACAAACTCCCTTTAATTTCAGCAGTCGTCGATAGTTCTTTTTGTGAGCGAGCTTGTTGCCTCTTTGTTGTTCCACCCCTGTTGTGGAGCTGCTTCATTGATTTTTCCTGGTTTTGCTGAGTTGAGGTTCAGTTTAATGGAGCTTAGTTGACAGATCAGGGGCTGGCTTTCTCTTTAAGGCGACAATGATAACTGATGTCTCCTCGGATTCATAAACATGTCCTGACCCCAGCGTCACATTTCTGCTGTAAAAATGTCAAACCGTGGACGCAGCTCAGGGCTCCTGTTCACTTTCAGCGGTGCAAAGCGACACAGCCTTTGGCTTTTCTGACACTAAAAGGTGAAGACTGTATGGTTGTTGTTTATTTAGGTTTGTTTATTTGGGTGATTTGTGCACCAGCCAGGGTCTTTCCTGGGTCAGAATTGGCCGTTGGGACGTGACAAAGCCCAGCATTAAGATCGGTCTGCATATCGTAAAGACATCAAGTCTGTGTTTCCTTATTTGACAGAAATCAGTGTGTTCCTGTTACCTCTGAGTAGTCGGTATCATCAGTATAAGGATATGATACCGTGGAGCATTTCAACATGCTGTATGTCCCCATTGGCAATAAGGCATTTTGGGAAACATGAAATCATTGTAGTGTTGTGTCAAAGTGTATATATACAGCAGTAGTCAAGGAAAAAAGTGCACACATAACACTAGGGGTGTAACGATACACAAAAACCACATTTCGGTTCGTACCTCGGTATGGAAGTCACTGTTCGGTTCGGTGCGGAGCCCCCTGGAGTCGGCAGATGCGCTGGTGCGTCAAAATGACATGACAATGATAAGATAGCAGCAAGACCCAGCCTCGCTAAATCTTCATTTCAACTTATGTCAAAAGTGCGAGAGTTTTGACAAATAATAAACGCCATGTTTTTTCACACGTTTGGAGCGTCTTACGGCTTCGTCTTGTCCACTTGTTTTACTCCTTTTTCAAAATTTACCGAGAAACCCAAGTAATCCCAAACGGGTGATTTTAACAACGGCTTCGTGCTGTTGGCCTTAGCCATTCCATTTGCTAGACGTACGTCATAGAAGCGCCGGCAGGAGAAAAACACGGTCCAACTGGAAACTCCTGCTTGTTTTTAGTTCCGCAATACTTTCACACTGTGAGATGGAGAAAGTCCGCCACAACTGTGGGCACTACGAGGTTCACAATTAAAACAATTCTGTACATTGGTCGTTCTTAATAGTCTTGAAATTTTCGTACTGCGGTTACACCTCTGTACCGAACCGAAGTACCTGTCCTGAATGGTGCGGTTCGGTGTATTGTTACATCCCTAATAACACAATACAGATTAACTGATTCCTCCCTTTGCCTTCCTGTCTTGAAGCTTCTGGACATGAAGGTGTTCGTAGATACGGATTCAGACATCCGCCTGATACGGAGGCTGAAGAGGGACATCTCACAGCGAGGACGGGACATCAGCGGCATCATCAAACAGTACAATAAGTTTGTGAAGCCAGCATTCGAGCAGTACATCGAGCCCACGGTGCAGGTCGCCGACATCGTGGTTCCCAGAGGTCAGTGGAAGTTCTTCACTTTAGGTGCACGGAAATATGAGAGCTACTGAATATAACTGGAGGCACTGATTACCTACATTTTATTCCCTGTCTTGCTGTAAATGAAGCTTCTTCTTTAGTCCTGCAAAGTGTTTATACCAAAGTAAGGTGGCATATTATTAATTAATTTGTTATTTCCACTGAAACCAGCGCTGATATTAAAAATTATCAGATGATCCTCAGCTCCAAGTGAATCTGAAAAACTTAATTTGTCAGTTTCAGCTAAAAGTTATGATTAAACTGTGGTCCTGTACTTTATATTTTATTTTTTTGCAGGTGGAGAGAACTTTGTAGCGTTGGATTTGATTGTTCAGCATGTACACAGCCAGCTGGAGAAGGTAAAGATTCCCAATAATTCTTCGACTTGTTTTTCTGGATTTTACCGAATCAGCTGAAAGTTTAGTTTATCTTTGTTGTTTCAATACTTTTCGCTCAGTCCGTGAGGGTTTATTTGTTGTAAAAGTGCTGTTTCAACTGCATGTACTGATAAGAGGAGTGCTTTTTAGTCTCTGTAGGCTGCAGCTGCTGCGAGCAAAGAATATTGTAAACATATCCGGTGTGTTTTTTATGCCGATGAAAGTAATAACTACTGTTTATGTATCACTGATCAGCTCTCAGTGCATGGTAATACATGCTCATCTTAAAAGCTATAGTCTCCTAAAGTTGATAAAGCCTCCTACGCTGCCTCAATGTGGACACCTTGCAGCAATCTTTTATTAACTTTAAAGTGAGAAAGGTGCCGGCTGTTTGGAGAACCATGGTGGTGTGGAACTATGTGGACATGACCTGTTGGCCTCAGGGTCAGTTTTATTTTGTTGCTGGCACTTGGAAACCTACAGGAGTACGTAGAATTACCACCACCCAAAACTGACATCCATGAGAACAGCCTTTGTGTGTGTCAGGTGGATGTCAGCAGATGTGGATCAAATCCTTTACTTCTGATGAATCTCAATGATTTGCTTTGACATTGAAATTTGCCAGGCTTACATCAGTTGTAGGCACAGCATAATTAAATTAAAACATTTCACAAGGCAGCTCATGAAAGCATCACTCATCTTCATCGCATTATGAGTACCTTCCAGCCCTCCCTCTGAATGTCCCTTAGTGGTTTATTACATTCTTTGATTGACATTGAGTCAGGTGTTAGTGCCACTATAATACTGATCTGTTACGCGTCTTTACCAGATATTTTACAGCAACAGCGTCCCAAATGAAAACTTGAAAACAGCATGAAAGGATCCTTATGTACTCGGCTCAGCTTTACAGAGGTTTATAGCCAGTTTCAACTCACTTTTTTAGCAGTTTGTTACATATATTTACTGCTTTAGCTCACTTTCACTCCTCTCATAGGGCTGTAAACTACATGCACAACAGCAAGCAGGCACATTTAGCAACTAGCTAAATGTTTAACATAGTGGGGCATTGGCAGGCAGAGGAGCTACGTATTTCTTTGCTGGTGGAGACCCAACACAGAGCTAAAAGAGAATGAGTTTTGTACTTAAGGTTGCCAGGTGGCAAGAGACATGACTCTGGATAGATAGAAATCTGAAATCTGCATCACAGTCACTTAAATTCTTTTGTAATATTGGATGCTAACATTTTAACACCACTGCCAGTCATAGATGTATATACGTAGACGCCGCGTTGACTATCGCTTCTGATTGGAGCCGACGTGCCTACGCGGCGGCCATCTTGGTACAGTGCCACTCGCCCCTACAGTGCATTACGTCTATAGAAGAATGACATGTCAGCACTATAAAAGTGATCATAAATCGATCAGTTGTCAACATATATTGTTTGTTACAAACGTCAGACATGGAGGACGGACAGGCAGACATAAATAGAACAAAAGCATCCTGTGTCATAGCTAAATGTGTGACGTTTTTAACAAACCCAACCGTTTGGAAATCGGTCGAAAATTCAGTGAATAATTCTACTTTAAGATTGTGGAGTACCTCTTACCTCCGTAGACTTACATTCACTTTCGCTTCTGCTAGCCCTGTACCAAGATGGCGGAGCTTTAGGCACGTCCCTCCACAGTCAATGCGGCGTCTACGTATATATGTCTATGCTGCCAGTTACCATAGAGCCAGAGGAGAGAACAGGTTCAGTCAGAGAGGTTTAAAAAACACACGTTAAGCACTATTAGCAAATCAATGACCAAGATTATAACAACACTTACTTATTCTACCATTTCAAAGTAATTACACTTAAAACTTTGGGTGATTCGGTGCTGTCTGATAGCTTTTTACTATTACAGCTGGGTTGACAGTTAATTTCTAATGGCGTGCACAAGCCTAGTTTTTCTTGTCTCCAGCCACCTTCCCCCTCTGCTGGTAGAACGCCTTAAATGAGGGTCAGGTTTTCTTGCTTTTCCTCGTCAGGTGAAAGTCTGCAATAAAACATTTAGCTTCCACTATCTGGTTAACATCCTGTCTAATGTTTCTGAGATAAACCAAGCATAAAAGACGCCGTGAGCTTTAGTTACCCTCACAGGTTATACAATTATACCGCACATGAACTTCCTTTTTTAACACGGTTTTTATCCTCAATCAAATGGCTGCTGTAGGATTCGGAAGGTCTCGTTATACCTAATGTGCTTCGGTGATCTCGGTGAGACGGAGGTCGACAGTAGGTACCTCAGATTAACGACCCTGTAGGGAGAACAGAGGTGTCCTCCATCTTTCCTCACCCCATCGTACTGTCACGGTCTCGCTTTATGACCCACAGCTAACTATGATCTGTTCCCCCCTCAACATATTCATTCATGGCCACTAACAGAACACATACAGCGTCTGTCACATTCACATGCATCACACTTGCAGTATGTAACACGGATGAGTGGAAGCAAACACACAGGTTAGCATTATGCTGTCCAGTGTTTATTAAACAGACTTGATTCACCTCTTTTTCCCCTTATCCACATTAATATGTCAGTGAATTCATGGCTACAGTAATGGTTCTAGTATCTACTATCTGCTCTCCTTGTATGTAACCATACAGGTTTGCTATCTTGATATGACTGCATGCCTCTGTTACAAAAAAAACCCACATTTTATCTGCTGAACAGAGGTTGTGTGTGGGTTAAACGTTGCATCACTAGTAGAATTCATTTTATTCCTTTGTTTTAAAGCAAGTTCAGATCTTTACCGTCCAAGAACAGGGAGTTCTTTTGCAAGAAGGCACCAAAAAAAACATAAAACATGAACACAGTAAAAAAGCTGACAGCACTGGAGATCTAGAGGAAAAAAACAACAAAAAGGAGAGTTAGGATGGAAACACATCGGTAACATGTTGGTCTCACCAGAGGGAAATATGTCAAATCACTGAAGGTGACGATCCAGTCAAGGTTTACCGGGCTTCCAAGCAAAAAGGCAAAAACAATATCAATGGAGAGCAGCCTGCACACTGAACTGATGCTCCCAAACGTTTGAGAGAAGCGATGCCATTTAAGAAAACCTAAGACATTTGCTCAAATTGTTCTCTTTGGGTTCATTAGTCAGTGTTATGCTGCTGTTTTTTTTAACTTGATGTCATTTTTTGCTGTTTATAGTAATGGAGGAGTTTGTCTTGGGGCTAGATGGTTTGTCTAAAATCACATAATGAAATTAATATTGTTCATCTTTGGCCAGAGGAAACTAAATGCAGTCTAATGCGACAGTCATGTGAATAATGTAAATGTTTTGTAGTAAGTGAATTACAGGAGTGCTGAGTCAACTCTGTCCTCATACAGGAAAGTGTTTCTATTGTTTGGTTCACATTTATATCAGTGGTAAATAACAGAAGCACATCTTTTTAATAACTCAACACAGTTCAGCAGCAAAATTGCACCTCTCTCCTGTTCAGTTTCAACAAAGACTGAATGTTATAAGCTTGATGAAGGCAGGGGTGATCGACTAATCAGTGTGAAGCTGAAATCGCAATTTATGCTCAAGTATTCGGATCTCAAAGTTATTATCCGGATACCACCACAACGATCGGATGTTCGGGTGTTGGGGTCCGGCCCTACTGACTGTAGTTATGAACATATATCTAGTTTCAGGCAGGTGTACCAAATAAACTGGCACCTGAATGTATTTAACATTTGTTGCTTCCGAAACAATTGTTTTCACTCACTTTGTGTGTAAAATAAATTAAATGGTCCTGTAATCGCGCTAAAAGCTGATGTATGACACCATTGAGCTCCTGGCCAGCCAAACATGAAATTAACTTTCACACTTGAGGTGCTTGAGTTTGGAAACATTTTCACACACAAACATTTATTCAGCTTTAAATGTTTGGCTTTCTTTTTTTGGGGGGGGGGTTATGTTGTGAATTGTGCTTCCCTCAGGAGTGGTTTATCTCATGTTTTGTTTTTCTTATGTTTCTCACTGTTTGCACACACGTGTCACCTTGTGCGTGCACGACCCCTCCTTGCCTGGCTGAATGCTGTGTAACCATTCCAGCGTGAGATCACTGTGAGGTACGACTGTTAGTGCTTTTTTATTACTGTCATCTTCTCCCTCCTCCTCCCTTCTTTCTTCTGCTCCTCTGTTACTATACTCAACCTGTTTTCAACATACTTCATTTTAATGCAAAGACAAAACTAACAGCTGTCTTCGTTTTGTGCTTCGATTATTCTTTTTTTTTCCCTCCAATTAAACTATGGCATTTTCTATGCGTAACCTGCTTGGTTTCTCTGTAATACTTTGCATCTGTGTCTATTTGGCCTTTAATTCTGGTCTGATTCTATCATCAGTTCAGACAACAATGATTTCCGTCTCCTCTAAAGCCTTTTTGTCCCTTTGAGATTGTTGATAATGTGAAAAATATGTGAAAACACCTTTTAATACTACATACCAGCCTAGCTTCGGCTGGTTGCTCATAGAATCAAGAAAAGTACGTCATCAAACACCATAAAATGTAATTTATCTCAGAAGAGTGTTGAATTTCCCTCAGTATTGCCACTAAGCTGCTTCAGGTCATTTAAAGTGTTGGATGTTTCTTGTGTTGTGTGGCTTTGCTGAGCTCTGAAACACCACCTGGATCATTTCATCTCTTAACTATAGTAAGTGACCTCAAAAGGTGTATTTGAACCCCAGTTATGAAGTACCAGTGTTCTCATTTGCCTAAAAATTGGATGAATTGGGTTTCTGAGGTTCCTTAGGTCCTGTTCACATACAGCCACACCAACATACGGTGCAACCAGCCCAGCGTAGCCTGGACACTGTCAGATGTCCTCAGTGGCAGATGTTTTTGGTAACAGGACACCTGATGCATGTTCAAATGCAGGTAGCAGCTATTTGTGTCCACGAAGGGATGTAACGGGCAAAAAATCATCTTCACATGATGCTCACAGGTTGTGGGGAAACAGGAACAGATTGGAAACAAAACAGGAAACTTCACCTGTGAGGAAATTTGAATAAAAATAAAAAAAACACTTCATTGAGTTTGGTTCTGCAGTGTGAATCTTACCCAGAGTAATTTCCTGGATGACGTCATTCTATAAATGCTGAGATCAATTCTTAGTTGGATTTGTTTAATGTGCAGGAACCCAGGCTGCTCTTGGAACTTTAAGATCTGTTTATGGACTGAAACTAATTTGCTGAGGACAGTTGAGTCGCCTAAAATGAACTCACTTATGAATTAGATTGAACTGAGCTGCTCTTCAGTCCAGAACCACAAAGTTTGTGTTCAGTGATGTGCTGGAGCTGTTTCACTGTTAATGCTGTTCTTCTCTTCCTTTCTCCTTTATTTTTTTCTCCTCTTGTCCTTTGTATGTTTTCTCTACCCGTGTCTCTTCGGCACTTTAAACACTTTAATCTCATCAAATGAATATCTTTCACCTTCTTCAGAGGAAGCTCCGCTGGGATATGTGAGGCTCACCTTGTGCATCTTTTGTCACTGTTTTAGTTCATTAGCACAGATTTCTAGTCTTGTAGTTTTGATAAACTACGGCCTTTTAACTTGTTAAAATATGCACTGCATATTTTACCTGTAGTCGTCTTTGACGCCTTTCAGAACCAAAATTTGTTGATGACTCACGATAATTGACCTGGCTTAAAACCATTTGACTAATTTTCAGTTCAGGTTGAGCAAAAGCATGCTTTTTATCTTTTAGGGGCCGAGCATGAATCAAACAAAAATCAGCTGTGAGGCGGCTGCAGAAACCGAACCGTCACTGCTCTTTAACATTAAAAGCATGTGTTTGAAAGTGTTGTGTGGCATTTTGCTAATTTTCAAAATTGCATTTCTTGTTTTGCATTCTGTGGACTTAAGGTGATGGCACACACTGTTAGACTTGATTCATGAATTTTATCTGGCAACGACAGATTGCTCAGTGAAAATTTGTGCATCCCTCTGCTTAGTTAAACAAAAAAAAAGATTCCTAAAGGCTTCCGAATATAGACGCCTTACAGTTGAAGTACCAACACCTTGGGTTGTTTATGTTGGAACGACTGAGTTTCGTAGCAAGAATGGCTTAATCATTGATTACTAGCTGTCGCATCAGAATGAGCATTTTGCTTTTAGATCATAGCTGCTCCTCTAACCCTGGAATCAGGGGCCAGTTGCACAAAGATGCTCTAAGTTAGACTGGTCTACTTGAACAGCAGTAGAAATAAGACTTAATTGTAATCCGTCTTTTGATATCTTTGTTGTAACTAGGGATGCACAATAATATTGGCGTCCGGTATTTATTGGTCAATTTTGGCAATTATGACGTCACTCCGATAATTCCAATAATTTAATAAATTGACCCAATCATAATAAAGACTTGGAATCTTGATTTTTGCCGTCGGTCTGTGTGTTGTGGATTGTGCTCATGCCTGGCTCTTCAACCCTTCCCCTCCCCTACGGTACTGTCGCATGTGTATGATGTCATAAGACTGCGCTGGCAGAGAAAAACAAGCAGCACGGCGTGGCACTGACCAGTGTGGACTTTCTTTGCCATGTCAGAAGATGACATTTCACTAGGGTTGGTCCCGAATGTTGGAATATCTGAGTATTCGTTGGTTGTGGTGGTATTGGGATAATAATTTTGATATTCGAATAATCGTGTGCACCACTGCTGAGCATTGCCGAGCGTTGCCGAGCGTTGCCGAGGCTGTAGTACGCTGCCAGGCGCCGCCGAGCGCTGCTGGGCATTGCCAAGGCTATAGTACGCCACTGAGGCTCTAGAACGCCGTTGTGGTTGTAGTACGCGGTCCTGCCAACTCCGGTGTCACTCTCCGGTGTCGCCCCACCCCACCCCGCCCCATCCCCGCTCCCACTTATAGTTAATTAAGTAGTAAAGAAATATCGGTTGACATTATCAGTTATCGGCTGCAGGAAGTATTAAATTATCGATTATCGGTATCCGTTGAAATTGGCATTATCGTGCATCCCTAGTCGTAACTATAAAAACATTTCCACCTGGGCACAAAAATATTAAAAACTACACTCAGCTGAGATGATGCTGAGTTATTAGCGACACCAGTCTTTATATACTGCATTTTTTAAAATAGTCCTGGTTGATAAAGTCAGTAGCTACACAGATTTGGCTACTCATGAATTTAGTTGTTCGTATTAAGAAAAGGGAAACTCTTTGTGAAACCAGCCCCTGGTTAAACAGTTAAACAACATCTGGAAACATCGGTTCTGTATAGCACGTAGCCAGCATGTGTTTTGGAAGCAACATACTGTATGCAGTGGCTAGTGGTAGTATCTGAAAGAATTACAGCTCGTTCATTTAACCTTTCTATGTTTTGTCTCTGGGTATGTGGAATCAGTTGCTCAGTTATATTGTCGTTTTGTAATTAATGAAAGTATCCTCTAACCTACTTTATACCTATTTTTGATACAAATCGAGTGAACCTCGTGTCCATCAAAACCTTAGCGCTTTTACACATCAACATAAAATTTGTTGAACTTGTGAATTTGATGTGTAGGAACCAGGTAATACATAATGTAAGGGGTTTTATGGTAAGCTTTTAAGTAGGTTCACTGTAAAACCAAATCAAAGAACACTGTATTCAGTGTCCTATGTTTTCATGGAGATAAATAACATGTCTCCTTTTTAATAATAAGTTCTGTGATGTTTACATAGGTGTTTACATATTAAGCATGAAATAGAATAATGTAAAGTCAATCATAACAGCCTGATGCTTCTAAGTGGTTCCCCCAATTCTATTAATTGGCCTCAGGAGGATTTACAGTCTGTAACTTCAATTCAGATAATAAGAACTGAGCAAAAAAACAATGAACAGGGAAAAAAAGAGGGAAACCTCTGAAAGAGCAACTGAGGAGGGATCCCTCTTCAGGACAGACATATATGCAGTATATGTGTTGTGTGTAGTGAAAGGCAGCATAGTTTACTTGACATGAGATTGAAGGATTTACAGTCAGAGTTCATCTCTGTGCATCAGAGCAGCCAGCTGACTGACTGGATCATTGCTTGGGAAGAAAACTGCACATCACCTACTTGTGTATGTAGGAAAGGCTCGGACACCATGTCATAAAACACTTTTATATCTTATGGTTGTCTAAATGCAGTTTTGGCAGAGAAATAGTCACATT
Source organism: Dascyllus trimaculatus (assembly GCA_024666655.1). Taxonomy (NCBI): domain Eukaryota; kingdom Metazoa; phylum Chordata; class Actinopteri; family Pomacentridae; genus Dascyllus; species Dascyllus trimaculatus. The sequence goes on along the minus strand of CM045455.1, from coordinate 7,893,508 downwards.
TAAAGCTACTACAATCAGCAGGTGATAAATCCAACCAGAAGCTACAGTGATCAGAATATCTAATGCTAATACCTGCTTAGAAAAGGTATTACTTTAATCCTGACTTGGAAAAACTTTCAGCTAAAAAGATAGCAAAACTAGAAATCAGTCAAATGATCTGAATAGTTCATATAATATGTGTATAAAATCATCTTTAGTTGGAGTTTAGTTACCTTACTACTCGCTTACTTTGTATTTCTGAACGTGTCTTTGCTTTCAACAGATCTGCTCTGGCCTCGGCTCACCAGGGTCAGCCTTTACCCAAAACCCTCAGTGTGATGGAGAGCACCCCACAGGTCCGCGGCATGCACACCATCATCAGGTCAGAAGACACTCTCAAACGTGCATTTCACAACCAGTGTCCATCCATCCATTTACTCAGGGTTGGGTCATAATGGCAGCAGGCTCAGCAAGGCATTCCAGTTCTCCCTCCCTTCAGATCGCCCCAAGTTTTGGGTATTCTCCGGGTTCTCCCTCTAGTTCAATATGCTTGGAAGGCATCCTAATCAGATGGCTCCCATTGACGTGAAACAGCAGCAACTCTACTCGGAGCTTTTTCTCTGGATGTCCGAGCTCCTCGCCCTTTCTCTAAGGCTGAACTCAGCCATTCTATGGAGGAAACCCACTTGTATCCATGCTGCACCAAACTGTCTGTTCTTTTCACACTCCATTTTACCGCCACTCATTAACACGATCCAGAGACACTTAAATTCCTTCATTTGGGGCAACTCAACCCCAACCTGAAGGGAGCAATCCACTGTTTTCCTCCCTCTGAAGGATCGTTAGCTTAGCACAATGGAGGGGTTTGTGTATCCCTAGCAGGGTCTTCCAAGGCACCTTACCCATAATGGGGAAACCCAGGGCTGCTTTCTGGGGCCAGCTTGCTCGCTTGCAAGTTGCACAGTCCACAAAACACTGAGCCGCCTCCCAGGTGGCCGACTACCTGCAGGAAGGTGTTGGGATCTGGTGCATTGCAAGCCGGGCGGCAGGCAGAGGCAGACACATAGGGGCATTACCAACTGGTTCTTTGACAAGCAACATCTTCCTAAAATTACTCAAACCAGGATTTAAGCTAAACATTTTGCTGTCGATGACAAAATGAGTACTTCAAGAGGCAGTTGTAGACTGTGTATTGGAAGTCCATGAGGCTCAGTGACTTATGCTGCTTCCAGTTAAGGTACGACTGATCTGTCCTTAGTTATGATTGTCATTTAAGACTAGACAGGTGGTGCAGAAAACCGCTTTCCCAAAAATCAAGTAGCAGAAAAGGAGGATGCTGTGTCCTGAACTTTTCAAGCTCTAACCACTTTTTACCAGGCACATAATCTTTTTGTCCTGTTTGCTGCTGCCCTCTGCGTGTGCTTGTGTAGGAACAAGGAGACTAACCGAGACGAGTTTATCTTCTACTCCAAGAGATTAATGAGGCTTCTGATAGAACATGCCCTCTCCTTCCTGCCTCTCAAGGTGAGTTTTTGTCTGAAGATTGTAAACTGACCTTGTGCTTCCACTTCATTTTAAGGTCTTGTTAGAATAAACAGGCGCAGAATCTTCTCTCTACTGTTGCTCGAGCTCTAAAGTGTGTTGATGTTGATGTAGTGCTTCTGTTCTGACCCTGTAATAATTTTTATATTAGCAGTAGCGCCGTTTGTGACTAGCTGCCACGATGGTTTCGCCACAGCCTTCAATTTATGTTTTCCTTTTGTTTCCTTTACATTCTTCTCTCCCTCTCCAGCCTGTGTCTGTGGAGACGCCTCAGGGTGGCATCTATGAGGGCAAGAGGCTGAGCGGTAAAAGAGTAAGTCTGCTTATTAGGGTGATAATGTATCCTTGTGGTCACTACAAGCCCCCCAGCTGCTCTCCCTGGCTCCTATACTGACCTCCAGTGTGCATCTTAGATATAAACAGGAGATAAGAGGGAGAACAAGAGTGATACTGCAATTAAATCTAGTTGTAAATGTAAAGTGGCAACTTGTGGTTTGTCAAAAGTATCATAAACTTAAAGAATGCTGTGTAACAAACTCTGAGGTCTTTGACAGCAACTCCTACTGTATTGAATAAAGTCATGGTTTCATGCAGCTACTAGATGTTTAGTCATTGAGGTCCAGACAAGCTGCATACTTCAGTAAACATCACCGGGATGTTTGTCTTTCTAGATCACAGGTGTTTCTATCCTGAGGGCAGGGGAGACTATGGAGCAGGCTCTGATGGCAGTTTGTAAAGACATCCGACTTGGAAAGATCCTCATTCAGACCAACCATGACACTGGAGAACCAGAGGTACGTGTCGTTTAACAACTGCACCCTTTGTTTCTGCTGAAAACATTGTCATTTGTATTTACTTCCCAAAGTCAAAGGTTTTTGGCTGAAGTTTTATAAATGAGACAACAATGAAAGTAAGTGGGTTTTAGGTAATGTCACTTCTTGTCAATCGTACAAGTAGGCTTTTTTGTGTAAAATCACTCTCTGCATATGTCCCACATCTTCCTGAAGGATTTGGCAGAAATGGTAACAGGCCTTTCTGAGAGTATTACAAGATTTAGGTTGTTTTATTAACATACAAAGCTCCGAGCGTTTACTCATCCGTGTTGATGGGTTGTAGCTGTCGTGCCTCCTTATTGCTTATCTCTTGCTCATGCTTCACTGTGCAACTTTTGCTCTACGTCAGTGTTTCTCCAACTGAATCACTTGTTTATTTCAATAAATTTCTCTCTCACACGAGGTACAGTCAAAAAGTTTAGAGAGTGTGCCTGTAAAAAGCAAAAACCACACCACTTAATATTAGTTTGACCACTATCCCCTTTGAAGTAGTTACACCTTGATGCACCTCGTGATCCCAGCGCTCCAGCTACATTTTAATTACAACAAGTCAAGGACTATCTGCAACTCAAGCTGGATCCTGTCCGCTGTGTTGAAACAGCAGTCCCTTAGAATGAACATCCCTTGGTGACAAAGACGGAGTCAAAGGGATTCATATCTGGCGAATAAAGCAGGTGGTGAGCAACAGTTGTGTTAGTGTGGCCAGAATATGCATGCTCTTGGTTGCCCTCCTCATCTGATGGCCTCTTTTTAGACTTGGAGACAGCAGGCTCTTTCACTAAAGACTGTTCTTTGGTACGAGGGTCACAGCCTAAGACCAAACCTTCGTCACCAGTTATGATCCTTGTCCTGAAGTGTTAAGTCAGTTAGGTAAAATGCACCCCTGCAAGTGGTCAGAAGTGGGTTGCCAGAGTGCTCCGTACATGGCAATATTAATTCTACTCATCAACACTGATTTTGCACACTTACTTTTCCTCAATTACAATAAAATGCTAAAGCCAATTGACATAAATGCTACCGCTCAAGTAGTGAATATCAGAATATCTTCACATTCTTGTCCTTCCTCCAGCTTCACTACCTCCGTCTACCCAAAGACATCAGTGAAGACTACGTCATCCTGATGGACAGCACCGTGTCCACCGGAGCTGCTGCTCTCATGGCTGTCAGAGTTCTGCTGGTGGGTCAACACAACTCCACAGCTTTCGTTTACAAAAACACTCAGCTCCATAAACATCTGAATCATTCTTCTGGTAAAACTCTTCTTCAGTGACGTGCTGGGAAAGTGCAACATTTCTGGGAGGTTCCCTTGAAGCTGGTCTAGTCTGATGCATGTTTTCTTTGTACAAATAACTAGATCAAAACTAGGGTTGTGTGAAAGGAATGATTGTTTTTATTGATCAGCTTGATCCGTTCAATGGCAAAATGTTGATTTCAGAAGGTATCATTTGCACAGATTGCTGCAGGTGAATTGTTTTATGGTTTGTAGAACTTTGGACAGGTCGTCGATGAACTGGGGCCTCATTTTACTGGTCCACCTGATGCTACTGGTTCCTAACACCCATCTGTATTTTCTCCCCCTTTATTTTCCTTTGTGAAGGACCACGATGTAGCAGAGGATAAGATCTTTCTGTTGTCCCTGCTAATGGCAGAGATGGGTGTCCACTCGGTGGCCTACGCCTTTCCTAAAGTCCGCATCATCACCACGGCTGTAGACAAGGAGGTCAACGACCAGTTCCACATCATACCAGGCATTGGTGAGGAGATACAGCCATTCACCCACACCTGCAGAAAGTGTTTTCACACAGTTTTGTACATCATCATCATCTGAGAGAATTATATTAGACTTTTCAACACACAATTAAAAGGTTTTATTTAGGGTCTAAAGTTAAACACACGCATATAAACAAATCCACAGACAGAATTGTCACACAAAGAAATCTTCTGCTAAAAAGACAAACCTAAATCAGCTTATCTGACAGGGGATCTGAGGTTATTGTGAGGATAAACAGTGAAGACACCATCACCTGTGGTTTTAATACTAGAACAAGGATGCATCAGAGTCTCTAAAACAAGGACTTAACTGACCTTGCACCATTCTAAGAGCTCAACAGCTCAGTTATGTACAGCTCAGCCAGCCAGCCAGCGCGAAGCTGTGAAATTTATTTTTAGCCTTTATTGGCAGCCACTGGAGGACTATAAGAAAAAGTGACATATAGATCAGTCAGTATAGGTACTAAAGAGTAAATCACCAGTGAAATATGTCGAGTCCAAAACTGCTGCCGCACTACTCTGTGGGTGAAAACTGTCAAGTGTGCAGCACTTCTGAGCAAAATCTACTGATGTCAGAGCAGCTACTTAGTGTTTGACAGCTGAATAAATACACCTGCTTTGACCACAGAAAATTTGATGTGACCTTATCCGTCATAAGTTATTTGTTTGTCTTGGCTGCACTCAGCATGGTCACAGTTATTTAAAATACAAATTCAAAGCATCCCGATCCAAAAATGCTTGCAACTTAAACAGCAGTTTTGGCCTAAAGGCTGCTATACATGTCACTCCCAAGATTCGGCCACAAAGTATTTTTCAACAAAATACTTGTGGAACGTTTGTTTATCATTTGTTACAGCATCAATTTGAATATTGTTAAGTGTTTTTGTGATCACAGATGCCCACACACTTTGCCTGGAATCATACAGTGTGTGTTTGCGGTGAAATAAAGGTCTAAATCCTGTGTTTCCACAGACTGCGGTGATGATTACTGCGATACAGTGCATAAGCAACAAATATCCGTCCCCTGAAATGACCACCAGAAAATAAAAAGATATTTTTCACCATAAATGATTAATATATCCTTTGAAATCCTGTATTTCTAACACAACACCCAACATAGAGTGGCCATCATGACTTTGGATAGTGTGTTCAGGTTGCTCTTGTGCAAAACATACAGGAAATAACAGAAAATCAATGCCATTTCTGCAAAGGCAAAGAGTTCCTCAATCACATGATACCAAATACGTCCATGTTTATTGATGAAGCGTTTGTGGGCCAAATGAAAGAAAGGAAAGGGGACCACTGACTGGAGCCTCCTCACAATGTTTATGGGTTAAATTAAATTATTTTTCAGACCTGCAAATTCGCCAGTGTCATTATTTTCCTCCAACAAAGTATTCAAGTCTTCAGAAGAAATGCATTTTTCAGCTCTGCTTTCTTACTGATGGCCTCACCGTCAGACATTTGAAGCAGAAAGATGGAAGATTGTTGAGGAGGAAAACTGGTCAAGACGACGGGCAAAACAACAGTAACAAGAGCTTAACCAAACCAAGTAGCTCAGTCAGTGGTTAAATATCATAGAAATGACTGTGCCACTGATAAACCTCCAAACCCTTCACTTGTATAGAAAACCAAGACGCACACATGCATCACTTTTACTCTGTTGGCTCCCAGCAAACTAGAGAAGCAGTATAATATTGCAGTCTGTGGCGTCCATATGCGCATCTGCATCGAAGTATAATCAAGGCTTTGCTCTGTCTGAGTCTGCAAGTAGGCAGGAGTCCATGTGTCCCAGTGGACTCGCTGACTAGAAGTAATAAAACAACTATTACGCGTCAGTGTTTTCCACAGCTGTCTGCGTGCAACCGTAGAAAATATAATCAAGGTTTAAAGTAGAAGACGCAAAAAAAAAAAACTGCAAACCTCCTCCTCCTTCCGTCTCATTTCACCTGCTCTTCTTCTCAGGCAATTTTGGAGATCGTTACTTTGGCACCGACGCTCCGTCAGACTGGTGTGAGAGTGATGAAGGGATGGACTTCTGAGGAGCGGACCAATCACGGAGGTGGGGGGGGCTGTTACGAGAGCACTTACCCGTGAAAACCGTGGAAACAGGCCTTCCGGCTCCCATCTGCTCGGCTCCATCACCATCCTCCTGACCAGTGAGGTGATGCTGTACAAACTGCTTCCCATCAGTAGAGTGAGCTTCGCTGTTAGGTCAGTGTGATTACTGATCAGGTCAGAGAGGAGATTCGCGCTCAGCAGGATTCAGTCAATAATCCGTTCAAGTTTACAGCAAAGTTTAAAGGGGCCAAAGTTCCAAGTGTTACCTGTCCCGCAAGATGTGGGATGTTTGTTGACTTTGAAACCTTTTCACACACATACAGTCCATCCTCGATTGGATTCTGAAAGAACAAGTTAACCCACGGTTTTCTCAAAAATAGGAAGACTGACGCTACCTATTGAAAGTGACGATCGATAATCGTGTTAATAATGTTGCCAGTTACGTTTTTTTTGTTGCTAAAGCTGAACCCTTAATATTTAAATTAATGTACTGTCAGTTTACTGGAAGAGCCTTAAAGTCTGAGTTTCTTTCAGGATTTTGCACAGTCAGTCTCTTCACCCTCATAAGCCACATATTGTTAACAAACCATTTCGTCGATTCCATTCCAGCTGGAGAGTTAGCTGAGAGCATCTGATTCAACAGCAGCCATAAAAGCTCACTGAATGTTGTTCAGTCAGTCAGTCAGTCAGTAATGATGTAAACATATTTTGCACAAACAGAAAATACACTTTGGTCTTTTAAGGCAGTTCTCTATCACGAGTATGTAGTATTAATATATCACGACTAGTTAGCAGTGTAGTGGTGTTTTTTTCTCAGCTTCAAGCTCTCTGGTGTGTTACCGCTTTGCTCTTGCTGCCGACGTTGCAGCTGTCCGTACTGTAAAATGATGTTATCTCAGGCAAATATCACTGAAAGAGACAACAAAGACTCGTACTTGAAGAAGGAAACTGACTGATAATCAAGTGAAAAGATTGAAGATTTTAGGTTATATTTCCTTTTTTTACGTTAACTTGCATTCAGATTTTACTTCGCCAGTTTCTCACAGCAATAACACGGAGCCACCATCGCCCTCTTTGTGCATCTTTTTATTGAAGTCATGGAGACATTTGAGCTTTTAAAAGTGTCTGCTTTGAAGAGACAATATTTAACCGAGCTTGAGCTGCTAATGGAGTCAATATATAGCTTGCAAATGCTTCGTACTGTATAAACCACTGGTGTTGATGTCGGTGACGTTCGTGTCTGAGCTCAGAGAAAGCAGCTGATAATCTTTTAAACCAGGAGGCCAAATGACACATTGGTGCACAAAGATGGTATTATAATGTCAAGATTTGAATCAAAACTAAAGCACTTGTGTTGACGTGACATGTCCTCGGATTTAGTTTGTCATGGGCTTCAAGTCTCAGTAGCGTTACGTGTGTGATTTGATCATACACAGGAACAGGCCCTTGTTGGACCCTTATTGCTGCTGTGTACGGCCATTTTATATGTTTTATTTATTTATTCTGTTGTTTGCAGGGATTCTTCACATATCCAACACCTCACGGACATTCATTCAACTTGAAAATATTGTTGTTTTTGATGTTATTTCTCTGACATTCTCCAGATCATTTTAACAACAGGCCTTATTCAGTGCAGACCTTCACTTGTCAAACCTAACAAGCGTTCAAATTCACTCCTCTCCCTCCAGGTGCTCCTCTGCTCCAAGGCTTTGCTGGTGCACCTGCTGTGTAGATGGTATTAGTTCCTCCTGAGGTCAAGCCTCAAAGTGTATACTGCTTTCATTCCGTTTCCATCCGGCGAACCTTATGCAAACTTCTGAGTCGATTGTATTAGTGTAATTAAATGCAAATTGCAGCAAATAACTTGAATAAAATGTCAGCTACTGTCACTTATGTGGAAGGCGGTTTACACGAAACAGGGATGCATTTTTAAGAAGAAACCTGCAGACTGGTGGACTTAAACAAAAAGCTATTAATGGTTTATTTCTATTGAGGCACTCTGGTCAGTCATTTATGGTTCATTGTTATCAGTTACATCTATGTTTGGTAAATCAAAATGTTCACTGTAATGAAAATCTGTCGGTTTTAGTTTTGTACATGCAACTTCATTTGTACAGAATAAAAAAAATAATAACTTAAAACATCACAAAAGTCTTCTTCTGTGAGTTTGCTGTATTGCTGGGGTTGACCGCTAGAGGGCAGCACAGGTCACATTTAGTTGTTTACAGCGGAACTGACGCCAACTTCGGTTCTTATGGTGCCTTCAAGTGCTGTAGGAAACCATTTGACGTCCTGCACTTTCATTTTCAAAACTTTACAACAACAAAAAAAGATAGGAAAAAAAAGCTTCATGGCCTCAAAATGAAAAAGTCCAAGAAAAAATGCAGGACAGGTATTTTATCTTGTCACAGCAGGAAACCTACAATGATGGTTTAGTTCAGTTAAGTGTCCCAGTAAGTCGTGGTACAGTGTGCATGTGCTTTTCCTGCTGTCCCATGTATACAGGTCTGGAGTCAGATGAGCTAACAGTGAGCAAATTGCAACACCTACTTAAAGTAATTAAGTTTTAACTGACAGAGTTTTCAGCTTGTTGGCGTCACCTGACAAAAGGCATTACAATGCCAATGTGATATATTTGTCAAAGCAGATTAAGAGTTGGATGAGCTTTAATTCATTTTATTTAGTTATTTATCTAAATTGAATGTGCCTGGATGAGGTGCGACACGCTTTCAGAATCGGAGAGCTCACAAGTCCGAGCCGACACGGAGCCCTGAACGCATCTCCAACTGCCCTCTGAGTGGAGCTGAGCTCATTCACAGTAATGTGTACGTTTTATTTACATTAACTGCGGTATTCTGTGGATTTACAGGCCCTGAATGCAACGCGTCGAGCAGTAAAGGTGAGTTAACGTTCATAATATACGTTAATATACAACTAATTAATCCTTCAGTAGAAAGTTACACAAACAGGATAAACCGGCACTTCCAGCTCACGTTGCTCATAACTCATGTGTTACTGCATCTTATAAGTTGTTGAAACCGTGGTACTAGTTAGTTAAGTCAAGTTTGGTTGGTTAGTGCTGTGGTTTAACGACGTTAGTGAAGCCTCTCTGACCCACGGCAGAGATTTAACGTTAGCTTAGCCAGCGCGAGACCAAACGTTGCGCCAAATGTAGGTCAAAAATTCGACATTTTAAAGTTAATTTGGATATTTATCAACCTGCGCATCAGTTAAAACCTGATAAGAGTTGTTACCTATAATATTTTAACCCACTGTTTAATTCGGCGTTGACAGAATTCACCGAGAAGCACACAGTTTAACGAAATGCTAACTTTGTGTCATAATTAGTTGATTGTTACATGTAGTTCAATGGTGGATGATTAGCTAGCAGCTCAAATTGATTTTAAATGTCGAGGCTACATTTTAACATTTCCATGTCGTAAATGAAACACAGGACAACTATTTTCAGGTTAACTTGGAAGAAGCTCACTAGTTAATTTAATCTACGAGCTGTAATAGACCATATAACGGGACTTATTAGCAGGGTTGCTTGATTTGGGTCACGTTGCCTGACGGTGGGGAGGGTGGGGAAGTGGAAAAAGTCCCCCACTGTGATTTATTCTCCTTTTCCCTTCCTAGGAGGCAGAATGGCAGGCCTGTGGAGATCCTACCAGACCCTGATGACCAAATACCCCTGGACAGTGCAGATAGTGACCGCTGGTAGGAATATACTATCTGATATGTTGCACATATCTAACAGCTGCAGGTCCACACTGAAGAAGCAAATGTCAGGCTCCAAACTCCAGAGGATGTGCAGAAAAGTTCACATAAACTTCCCTTTTTGATTTAGAATAAAGTGAGCTAAATAACTGACAGAGACGGGGCCTCAGAGTTCAACCCCTGGTCACCATCATGACTGGTGCCCCGGTTAACATTGGACCTCAGTTTTAGAATCAACAAAGAAGAAGGCCTTTGAACTGTGGTCAAGATTAGGCACGGAGCCACAGATAAACAAAGAAAAGCACAATCAGTGTGAACGCACGGTAGCTATTTTTAAAGAACTGTAAACCATTGCTCCTTTCTGGCCCTCCTAGATTTTCTTCATAAAGTAAATGAACAACATTCTTCAGAGTGTGCGTTGTCAGTGTAGTGGCTGTTTGTCTAAAAAGTAAACTTAACTTAATAATCAAAATGGCACTGATGCATCATGGGTATGTTTGGTTTACGCAGGCAAAAGAGTCATTGCCCAGATCATTGTGTTTCTTCTTATTTTATTCATTACCAAGCAAGCAAACAAACAGAACAAAGGCGCCATCCTCCTGTTGCCTCTCTTGGTCTGGTAAAAAAACCACAGGCCCACCCAGGTGCATGCTGGTCCTATGCCTGCTACCTACCTAAACAGACCCCAGGTGCCCATAGCGTTACCCAAATCTGTTAAATAAACCCACAAAATAAACTACTATTTAACCCAAGACAAAATATGATGAATAAGCAAATAATAAATCTACACAAATGACTAACAAAGAAAATATTATCAACAAATTAACAGATATTAGAGAAACCTGCAGACGACTAAATGGCTCTTACAGTCAGAATAAGGAATTATGAGATGCCTATTTTAGCTCCAGTAACGTGAGCCTTTGTTGTGCCAGCCTTATGTGCAGGATGTGTTTTCTACAACCTACATGTATGATATCAGAGGTAACTGGAGTATGTGGCTTTAGTCATATAACAACCATACATAGGCATCATGAATGATTGATTGACTTGTTGCAAAAAAAAAAAAAACATGAGTGGCAGCAGCTTGTTAGGCCAGAATTGATTAAAACGTAAAATAAAAACCTCTGTCCGTAAATGTACATGCAGCATGCAGGGCAACATTTTAGATTCCTTAGCCTTGCAGAGGGCATGATACGTATCTGAATGTGTCTCCATGTGACTGTGCAATGAGTGCAGAATCAAACTCTCTGTGAGTCCGATGACCTCAGGAGCTGATTCATAGTTTTAAGGTTTCTGGTTTGTAGTGCAGTTTGTTCCCCACTAGATGGAGGCAGATGTCTGATGTACACGAGCAGCCGGGGATTCTTCTGAAGGACCTTTTTTGAAGAGTGAACAAAATTTATTTTTAAAGTTCATGTCCTCAGTCAGTCTGCATTCGGAATCATGAAAGACCATTTCCAGACTGTATGGCTTTACAACCAATTGGGCTCCATTTAAACATTATTTTAAACTTATTTGCTATTTTTTTAGTAGGTTAAAGCAGATTAGGGTGTCTTGTGATAATTTGGGCCACTTCTTGTAGCATTAGCATGGTTTTCTCCACTTGAGTTAAACCTATAGCTATAGACAATACAACCAATAACACAAAATGTCATTTCTTTTTATATTAGTGTTTTTAACCATGTGCATTCTGTTGAGGTTAGCAGCTTCTTTTTTCAAAGGGAGACCAGCATGGCAGCATTACAAGCTTTGGGCAAGGTGTCACTGAAACAGGCTCACATATTAAGCAATATTAGTGGCAATGTGTGAAGCTTCATACAGAAGTCATTTACAAAACTTACCTCTTAAAAACAACAGAAATGTTCACCCCTTAACGCCAGTCGTCACAAATTCGCATCACACCCCTTGCATTCAGACTGCAGCTGAGATAGCATATGCATTCCCCCAATGCCAGTTTGTGCATATTCATTACGTGACCTAGGAACCTTTAGCAAGCACTAGTTTCTCATAGGACCGGTCAGAGTGGCATTTGTGGCATCAATAAAAACGTTTTACCATTAATGCCTGTTGCATCAAAGCTTTATATTTATTCTATGTGCTATAGACAAATCAACAATCTCCACTTAATTTAGCATCAGCTTGAAAGCAAAAACTCAAATAATAATTTTCTATATATAATTGTAAATAAATTCAGGCGTCAAGGGGTTAAAATGTACATCTTGTGATCTAAGATTATAAGTGGAAGATGCATTCTGTCAAGTCTTGCACCAATACGTGGATTGTTTGTCTAGAAGAGCCTCATGAATAAAGTTGATGGTTTGAGCACTAAACAGAATAAAACATATAAAGATACTGTGCTGCTGCATTCGTGTATAACAACTAGTGAAACTCTTATTGACCTTCTTTTGCACAAGTGTTTAATTCGGCCTGACGATTAACTCTTTTGAATTTGGTGGTCAAAGGTTCACCGTGTTCTCACTGAGCACTTTTTAACCATATCTTAAGAGTACACTCATTATGACAGAATTTCACACAAATCCAGGGCTTCAGAGTGCAACCAAAAAACTGTTAAGTTCAATTAAACGTTTTCATTGATTGCTCTGGTGCAATCTGACATTTAGTAGGTTGTGTGTGTGTTTGCCTAACTGAGTGGGAACTAGAAGCTTCTCTATGCCCAGCCGCTTCAGAATACAACAACAACAACAGCGGTTAGACTGCCCCCTAAACTACATAAATCTCTGCAAACACATCGCTCATGCTGCGACACCCAACACCACAAGTAAATTCTGAACCCGTGGGAACATTATGCCTTACATTTACTGCAAAGAGTGCAGTGACACTGTGTTGAGAACAGTGCTGTTGCTGTCAGGCATTGGCAGTATGATTTAAAACATTAAAAATTCACAAATGTGTCCAAGAAACTGATCCTGCGCCACAGATCTGTCCTGACAGAGACATTGCACTAAGAAATAGCCACGGTATATGGAAAGTATGGTATAGAGAAAGTATCGTTTAGATGGGACTAGGGTAATATTTTCAAAAATGAAATGAAAAATGAGTTGCATTGAGGCTGGGATTTTGCTACTCTGAGTCTACAGCAGCACATTTTGAGGTTTCACTTGAATGGGATTTGCACTTTTGGACATTTATTTGTTATGATATTTCTTTGAATAGCTCCACCTCATATTTCTTTCCTCGTTTCTTTGTCCGTCACTCCCCTGAGACCTGCCAGGTCAGCTACACTATTTTCTTCAATCTCCACATACAAACAAAATGAGTGTTTCTGAGGTGTTGAAGCAGAAATTGTTCTTTTTTTATTATTGCACTGAAACATTGAGTGATAAAATGAAGCTCCTCTCTTTTACTGATTTACTGTCTATCAAGGTGTGTGAGTCAGAATCACAGAGGAAATGCTTCTGTTTATTCCCCTGAAGGTTTACAATTGACATTTTCTGTCCGTCTGTCCAACCTCACTGGATTTATTGGCTCTCCCGTGAGGTTTTAAGGAAAGGTTACCTGTCGTTCAGCTGGCTCTGTGTTATCACACTGTGCTGTCAGTGTTACAGTGGTACTTGGCCTGCACCACGTCACATATTGTTGCTGTAATGTGGCTTTAGAGCCGGTGGGCTGCAGCCTTTTTATACCTGCTGAATGAAAGCTTTAGTTCATAAAGGCTGCACTAAGTATGATTCCAAAAGGAGTTAAATTGAAGTTTAAGTGTCAGTGATTGATATTTTATAAAGAAATCGATCAGATGACTAAATGTAATGAAAAGATGTCTTCTGTTTAGACAAATTCACAGAGAAGTATCACCAACTCTGCAGCTCTACTGAGCTTTTTAGCCTCTTGCGGCTCAGTTATTTGGTTTTATAGCACATTAATTATTTCACTTATATGATGTTTATAATTACATTTTGTGTCTCCTCTGTTACAGTAAACTAAAACTCTCTGGGTTGTGGACCAAACAGGGTGTTCGAGGATGTCATCTTGGGCTTTGGGAAACACTAATTGACATTTTACAACATTTTCTGACATTGTATGGCTCAAACAACTAATTTGTTAATTGAAGAAAATAACTGTCGGACTAAATGACAATGAGAGCAATAAATAGTTTCAGGCCTAGTGATTTGTTTCAAAATTCAATATGACTGTAAACACAAAGTGATGTAAAGTTCAAATCATGCAATGACAAAATGCGAAACACGTTGTTCGGTCAACTGTTAGCTGATCTAGACACTTCTTATATGAACTAGAGTTTCTACTGTTTCACTTTTTTCTTCACTTTTCTTGCTGCAGCTCAGCACCATGCCAGATCATACAGTTTACAGTTTAAGATCATCTTCTATGGATTTAAGCTGAGTTGTACAGCTGATGTTACTCTGTTTCTGCTGGGTGTGTAAATAATAGGAAACGTATCAGGGCTGTGTGTCTGTCGAGTTTTACGCATCTCTTCTGAAGTGACCCAGAAATTGATCAGTGCAACCTCAGAGAAAAGGCATCAGGGACAGCTGGTGTTTTGCTTCGATGCTCCTTCTTTGGTAGAATTCTGAAGCTGAGCCTGAGACTGTAATCTAATCTAACCTTTATTGATCCCCTCGGGGAAATTCCTTCTCTGCATTTGACCCATCCTATTCATAGTTAACCTTAACTATACATACTAGGAGCAGAGGGCTGCCGCGGTGCAACGCCCCAGGAGCAGTCAGAGGTTAAGGGCCTTGCTCAAGGGCCCACAATGGTGGTGACTGGGACAAGCGGTCGCTCTCACTTTCCCACTTCAAGTTCCCAAGTTCGCTTCACAAACCACTAGGCCACCAGTGCTCCCACTAGGGCTACCCTGCACTATATACTTATATATACTCAATTCAAGGACGTTGCAGCTCATGATTGCTATCTTAACCTGTAAGCCACATCCAACGTTGCTAAATCTTGCACTGTCCTGCTTTATTACGCAGGTAAATGATATTTTTGTACTCTTTACGTGCAGTGTTGCACCAGCTCACTGACACATCTGCAGTTCTTCTACCAAGTGGGAGACATTTGCTTTCAAATTTGTACAGTAATTTACTCAACATTGCAGAATCAGACTCTCAGCAGCAAACATGTCCACAGATATCCATGTAACAGCAGGTTCAGTGGACTGAGACACAGCATCGGCTCGGTTTGTCTTCCAGGGTCTTTAGTGGGAGTCGGTGATGTCATCTCCCAGCAGGTGATTGAGAGGAGGGGATTGGCTCATCACAACGTGCAACGGACGGCTAAGATGATGAGCATTGGTTTCTTCTTTGTGGTGAGTCTCCTCCTGACAAGTATGTAAAAATGTCTTTTATGTGGAGTTTGCGTGTTCTCCCTGCGTGGGTTTTCACCAGGTTCTCCGGCTTCCTCCCACAGTCCAAAAACATGCTTGGTCGTTTGTCTCTATGTGACCCTGTGATAGACTAGTGACCCTAAGTCAGCTGGGATAGACTCCAGCCCCCCCAACGACCCTGCAGAGGTTGAAGCGGTGTATAGATAATGGATGAATGTTCCCCTGTGCATATGTACCCTTTTCACCACGACATTGTGTGCATTTGCGCCTTTGTATGCTCGTGAATCCGCGTATTTCAGCAGTCAGGTCCTGTGACAGCTGCACAATTAATTTCCCAAGTAGCACATTTCTTTACATCGCTGTGACGGAAGCAAAGTTTATTTATGTTTCCGTAATCGTCTTACGCTCCACCAGGGAGCTTTCAGTGTTACGCTGAAACAACATGTTTACTGGCAGCTATATTTAACTTCATTCACCACGGTTTCATAAGTCATACATCATGTATCAGGCTTCCTCACATAAATAATGCATGCGTTTGTTAGTTTAATTCACTTTACCTGCAACCAGTATGCAGATGGGAATGTTTAAAGACTCCCTCCCATGAATATACAATGTCCATATAGTGTTTTTAATATACTGGAGGACATAGCACGAGGAAAATAAACAATCCGTGTCATGGCTGAGTAGTTCCACCTTGAATCTGCTGTGTGCTGATGACAGTCTTAAAAACATGGATTTATCTTCTGAGGTTTCATATGTAACAAACCTAAAGAACAAATCCTAGTTTGCACGTTGGGACTGTTTGTATCGTTATTGTTCTTCATAATTCGTTCCTGCTTCTATGTGTGGTTGAGTTACACCAGTATTAGAAGTTGTCATTGTAAAGCATACAGTAGCTTTATGGTGTTTGGGCAAAGTCGTAGGTGAGCTGGTGTGCTTGAGGGTTGGAGCGAGACGGGGGAAGGACTACGTAGATCCACACATTCCAGATGAGGCAATGGTGAAGAGTTACATCTAAGCATTTTTAGGGCACCCAGGGATTATTTTCATGGAGAAAAAACATTTCATTACCACTTTTTTTGCACATCTTTCTCTGACAGGTGTTGTCTGTTGTGCAGTGGGTTTTAAGTGCGTTTGATCTCTTTACATTTTCAAAACACAAACCTTTTAAGATTCACAAAACACTTGATCGTTTTTTGGGATGCAACCTGCAACAGCATACATTCTTTATGCAAGGCTTCTCAAGTGGAAGGAAGTACGTGAGATATAAAGAGTGGTCAGAGAAGAAGCAAGGGGATTTACTTCTGGCCGCACGAAGCATGAAGAGGAAGACAAATGAGAGAAGGAGGACTAGAGGGGTTGTGTCACTTAGCAGGCCTTTAATGTGAGGGACAATACAGTCATGTGTAATACCTGATTATATGCAGTCAGTAACTAATGTAATTGTTGATTAGTTGGTATTGTTGCATGTACAGTTGAAACCAGAAGTTTACATACACTGCATAAAAAGACACATAACCTTTTTTTTTTCTCACTGTCTGACATTAAATCAGACTAAACTTTTCCTATTTAAGATCAGTTAGGATTTCCAAAATTATTTCTATTTGCTAAATGCCAGAATAAGGAGAGAGAGAAGTTTTTATTACTTTCTTCAGAGTCAGAAGTTTACATACATTTCCTTAGTATTTGGTAGCATTGCCTTTAAACTGTATGACTGGGGTCAAACGTTTTGGGTTTGCTGGATTTCTGGCCCACTCCTCCCGACAGAACTGGTGTAACTGAGTCAGGTTGGTAGGTCGCCTTGTGTCTTTTTATGCAGTGAACGTAAACTTCGTGCTGATTCAGGATGCTCTGGCTGTAGGCATTTTGGCTTACTGGAGTGAAGTGTGTTGCTACCCGATCTGAGTCAAGCATGTGAGAGTCTAAATGGGTTTCAGAACGTAAGATCTGTCGGCTGTAGTGGATTCTATAAAAGTATGGACCACATGCTGCCAGTGGACCAGGGTCACTGCTGATTTCAGCACAGAGGAACTGAATACTTTGCTTTACTTGTCTCCCTTGGGAGAAATTTGGTTTGGACAGGGACATCAGCTCCACTTACACCGCAGCTACAACATCACAATAGAAAAGACTTAATACACACAAATAGCAAAAGGACAATGCAAAGTACAATTACTCCCTGCATTTGGTGCTATTTTCTTCGCACTCCCCTCACCTTCTCCACCTTACACCCAACCCTCCAGGTCATCAATATATATAATATAATATATAATATATATTCAGTGATGAGTTCAAGTCCCCATGTTCGTCATTTGACATTTTGTGCAGCCTCAGCAAGAATGTTTTTCTAATAACGATGCAATTAATGTGTATTTATGATAGACTGAGTTTCAGGCTTAATGTAATGATTCTAATTTCTCTTCTTTTCCTATAAAGGGTCCAGTAATCGGCAGCTGGTACAAAGTTTTGGACAGAATAGTGGTTGGAGGAACAAAAAGTGCTGCTATGAAGAAAATGCTGGTTGATCAGGTGAGAGATGCTTCCTTATATATAGGAAATGACTGTAAATATTATAGTGATGAACAATTCAGGACAATTAATACTGATGGAGCCTTCACAATTATACATTTTAATAGTAGGAGTCTATATAAAAATTTTGATAATATAAAAGAATTATTGAGTCGGTTCAATAAATTTAGTGTCATTGCTGTGTCAGAGACATGGTTAGACGATGAAAAAGGTCTTGACGTAGAGATGGTGGGTTATGAGCTATTTACATTAAATAGGAATAGAAAAAAAGGAGGCGGAGTTGCCTTGTATATTAATTCAAATTTAAGAAGTTATCTTGTTGATAATAAGTCTATCTGCATTGATGGAGTAATGGAGTGTATTAGTGTTGAAATCATCCTTGGAGATGGTAAAAAAATGATAGTTAGTTGTTTATACAGAACGCCAGGATCCTCTTTAGATATATTCAATGAAAAAGTAGGAAGTTTGTTTGCTATTTCTAATAAGTTCCATATCGTTTGTGGCGATTTCAACATCGATCTTTTGAATCCTCATAATAATATTAAAACCACAGATTTTATCACAACAATGTACAGTAACAATCTCTTCCCTCTTATTCTCAAACCAAGTCGAATTACAACTGGTACTGCTACACTAATAGATAACATATTTACAAATGAAATAGACAGTGAAATCACAGCTGGATTACTTATTAGTGATATAAGTGATCATCTACCTGTGTTTAGTGTTTTTCACCAAATTTTAAATAAGTCCTTTATTCAAGAGGAAATTTATCACCATTTAACTCGGTACAGAACGCCTGAAGCCATGACTGCCTTAAAGGCAGATTTGTGCGCCCAGACATGGGATGAAGTTTATGTAACTGAGGATCCTGACCAGGCCTACAATGCCTTTTTGTCCACATTTGTTAAACTTTATAACAAACACTGTCCACTACAAAAGCCCATGGCTAAAAAAACAAATGAGATAAATAAACCATGGATCACACATGGCATTGCAAAAGCATGTAAGAAAAAAAATCACCTTTATAAACTATACATGAGACATCGAACTAAAGCAGCTGAACAGAAGTATAAAATTTACAAGAATAAGTTAATAAGTATTATAAGAGCAAATAAAAATAACTATTATCATAAATTATTGGAACAGCATCGTAATAACGTTCGAGGAACATGGAACATTTTAAATGGCATCATTAGTAATGGTAAAAGAGTTAATGAATTAGCCAATTATTTTGTTAACAATAATCATGTAATAACTAACACTGTGGAAATAGCTGACGGATTCAATGATTTCTTTGCTAATGTAGGCCCGACTTTAGCAAGTAAAATGGGGGAATCCAATAACTCAACTACCTTTATTAAAAATCGCAATTCTAATTCTCTCTATCTAAGAGGTGTAGAAGAAAATGAAATTATAAGTATTGTATATAAATTTACAAACAAAAGATCAAAAGATTGCAATGACATAGATATGTGGTTAGTAAAGGAAATTGTTAATTATATAGTGACACCTTTTACATATATTTGCAATCAATCATTTCTCACTGGTATTTTTCCTGAAAAAATGAAAATAGCAAAAGTTATTCCAATTTACAAAAGTGGTAATAAACATCAATTCACTAACTATAGACCGATCTCACTTCTTTCACAATTTTCCAAAATTTTGGAAAAACTTTTTGTAATCCGACTTGATGATTTTGTGGAGAAATACAATCTTCTGTCTGAGAACCAATATGGTTTTCGATCTAACAGATCGACTTCAATGGCCGTTATGGCTCTAGTTGAGGATGTTGCAGCAGCGATTGATAATAATGAATTTACTGTGGGTGTTTTCATTGATTTAAGTAAGGCCTTTGACACGATTGACTATAAATTACTTTTAAATAAAATGCAACAATATGGTGTCAGGGGCATTGCTTATGATTGGCTGGGAAGCTACCTAAGCAATAGAGAGCAGTATGTACATATAAATAATATTGATTCCAAACTCATACGGATAACACACGGAGTTCCACAAGGCTCCATATTGGGGCCCAAATTATTTATAATGTACATGAATGATGTCTGTGAAATATTAGACAAAGCAAACTGCATTCTCTATGCTGATGACACAAGTATCTATTGCTCAGGTAATGACTTGCCAAAGCTTCTGAGTTCAATTGAAAAAGAGCTCACAGTACTTAAAAATTGGTTTGACACGAGTAAACTTTCTATGAATTTGACAAAAACGAAATATATTGTTTTTGGAAACAGGAAAATTGAGAGTGAAACGAGTATTAAAATCAATGACATACATATTGAACGAGTACAAGTATACAAATTTTTAGGAATCATTGTTGATGAAAAACTCTGTTGGAAGCCGCATATAAATGTTCTTACTTCAAAATTGGCAAAAAATGTTGGTATAATTGGTAGGTTAAGGTCTGTATTAGATTATAATTCACTTTGTTTATTATATAATTCCCTGGTGTTCCCATATCTGAGTTATGGTGCGGAACTGTGGGGAAACAATTATAGAACAAATATTGAAAAAATTTTTCTACTTCAGAAGAAGGTGATTAGAATTGTTCATCACTCTGATTGTTATGCACCAACAAATCCTATCTTTGCTTCATCAAAGATATTAAAAATGCATGATATAGTTAATTTTAAAACTTTAACAGTAATGTTTTTGGCACACAATAACAAACTTCCTTTAAAAATTCAAAACATGTTTGCACATAGAGAGAGTCATTATAGCCTTAGGGGTACACACGTGTTTAGAACAAACATGGCAAGAACAAATAAAAAAAGTCAATGCGTTTCTGTGAAAGGGGTGAGTTTATGGAATAAACTGAATGATAATATAAAAAGAAGTAATTCACTGAAAGCCTTTAAAAGGCAGTATAAATATTCAGTTTTTGAAAAATACCAATCTCAGGAATAACAAATATTTTGTTGTTTAGTCTCCTCTGTTACCTGTGGAAGTTTATAACTGCTGACTTTGTTGATTTAAAGTGTTTATTTTGTTGATCGCAAAAGACTTTACTTGATTTGTAACAGGGTTAGGCATAATAAGTTTAACTTCAGCCTATACCCTTCGGTCACCTTTGAAGTAATGTGAGGTCTAAATGTGATGTCTTATTGTTATTATGTATGTTGTATGTTGACCGAATAAAACTACTACTACTACTACTACTACTTATTAGTCCTCCTCTCTTCTTCTGGTGTTGTGGTCAAAGACAGGTGAACTTAACTGAAGTTCTTCTAAGAAACCAAGTGGAGACGAGCTCAATGATATGATCATACTACTGTGTGAGTGTCTGCCTTCCACTCAGCCTCAGCTCATTAGTTTTGACTAACACTGTGGATGAATCCCGACTGCTGAAATACAATTTTCTTGTATCAGGCTGACAAGAGGAACCTCTGTCAAAAGAATCTAAAGTTCATTTTACCCCCTGTTATCCTGAGCTGCTGAGCTGTGAGTCAGAGCTGCCAAACAGAGCCAGACCCCTCTGTGTGAAATCTATCTATTGTATCTTTTGTATTTTGATATATAACATGATGAAATTAAAGAAAGGCATGTTTTTTTAATTAGTGAATAATCTGCCAAATAGTTAAAAAATTAAACGTTAATGTTTTTTATTATTATCTACTGAATATCAGAAAATAATAACACAACCCATCACAGTTTTCTTAGAGCCCAGGGTGTCACCTTCCAGGTAATTTGTATGTCTGACCAGCACCGCCATGACTCTGCTTAATTGATCCCAGTGGAAAATTGCAGCATAATAACATCCAGTTTACACATAAATCACAAAGCAATTAAGATGGGGACACATTAAACAGGGCTGACAAGAAAACAGAGTAACACAGACAGAAATAACTCAAATCTTCGACCCAACTGCAGCTTAAAATATATACAATAAAAGTTTCAACATGCATTTTACAAGTCTAGTAAGGAACTATATACTGTCTTTGGCTTATAACATAAAATGGATATAGTTATGTGTTGTTAAAAGTGATAGAAACAGAGAAAAAGCAGCAAATACTCACTTTTGAGAAGCTAAAATCTGAGAATGTTTTACATTTTTATTGATCATATTGGGCGGCTGTGGCTCAGGTGGTAGAGCAGGTTGTCCACTGATGGCAAGGTTGGCGGTTCGATCCCCGACCCCTCCGCATGCCGTAGTGTCCTTGGGCAAGACACTGAACCCCAAGTTGCTCTCAATGACAGGCTGGCACCTTGCATGGCAGCTCTGTCACCATTGGTGTGCGAATGGGTGAATGCTAAACACATTCTGAAGCACTTTGGACACGACTAAGGTAGAAAAAGGCGCTATATAAGTGCAGACAATTTACCATTTACCATCATTTTCAAGATAAAATGCAAATCATTTTCACTTTCATTTAATTTTTTAAAATTTTGTATGATTGGAGACTGAATATTTTTGGACTGTGGACAACTGTGATGGACGTTTGTCACTATTTTCTCAACATACATAGACAGTAATGTCAGATTTATATAAAACATATACTGTCTGAAAGAATTACACTGGTCTACAAAGTTTTGGAAAACTTTTGCGTCAGAGATAAAATTTACTAAATCTTACTTTGATAAGATGGACTGGAAAACAAATGATAAAAGTGCTGGTTGGCCAATGATTTCCAGATGTTTAATGATAAAGTTTTATTACAAATTTGTAGGTTTATACACTTGTATTCTAAAAAGTGTTGAATTTCCAGGTCCTAACATGTCAAGGATTAGACTAGAAATGTCTTATGACTTATGTGTTACAGAATACAAGCTAAAACATCACATAAAACAACAACTTTCCGTCTTTATTCTGAATCTACGCAGCACTTTTTGCCTTGCCTCTTACACGTGGCAGTAGGATCATCCCTTGACACAATCCAACAGTAGTCAGCGAGCATAGATCGATTCCATTTTCCCCTGATATCTTTTCTCCATAGTTACAATGTCCTGGTGGAATCGTTCACCATGCTCATCACTTACTGCTCCACAGTTCAGTGGTTACTGTAACAACAATAATGTGGGGCCCAACTCTTGTCTTAATCTCCTATTTTGCATCCAAGATAAAGGTGGTATACCTTTTTTTTACCACTGCAGTTCTACAATACTGCGCTTTTGTGATGAAAAGCTTACCGCACCACAAATATAGCAAAAGTTTTCTGCATTGTTTGCACGGTTTTGAGGCATCTCTGCTTCCTGAGGTCAAAAACATAATACAGTTCCTTAATTCCTCAGTTTTGCAAGATGCCACATGTGACTTGAGATGCATAGATCAGTGTGTGCCACCACTCATGAAATGTCTCTATATGAATGCTTTTTGTCCACTTCCAAGACATGGATTTCTGCAAATATGTCAAACAGAGCGTGTTCTGTCAAAACTCTGGCCAACATGAATGTATTCTAATGTGCAGACAGTGTTTTGAGGTAGGAATGGTAGCTCAGAAACAAACATTTCATTTTGATTAATACCCGTTCTCTCATTAATTTGCTTAGAATTTCAAATTTTGACCCAATACTGTAGCTGATTAGCACTTCTGACTTCATTTTTCTTTATTAGTGACCCAAATTTGATAAAAATGCACTACTTTTATTCTGGAAACATTTTACTTGTAGACCAGTGTTATTAACGTCCACTTAAAAGCTCACCAGTAGCGAGCAAACACAAATTAATTTCCGAAAATGAAAATGTCACAATCAAAGAAGAATCAGTGTTATCCTCTTCACTCTGTCCCCTGGTGTTTGATTTATTGTAACAGCAGCAGGACAAAAGCAGATCAAACTAAAACCACCACAGAACAAGACTTCAGAGCTTTTAGTGTCTCTCTTCTGCTGAAATATTTACTGGAGCAAAGGGTCCTCTCCTACGCTTGAATAGTTATGTGGTCGCACTGACTCTGCGCCGCTCCCTCGGCCTCAGAGTACGTAATAGACAAAGTGCCATTTGGCGACTTGAAAGATTTAAGGTGATGCAGCTGCAGCGTCTTCATGCGTCAGACCTGAATAACAGAAGGAAGTCCAGCGACCGTTCATGTAAGTTTCATGTCAGGAGCAGCTTCTCTTCACTGTGTTTACCCATGTAAACAACTGAGCAGAGATCAGGGCTGAAGAAAGGATTTCAAAATGGCTCTGAGCATCATTAGGTACATTTGCCTGCTTTGTTTTCAATTCCTCTTTGTTAGGATCCTCATTAGCTTTAACAGTGTGGCCGCTAGTCTCCCTGCGGTTTAGCGATCGAGTCAATAGAAGCAACAGAAATCAAACAATAGAGCCCCAAAAATGCAAAACAAGCCAAATATAATGATCAGAAAAAAGGTGGGACGATTCTACGCATGAAGCAATAAATAACAGAAGTTTCCAATCAGCTTTCAGTGAAACGTTGATACACTTTCAGTTAGCATGTGCTTAATTGTCTGGTACGTGTGCTTTTAATAAACGGACACCTTTGTTCAATTTATCTCAAGAGAATTAATTCACGCATCTTTTGTACTCAACCAATTGAAGCTTTAGTGATTTAGACAGTGACTCTTGCAATCGGTGACAGTGTTTCCTCCTCTTTGTCTAAATTTTTTATGGAGTTAATTTTATTTTTGTAAGCTTCTTGTGGTCAGAACACACACAATAACTGCATTATTTCAATAACAGCTTTGTGACACTCCGATTCAGTGACAAACCTTGGTGTTTTTACTTGTTTTTCATGATTTGATTTATTCTTTACTCTCTTTAATTACTGTTTTTATCATCAGCAGTCAAGTTCTTCCTGTTACTTCTCATTTGTGTCCCTCCAGTTGTGTTTTGCTCCATGCTTCTTGGGAGCCTTCCTCTCTATCTCTGGGGCTCTGAACGGACTGACGGTGGACGAGAACGTCGCCAAGCTCAAGAGGGTGAGTGAGCTTTGTTCCAGTAACACATCATAGCGTATCAGTGCAGTGTTGGTCCCTCTGTGTCACAGCTTTCAACTGTTCGTCCTCAGAGATAGGTGGTCGGTCAGTCTTTATGGTTTCTCTACTTTTTTTCGAGGGTGGAGCGGGCGGCAGGTTGCATTTTTTTCCAGATGTTTTCCAGTGCTTCTGCAGCAGTGAGATGACTCAAACAGTTTTAGTTATATACAGTAGGCATTGAATTTCCACCGGTGCCTGCTTGTAGAAGTCTCAATCTCTCTTCACCTCAGTTTAACCTGGAACGTTCAAGTTGACCTGGACTCCTCCAGAGAATCAGTCTTTTTACGAATATCTTATCATTGTTTTCTTGTCTTATCGAGCTTTTTCAGAGTGTGTAACCAGGTATGGAATGACTGCAAAGTTTGGGAATATTTCTGTTTTATCAAACTGAGAATCCTCAGTGGTTCAAATGATCAGTTCATCATCAAGCTCTGCAGAAGCCTGGTAACGATCCACATCATTTGAATCAGGTGTGTTGGAAGAGGGAAACATCTAAAACATGCAGGATAGCGGCCCTCGAGGACCAGGATTGCCCACCCCTGGTATAAACTGTTAATATCAGACACACAGTGCAGAGTTCAGTGATGCAAATGTAATCAATTGGGCCAGTATTATTCAGAATTTTAAACAGTAGCCTAAAATAAGCAGATGTTACAGAGGTTGTGCTGCAGGATGAAAACACTAAACTGCTGAGACCTCATCTATTTATTTATTTACATTTTTAAATTATGTACACTCAGTAATGTCTTCTGTTTGCAAGTGTTGTCTGCGCACATGTGTTGACAGGTTTAGCTTTGCAGAGTCTAAGTGAAATTTCCCCACAGGGACAATTATTATCCATCCATTCATTCATCATTGAGCCCTGACAAGCCATAGATTATTTTAATGCATTTGTTCATGCAGCAAACAGACAACAGAACTGTCTCAGCTCTGCAAACTCTCCACCGACTCGACTGAAGATAGATGCTAAAACTCAGTGGGGTGTGGCTTTTTTTAGTTTGTGTGCCAGTGAGCTACTTTTATCAAAGTAGTCTCCAACTTCACTGTCATTGTTCTGCCCTCATGAGGTCTCCATCAGTGCTACAGTGATGCCAGGTGAAGCTGTTTAGTTCAACCTGGAAACCTCTCAGACCTCTACTGGAGGTAAAAGTTCAGTGTTTGACCTGATCTGCCCTCAGCTCATTTCTTATTTATAAATGTTACGTTAAAGGTACAACTCAGAGTATACCAGTCTATAGCGAGAGAAAGTGAGAATGTATACAGTAAGACAGAAAAATGAAGACACTTTACATTAAAATCATTTATTTTAAATGTAATAAAATGAAAAATCCAACACATATTTACAATGTGAATTAAAAAGGCTTCATTTTGTGCAGTAGAAATAGAAGTCAGAGTCTTTATCGTTCACTTCTTTCCTCTGTTCTTCGTGTTAGTTGAGTTTTTCAGCTGCAGTATTCATAAAAAAAAAGTCATTTTTGACAAGAACGTGACCTTCAAGCGTTAAACTGGACTTGGGACGTGACACAAATTGGCTGGAGAGCAGTATTTTTTCTCACACACACGCCCTGCTCAGGTAAATGACAGAACACAGAGAGGAAGTTTGGTTTATGTACAGTTTCTGACCTCCAACACTCACCTCCCATTATTAATAGAAACTATTTCCTGTGATGGAGGAAGAAACGAGGGAGAGGGAGGGACTGTGGAAATAGCTGGAGTGACTCATGCCTTCATACATACGTGTGTGTGTGTGTGTGTTTGAGTGTGTATTTGTATGCCAGGTCAGGGCTAACTGTCATCTTGTGCCAGCTGCTCAAACGTCCGTCAGCGCCTTGCTTACCCAACGTTCCGCTGATCACCATCAATTATTTACAAAAGGAGAGGCGTGGACCTGAAAGGCCAACCTGGTAAATGTCAGAAAGGACAGAAAATAAATGACAAATGTGCTCATTACAACGAGGCCTGGCACTGAGGAAATGTGAGATGAAAATTAATGGAGCCCCCGACCAGACAGCCGACTGATTGTTGAATCAGCTCAGACTTCCAGTCCAGACTTTCTTGTTTACCTGTTTTTTCTTTACCTGCGACCAAACCAGCTGTCTCAGTTCTATACCTCGTATTAAATCTAATTAAGTTTTGTGTTTATGCGTATACAACTTCACTGTCTATTTGATAGTGCTGGCATGCACACGAAACTTGTTTGTTCGAAGGGGATGTTGATCAGGGCAGCATGACACTAGAAAAAAACTACATTGTGGTTTGATTTTATGCAATATTAAACAATTTGTCCAGATGAGTTGATTAACTCTACTTGGAGAGAATTAATTATTGTAGAATAATTGTGGTCGTGCATCTGCATCAAACTTTTCTTAAATGGTGTAAGACTGGAAAAGTATCTGAAATAGTTTTTATCTTTGGATGGTTTCTTTCACCTGTGACTCGTCATACAAAACATTGTCCTGCTGATTTAAATAGTCAAAGAAATTAACTGTGTCACCTCATTTTTCATCATCTTGCCTGTAGCCAAAATATTTCCGTACAACTGACTAGAGGTGCACAATTATCACCTTTATGTCATGCTAACTTCCTGCTAATGTACAAATCAGCTTAAAAATAAGACTTTAAAGTTCTTCTTCACCTGAATTCAGTGCATCTCCAGAAGACAAAATATAAATCAAACTGTACTCAGAAATCCCCACTTGCTGAACATTTCCTTATTAATGCTACAATGCTACAGTTTACCAACGTCCCCTCGATGCCACTCATGCAAGGTCGACATTAACTAGGCAGCTGCAAGGCTGTACACAGAGAAACCTCTAGTCTCCACTCGAGCAGGTGTGAGACCAAAGATTTATTAGAAAAGAGTAAACTAAGGCAGATTTACCCAAGTGAAAACCAAGTGGATTAGTCTACACAGGTGGCTTTCTAAGAGTGGAGTTTTCTATGAGCAGTTTAAATGTCAGTATCACAGTTTTATAGCAGTTGAGCTTGTTTATTAGCATTTAGCAGTTTGCTGAATGGTAGCGTTGGCGCTGGTCACTACCTGGAGCATCTCCTAAATGGGCCTGGGTCAGCTGAACGTGGCAGTGCTGTTTGAATTAGCAGTTAACATTAGAATTTAGCAGCTAGCTAAATGGTAGCATCGGCACTGGTCACTATCTGGAGCATCTCCTAAACGGGCCTGGGTCAGTTGAACGTGGCAGTGCTGTTTGGATTGAGTTCACCTCCTAGCCTCCTGGAGGTGTCGTGGGACTAAGTAGGTGAAACACCGTTGAAAGGAGGTTTCCACCTGATGACCCCCAGAGACGTGTTAGGAATCACTGCTCACTGGTAGATATAGAGACAGATTAGGGATCCTAGGTCCTTCATTGAGGATGAATCCTTTTGGAGCACAAGTGTCTTGTGTCTAAATTAACTTGATCACATTCATGTAATTGTGAGAAGCCAAACCCATGATCCTGATTATTTGTCAGTTAATTGTGTAGCCTTACAGCAGACATTTCTTGTGTGTCTTTTTTGCAACCAAATTTTATTTTTCAGTGTTTCTATCCTGTTAAAGTTAAAGTAACCTACAGATACAGTTTTTACTCCAGATACTTGTTACAGGCTGTGAGGTGAGAGCAGGGAATGAAGCTGCGCTTTGCTCAGCAGCTGCAGTTATTCAAGGTTATGTAACTTAAAATGGCCCTGTAATGGTATATCATAAGAAAACCCTGCCTGAAGGGACTCATTCCACTGCAGAGAACCACAACATGTATTTACTTATTGGTTTGATACACAGTTTTTAAAAATACTTGTAGTAGAAAAAAGAAGGAAAATAACTGGATAACATGAGATTGTAGGATTTAAACTGTCACACTTATGATTATAGTGTCTTATCCTGGTTATCTTATCCTGCAGCTTGAACATAAGACTCATAAATACATCTAAACAAGAATAAATCAACAAATGAAGCTATTAAAGTTAGTTAAACATGGGATTCATTACAACATGATGCTGTTTTTTCAACGTATTCAAACTCAAAATGCTCCAAAAGGCCTCTTTCGTGTATTAAATAGACAGTACCTCCAGTCTCAGTTACCCATAATTCCTGATTCAAATATTAATTTTGTTCAGCTTCATCATGACTGAAGTTTGCAGCTCAGATCCAAAGTGCAGTGGAAAGAAAACGTTTAGTGTGAGCCCCTTTAAAACCTCCCAGAGTCTTCACACAGCTGTACAGGGTTTTTAAATACTTGTCAGGTACGCGTGTTGTTATTCAGTGTGTCTCAGTGTCTTCATTCACTGACTGACTCCACGATGTTGACATCAGACCTCTGAAGGCGTCAGACCATCTGTTGCTGAAGTCCTTGTTGTTCTTGTTGATGAGGATAGTTCTTTAGGACTCTGGCTGTGTGTTTGGGCTCCTCCCTGATGATATGACGTGACTGATAACTAAACAGCTTAATTACCTAAAACTGTTTTTAAAGGTACAGTAGTTCTGCACCAAAGTGGTGAAAGGACTGACATAAGAACTGCTTCTCATATTGTGGGTGAAGGTCTTTAATCAGGAGTAATGAAGAAAACTTAGGAAGAACAAGAAGAATTTCTGTCCCAGGATGAACACATGTGCATTATGTGTTGTTTGTATACAATAATGTGCAGAATAAACTGTCGGAGTCACATAACAGAGAGACAAAACGACAGTATGTAAATCAAGCACGACTAAATGCCTATGAGGACTATAAGGAGCGGAGAAAAATTCAGCTTCCTCAGTACCACCTCTTTACCCAAAAGGCCTGAGCGTCAGAGTTTGAGGGAAATTAGTAAACTTTACAGTTACATAAGAAGGAAGTTTAAAACAGTATGCATTCTAACTAGCATCAGTGAACAAATAAAAACATTGGAATGCCAATAAAACTCCACGAGGAGAAAACAATAGGATTTTTCAGATCAGATACTAGTGTTTATTCTTGAGCTCACACCACACTCTGCATTTGGTTTCAGTTTTTTAAGCTGAGAGTGGCTTGTTCTTTTTTTATTGCATTCTTTGACAGTAATCAATATTAATGACACATTAATCAAGCTTTATTATACTTTTTGTTGCTTTTCCAGTGTAAATGCACAACAGACTTACCTACAACAAACTGAAAATGTGAACGGAAACAATTATTATCAAACTGCTAAATAAAATTTAGCTTTTAATGCATTTGACTGGCATAGATCCCAGTGGGTATAACTGTATTAATATTTTGCACCCTAACTGCACAAACTGCGAACAGGCAGCTCAGAAACCCCTGGAAAAGGTAAGAAACGTCTCGTCTTGTGTGACGGGGAAGGATTTTGACGTAGTTTCACCTCAGGTGGCAAAGTGGCTTGTTTAGCCATAATGAGAAAACAGGTTCACCCTGGGGAAAAAAAGCAGAAAAGAAATTGTAACTGGAACATTGGCTTGTTGTTTTTTATATGCCGAGACACGTTGAGGTGACCTTTAAGTCCATGACAGGGAATTTGTGTGGTACTATTGTGTGTGTGTGTGAGAGAGAGAGTTATGAATGAACAACACACACCTTTCACATTTACCATGGAGCTGAAAAGTCTTTAGTTTTATGATTTAAGTTTAAGAAAGATGACTCTATATAACCTACATTATCACGTATTTCAATACATTTCTTTATTTCTGGAGGCACAATATGTTAAATTAGAATTTAACTAATTTTACTTTTTTCTAGCTAGAGGATGCTATGAGTACAGAACTAGCTCTCATTGATTAAGACATGCTATGTAGAAGCTTTATCCTTAGATTAATTCCTACATTTGAATATATGAATAAATCTTTGATATGAAGTTCTGGAGAACAGTTGTTGATACTGAGCTAGGTAGTATCTTTACATAGTTGGTGTGTACCAGATTTACTGCTCCCTTTCCATTTACCTCCTTTAACCCAGTGTTGTGTGGATTTGTCTGATCAACTTTCTTAGTGTCCCTGTGTTATATTAGTATTGCTGACTCTAGTCTTCTCTGTATTTCAAGTCTCTATAGGAGTCTTATAAAGCTGTTGCTACATGCAGATTACTTGGCCAGATAGTGAGATTCTTGGCTTACAAACTCCCTTTAACCTCGATTTTTTTTGGAGTAAAACTAGCCTCCAACTGGAGTTCCGGTACATCACCATCCCTCACTTCATCTCCCACTGGTAGTTTCCACTGTTCTCTGTGGATAATGCTGCAGGGCTGAGCCTCACACCTGAGCAGGAGGCCTGAAGTTTCTGTACAGACTTTAAATATCAACACAAGCTCAGCTATCAGCGACAACCAACACAAACTGCTCGTCTTCACAATCCCACTTTATTCACAAGCTAGAGTCAGTAAAGGTCCATCATGTGTGATTGGAAAAGACCTGTCATATTCACCAGGTATATTGTCTTATCATTCTGAGTCATCCTGAATGTAGATGTGTTTCATAAAGCTGCTGTGAGCAGCCGAGGAGCTGAGAGAACAGACCTCATGTTTCATGAATGAATTTACTCAGTGACAGGTAGCGGCCTGTGACAGTGAATGTGAAATGAAACATTCATCCATAAGCAGGAGCTTGACAAAGAAACACAGAGAGGGACAACAAACATTACTGAATTATTTAATCCGACTTGTAATCTGTGCCTCAAACGGCATTTGTTTCCGGAGTCGAGGAGGACAAACAGTCAGCTGAGATTGTTTTGATGTTGAACTGATTGAATTCTTATCAAACGACCGTCTATCTCAAGAGCTAGTTTTAGTGTAAAATCTTTTATACTCATTTATCAGGAGTTTGTTGTGTGAAGATTAGAAGTGAGATCATTTATTATTATACCGAAACAATAACCTTTCTCTGTTCGTTCACAGGACTACACAGATGCCCTGATCTCTAATTACTATGTGAGTTTCCCTGCATGGTTCACTTTTTTTTTATTGATAATTAAATATCTACTTTTTCTGTTGAAATGAGCCTCCTGATTAAAACTCATTTTCTCTTGACCTCTAATGAAATGTTTGTTGCAGCTCTGGCCTCCAGTCCAGATCGCCAATTTCTACTTCATTCCACTGCACCACAGGTGAGACTTTGGGGCTTTATTAATACACTAGTAGTATACTAATGGTCGAGATTATTGTATTTTATGTGTGTATTTTAAATCTGAAATTTTAGATTCTTGAAAATCTGTGCAATGTGTTTGTTATGTGTTTAGGTTATTTCATGCATCATAATATAAAATACAGTCCATGCTGCACACGGATATTACAGTAATCTGATGTGTGAAAGGGTCACCCCAAGTAAGCTATTTAAAGCTGATGACGGGGGGCGCAGGTACCCACACATAACGGACAAGATATTGGCCAGATATCCTTAAGATACAACAACATACAAACAAACATATAATAGACACACAGTAGACCAGTGGTTCTCAGCTGGTCCAGCCTCAGGACCCACTATGTCTCTATTAATAACAGTCACGACCCAAATTTTTGAAGTCTGCTGTTCCTGTTAACAAATTAAGGTTTATTTGGGTGTAGCCTCAATGCATTTTGATACAATTTAGGAAAATTTTGGCTTATTTTTTGCTCATTTTGGTATATTTGGACGTTTTTCGAAGTTTTTGGGTCTATTTTGGCCCATTTTGACAGATTCTGAGCACATTTTGGTTCATTTTTGGCACGTTTTAGCATACATTTCTTCAATAAGCTGACAGAGTCAAATCTAGAGGTTAATAGTGGGCAACTACTGGTGTCACCACCACTAAATATCCTGCTATTGAAAGCAAACTGAGTCATAAGAAACACGTCCTTTAAAATAAAAGACTTTATATCACTACTTTTTTTGGGGGGGGCGGGGGGCATGCTTCTGCGACCCTCTAAAAATGGCTTTGCGACCCACTTTTGGGTCCCGACCCACCAGTTGAGAACCACTGCAATAGACGATCCCAGTGTCGTGGTTACAGTAAATCAGTCAGTACGATCATTGTACAATAACAAATTTATACGAGAAATAAATGGAACAAAATACGAGCAACACTCGTGTAAGATTCTTAATGCAGTCAGTGAATTAGATATACATTAATAGGAGTTGCTTTTTTAATTTTGTCTTGAAAGTGGAGATGGAATGTGACAGTTTTAATTTCTCATCAAGCTCATTCCAAATCTGTGGTCCCCTGCATACAATACTAAAGCTGGTACATTCAGCCTTTGTTTTTTCCCGGTGATTTGATTGTTGTTGTCCCTGGTGGTGATGTATGTGGGCATAGGATGGAAGACTGGAATGAGCTCACATAGTTTATGGTTTAGTTTATGGACAATTGGTGTCAGAAATTAGCTCGTACTCACAGCAACACTGCACCGTTTTTGTGACTCATGTTTTATTTGTGAACGTCTCTTTATCTGTCATGAGGGCTGTGTTTATTATTGTCTTTAAAAGCCTCCTCCTCCTCCCCCCCCGTTGATGAAACTCTCAGACGCCCCGGCGAGCTGCATCCAAATTAAACGCGTCACATTTCCTCCTCCCTGCAGGCTGGCCGTCGTCCAGATCGTTGCTGTCGCTTGGAACTCCTACCTGACCTGGAAGGCCAACAAGATGTGAAGGATGATCGCAGGTCCGGCCTGTGCCGTTGTTGCCGATGATGAAGATTTTTACACTCATTTGTAGCGTCCGTGTGTGTGCGGCATGGACCTGTCTTACTTGAGGCTGCTTAGTCTTGTGGTATTTCCAACGTGTAAAGCTGCGACTGAGTCACGCGTTAAAGGTCGGGAGAAAGTGCTTGTCTACTCTGAATGACAAATTCACACTTGAAAGTCAAATTCACTTGTCTGTGAAAGTTTGTTATTTATGGAAATGGGATTTGGCAGTGGTGCTGAGACACACACACACAGATACAATAACGCATAGTGGTTGCAAATGGAGCTTTTCTCATCTGTTTAATGCATCGAATTGATTGTGTTACAGATTCTGTTAGATGTTATCACGTTCTGTCTTATGATGAAGGAAAATTCGCCTCACTCACTACTTTAATCTGTGATTTTCCAGAATTAAAATAATGTCACTTTCTCCTCACCTGCATCACCTGTACGCTTTGACTTTAGTTAGCTCTCTGCATCTGACAATCCTGAGGAAAACCCTGTTGTAACGATACATAATGTGAAAACTGTCTCGGTCATGAAAGCCGCAGTTGTCACCTAAATTATTCCTTCAGTCTGTTGGGGTGTGTGTGGGTGAAACACCGACCATAACCTGACAGTAAAAAACCAATCATGTCTTGAGAAAGAAGGTCTGAGATGCTGAAGACATGACAATGAAACCTGATCTTAAAGGAACAGTCTTTCAAGACTCTAATACAGGGGTGTCCGATCCTGGTCCTCGAGGGCCGCTATCCTGCATGTTTCCCTCTTCCGGCACACCTGATTTAAATGATCAGCTCATCATCAAGCTCTGCAGAAGCCTGATAACGATCCTGATCATTCGAATCAAGTGTGTCGGAAGAGGAAGACATCTAAAACATGCAGGATAGCAGCCCTCGAGGACCAGGATTGGACACCTTTGCTCTAATTCAATCAGTTTCATTCTCACGCCATCGTAAAGTTGCAGCCAGAAACAGAAGGAAACTATTGCCCTGCCTCTCACCAAAGATAGCATTTATTCACACATTATTGCTTGTTTGTTCAGTTCATATAAAAATCTTAGTATGTTTCTTGACAGGGTGCATTAAACTCCAACAGATTCCACTTTTTGCCAGCCAGTCTTACAGTGGTGTTGTTCATGCATATCAGGTTTTTGTATGTATTAAACAAACCTACTACAACTACTACTCTCCAGTGTTTGTTCTAAGCTAAACTAACCAGCATCATATTCAGTGGAATCAGTCTGTCTGTGAAAAAGAGGTCATGTTTGCTCCTTTAACGGTATCACTGATTTTATTTTCTGTCAAACTCTGTTCTTTTTCAGTCCACACTCGCACAACTTTTATACTCACAATGTGCACATTTTTAATAGAAAAAAAGTGACGTCTGTGTTGTACAAGCCAATAAAGTTTCACACGAGTTGATGTCAGCGGTGTGTTTGACCTCGCTAACTTTCGAGGCCAGCGTAGCTTCGGAGAGGGGTGGGGTTTGTTTGGAGGGAGATGTGGAGGCTGCTGAGTCGGGCTGCCAACCAAATTAACTGCACACACGCTTTGGACTATATCAGGGGGAAAGCAAGCGGAGAACGTCTGACGAATCCATTGAAAATCCGCCAAATAGCGTTCTTCCCCCCGAGGGATAATGAGCCTCTCCCCAGAAAGCTGGAATTCAGTTTTTTTGATTCAGAACCCAGACTGGCTGAGTTTTAACACAAAGCCAAGTAATTAAATGAAGATCCAGTGCAGAGTCTTGTTAGGAGTCTGACCTGTACATGAGGTGGGCTGGAGCTGATATCTGGGTTCAAAACATGATCTAAATGTAGCATCACCATATTAAAATACTGATGATGTTGAGTGGTTGTACACTATGGTTACTGATGTTTAAAAAAACAAAGAAGAGCACATACATTGATCAGCATAACATTATGACCACCTGCCTAATATTGTGTTGGTCCCCTTTATGTGCTCAGAAATGCTCTGAACCATTAGCATGGACAAGAGGACCTCTCAGGGTGTCCTATGGGGTCTGGAACCAAGACGTTGGCACTGGATCCTTTGGCTACTCTGGCTTGTGCAGTGGGGCCTCTGTCAATCCAACTTGTTCCACTACATCCTGTTGATGCTTGATCAGAATGGGCTGTAGGAAGTTTGGAGGTCAAATCAACATGTTGGACCATTGTCATGTTCCTCAACATGTTCCTGATTGGTTGATGTTTTTTCCATGTGGTGGGGTGCATTTTCCTGCGGGGGTAGACCAGTGACATTTGGGATTTCCATTTGCATGAGGGAGTGTGTTTGTTGTGGGACAATGTTTATTTAGGTGTCTAAGTCTCATCAACATGGATGTTAAAATCCAAGGTTTTCCAGCAGAACATCACATAGTACCAATATGATCAATGTTATTCACTTCACCTGTCAGTGGTCTTAATGTTGTGGCTGATCGGTGCGTGTTATAGCTCTTAATTAAGTGTTTAGCCCTGATTATGATTCTTGTCAGGGGGAAATTTCTGCAGCAGCCCATTAAACGCTGCATTTAAAGTTTCCTGACAAGAGCTAAATTTCATTTTTAATCTGATTTAAATAAATAAAATACCCTTTATTGACTGTGACTGGTAAATGTACAGGAAGTGCAGTGATGCTCCACTCCTTTAAAGCAAATTAAAACATTTAAAATCTTAATTATGTTAAATATTCATGTCTAAATAAGAGAAATTTAAAGTTTGTCGGTAAAGTGTCTTTAGCTGCTATTTATCATGACTTAACATGAACATCGAAGGGTCAAATGTAATTAAGCCATAATAACAATAATTTGAAGTACAGTTTTTGACACATTACTGCATTGTACTATAAGTGATATTTAAATAAATGAAATATTGATATCATGTTAATAATACGCATGTGGTAAAAGCAGCAATAACACAGAGCCAGTAACTATCTGCTCAGCATTCCAACATACTAAGAGGCAGTATTGTACCTTAACGCCCACCATAAAACAGAAAAAAGAGAAATAAGATGCAGTAGCTGGTTTATAGACTGTATATAAAAGATTAATGTTGCCTCCAGGTCTAAAAAAATAAGCCAATGCAGGAGTGGAAACCTGCATTCTCTCTAACAGCCAGCAGGGGGCGACTTAGCTAGCTGCTAAAGGAAGCCAGGTTGTATAGAAGTCTATGAAAAGACGACCCTACTTCTGACTTTTGTTTTTACCTCAGTAAACATTTTTGCGATGAGTTTATGGTCTCAATTGCTCGCTTCAACACTTTTTGAGTAGGGCACGGTGCTCGTTTAGTGACGTATGGTCCCATTTAAAGTAAAATAGACGACGAAGCAGGGTGTGTTTTAGGGCGGGGCTGCCTTGTGATTGACAGGTTGCTACCACGTTAGCATGGGTAGTGTCAGATATACCGCTTGCACAGTGCATCCGGTTTCAAACACCAAGAAGAGAACGGCCAAATGCGAAACCCGAGGCTTCTAAACAATAGTCCACAAACCGATGGATGATGACTAAGCCCGTCGTTTATATATTTGGTTGCTGCTGTGCAAAATCATGCCAGATGAGATGACACATGGAAGCAAGACGCTCTACCCACGCTTAACGATGACATTAAAACGAGAAATAATGTCATTTTTGTAAATTCTTTTTGCCACGATCATTTAAATGTTAACTAAACTGGTCGCTCACTTCAAACCAGTGGGAAGACATAAACTAATACACAGAAAACTTCACCATAGCAGACCTCATGGCTCATAGTCTGACGGTGATGTGGGAAGATTCATGGGTTTTTAGTCAAGCTGGTTGTATATTAGCGGCCTCTTATGTTGCCAAGGTGATATTTCAGAAGCTTTTGAGGTCTCAGGACACACAGAGTAAAGAGAGTGTAGCTGCACAATTCAACAACTAACAGCAAGTGGATTTTAACATGAGGGTCACTGGGATTAAACGTCATCAGGAGTGAAACTTTCGGGCGACACAACTGTCTGTAAACACTTTATAAATGCTGGTCTCATCAGTATATGAGGTGTAACTAATCCTCATGTGTGTTACTGGTTGCAGGCAGCTTCAGCACCATGGAGAGCTCCGTCTTTCATTCATTCTGTTTCAAGGGATTTGTTTCTGTTCACAGCTTATTGTGATTTTATTATCATAGTTCAGAGGTTACACACCGTAGCCTCACTCTGTACATCCAGGTCAGAAATACTGGATTAAGTGAAGTCAGGTGGATGTGACCATAAAGTTGACTCTGATTTATTGTGTTTTGCCTCTTGTTGCATCACCTCAGCGCTCTGGCTCCTGCAAAGACACCTTTACCTCCTGATTTTCCACTTTGATTTCTGCTTGTCAGAGTCGCAGCCTGATTTCAATGCAGTGCAGGGTTTTGGATGTCAAATATTTCCCCATCAGAGACTCTAAATTGATCACATTTAGCCCGAGGAGCTCCTCAGTCAGAGTACAAGAGGAGATTCAGCTCAGTTTCATTTGCTTAATTTTGATACTTCAAGAGGAAATTGGAGGCAAACACTGGTCTGCACACAGCATTTACACACAACAGTAATCGAAGAGTTTCATAATGTAAGAAGGAAGTTGGGCAGTGGCCAACCCAGATAGTGACACCTTGAAGAGCCCCTCTGTCCTCCTCCTGCACCCCTGGGAGTGAACCTCATCCCACCTCATGAGCCAACCAGGATGGAAAAGATGTAAACCTGTTTATTCTGTGTCCATCACAGCTTCCCCAGCTGTCCCTGAGGACTGCGCTGCCTCGCGTCTCGATAGTTGTCCAGTTTCCAAACCGGTATCTGTGCTCGCATTGACGTCAAAGGAGCAGGCTGGATGTATAAAACCCTCCGGTCCTCTCCAGTCGCCGCTCACAGGGACGTTTCAGACCGGGTTCAGACCTGACAGCTCACCGGCCCGACCACAAAGTCCAGCTGCAGCATCTGGAGAGGATAAAGTAAGTGCTGCACCTCTGATATATTTTTATTTTTTTCAGTGTAAAGTTCTGGAGCTCAGATAGTCATCATCTTGTGGCCTTTTGATTGAAAACTATTATGCCAAGTTAAATGCAGCTAATACGAATTATGTTTTTCCTTTTTTTTTGTCTTTTGACAAAGTTTAATTTTCTAGAAGGTGTAAGATTTTTCTGAACTTGCTTTTGGTCTCTTATTGTCCTCCGAGAATGAGGTATCAAGTTTTTACTGAATATGAGGTTAACATAAGAGTTAGTAGCTTTTTAGAAATCATTGACTTATCTAAATGATTAAAGTTGTCAGATTTACTGACCAACTTCAAGTTTACAGCTCGGACGGATAAAGATTTAAGCTCCATGAAGTCTGACACTGCAGATAAAGCACAACTTTGCGCACCAAAAACAATCAGCTGTGCCTGTGGTGAACCGTCTGTGCTTCTTCCTAATGAACTCCTCTGGTTGCAGGACATGAAGCCAGCCCCCCTGCTCCTGCTCCTCTCCTCGGTCCTCCTCTCATCACACCTCCGCCCCGCCGCCGGCAGACCGCGCACCTTCCCCGGCTGGCTGGATGGCAGCGGCCGCCTCCAGCAGACGCAGCAGATGGACGAGGTGCTCCTCAGAGCGGCCGCCGCCGGAGACAGCAGCGCCTCAGATCTACTGGGAGACAACATCCTGAGGTTTCTCCAGAGGAGGAGCCCGGACCATCTCCAGCTGCTCCCGCCTGAGGAGGAGGAAGAGAGCGAGGATGAGGCGGTGAGGACCGCGGCGCAGCTGCTGAAGCGCAGCGAAGAGCCGCCGCTGTCCATCGACCTGACCTTCCACCTGCTGAGGAATATGATCCAGATGGCCAAGATGGAGAGCCAGAGAGAGCAGGCGCAGCTCAACCGCAAAGTGCTGGACGAGGTGGGGA
Source organism: Dascyllus trimaculatus (assembly GCA_024666655.1). NCBI lineage: Eukaryota > Metazoa > Chordata > Actinopteri > Pomacentridae > Dascyllus > Dascyllus trimaculatus. Next base: position 7,854,325 of record CM045455.1, on the reverse strand, counting down.
AGTAAATCCTTTTATTGGTTCGTTAAAACAGCCCAAACCGCTGTATCAGTATTCCAGACCTCCGACATGAGTTTCTGTTCGTGCGCCTGCCTTCCTCTCCACACCATTTTACGCACAGATGGTGCCATTTTACGCATCACAGCAACCGCCAGTAAAATGTTTTGTTTTTTTAGTGTTATTTAAAGACGTTGTTGGAAATTATGGAAACGGACTTCTCAGACCCCCTCACACCACTGGCCTCATCCATTCCTCACCCTCCAAACACACAAATCCCTTCAACCCTGGACTTGTGGTGGACTCGCAGCAAAAGTGAAACCGTCGGTCATCAAGTCATCTTCATTCCTTTAAGTATAATGTTTGGAAAATCAAACATTCTTTTTAATTTGTGTCTCAAATAAGTTGTTTGACTGATTTATGTGAATATTTGTAACCAGAAAGAAAAAGCTATTTGCTTTACAGTTTGACTCTTAATCAGAATTCCTTATTCGGAAGGAGAACCTGTTTCTTCTCAGCAGAGGGGATGTCAACAGTGTTATTGTTGTGGCAGATTCATATGAACAAAATCAAATAATTATGACTGTAAACCTTCTGTTAGTTCAGACAGACATTTTCTAATGTGTTTACTATTAAACAAAGATAATATCTGACTTTTAAGCAGTCAAGCACCTAAACAGAACCTCTAATCTTTAATAAACTGGCATTAGACTGAGCCTATAAATTGATACAAATGAATTCTGTAAGACTTCTTTTAATCAGGCAAACTACAAATTTACACTCGGCAAAAGCTGCAGAAGGATTGACATTGCCTGAGGTGTCTTTAAATGTTTCAGTCACACAGTTATGTTTCTGGGCTGCTTTTTTTGTTTTAAGAATTAAGAAACCTTCCTCCGAACTATCAGTTTAAGTGCAGACTCAAAAGACCTTCTTTCATCTGTGACACTCAGCTGCATCACTGTCGCTGCATCTCTCGGTCAAACCTGATGGACGGATTGATGGTCACCGACACTGTCGTCTCTCACCTTCCCCTCGTTTTCTTTTCTGTCCCTTTACTTTGGGCGGGAGCACTATTACCTGTACTGTATCAACTGTAGCATGCTAGCCTACAAAAAGAAAAGAACAAAAAAAGCTTTACTTTCCCTGTAAACATTCATGTCACATTTTTCTTTGTTTTAGCAAAAGAAAAAGAAAAAAAGCTTTTTGCCATTTATATTTTGTAATAAAAAAGTTTGAAGTAAAAATGATTGCTGTTGATTCTGTTATTGTACTCAGTATAAATGTGTTTACTCATTTGTGAAATACAGTTTTTTTTGACTGCTATTTGGTTTAAGTGTCATCAAGTGTTTTTACAGCTGAAAATCTACCATAGGGGGCAACATGATTAAAGGAACAGTCATCTAGCAACACCTAGTTGAAATTTACTTCACATATTCGTGTCCCCCAGAGGATGACGGTGAACTCTGTGACCTTTCATGCAGCGCCACCATCGGGTCCACAGTGTTTCACTTCATCAACACTGAGGACCTACAGACCACCATCCTCAGGCTAAATACTCTCAGCAAACACAGAAATATTAACACATAACTGTCAGATTAAGTCTCATCAGAGAATAAACTCTTTCATTTCTGAGATCTCCTCTCAAACCATCCTCAGGATAAACCAGCTCCCATGAATTTCATGCTGGATCACCCCTGCTATCATGCTCTCTCAGTATTTTGGATTACTTCTTGCCTTTATCAGATAAAGTGTAGAAACACACAGGTTGCATTGGTCCATGGATGCATTATAATTCAAGGGGCCCCTGACAGACGTGTAAAAGATCCATCATCCTAATACAGCCCCAAACTGGCTCATGCACATGTTGTGGGTCTCTCTGTCATTTTCTTGTAACTATTTCTACTTATTTGGTGTCTGTCTGTGGCTGATTTGCATCTTGTATTCATTTTTGAGTCTTAGCAGTTCTTCAGTGTGTCTTTGTAAATGTTTATTTTTAATAATCTAACCTTTATTGATCCCCTTGGGGAAATTTCTTCTCTGCATTTGACCCATCCTATTCTTAGTTAACCGTAACTATTTAACTATACATACTAGGAGCAGTGGGCTGCCGTGGTGCAGTCAGGGGTTAAGGGCCCACAGTGGCGGTGACTGGGACAAGCAGTCGTTCTCACTTTCCCACCTCAACCTCTTGCCAGTCCAGGGGCTCGAACCGGCGACCCACTGGTGACAAATTCACTTCACAAACCACTAGGCGACCACTGCCAATCTACATCTGCTTGTGGTCAATTTGCAAAACGTTTTAGTCATCTAGGATAACTTTTGGCCTATCATCTTTTATCTCTTTGTGGTCATTTTGCATTTCTTCGTGTTGCTTTTTTGTCTCTTTGTTGTGGTTTTCTGTGTCTTTCAGGTTGCTTTGTGATACTTTTTGGTCTTTTTGGTGGCTTTGCGTCTCTTTGTGTTGGCTTTTTGTGGTCGTTTTATGATTGTTAGCGGTTGTTTTGCATCTCATTCTCGAAGGTCCATGCGCATGTCAACATCCTAAACTCCTCAAACATCAGAGCACCGAAGCAGTTTGATTTTAATGACCTTTATGAACTTTACTCTGACGACCCACAAAACATGTTTCATTCAACTGTTGCTCTCAGGTTTAAGACCAAAGCAGTACAGCAGAGTTTAAGAATCTTGTTTTCCGTATGCCTCTGCTAAACTACACTGAACCCACAAAATCAGCAAGTTAAATAAAATTAACACTCTTCATTAGAGTTGCATCAACTCAATTCACTGCATTGAAAACAGAACATAGAATTCATCATATTTTTTTAAGATGCATTAATTCTCAAGACTCAGATTCAAGAGACAAGAGACAATTAAGTGTTGAAAAGTTGTTGAAACCAGTAAGAGAGAGAGAAGAAGCAAACAGAGAAGCCAAAGGGGCCTCTGGGTCTTTTGTTTCTCTTACTCAGTCTGAACTGTGGGTGTGCTGGTGATTCTTCTGTTTTAATATCGTCTGTGTGTGTCTATGTGTGTGTGTACATTGTGTTTTCCCTCATTGCGCTTAACAAATGCCATTACACATCACTTTAGGATCAAAGCAGTGACAAACGTGTCTCCATCCTTAGACTCTGTTAATCTGCAGAGACTCACGGAGCAGCAAGTTTGACCTCAAACATGAGGTGATGCAAAATCATGTAACACCCTGTGGCAAAGATTTATTTATTTTTTCTATGAAGAAGCAACAATACCCTCACTGGGTTAAAACCTCATACATGTAAACCTGCAGTTCATCATAAATCATAAGTAGTGTCATTTTGATTTGTTTTTTAAATTCTAGACTGTATTTAAAACCAGTTTTGCAACAATCCCAGGATGTAAAAGAATAAATTAACCACAACTGGTGTAAAATTTTCAGAATTAAACAGTAAGGAATTACATTTAAGAGAAATAAAAACTTAATGGTGGCTTTAATAAACCATCACAATCACAAACCCACTTTTTCAGCTCAACTTTTAACAAAGAGTTGTTACAACCATAAACCTGTGACATGAGGATCATAAATAGCCAAAAATACATACTTAACCCTCCTCTTGTGTTAGCTTTCTGTTACCATCTCTTGTGTTAACGGGTCGGTTTTGACCCGTGTCTTAAATCTGCTGTAAAATACACTGAAAACAATTTTTTATCATCCAATTTGTTTCTCATCTCTTGGTTACCTTGTTAGGCTTCCTTGTCTATGAAAATATCGGTTTTAATGTTTTTGATGTGGGTGTCTGGGCCTTTTTTCTTGTCAGTATACCCCTCGATTTCAATGAAAAAAAAATGGTAAAATGAACCTCAAGAGAATCATGTAAATAAAGAATAGGTTGTTGTGTTACCTGACTATTACTGAAAGGTACTAAAACACATTTCTGAAATAAATTAGTTTTATTTATTTTTTCACTTTAATATTATTAACTATAATAACATCTATGGTGTTACGGGTCGGTTTCGACCCATACATATATTCACTTCAAGAAAAAGGCTTGTTTTGGGTTTTTTTGGTTGAGTTCCACCCTTGGTGGATGTGGGTCCACAACACAAATGCATTATATGCAGACACATCAAGGACTTTGTAAAACACAACCTTTGGACATCTCCTGGTCATTCACTGGCATGTACAGTAGGTTGCAGTCAGCTTGTCCAGGTTGTCTACTCCTCCTTTGTTTTTGTTATAGTTGAGGATAATTGTGGGCTTTTTGGCACTTCCTGATGACACAGCTGCATCTTTATGAAGAGTACACTGTACAGAAGTATCACACTTGTTTTTGGTTTTTTTGGGGGGATTTTTGGACAATATGAGACAACAGAGGTGGTGACTGTAAAAGCAAACTTTGAGGAAAGTGGAGCCCTGTCCTTCACCTGCAAGATTTCAGCAGGTGGCTCAGGTTTATTTTTCTTCACTGTGCCCACCATGGTAAGTTTCCTCCTAAGAAGTTCTTGTCCAAGGTCATAGCTGGTTAAAAAGTAATTGTCACAAGTGATATTGTGACCCTGCAGTCCAGTAGTCATATTGAGGACCACACGTTTTCCTTGGTTTATCTTAGGGATGCCACTCGCAGCTTTGCCTGTGTAAATCTGTAGATTCCAGGCATAGCTGGTTTTTACATCACAGGCTGTCCAGATTTATATGTTGTATATCCTTTTCTTACTGGGCATGAATTGTCGGAAGGGGCATTTTCCTTGGAACGGGACAAGATGTTCATCCATTGTCACCTCTGACCCTGGGTTGAACATCAGTGGAAGGAGTTGCACCCATCCTTCCCATACAACCCTTATGGGGCCAAACTTCTCAGTTCTTGCTCTGGCATCTCTGTTGCCTCATTGCAGGAAAACAAGGCAAAATGAGACTCCCTTAAAGCTTATATGACTGGGGAAGGAGCTGGCTGACAGTGTGTTGGCTGACAGTGCACTTATGATTTCAGTTTTGGCTCTAATTATTGCTTTATAATCTTATTTTTATAACTGGGTCGAAACCGACCCTAACACCACAAATGGTATAATTTTAATTAGAGCATTTTATAATTTAGGTAAAAACATTATTTTTGTTTTATTTTGTTGAAATAGAGGGTCCTGACAAAGTCAAAAAGCCTTGATGCAATAAACAAATTTATGTGGTTCTTTTATGCATTTAAAATTTAAAACGGGTCGGTGCCGACCCTAGCACAAGACAAGGGTTAAGTAATTCTTTTCCACGGATGATGCACTGGTATATTTATAAAGCCTGTAAATACATCAAACCACTGAATTAAAGAATAAATCATATTTCTGATGAAGATAATTGTTATTAGTGCTAATAATGAGTCAGCATAATGAACCACATTCGGTGTCTTTATTATACACTTTGGTATTTCTTATGCTGACTATTTGCCTGATGAAGATGCTCACCAACACGATTTGTTCCCGTGGGATTTGTCCAATGTTTAACAGTACGTAAACTTGGATTGGCACCAAGGGCTCGGTGGTCTGCAGCGTCGCCTCACAGCTAGGAGATCCCCGGTTCGCGTCCCGGTTAGGACGCCTGGGATCTTTCTGTGTGGAGTTTGCATGTTCTCCTTGTGCAGTGTGGGTTTTCACCGGGTACTCCAGCTTCCTCCCACAGTCCAAAAACATGCTGAGGTTAACTGATTATTCTAAATTGTCTGTAGGTGTGAATGAGAGTGTGCTTGGTTGTCTGTCTCTATATGTAGCCCTGTGATAGACTGGTGACCTGTCCAGGGTGTCTCCTGCCTTCACCCGAGTCAGCTGGGATAGACTCCAGGCCCCTCAATGACCCTACAGAGGATTAAGCGGTGTAGAGATAATGGATGGATGGATGGATAATTGTTATTAGCAAAAGGAAAATTAAGAAAACATGGTGACATTTTATATAAATTTTCTTGTTAATCTTTCAAGAAGATAAGACTGACATTTTAGCTGAAGAGTCTGATGGTCCTGATCACAATAGCCAATATCTCTAAATCACCAGCCTTAACCCAGAAACAGCCATTAAACAGATCCATAAAGCATTTTTAAGCAAAGCTTAAAGAGTTGAAAGTGGACTTTTAAAAATAATCAGTGCATAGGCTAGCACAATGTGAACATGTTCCTATAATGACAATTCTAACATATTAATGTCTAGTTGGTGCATTTTTTTAACCGTCCTAGTTTTGGCATGCAAACATTTGGGAATTAGCACAAAACACAAAGTCCTGCTTACTGGAATATCAGCTAGTTTAGCAGGCTCTTAGTGATAAACCAAAACACAATGAAAACACCAACAGATGACGGAGTTGAATGAATGTCTACACTAAATTTCGTTTTATTTTTCAATTTCATCATTTTATTTCAAAAACCTGGTGTGTTGATCTCATGTTGGAACCATAGACTGCATGTAAAAGATGGACCTAGCAGCTGTGATGTGACTCACTGGCTTATGGACTGTCATTTTGAAGCCTCGAGATTGAAAATTGGCCGTCACCGCGTTGGTGTTTTGAAATTGGACATAACAGATGAGGGCTGGATGTAAACAGAGAACCAGAGGACACTATAAACGGTGATATGGTAGCAACCTGTCAGTCACAAGGCAGCCCCGCCCTAAAACATACTCAAATTTATCATCTTTTTTACTCCAAATGGGAGCAAAATTTTACAAAATGAACATCACATTATATTTAAACAGCCTTGGAACTAGTGACTGAGACCATGAAGCTATTAGGAAAATGTTTACTGAGGTAACAAATTAGTTGAGAAGTAGGTTAATTTTCTCATAGACTTCTATACGGTCTCCCTTCTTTTTGAACCAGAAGAGTCGCCCCCTCCTGGATTTGAGAAAGAATGCAGTTTTAAGTTTTACTTTTCAAACCCAAAGGCTACATCTGTCTTTTATATACAATCTGTAGGTGGCACGAGAGGAAAATACCAAAGATCACTTATATTAGTTGGGTTTATCATCTGGTAATCATGAACGCATGAGATTCTTAGCCCAGGCTGTGTGTGATCCTTCCAAGCCCGTCCAACTTGTTCTGGGGGGGAAGGTGGCGTCAAGAGCCTACACCCTGTGCCAGAAGAGAGGGAATCTAGATCATGAGCTGCTTCTCAAAAGCCCTGGGTGAGGGGCGCTACCGCTGGCGTCACGACCAAGTGTTGAAGACAATAGCGAACACCATCTGCAGTGAAATCGTCCACTACAAGCGCCTCGAGCCAGGGAGAAGGAGCCATAAGCTGCAGCCAGGACCACCTACTCTGGCCTGCTAGCAACCGCCAGGACTGGGAGCTGGAAGCCGACTTGGGGAAACAACTGAAGTTCCCAGGAAATGTCGCGGCAACAGCGCTTAGGCCAGATGTGGGCCTCATCTCAGCAACCTCCAGGCAGGTTGTTCTCTTGGAGCTCACTGTCCCCTGGAAGGACCGCACTGAGGAATCCAATGAGAGCAAGAGGACCAAGTATGCTGAGCTGGTGGAGGAGTGCCGACGTAAGGGGTGGCGAGCAAGGTGCGACCCATTGAAGTGGAATGCAGAGGGTTCGCAGGCCATGAAAGAGGCCACCGAGGCAGCAGAAGTCGCCTCAAGGTGGCTGTGGATCAAGAGAGGAGATCCATGGGTAGGGCAGCACCACCTGGACACAAGCTGGAGATTGATCACCCCTGACTGGGTCGCCTGGTCGACAGCGTATGATGTTTGAAAGACCCCAAACACTTGACGACTCCAGGTGACATCACTGACGATGTGCCCAGGTTGCATTATAGTTGATGTATGTTACAAGAACATTTCTTCAAAATTTCAAGGTGATTGATTTGATGCATGTTGATAAATTGACGGACCAATGTTGCCACCCTTAGAGCCACAATGGCAGCGTGTAAAACAGACCAAGTGAGGCCCTTAAAAAGCCTGGCTCTGTTTCCAGTGAGAAATTAGTGCATTTGTTGGTCCAAGTTCAGCCGTGGATTAATACACATTTGGGACTCTAGTGAGTATTTATGGCAGCATTGCTCATTCTTCCATCTTTATTAGCTTTTGTACAACAACAACAACAACAGAGCTCTGAGATACAGAGCTATAATGGACGCACACACAGTATTAGTTAGGAGGATCGATTCATTGATGGGTTGGGTTTGGCTTCATTAACTCATTTTGCAATTCAAAGAAATTCCATATATCGTCCTAATAGTCGTCCTAATAGTGTCAGTTGTTGGTGGTTGTACCTACTGTATACAACTACTCACAATCCACCACACACTTTCCCAGAAACTCCATCCCCCTCCTCCGTGAAACACAATCTTTACCATTCTACCTACAGTAATAAGCTTATCTGCCCACTCCTTCATCTCTACTTCCTGCTCACTGCTATTGACGTTCTCCTGTATTTATGTATTTAAAAAACGAGCAAATCTATTTCTCTATTGCCAATACAATAAAAAAACGACAATAAACAGTTTATTTTATGTGTTAACAAGTTCATTTATTCTGATTTCCATATGTTTGTGTAACAAACTAATAAACGTGTTAACTTTCCTTGAGTTTTCCAAGAAACCATGTATTTCTATCTTATTAAATTTAATCCCCACTCTGCTTTTTTAAATGTACAAACCTTCAATAATACTTATAAAACTGACGACATGCAGTAAGTGTACAGAGGCTTCAGAGAGCTGTAATCCTGAAGAAGACACACATGAACAAAATCTTTTTACCTCCCCTCCCACTACACACAATGCACAGCTAAATCCACTGTATAGCCTTCCTGTGAGTTATACATAGAGAGATATATTTACACACAATGCGCTGGCTTCTTCCACTGAACAAGACAAAACAAAAAAAAAAAATTAAGTGGGAGGCAAAAAAATAAATGTGGCCAAGTCAATCTTCATGCATCTGGGCTGATCCACGAGGAAGCACAGATGGATAACGTACACAGACGCATGGTTTCAAGTCGTCTTTGTTGCTTTGTGTCCACTGTGGATGGATTCACTCATCCAGAGGATTATGGTATTTGTTTTGTTTTTTTTTCTCCCTCAGGACTGCAGGGACCTCGAGTACAAGAACAAAAGACAAATATGGTGAGATCAGTGCCATCATCCCACGTCTAAATAATCAGCAGTGACTCTCCAACTGCTCGGCCTCATGTCCCTGCGCTCCACGCAAACCGGCACGGAGGAGGATGCTGTTGTTGTTTTGCTGCCTTTTTTGACTGAATCAGCATAAACACGCTGATGGAGTGGATGAGGGGAATCCTTCAGCTCGCTTTACGTAAGTGGTCCTGTTAGGGGTGATTTCACACATTCGCTCTGTACGATACACAGTGAGCCGCCGCTGCTGGCTGCAGGCCATGCAGATTTACTAAGATTACAAGTCATCAGCAGAGCAACAAGAACATCTACAAACAGGCTCTGACACATTTTGCACTGCTTTAGTCAGAAGCTGTCAGGGCACTGCAAAAACTCAACATCTTATCAAGTTTATTCATCTTATTTTTAGTCAAACTGTCTCAACCCACTTGATTTAAAGATAAATTCACTTTACAAGCAACATTTCAGCAGATGGAGGGACGTGTTTTAAGACGACGCATCTTAAATGTCTTGTTAAGTCAAACAATCTTGAAATTATCTTGTTCTGAGTTGTATTTTACAAGAAACAAGGTTCATTTCATACGTTTTTCAAGCTGAGGTGCTGTTTGTATGAGATAAATAATCTTGATTTAAGAAATGAACTTCACTTGATTCAATTAAATGCGTTTTATTGGAAAATCACCAATTCATATCAGAAAACAGCTGCATGTGTAAAATGTGTAAATAAATAATAATTAAATCACCTCCTTTTGGGCGTAGCTGGCTTCACCTAAAACACAACACCTTCAAATGCTGTCAAACACCACTAAATATTAGGATTTCTAGCCAACTGTGAGAAGACATTATATCTCAGAATGCTTCAATTAATCTGTGTGATCTTATTTCAAGTACAAGATGGTCTTAAATCTAGAGAAGAGCCACGATAATACAACTAAAATAAGTTGAATACATCTCAAATTAAGAAGATGACATTAAACTTATTAAAGCAAACATCTATTTAATTCTTTAGCATGTCTGGTTTATTCTAAGACACCTCAGCTTGACAATGCTGCTTAAATATAGCTTAAAATAAGTTTTCCCTGCTAATTTTAAGACCTCAATATTCTAAATATCATGTCTTATTTCAAGAAATCTTACCAAGCACATTTTCACTTGTTCTATTGGCAGATTTTTTCACTTATTTCAAGGTAAAAGTGCCTGAAATAAGATTTTTTTGTTTTGGGAGGGGCATTTTTTTTCAGTGGGCTGTTTTATTTTTGTTGTTGTTTTTTTTTTTCATTTTTAGGTACTTCATTGTGTTGGCACTGAAATACATGCTTAGAAGACATGTACAGAGTATAACAGCAGTGACTTCACGCTGGTGCAATGTCACTTAAATGTCATATGATTCAAAAGTGGATCGCCTCTCAATAATTAAGTTGAACAGTAGAGTAATTTTTCTTATGAACAATTGATAACAAATACTGCAGGCCTCAGAGTAGAAGCACAGTGCAATAAATGTAAAACCACCTGTGATCACAAGTTAGAAAAGCTGTGATTACTGATTTTAAATTATCCTAATGGCAGGAACACGGTTATTAAAAGAAGCTGTGGACACCAGAACTTTCTCAGTTTTGCACCTCTGGGCTGCGTCTATCTGTACATCTACATCATGACTCCACATGAAAAGAGCCGCCAGACGAACTGCAAAATCTGATCGTGATTCTTCACACAGATACGAAAGGTTACAGGAACATCAGCGACCAGCAGACTAAAATAACTCCACAGACAGGCGGGTGTCTCAGACTTGGGACGGGGGTTATCAGTGGAAATCAGACTTTCTTTGACAGCTCAGACTCTGTAAAGGACGGGGCATAATGTCAGCCTCTATAGACAGCGTCCAAGAAAAACACCTTTGTTCGCTCTTCAGGACAAAACTCCAAGATGAAACTTAGCTAAAATGCACAAAAAGAAGCCTGATGAATGTGCACATTGAGACCAAGATGGATTTGTTTGGCTCAGATGGGGTCCAGCATGTTTGGAGTTAACGTGTGAATGCATAGTCCCGACAGTGAAGCACGGAGGTGGGAGTGCGATGATATGAGGCTGCATGAGTGGAATAGTTGTTGACAGATGACATTTATAGATGTCAATATGAAGGCCTTTGATAGGTTGAAATACTGTCTGCCAAGATGTGTCACAGTGTGAAGAAGTTTGGCAAACAAGTATGTGAATCCAGTAGAAAGTTAGAGCAAGACAACAGCTCTAGCATTTGGAAAAGCAGATTGTCTCTTCAGAAATTTGTACAAGACTGGTGTCCTCCATGCTGAGGATTGAATCTGTCACCAAAAAGAAAGAGAACTTCTGTTGTAGACAGTGCAGACAGTATATGCCCTGCTCAGAGACCAGCTAAACAACGACACAGCTTTAGGATTTTGAGCAGAAGGCTTCTTTATTGGACAAAAGCTGTACAGTTGTATGCAAACATTTGGGCAGTGTCAGGTTAAAATGAGCCTTTCTTCAAGTTTAATGTTACTTTTTATTTCTGGAACTTAAAAATAGAAAAAACCTATCAAACCATAACTGCAACATGTGCAAAAGTCAGAGGTTTAGTATCCAGCTCTTCTTGATTTATAACTTCACTCAGTCTTCCTTGGAGATCCTTTCTGACGTATTCAAACTGCATGTTTAGATTGACCCATAGATGCTCAGTTTAGGGGACCATGAGGATTGCTCCAAAAGCGTCTCCTGAAGTTGTTCAAAGTGGAGTTTGAGGTCTGCTTTGGCTCATTGTTGCAAATCGTCCGCAACCTCTGGATGCAGAATGTTTGCATCCAGACGGCTGATATTTAATAGAATCTATTCTTCCCTCTGTCTGTGAAGTGTTTCCTGAGTTTCTGGCTGCCACACAACCTCAAAGCAGAATGTTCCCACCCCCGTACAGCAGCAGGCGAAGTGAGCTCTCTTTCTTCCAAACATACTTTTGGTGATTGCGGCCAAACAGTCTGTCAGCAGCACCTGCTTCCAAAACAAGTCTGTCGTTTTCCAGATGTTGCTTTGCAGGTGTCTGTTGTTGACTTTTGTGTTGATTTTTACAGGTAAGGTTTCCCTCATCAACCTCGTTTGTGCACCATCACCCCCTAAGTAAGTAAAACCCTCCTGAAACTTCTCTGCAGTCAGATGTTGGTTTTTACGTTCCCTTTCTGCAGCTTTATCGAAACGTTTTCTCTCTTTTTCATATCTTGTCTTGATCTCCTCTGCCATTTTGTTTGTAAAATGGTAAATGGTCTGTACTTATATAGCGCTTTTCTCTACCTTAGTCGTGTCCAAAGTGCTTTAAAATGTGTTTTGCATTCACCCATTCACACACCAATGGTGACAGAGCTGCCATGCAAGGCGCTAATCTACCACTGGGAGCAACTTGGGGACACTTTGGCATGTGGAGGGGCCGGGGATCGAACCGCCAACCTTGCAATCAGTGGACAACCGGCTTTACCACCTGAGCCACAGATGGTAGAAATTGCAGGTCGGAAGCATTTTGATATCTTTTAATGGCCTTCCCCTGTTTTTGGACGTCAATTAGCTTCATTTCAGAGCCACAAAGTCCGAAGACTCAGAGATGTTATGAAGCTTCAGCGCTGTCATCAACCAGCAGGTAATAAAGACAATTCTTGACCTGCCTTCAGTCACTTAAAGCCGGATAAGTCGGTGAATTCTGTCTGAGGTCACCCCAAATTTGGCACATGCATAATTACTGTTTTGTTTTTCCCTACTGTTCTTCATTCATTCTCACCCCATGGGTGGCCATCATAGATGCTCCACAACTCTCGATCTTTCGTTATGCCTGTTTTTTTAAGTTGATATAGTAGTAAGTAATAGAGCATTAACATGTTTTGGCTCTGCTTGTTTGCTGCAGGGGTTTCATTTACTTCTTCTCACTTGTAAAATAAGGACAATACGTCATCCGTCCAAACATTTGCACACAGCTGTATGTTTATATCAGGTTATTTTACCTTTTTCTGGTAAACTGATAAACCTATTTTATGGCCTGGAAAATGTACTTCTACTTGTTATGTCACACAAACCCTTGGACTGTTAAAGAAATGTATCATCACATAGCTGATGTTGACTTTAATACAGTTTTCTCCTCCCTCTTTAACAGTGTTACAGTTTTTAAAATCCTTCACTTCGGGAGTCATGACAGTAATATAAGCTGGTGTCGTTTACTACATATGTGAGTGTTGCCAGTCAATCACATTTACCCAATGATAATGAAATAAGGCAAAAAAGGATCATCAGATGTTGAGCAGAAGTTAGTTTGAACTAAAGGTGGCAACACAACAAACCTGCGACAACACCTGACACTAAAGCAGGAAAGGAAGAAATCTTCCTGTTCTCATCTGAGTCCCAAACATCAGCTAAAAAACAGGTAAACTCTTTCCACTGTCAGAAGTTAGTTTGAACTAAAGGTGGCAACACAACAAACCTGCGACAACACCTGACACTAAAGCAGGAAAGGAAGAAATTTTCCTGTTCTCATCTGAGTCCCAAACATCAGCTAAAAAACAGGTAAACTCTTTCCACTGTCACCTCGATGACGAGACAGGGCACTGTGGAGGAAAACCCCAGAAGACAAGGCTCCCATTTACACTTTTGTGGCATTTTGGAAACAGTCTTGTTGCTGCTGCTGGTTTTCTTTGCGGTATTCACAACATGTAGAAGGATTAGAACTTTACTTGTGGGTGCTTTCTTTTTCTTAGACTTGGATTAGGAGTTCTGGGTTTAGGGTACAGCCTACAACAGCTAAAATCAAACCTAATTCAAATTTGGCCACTATCCCCTTCAAAATACCCACTGTGTGCAGCGATGATCCCAGTGCTCCTGCCACATTTGGAGCACTCCCTCCCCTTTAGGACGTTACATTGGAAATACAATCTGACTCTTGGGGACAAATTCGCGCAATGCACAACATCCTGAAAGTTAAAAAAAAAAAGACAAAAACAACAAACATGCTCTTGGTCATGCTCCTGAACTGTGCATCTCCTTCAGTCTTGGAGACTATGAGCTCTTCCATTGCAAAGACAACTGCTTGCTCTCTGGGTTGCAGCTGCAAATCTAACTCTCGTCATCAGTGAAGCTCTTTTGATGTGAAGATTATTACAGCTTGAACCAGAATTTGATGTCTGGTTTTTGCGCAAGTTTGAGGTTTGTGGTGAACTCGCTAATGTGCACCTCAAGTTGTCAGAACGGGGTTTCCAGAGAGCGTTTAAAATATGGCAGTAGCACCGGAAGCAGTGTGTCGCTGTACAAGAAGACTACTTCAACGGTGATAGTGATTAAACTTTATTTTTACCTTCGTCAAGGAGGTTGTGTTTTTGCCGGCGTTGGTTGGTTTGTTTGTTTGTTTGTCTGTGTTCAAAGTAACTTAAAAAGTTATGGATGGATTTGGACGAAATTTTCAGGAAATGAGTGAAATGGGACAAGGAAGAAATGATGAAATTTAAAAGATTATTTAACACTGGGAGTGTTAGAAAGCCCTGCAGTGCCGCCTTGTGGTAGGAAAGGGAACTGCACATATATGGTGGGTGTCGGCCGCTCGTGCTCAACCACAGCAGCACTACGGTGTGAGAGCGATTACCGGACAATTAACTTTTTTTAAGGATACTTTATTATTGGGAGTGTGTCTTGGGGGGACTCAAGCTGCTTGGCTGAGGTCTGTGCTCTCTGAGTGCTTTTCTAGTTTTATAGATGTGGTCACAGAAACTTTGGCCTGTACCTTATACGGCCTTTGTCACTGTGGAAATGCATATAGTTTCAATAAAGAAAACTAGACTTGATTGTTTTCATGATATCTCCCAGTCCCACGACAAAGTTTAGACAGCTCAATAATGTAGGACTAAATCAAAAAGTTTAAATCCTTCCATATTGGTCCCTGGGGCTAAGTATCTTAAAAGAAGCTCTGTAGTCTAATATGTGTTCAGGTTGTTTGTGAAAACACATTACAAGAGGAGAAAGGGCATCTGCTATATTTCTGCAAACTCTCAGAACCCCACTAATTAGTGATTGGACCGGGAGCTGAATAAGTAATGTGAGGAGTGTGAAGAAACCAAAATCAAACACACCACAAAGCCTTGGCCAAGCAAAACCCCGATCGATTAATCAATACAGGTCAACAGGGTGATCCACAGCCACAAACACGCCGTTTCTCGTTCTTGTAGTCTTTCAAAGAGTGACGCATCATTTTCACTCAGATTTCAACCTTTGAAAGTATAAACGTCAGTCAAGAGGAACCAGCGACTTCTCTTTTGGTCTCAATATCTGGAGCTGAAGTCGAATTCTGACTCCTCTCCCATTTCTTCAAGATCCTCTTCGTCATCCCCCACACCTGAAGACACAAACACAGAAGCATGTCTCTGAGAAGGACACCATAAGAGACTATGATACATTCATTCAGGACTTACTTCTTTAGAAGAGGTCAGTACTGATTAAACTGCTGTGATCAGTGATCTACAAGTAATAATTAAAGCCCCCTACTACTATTTTATCATTAATCTTGAATTTTTAAGAACACTTTGCCTTTCTCTTTGATAGAAGCCGTGGAGATGAGGGGAGAGGAGGGGAGTGACACGCAGTAAAGATCCGGCTGGCTGGGGACTCACTGCTGACGGCATTTGCGTCCATGTGGTTTGAGCCCAAACCACTCAGCTGTCAGGTCGCCCTTTTAAATCTTTAAAGTGAGTTTGTTCCACAGGAAGCTCGTATTTCATTCTCTTAAAGTTTATCAGCTCAGTGTGAAATTTGTGTGAAAACAGAGGAAGTCTACTTTCTTTTTAACATTTGATGAAGACATATTAATGTCAACATACACCAACCAGCCCCAGCTTTGAACTGAACAACACTTATTGTCTTGTTACAATAGCATCTATCGAGAGGTGGGATATATTAGACAGCAAGCGAACGGTCAATTCTTGAAGTTGATGCGTTGAATGCAGGAAAAATGGTGCAAGGACCAGATTGCAAGCATCACAGCATCTCTAAAACTACAGATCTTGTGGAGTGTTCTAGGTGCGCAGTGGTTAGTACCAAGCACCAGCTCATGCTCAACGCCCTCTTGTCATAACTCCTAACCAACGTAGCTTGGTCTGGGCCGGATGACCCCAGAGGAGAGAGCACACCGTTGGGACTCCAATGCCTGCCTCTACTGTGGAATGATGGTACAAGTCCAGCCACCTGTCCAACCAGCAAAAGACCAGGCTCATCAGTAACAGTGGGAGTACTGGTGAGTCAAAGTGGCCTTCGTCTTCAGTTTCCTGCCTCCCTCTGCTGGTACAACCAAATCCAAGCACTCAATGCCATCATTGACTCCGAAACAGAGGAAAGCTTAATGGATCGCAACCTGGCCGCCCACCTGAAGATACAAGTTGAGACATTGGTCTTCATTGGAGGCTCAGGTGGTCAACATCTAGCCGGTTAGAGTGAGAACTGCCCCTGTTACCCTTCTAATTTCTGGCAATCCCCAAGAGACCCTCTCATTTCATCTCATTACCTCTCCTCTCTCCCCCTGGTCTAAGGTTTCCTTGGTTAAAAAACATAACTCCCACACAAATCACAAACGGTCTTTGGGCAAAATCTGGACCTCAGCGTGCCACGCTAAATGCCTCCTCTCAGCTCTAACCCGAGTCACATCAGTTTCCCAGCCTCCTGCCAAGTCTTCCGATCTGTCAGATGTTCCGGCGGGTTATCATACCCTCACCCCAGTCTCCAGCAAACATGGCGGTTTGTCTCCTCACCGCCCCTCGGGCTGCTCAGTAGACCTTCTGCATGGGTCCTACTTTCTAGCAGCCACCTATACAGCCTTATCAAACCTGAACACACAGTCATGGAAATCTACATCTGGGACTCACTGGTGGCAGGGATCATCCGTCCATCCTCCTCTCTGGTGGGTGCTGGTTTCTTTTTTGAGGGAAAAATTTGTTAAAAAGGTTGTAAATCTTATCTTTTCTTATCTAATCTTAGAGAGGTGGGTCCTTAAGACCCTATATAGACATTAAATGACATCACTATCAACAATAATATCCACTGACTCTAACCCACACTGGAGCAAAAGCAGAATCTGTTCTGCTTTATCCCCACTTCACAGCATCACCATCTTCTCTAAACTGGATCTGAGTAGCACAATCTAGTGAGAATCAAGGAGGAGATGAGTGGAAGACCCATTGGTCACTTGGAGTATTTGATGAAGCCCTTCAGTTTGATGAAAGTCCTGCAGTTCCAATACCTAATTAATGATGGGCTCCACGACATGATAAATCATTTTGTCTTAGATGAAATCCTGATCTTCTCTCGAGCCCCTGAGGAAGGCTCCTCAAGAGCAAGTTGTACGTCAAAGCAGAGAAATGTGAGTTCCATGTCTTCACTGGGTCCCGCCAAGGTCACTTCTGCCCAAGACTGGCTGCAGCCTAAGAACTGGAGACAACTCCACTGGTTCTTGGATATTGCAAACCTCTACCTTTTATTCATCAAGAACTACAGCAAAATCACTTCACTCTTGACAGCCCTGACTTCGGCCTCTGTCCAACCACAAATTCTCAGTTGGATATTGAGGTCTTGGCTCTGACTCGGCCACTTGTTAAACCTTGTTGTTTTTAAACTGTTTCTGTGTAATCTGCCTGTATGTTTTAAGTCATTGTCTTGCTGAAAACAAATCTTCTCCCTAATCACAGTTCTCTTGCAGACTGTATGAGGTTGTCCTTCTGGATTTCCTTATACTTTGCTGGAATCATTTTACCCCCCGTCTTTATCATGATGCTGCCACCACCATGCCTAACAGTGGGCATGGTACGTTTGTGATCATGTGCACTGTTTGGTGTCTGCCAGACGTAGCGTCTATTCTGATGACCACAAAGTTACTTTTGGTCTCATCAGACTGAAGAACCTTCTTTCATTTGACTTGAATCAACATGTCTTCTGGTGAAATCTAGTCAAGATTGACAACAAGCTTTTTTTTAACAGCCCCACGTCTTCACTGGGTCCCGCCAAGGTCACTGCTGTCCAAGACTGGCTGCAGCCTAAGAACTGGAGACAACTCCACTGGTTCTTGGATATTGCAAACCTCTACCTTTGATTCATCAAGAACTACAGCAAAATCGCCTCACCCTTGACAGCCCTGACTTCTGCCTCTGTCCAACCACAAATTCTCAGTTGGATATTGAGGTCTTGGCTCTGACTCGGCCACTTGTTTAACCTTGTTGTCTTTAAACTGTTTCTGTGTAATCTGCCTGTATGTTTTAAGTCATTGTCTTGCTGAAAACAAATCTTCTCCCTAATCACAGTTCTCTTGCAGACTGTATCAGGTTGTCCTTCTGGATTTCCTTATACTTTGCTGGAATCATTTTACCCCCTGTCTTTATCATGATGCTGCCACCGCCGTGCCTAACAGTGGGCATGGTACGTTTGTGATCATGTGTACTGTTTGGTGTCTGCCAGACATAACATCTATTCTGATGACCAGGAAGTTACTTTTGGTCTCATCAGACTAAAGAGCCTTCTTTCATTTGACTTGAATCAACATGTTTTCTGGTGAAATCTAGTCAAGATTGACAATAGGCTTTTTTTTAACAGCCAAAGCAGAGAAATGTGAGCTCCATGTCTTCACTGGGTCCTGCCAAGGTCACTGCTGTCCAAGACTGGCTGCAGCCTAAGAACTGGAGACAACTCTACTGGTCCTTGGGTATCGCAAACCTCTACCTTTGATTCATCAAGAACTACAGCAAAATCGCTTCACCCTTGAAAGCCCTGACTTCTGCCTCTGCCTCAGCTAACTTAGTGGTTGAGAATTTGCCACCAGTTGAACAGCTCTAAAATGTCTTGTGAGCAGCTGGCTACATTGAACTGTTTTAATAATAGAAATGCATCTTAAACTTTTTCTTTGAGTCAGAAAAAGACGCCATTTGCATGAAGTGTAACATATTTTTGTGAAGTGTACGTGGTAGTATGTTATAAGCCATCTGTTACTCATCAAAACGCTGCTTTTAAATGCTAAATGGGAGAAAACAGTGCTACTCACTGATCTAAATGATTGGGACATTTCAGTTTGCTGCCTCACATTGTGTCAGCTACCCTGCAACAGATGTACTGTGTTATTTTTGTGTTGGACATACTGGAGCAGAAATCGATGTTCCTCAGCATGTCAGCCAGGTCGTCGGTATCAACAATGAGGTGGCTCATGCTCTCGTAACCCAGGTCTGGACGCTCGATGTTCGAGGCCCTCGTCGTCGCTGCCATTCTGTCAACACACACACACAAATTTCAAAGATTTCATTGAAGGAACAGTAATGTGAAATAAAGACAAAAGATGCTTTGCTACTAGGGCTGCAGTGAAAGTGAAGGCTAGGGTTAAGGTTAAGTTTGTTGCCATAAACCTTGATTTAAAATAAGCTCAGAGTCCAACAGTTTGCTGCAAATATAAACTAAGAGCACTTTCTTATTGGAATTTATTGGAATGAGCTGCATGCTAAAAAGGCTGAATTTAAATAACTAGTAAATTTAATTTGCTCATATTCAGTTATGAGTGAAAACAAAAACATTCAGTCACATAAATGCAAATGCTGCTTCTAACATTCGTGAAATTGTACAGCATGTAAATTCAGAAGAAAACACACGTCTTAATGATATAATAATTCACAGCACAGAACGACCTGCTGATTCTGCCATAGAAGATTTACACACTGATGTCTGTTAAAGTGTACTTAATATTTGGATGACAGGACACATTAAAAACATAACACATACTCAGTCTCACTCCACTCATTTTAGGTTAATTGCTTCCAATCTGCAACCAGTGTAGGATCAGTAAAGTCAGCGGTAAATATTTAATCAGGTAAACTTCTAGTTCAAAGCTTATCGACACTCATTTTAAATAAAAGGCCAGTATTGACTTAATCTATCAGCAAACCCAACACACTCTGATCTCCAGTCAGTCCCATGTGTCCGGTTGGTGACATCAGGGTCTGGAACAGATTTGTTTGGTTTCTCGATCGCATGGCAACAGTTGGATCATCTGTTGCATAATTAATACGAAATGACCAACTGTCTGACAGAGATCTGATGACTGTTATAGGTCAGGACAATGACACATCTTCACTGTAGTTTACCTAATTTAGTCAGGACTAAGTAGTGCATTTGTTAAGGACTGCTGTCAGCAACGGGATAAACCATATTTACAGTGTGTTCAAATTAAAATGAAAAGTACTAGTTTAATAAAGCAGTGTTATGATGGATACTGTAATTTGTAAGAAGCTTTATAACGTTACAACTGGCAGCTGGAGCTAATTTCATCTACTTCATATATGTTTCAGTAGTTTCAATTATTGTCTAACATAGTGCTATGTTTTATATACCTATGTTGCCTGTAATTGGGCAATGGAGGTATATGCATTGGGCGGCTGTGGCTCAGTTGGTAGAGCGGGTTGTCCGCTGATTGTGAGGTTGGCGGTTCGATCCCCGGCCCCTCCACATGCTGAAGTATCCTTGAGCAAGACCCTGAACCCCAAGTTGCTACCAGTGGCAGGCAGGCACCTTACATTGAAGCTCAGTCACCAATGGTGTGTGAATGGGTGAATAAGAAACACATCACAAAGCGCTTTGAGCAGAAAAAGGCGCTATATAAGTGCAGACCCTTTACCATAAAAAGCATTCACCCCCTTTGGAAGTTTTCACCTTTTATTGCTTTTCTCATTGAACCATTTAATTTGGCTTTTCTGTCAAGAACGTGCAAAACAAAACTCTTTCACGTCAGAGGGAAAACAGATTTCTTCAACGTAATGTCAAATAATTAAAAAATATAAAGTGGAAAATAAGTAGTTGCGCAGGAATTAACCCCCTTCAAGTTTGCATTCAGTAGATGCACCTTTGGCTGCAATTCCAGCACTGAGCCTGTGTGGATAGATCTCAATCAGCCTTGCACATTTAATGAAAGCAATTTTGCCCCATTCTTGTCTGCAAAACTGCATTGGAGTAAAGTTCTGTCAGGTTACACAGGGATCGTGAGTAAACAGCCATTTACAAGTCCATCCGCGAATTCTCAGTTGGATTGAGGTCTTGGCTCTGTTTCAAGTCATTGTCTCCCTATAGTCACAGTTCTCTTGGAGACTGTATCAAGTTGTCTTTCTGGATTTTCTTATGCTTTTCTGCAATCATTTTACCCTCTACCTTTATCATGATGATGCCACCACCATGCTTAACAGTGGGGATGGTACATCTGTGATCACGTGCACTGTTTGGTGTCAAATGTAGCATCTATTATAATGACCAAAAAGTTACTTCTGGGCTCATCAGACTGAAGAACCTTCTTTCATTTGACTTGAGTCAACATGTCTTCTGGTGAAGTCATATAAGACGAGTCACAGCTGTCTTGGTGGCTTCCCTCACTAGCCTCTCCCTTGCATAGTCGGCCATGTGCCATACTCCTTCCATGTCTTCAAGATGGATTTAACTCTACTAGGAGACATTTCTGACTTGAAAAATGATCCTATATCATCCTCTTCCTTATGCATTTTAATGACCTTTTCATGGAGTTGCTTGGAGTTCTTTTGTCTTCATTGTGTCATTATACTGACTCACCACTGACTGGACCTCCCAGATACAGGTGTCTTTATACTACAATCACTGAGAAACATTAACTGCACTCAGATCATCTGCATTTCACTAATTGTGTGACTTCTAGCACCAACTGGCTGCACTTACGTCACTTTAAAAGGGGTGAACGCTTCTGCAATCACTTATTTTACATTTTATATTTTTAATTAATTGGCTAATTATGTCACTTATCAAATGTTCAAGTAAAGTACCTCAGAATCAGAGCTTCACCACACAACACTTACTTTTCCAGTATGACTTTGGCGCTCTGTGAGTGAGAGAGGAGACGACAGAAAGAAAAGAGCAAAGAGAGACAAAGTTAATCACATTGTGCTTCAGTCATCTGTGTCAACAACATCTGTCGGAAGTATTTGTCAGACACATCGGCGTGTAAAATAAAAACAGGGTTTTAAAACATACTGCCAGCTGCCAGAATGGCCTCGTGGTGTTTACTACCTGCTTCCACTGAATATCTTCTTTAACACCTGTTTTGGCAGAGGATGTGCTTGAACATAAAACAGCGACACCTGAGGCTCCGACTTTTGCTGCTACACACACAAACAAACACAGCAAACACACACTTTTTCTCAGTGACGCAGACGTGTTGCATCAGCAGTAAAGATGCTGAATTTAGTGACAACCTTTGCGTCTCTTAAGACACACGAGAGACTGAACTGAGGTCACAAAGTCCAGCTGTCTGCTCTCCACTTTCTCCAGGTTATAGTCAGCCTCAAAGGGCATCATTAAACTTTATTCATATGCATAATACCAAAGTTAAATTTGGCATTCATGAAACCACATTTACCTTGAGCTTTATCATTTTAATAAACTGTTTTCACGTGTAAAAACATGTGTGTTCTGTCTACATTGCAACACTTGAACGTGAAAATAGCTACGTCTCTTCTTTGCTCTAAATTCAGGTGGCAGGAATCGAAACAGATGGCTGGCTGATAAAACCAACATGTCACAGTTTGAATGTTTTCTGACGATCTGTGTTGTATCAATGTTTAAAACAAGTATTTGTTTATGGTACAACATACACCGATCAGCCACAACATCATGACCACTGACAGGTGAAGTGAATAACAGTGATCACATTGGTACTATGTGGTGTTCAGATGGAAAACCTTGGATTTTAACATCCATGTTGATGAGAATTAGACACCTAAATAAACATTGTCCCACAACAAACACACTCCCTCATGCAAATGGAAATCCCAAATGTCACTGGCCTACCCCTGCAGGAAAATGCACCACACCACATGGAAACAACATCAAACAATTAGGAACATGTTGAGGAACATGACAATGGTCCAACATGTTGATTTGACCTCCAAACTTCCTACACCCCATTCTGATCAAGCATCAACAGGATGCAGTGGAACAAGTTGGATTGACAGAGGCCCCACTGCACAAGCCAGAGTACCCAAAGGATCCAGTGCCAACATCCTGGTTCCAGACCCCATAGGACACCCTGAGAGGTCCTCCTGTCCATGATTCCCAATGGTTCAGAGCATTTTTGAGCACATAAGGGGACCAACACAATATTAGGCAGGTGGTCATAGTGTTATGCCTGATTGGTGTATATCAGAAATGCATTTAAAATGTTAGTTTGGGGCTGCAGCTAAGTGAACCTGTCATTTTATCGTCACATCTTCAGTATACCATCCAATCATGTCAACAATTCATTTTATCACAACAGACATCCCTCATAAACATTTCATTCAGTCCTCATATGATAGCAGAGGTCTTCCTGCATGTAATCAACCTCCTGTACATTAATGTAACATTAATTAGAAAACAATATAAATTACATGTGAAACTGTTGTTTTGACTGATGAGGAGTCCAAAACCTTAAAAGCAGCAAATCTCAATGTTTGATGAGTTGGAAACAGATAAATCATCAAACTGTTGTCATTTAGATTTCTGCTTGTCAAGCTGAGTACTTTACTAGTGGTTTCAGCAGGAAGAACACATCATCAGATGTCTGGCAGAGACAGCATGACAATTATATAAGCATGTGATCGACAAAAACAGATTTATGAGCATAACTACAATTCGATTGGTTATGTGTCACACTCCCCACCACAGTATTAAATTTTTTTGTTGCTGAAACAAAATGTGGGGCCAAACAATGTATGCGGGTACATTTGAGGGGGAAGCCACAGGTGCTTTGTGAATAATTATGAGAAGATTTCAGATTTGTCAAAGTAATCAGACCTAACTCCTGCAGAGCGAGTGTGGTGTTTTGTTCTCATTATGATCATTAGAATGTTGTGAATCTGTTGCCTAAAGGTACACAAAGAAGTAAACTGCAACAAAACACTAGTTGACTTCATTGATTCTGTCTGACTGTCCCTCTGCTCAGGCTGAAGATGGGAGCTTGAGTCTTGTTATTTTAATATCATTCACTTTTATCTTTGCATCCCTCTGTATAGTGTGTGTTATTTAAATGAGATTAAAATGAGTTATGCCAAATGTAAAGCTCATTGCAAGATTCCAATTCGCAATTTCGCATCAGAAAAAATAGTATACTATCAGTAGTTTTTAATTGATTGTTATTTACCATCATGCATTGTGCAGATATGAAAAGGGTAAATTTAAATGACCTGAGTTAAGATTAAAAAACTGATACTAATACTGTACATGCAGACCTCTACCTACAAAATTGTAGTGTGTGGCTAATTGTAAATCATTTTCTAACGCTTGACCATACCACCCTGTGGATGCCCGATCCCATTAGATCTCAGAAGCTAAGCGAGGTTGGGCCTGGTCAGTACCTGGATGGGAGGCTGTGAGGGAACAACAGGAAGCCTGGGTGGATGCAGTGTGAGAGTGAGTGGTTGGTGGTGGTCGGAGGGGCCGATGGAGCAGACTGGCAGCCTCGCCTCCGTCAGTCTACCCTATTGAGTATGGAGTGAATGAATAATGCAATGTAAAGCGTCTTTGAGTGTCTAGAAAAGTGCTAAATAAAACCAATGCATTATTATTATTCTTCATTACTTGTCCAGCCTTTTAGCTAATAGGTGCAACACTATTAGCACCTCTTACTTATTTGTGTTTGCTGGATAGTTATATGTATCTCCAATAGTCTGCAGACCGTGTGTCTGCATGCGTCTATGAGAATGTGATT
Source organism: Dascyllus trimaculatus (assembly GCA_024666655.1). Lineage (NCBI taxonomy): Eukaryota > Metazoa > Chordata > Actinopteri > Pomacentridae > Dascyllus > Dascyllus trimaculatus. The sequence continues at coordinate 7,829,503 of CM045455.1, read as the reverse complement.
AGTGGATCGATACAGTCCACTCGAGGTTCTGACCTGCTCTTTATTGTCTCTGCACATGTTTGAATAAATCATGAGAGTGTGAGAGGCGACACTGTCTAAGCCTTAAGGTACACAGGACCAGAGACCCTGCTGTCCTCAGGGAGGGTTTGTGGACGTAAAGAACCCTCCTGCTAAGCTCACTGTTCCAGCTTCCCTCCTCATAAAGCTCTAGATCATTAATGGGCCCTGGACCACTGAGCCTGGATCATCGTGTCCAATGAGGCCTGGAGCTGAAATATTGATGGGTGGGATTTAAATGAAAGTGAAGGAGCTTGTTAAGTGTGAGATAAGTCTGTTTAAATAAATAACAAGAGCGGTGATTAAAGAAAACACACCTCCACTTGTGTTTAAACTGTTTCATCTGGTGGTTTAACAGTAATGAAGGGCAGTACATAATGCACAGACTTTACTGAGAATAGGGTTATTAAAAGCGGGAACCCTGAAGAGGTGCATGGAAGGATGAATTGAATTACAAGTTAAAACAGTAATTATGATTTAATAAAAACAGAAAAAGTTTGCGTTGAAGTTGAGGGTCTCCTGTAACTGTGGTAAAGAGAGCGACAAAAAAATCGGGCAACAAAACAGAGGAGACGTCCAAACCGTTCTAAAAACATTGACAAATGGTTGATATAAGTCAGGGCCCTGAACACTTTCAGAAGTAAAGCCATCGCGTGTGGCTGCCATTTTATTTTCCACCAAATTAAGCATTCTACATCGTACATCCTTAACCAACTATGACACCACAGAAATTGTGATGTCCGCCTACTTGTGTTTTGATGGTCAGGGATTACAGCTGTACCACATCCAACATCATAAACACTCAGGTCAATAGTTAATGGTGAAACTCAGAGACGTTGTGAGGAGGAAATCCCAGCATCTGAGAACATGACTTTAATCCTGTACTTCAGTGGTTCTCAACTAGTCCAGCCTCAGGACCCACTCTGTCTCTATTAATAACGCTTGCGACCCTACTTTTTGAAGTTCACTGTTCCTGTTAACAAATTAAGGTTTATTTGGGTGTAGTCTTAACGCATTCTGATGCAGCTTGGGGAAAAAAATGGCTTATTATTTGCTCATTTTGGTATATTTGGACACCTTGTCAAGTTTTGGGGCATATTTTGGCCCATTTTGACAGATTTGGAGCACATTTTGGTTCATTTTTGGCACGTTTTAGCATAAATTTCTCCAATAAGCTGGTAGAACCAACTCTGGAGGTTAATATTGGGCAACGACTGGTGTCACCACCACTAAATATCCTGCTATTGACAGCAAACTGTGCCATAAGAAACACATACTTTAAAATAAAAGAATTATTATTACTACTTTTTTGGGGGGGGCATGCTTCTGCGACCCTCTAAAAATGGCTTTTTGACCCAATTTTGGGTCCCGACCCACCAGTTGAGAACCACTGCTGTACTTCACTCTGCAGAATCACACTGATCAGATGCGTGGTTTCACCCACCTGTATGAACAAGGACATGTGTGGCTCCTCCATGGACTGTATGGCCGACTCCACCAGAGTGACGGCAGCCTCCAGGTGATCGCTGTGCCGGCGAATGAGGGACCTCATGTGTTTGAGCTTGTCGTCCTGCTCTTTGGTAATGAGGCCCACCAGCTCCTGCTTCCGCTCCTCCAGGATGGACACCAGGCTGTCAAAGTGGTTGGCCAGGTGCTCTCTCTGCCGCTGACCGTTGTCCTGAGGTGAGAAGGAAAGTTCTTGTCCTCAGCAAAGGTCTTTCAAACACTTTCAGACACCTTTTACAATACAAACTGTTTCATGACAGCCTGCTCAGCCTGCTTCTTATTGTAACACAGGTCTGCTTTAGCCTGAGTGAGCACAGTACACCTCTGTATGGTAGGGAAATATGAATATTACAATAATAGTAGGTGGCAGATGTGCTTTTTGTTGACAAAAGGTAAAAGTGCATCAGTGTTTTTGCTTGATGTTCTTATTTGTGTGATCTATTAAACTTCTGGGACGATGTTTCCTGAGTTTGTCCTTAAGGCATTGCCTCTCCCCACACTTGGTACAGTTTTATTGCAGGATTCTTACAGCGGATCTGTGTCAGTACCGACACCAGCAGTGTTTGCAGGTAGTGAAATGGCTACTGGTGTGACGCATTTACGGCTTTGGTGGTAGCATACTATTACATCTGCTATCAGATGAAACACAGAAGAGACACAACATGACATGGTTCTGAATGATGAAACAAAATTCTCAAAATCTTCGATAAAATAATCTTGACGTGTCAAATGATATGAGACATATTGTATATATTTTACATGACACATTGGTAAAGGTTCTGCCATCATTTTGTAGAATTTGAACCAGAGTTTGTAGATAAAAGATAGATGTTGCCTCAAGGTCTGAAAAATGCAGTCAAAATAGAAGTGCCTTAAACCTGCATTCTCTCTAACAGCCAGCAGGGGGCGACTCCTCTGTTTGCAAACAGAAATCAGATTGTACAGAAGTATATGAGAAGACTGCCCTACTTCTAACCTGATCTATTACCTCAGTAATGACTTTCCTGTAGGTGTTTATGGTCCCTGTCACTAGTTTCAAGACTTTTTGAATACAGCATGATGTTTATTTATAAATTAAGGTTCCATTTAGGGTGAAATAGAGGATAAAGCAGAGGATGTTTTAGGGTAGAGCAGCCTTAGGATTGGCAGGTCACTACTATATCATCATGCATAGTTCCTCAGGTTCTCAGACAGATCCACCGTTCACTCCTCACATTCAGTTCTAAAAGACAAAGTAGGACCAACTAAAGACCAACAATAGGCGACATCATTGTGGCTACACCCATCTTTTATTCAGTCTCTTATCTGGACATGAATAAAAGGGCCTAACATTTACACAGAGTCCAACCTCACGTAAACTTCAACTTCCTCACGTCTGTTCATTAATATTGCAGCTAATAACAGCTGGACTGGTGTGGATACCACTTTGAGCCACTATAGGGTAAAGATTGCATCCAGTACAGGTTGAATGAACCAAGTGTTGCCATGTTTGTGATTTGTGACAAGCTTACCTGCTACCTAGTGCTGCATTACTGCACATTTCAAGTTTTACCTGGGAGGAGGCTCTGCCTTACAGGCTGAAATCAGGGAACAAAAGTCTCAGAGGAAACACCACAGAGCACCTAAAAGACTGCTTTTTTAGGTAAGTACACTTACTGTGCACTAACTATGCATTCAGTCGAAAGTTTAAGACCACTCTGATTTGCCTGATTATATTATCTTTTCCAATGTATCAGAAATGTCTAATTAAAAAAGGTGTGTAATTAACAAAATGTAGACAATTTGATTACAGGAACAACAAAAAACGACATGTCTGAGTGAAGTTATAATTTTACAGTTTGCATAGCTCTGATACTTTCCTCTCATCTTCACTGAGAGGAAAGTGAAGATTTCTATAGTTACTGCCTTCGACTGATGGATAAACAAAATCAATAGAACAAGAAAAAGCAGCTTTGCCATTTTGCTGTATGGTGACATGATGTTTGCTCATAGCCATGTGTTGGAGCCTGTAAAATGTTTGGATTTACCCATCAAATCTCACCTTTTCTGTAAGAAAGGAAGCAAAAATCATCGTTTTGTACATGTGTGTGTGTCTAACCTCCACAGTGCGGCAGATTTCTTCCATCTGAGAGATGACTGCCTGGATGTGGTCGTTACTGGCGACCAGCATGGCGATGCCGTCACTCAGCTCCGTCTGCAAACATTCAGAGTGTCACTGGTGTTAATTAATGATAACAACAACCTTCCTCTGGAGCAAAATAACAGTTTAAATTTGACTAAATGCTTTCTTTATTTTGGACTGTAGCAATAAAAGAACCAGCAACTCATCCTAACCTCATACCTAAGCCTAAAGGACGTCAGCTGTTTCTCTGTGTTCTGTTAAACTATTTTTTGACGTTTTATGGAGAAAAGAATCATCAGATTAATCAGTGATTCAAACACTTCAAGAAATCATGACAGCAAACAAGTCAGCAGCATCCTCACAGACAATAACTAAATAGTTCTAAATGTTTTTTTTCTTATTAAAAAGACAAATATAGAGGACGGTGCTGCTGGAGGAGTTCACCGAGTTCCTTCTATCCTGCCACCACAAAGCACAACAACATGAGTCACCAGCATGCATCTGTTTAGAGTATGTTATGACATCACGCACATTTTTAGAGTCTGCTACAGCTACTCCACCGCTGAAGTGTCATTTAGCGAGTTGCCGGCGTAACAAACATTCTCACTTCTGCGCAGGCCAAGCGAAAACTTTTGTTTTTCTGATTGCATAAAGACGGAGAGTCAACAACTTTCCTGAGCCCTCATCTGAATTTCAGATGAGTGATTCAGAGACGGAGTGAGAGATGGAGAGGCCGGCGCTGAAATGTCAACAAAGCCAACTGCTCAATAACACGTCGGACGCTGCTGCTGCTGCCATCTGCATGACAAAACTGCTGCACTTTGTCTTCGTGTGACTTTGTGTGTCCAAAAAACGGAACTTGTACGTTGATTCTGCAGACAGAACAAGGTCACTGATCTTTAGATGAACAAACAGCAACATACATGTGTCCTTTCAGTGGTTACATATTTATATTTACAAAGTGCATTTACTATCTCTGTGTTTGCAAAGAGATAGAAACAAACAGGACGGGATGGAGACACATTGGAGGAAGTTTGAAAAATAGCAACGTGAGAAAGAAGGGTGGAGGATAGAGGTCATCATCCCCTTATCAGAGGGCTCCCATCCACACTGTTCTGTGAACTTGGAGGTCATTTGACGTTTGAAATTAGCTTCAGCTTTATCAGCACAGCTCTCTACAACTTGGTGAAAAAAAGTAATTGAATATAGAGGGGACTGAAGACAAGCAGCAAGTAAAGTGAAAGGATGTGGATAAAGTGACTCAGTGAAAAGGGTGAGTGATATTTATCAAAGTAAAGACACATGAAGTCGTATCAAAATGAATTTAAATTTAACTCCTTCAGACACTTTCTCTCTTCCTTAAAGTTGTCGCCGTAACAGAGTCTAACTTTCACAGCATTCTGTCATTCAGACGGAGATCTTCTTTTGGGTTAATGTTCCTCACAGCCTCACACATGTCAACGCCCGTGACTGAGAGCGTGGACAGAACACTGAGTGATGTGTAATGATGCATTAATAAGCAAAACACTCAATCTAAACCAATGGTCTTATCAAACGGTGCAAATAATTTATCAAGGATTTCCTGAAATGAAAATTCTGTCTATGTCTAATTTCAATCTAAATGCTACCTGACTAACATCCATCCATTATCTATACACGGCTTAATCCTCTGTAGGGTCACGGGGGGGCTGGAGCCTATCCCAGCCGACTCGGGCGAAGGCAGGAGACACCCTGGACAGGTCGCCAGCCTATAACAGGGCTACACATAGAGACAGGCAACCAAGCACACTCTCATTCACCCCTTTGGACAATTTAGAATCATCAGTTAACCTCAGCATGTTTTGGGACTGTGGGAGGAAGCTGGAGCACCTGGTGAAAACCCACACTGCACAGGAGAACATGCAAACTCCACACAGAAAGATCCCAGGCGTCCTAACCTGGACGTGAACCGGGGATCTTCTAGCTGTGAGGCAACGCTGCTAACCACCGAGCCACCGTGCAGCCCTACCTGACTAACAGTAAGATAAAAATATCCAGACAGCTGATGGAGCTCACGACTCAGCATGAGAACAGCTGATAAACTGTGACCCAGTATCCATGTAAAAGATAATTATAAGTAATTAATGAAGTTGCTGCTGTTGCTTCATGTACATAAATGTGTTTGACTCTCTTTTTTCGGAGATGCTCATCTGGATCCTGCTGCTGTCTGAGGCTGCAGGTATTTGATCAACTCAGAGGAAAAACTCCTACAAACAGCTGGAAGCAACAGACTAAACTTGGGCTCCTGTTAATGTTTTGTCAAAACTCAGATTACGTGTATTAATGAGGCTCATTAATCTGATCTAAACTTCTTCTTTTTTTGTTGTAATAGATGTAAAACTGTGGAGCAAAGTGAGTGAGAACGGTGTTTCGTGACCTCGGCACAGAACTGTGTCTTGCTCTTTGGGATGTTTTCACATTTGTGTGGTTTCGCTTCTCAAAAATCGAAGCACGTTGTTTGTGGCCGCCTCTCTGTTAATATGACGGCATGTAGATCAGACTTAAATGAATGTGACATAGAAATGAAGAGAAGCAGGAGTGAAGTAATTCGGAGTAAACAGGAAATCTGTGCTTCAGAATACGGACCACAGAATCAATCAGAGTGTAGTAGAGTCAAGTGGAGTGGGATGCATGAGTGGAGTCTTAAGTGGAATGAAATGAAGTGAACTTAAAAGGCATAATATAGATTGAAACTGTACTAGAGCGAGGCAAACTGAAGTGGAGTAGAGTGCTGTGAAGTGCTTTGAATAAGACCCTTGTTGTAACCGATTAAAGCTGATAACTTACTGGCCGTCCTTTACCTTCTGTCTCATGTAGACGCTGCTGAGCGGAGCCACGTCACAGTCCCTGTGTTGTCCGAACACTTTGCACATGGAGCAGGTCGGCGTCTGGCAGGACAGGCAGTAGATGTTGATCTTCTCCTCCTCATGTTCTTCACACGTCAGCTGCTGCTGCTGCTCTGGCTTCATGTTTACAACCCTGCGAGAGACACAACGTCAAAATGATAGGATGATTTTAGAACTGGAGAGTCTATGATTTAATGGTTCCCAGAAATGACAGATAGGTCCTTCATTCCATCTTCAAACTGTCTTAAAAATGCTACAGATGAGATTTAAGTTAAATCTCTTGCATTTTTCAAACTCTGTATAGAGTAGGAGGAGGACCTGGCTGCAGACAAGATGACGATACGGTGCTTTTCGGTGGTTTTCATGACACATTATAAGAAGGATAATGTCAGATAGCAGCGTCGTAGGTTGGCTGCAGCCATTATTGGAGGAAAGGAAGATAAACGACAAACAAGGAGAAAGATGCACCAAGTATTGTTGAGCAAAAACTCTTTATTTCTATTACCAGCTCATTATAACACGGATAAGACGGTGCTGTATCAGTGGTACACAGCATTTCTCTGACAGCATTATAATCCTCGAAGCATGGAAGAAATGCTGAAACAAACATCATGCAAGGCGATGCATTTTGCAGAAAACATAAACTTCATAAAAGTTTGATAATAATTATAATTTAGACAAAAAATGCATGGTTGGTTTAGTCTCTCCTAGAAAGTTCAGGATAAGAAACTCACATTTTTAACATCTCCAAACAGCCAGAAGTACATTTACTGCTTTACTTATATGATGATGCAGAGGACGGTATTTTATCCTTTTATTATCGTCTTTTTTTTAACTGTTAGCCATAATTTTAATATCCTTGAAGTGGGACTTAAAGGAAACTCGGCCAACTTTTAATCTCATTTCCATGCACTGGCGGCGAAGCGTCCACAAGACTTGGCAATAAAGTGTGTATTGATGAAGCAGCTCCGTTTACCTCCGTTACCGCTGACGTATTTTGACGTCAGCGGATGATGAGGAACTACATAAAGAGTTTGGCTGAGGTGGCCAGTGCTGCTGGGCCACTTGGGAATCAAGAGTGTGTCACTGCTCACTTACAGCTTAGTCAGCTTCCTTCATTATACCTTTAATGGACCATAGGAAAACATTTATGTATATGATGCATTTCCATTTTTATGTGGTTTCAAGTCATCTTCCTCTCAGATTTATCACTGCCTGACACTTAATCTGAAAAAAAAGAGCCTCACATGGAGGTCAGAGGGGTAAATGTATGCAGTTTGGACGGGGATGGTTCTGGCACTATGTGATGTCCTGAAAAGTACAGGCTATTTAGCGGGAGCCAAAATTTATGCAATAAATTGTCCTTTGGATTCTGACGTAGGTGTCTCTGACAGAAACGATGATTAAGTAATGATCATTTCTTCCACCCATGAAAAAAAAAAAAAGATGAGAAACTCCAAGTTACAAAACAATTGTGAACAATCACATCTATTTTAGCACCACACAGAAAATAAGGGGACTCCTGTCCTACTGTCTCTAACGAATGCCAGCACCTCTCTTATTTTACCAGTGACTCACACAGATTCTATTTTGGAGTGAAGGTGACAAATCTGCACTGAGGATGACTTGGATACCACTTGTAGTGAGTGTGTACGCTTTTTAAATCAGAGGCAGATGCACCGTAGAGGCTTCAGTCTGGAAACGTTAACTTTTTATATGAAGTTGCGCAAGACTTCAGACACAAACTGTACAGTGCACATCAGCTAGTCGATCAATAATGTCTAAATCAACAAAGATAAGCCCAGATTTTTGACCACTTGCTGATTTAACAAAGTGACTCATTATGAAAACAGGCTGATTCACGGAGCTTGTAAATCTGCAGCCCTCCTGAATCTCTGCAGCTCCACAAGAAGGACGAAGAGGGGAAGGAATAGACACTTGAATTCAGAAGCACTGAGGATGTTAAATCAAAGTATTGTCTGTCTTTCTGCCCCCCACTGTGGTTATTTCTAAATTGAAGACATACCTCTCAACTTCCTTCCCACACTGCTCCTTTTCACCATGAATGCATGAACTCCCACATTCTGTGTTCTATATGGATTCCTTTTGGAGTTTCATCGACATTGTTCATCTTTCCTTCACACTTTCACGTGCACACGGTACATCATCTGCTTGTAACCGTCATGCTGCGCATCAAAACGCAAAAGCAAATTCATATATCGCCTGAGGGTAAGACACAAAACCAAGAAGCTGCATGTGCTTCAAACCTGGTGACTGTTTGACAATGAGCTGCTAAACTGTGAGTCATGCATGATTTCTGCCTTATAAAACAACTGAAGAGAATGCAGTCCCTTAGCGTGCAATAAATTAAGAAAAACTCACAGAAAACAACCATTAATGCTGTTATATACAATCATTTATGCATGTTTCTTGCACACAGGGAGGCTGCATCAGCTCTGCACCACCGCTCATCATCTGTAATAAGAAGCCTGCAGACCAGCAGTAACAGAATATAACACTGCTCTCTGCTGGTCCTCACTCATCACTGCAACAACCTGCACTTTCTCCCCTGTGCAAAACATTCCCATAACGGAATCTGGCTGAAATTAGAGTATTTTGAAATGGTGATCACGGAATAAACATTCATAACCAGACGCAGTAAAACCCATCATGCTAAGGCTTCCTGCTCTCTAAGATTTAGTTAATTATCTCATTGAATGATGATATTGCAATACAGGAAATCCTCCCAATTTGGGGGATTTTTTAGGAAGATTATTTCAAAATAAAAGCACATTGAGCTTGTATTGTTTTCTGTCGCACCTTTAAAAATCCACACTTTAGCATTCATAATACATATTTCATAAAGACATGATGGAGTAGTTGTAGCGGATGTAAATGCTTGTGAACTTCCCCTGTGAGTCCTCATAGGTGGATTCAGCTTATTGTAACATTAATATAGTATAATAAATTAAATATGATAATGAAATATACAATATTTGACATATAATATGACAAAATGAAATATGTCTTCATGTACGCCAGTAAATAATTTATGAGGTTCTTCAATCTGCAACTGCATCATAGCGTGTTCTCAATTATTAATAAACTGTTCAGTGCTTCTAAATGCTAAATGGGCAGTTAAAGTTAAAGTGTTTCCTCGTTTTCTTATTGTTATTTCTTACTTAGTGTTGTCAGGCTGGGTTTTTTCTGTAACTGCCTGGTTTCCACCTACATTTGTGAGCAAATCCTCAACAAAATCATGGCAAAAATATTGTGCCAAAAGTCACGTGGTCTTTGTAGGATATGTGTTTTTGTTCTTATAAGGCAATTGTTAGGCTGTATTTGTTGGTACATTTGGTACTAGGTCTGTGGGTGCTTAATGTATTTGCAAAACCAAACAAAGTGGGTTATTCCATTTTAAAAAATCAGGGGCCTTCTGATCGACCATCTCTCTAAACTTGTCTATTATAAATGGCAACAGTGAAATTTTAACTTGATTTATAAACTACTTTGCTAGATAAAACTGTTTTCCTTTTCTTTCATTCTGCATCAATGCCCTGATGAGAAATAACAGTGAAAATGTCGGGTTTTTATCTTTATTAGTTCCTGAGATCTTGTGGTTCAAATGTGCAAAACAACATGAAAGTGGTTCAAAGGTTTTTAATTAAGTATGTCAATCTAAAACTTCACAAATATCTACCTCCAAAATGGAAATTTAAACATGAGCCACCTTTTTCAACATTTCTTATCCCCTCACCTCCCTCACCTGGAGGACTCCTGCTGTCTGTAGATGTCGATGATGTTCTCCACCAGCAGGTTCCTCTGCAGGCCGAACACCCCATGGCGGTCCATCACCACCTCATGGCGGCAGGACGGACAGCGGAAGCGGCCGCCACTGGCAGCGAAGGTGGAGGAGCCTCTGGACTGCCACAGAGGGTTGGCTGACTGGAGGAAGGAAATGCAGACGTAAAGGAGGGAGGCACTAACGAGCCGTTTCTCCGGTCCTTTTCTATTTTCAACAGTGTTGTCCCACACTGATAAACCCCCAGAGAGAGGAGGAGGCTGATCTGGCTTATGCTGAACTGAGGAATCACTGCTGGTGGAGAATGCTGGTTTATCTATTATTATTACATTTGAATCATGGAGATTAATCATCTGTTTTTTCTATAAAAAATAAATCTCTGAACCATTTGTTGGAAAAAGTTGAACAATACTTGCTCTGAATAGACTTTTTCCAAACTCTTCTGATCATCTGAATAAAAACAACAACAAAAATCAGTATTTTGAACAAGAAAAGGACATTTAACCTGTTTCTAAGTTGTACATCCATTTTCTAATCAGTGGGAAAATTATGGACAAAAGCAACTATTCACTGCTAAATTTGTACGTCAACAATCAAAAATAACTGCATAATCATACAGTAATCAGCCACAACATTAAAACCATCTGCATATTATTGTGTAGCTTCCCCTTGTGTCACCAAAACAGCTCTGACCCATGAAGACCTGGACTCCACAGACCTCTGAAGGTCTCCTGTGGTATCAGGAACCAGAATGTTAGCAGCAGATCCTTTAAGCCTTGCTAAGTAGTGAAGTGAGACCTCCATGGATTGGTCTTGCGCATCCCATAACTGCTCAGTCAGATTGAGATCTGGGGAATTCAGAGTTCACGTCGACACCTTGAGCTCTTTGCTTCTGTGTTTGCAGTCTCCTGCTGACAGATGCTGCTGCCATCTAACAATGTTTGGGTCGGTGATACATGTTAAAGTAACATCCACATGGAGGCAGGACCCAACATTTCTCAATAGAACATTACTCAGAGCATCACACTGCATCCATCAGCTTACTTTCTTCTCCTAGTGCATCCTGCTGCCATCTCTTCATCAGGTTAACACCCGGCCGTCCACATGATGTAAGAGAAAACCTGACTCATCAGACCAGGCCACCTTCTTCAGTTATATCATGGTACAGTTCTGGTGTGTTCATTGTAAGCAGCTATGGACAGGTGTGAGCATAAGCACTCTGACTGGTCTGTTACTAGGCTGTGATGCATCCGCTCTGTGCCACCTTTCTATCATAGTCATGTTCAACGTTTCCAGCAATTTGCACTACAGTAGCTCTTCTGTGTGATCAGGCAACAGAGGTCAGCCTTAACTGAACCTAAGCGCATCAGTCACCAGTTCACTGGTTGTCCTACACTGGAAAAAATGCCCCTCCCAAAACAAGAAAAAAAAAAACGTATTTAAAGGCACTTTTACCTTGAAATAAGTGAAAAGATCTGCCAATAGAACAAGTGAAAATGTGTTTGGTAAGATTTCTTGAAATAAGACATGATATTCAGAATATCAAGGTCTTAAAATAAGCAGGGAAAACTTATTTTAAGCTGTATTTTACCAGCATTGTCAAGCTGAGGTGTCTTAGAATAAGCCAGGCATGCTAAAGAATTAGTATTTTTTCACTCACAAATAGATTTTTCCTTTAATAAGTTTAATGTCAGGTTCTTAGTTTGAGATGAATCCACCTTTTTTTTAGTTGTATTATCATGGCTTTTCTCTAGGTTTAAGACCATCTTGTACTTGAAATAAGATTACAAAGATTAATTTAAGCATTTGGAGATATAATGTCTTCTCACAGTTGGCTAGAAATCCTAATATTTAGTGGTGTTTGACAA